>LQNS02015105.1:12946305-12962371 GCA_001587735.2 Parhyale hawaiensis
CTACATTCTACTAACATAATGGCAATAGCTCATAGAGGATCGGGGTGTAAATCCCGGTGTCTTTTTGGGAATGGGCCTTTTGGTTCGTCTACTGCCGCCTATCTAATCTAATCTAATCTAATTACCTGTTATGAAAACACTGAAGGCGCCTGTTAGAGAATAATAGCAAATAAGACATAATCTATAATGGCAGAGATGGCTAACACTTAGCAGCTCTAAACAAAATGTGATATTTTATCATTAACTTCATAATAAAGACTACAAACAGTGATCAACATTACATTATATTTTAGCTGCTAACTTCTAAGACCATTTTCATTAGTTAACTGAGACATGAATGCGCATTCTGAGTTTCTCCGCACAACACCTTCCCTTTGTTTTATCTCATATCAAGCAAGAAAGCAAGCAAGCAAGCAAGCAAGCAAGCAAGCAAGCAAGCAAGCAAGCAAGCAAGCAAGCAAGCAAGCAAGCGTATCCATCCAGAATATTATGTGGATGACGGGCGTCATTAGCGAAAGTAATGAGTTTTTCAAGCAGCAGCAACAATATACATTACGAAATGGACCTGTTTGTTCATAATGTAATGGATACGCCATTCGTTTTTCCATAATATTTTATATTGCATTTTGTTAGTGGAATGCTGGTGGTTGAGTTTGCAGTGCTGTCAGAGATCTCAGTCCGAACTCCAATTAGGTTCCCATTATTTCATTAATATTCTTTAACGAGCAAAAGAACATCGGTATTTCCCCTTCCAAATAGTGATTTTTCTACATGGATCCTTGGCCAATTAAAGGAGCAACTTGTTTCAGCTGAAAACTCCCACCCAACGGGACTTTTATCGATAATGCTATTTCAAATGGCTGATCTACACGTTAGTCTTTTGAATGTGTTCACTCATTCACTCGCCCGAATGTGTAACTGCGCCTTTGAAGCAGCAGGAATGGGCAGTGTTTTCTTGCTTTTATTTCTCAACAAATTTGAAGAGATACCTTAACTTGCCTATGTAGTGACGTATGCCGAGGAAACACATTTGGCGTGTAACATTTTAACAGCTGCTTGTGGCGTACAGGAAGGTGTGTTGATGTGCAACGACGTCACAATACAGTCGGACGAGTGTATGAGCGCACGCTTACGAAAGACTAACGTGCAGACAGGCTGGCTGTAAGGGAACTTTTCAACGTCACAGGCCAATAATTAAAATTTCATTAATTAATACAGGTAAAATGAATTACTCAACTGTTATTAAAATAATTGATTGATTAATTAATCAATTTAATGGTAAAACAATAACACCCGAAAATATTTTTCTCGGTAAGACTGCTACAACTGATACTGTTTCTAGAAATTTATTACGAAACTTAATATTTATTCTAGCACATCTGGTGTGCCAGATAACTGGTTGTCCTGCTGCACATCGCATTCCTGCAATAGACTATTGTTGTTATTACTCCAGATTTTGATATTTCTGTAACTGTTGTGATTTCTGACATTGTTATTTTGTTTTGTTATTGTTGGCATGTTATTGTTTCTGTTATTGTTTTGATTTCTGTTGTTATCACTATATCTATTATGGTTAAAATTCCTGTTATTATTACTAAAAGCTCCAGCAAAGAGGTTATGTTTTCGTCGTGTTTGTCTGTGTGCGTGTTTGTCTGTCACCAAGATAATTCAAAAGAGTTATGGACGGATCTTTACAAAACGTATTGGGATTGTAGGTATGTTAAAAACATCAGATGATTAACTTTGGGTGAAGATCCGTTCATCCATTTGTTTGTTTGTTTGTCTGTCCCTTTTTACCAAATCCATTACTCAAGAAGTTATGGATGGATTTTTATGAAATTTACTTAATTTGTTAGGTGTATCACGAAGCATGAATGTCCAAATCTTTGTGAGGATTTGTTGGCTTGTTTTTTTGTCTGTCTGTGTGTTTGACTTTATGCTTATTAGAAAAATAACTCAAAAAGGCATGAATGAATCTTTATGAAATTTACAGGAATTGTTAGAAACCTTAAAAGAAATAAATGCTTAAAATTTTGGTGATGATCGGTCTATTCGTTTAACTAATGTTTGTCAGAATGATTGCTAGCAGCGTAACTCAAAAAGTTATAAGCGGATTTCAAAGAAACTCACCGAAGCTGTTATTGCTGTCAAAAGGTACAAGCGATCAGATTTTTGTGTTTATACCAAGGAAATCATGATATCCGAGTCAATTTTAATTTTTTGTAACAGTTGCTTTTCTTGGTTAAGTATGCCCTCTCAGAGTCCTCTAATTATTATTGTATTTCCGTTATTATTATTATTTCACGTTCTTATATACAAAGGTGCATTTAATTAAAATACTTGTGTGAATAATCAAGCAAGATTATTGAAGGTCATATTCAGAACATCATGTTCATATTGAACGGTACGTTCTTGATATTACGTTCATATAAAAAAGTATTTCCAAACATTATGGTCACATGGACGTTTATGTTCATATGGAAGTTTATGTTCACATGAAGTTTATGTCTTCAAGATTATAATCATAATCTTATTTACACTGAAAATTTTCTTTATATTGTAGAGTCTCTTCATGAAAATTAAAAACAAAATAAATATTGGAGATTTTATTCATGGGATTATACAGGTTATTAACATTTTGTTTATAAAGATAACGTGCATGTTTATCATTTAGGTCATGACGTTGTGTTCATACTGAAGATCGTACCGATAAGATTAAGATTGTACTCATGACGATGATTACGTTCATGAATGAAATGTAACTTTGCTACAATCGTTAATCCAAAACGCGTTGACTTAACCTGATACCAGCATTTTATTTTTACAGCGGTTATCCCTCTCTGTTCCATTTTGCATTCAAATAAATGGAAACTTAGTAAACTTGGACGCAATTGAACTTAGTAAAACGGGAAATTGTGGTCGTATCCACAGCCGTAAACATGATCACACAAGAACTCGTAAAAGCCTATATAATGCCGTTTAGTATGCCGGTCGAGTGCTGGGCAGTTTATGAAACCAATTGAAAATATGGCGTTGCTGTAGTGGGGAAAAAATTGGTTCATCAAGTTAATGTTTTCGGTCCTGGAATCAAAAATGAATGGGAAAAAATATCCGAGATTGTGATCGCAAACTTTTCTCGATTTTAATCAGAATTTGTAGACCGCCAAATGGTAGTCCGCCACTCCGGAATGGTAGTCCGCCACTCCGGAATGGTAGTCCGCGAATCCGGATAGTTGGCTACATTTGAATTAATTTCCCCCATCGCGTTCGTAATCCCGAATTTTTTCTATTCATTTTCGATTCCGGGATCGAAAATATCGACCTATTGAACAAAATTCTTCCAAGTGCTACAGGAACGCTATATTTTCGATGTCGGAATGGTTTCAACCGCGGAACAGATCGCGGAGGCAGGCCGCATAATGCGGCCGCCTACCTGACATACATGTAAAATATATGTGCCTGTTATGTTAGGCACTTAATTCAGCTGGCCCAGACCTGACCTACTCTCTTCTTAACTAACCTAAAACATATTTTGAGGTAGCCCACGCTCTGTACTGGGACTGTCTAATTTTTTGCAGCCTACATGAAACTGCGGGAATTTTATTAGAGGAAAACTGATTAAGAGATATCCTCAATGAACACAAATTGCTAGGAAGGTTCCAGGACACTTGGACACTTTTTAATCATACAGTTTGTTTCAAAATTACATCCCAAATTGTTTGTTTAGATAGTTGAAAAAAGTATACGGCTCGTCGGACAAACAAAACTTCCGAGTATGTGGTAGATGCTCGAACGAATTGGATGTGGTAACGATTTCTTGAGAAAAGCATCTCTAATAACAGGAACGAATGTGCACAGCGACTTTTCAATACTTGGTGAAATTCTGTTCTAGGTGTTTCCCTCGCCGATGGATGGGTTCGATAATGTCCCATACATTTCTCCACTCAGTGTACGTTTTAAGTCCGTTATGCATGCAGACTATTCAATAACAACTATATCGATGAAAGGATAAGCAGGATACGTCCGCTATGATCTTAATTTCAAGCAAATTCTGAATTCATTGCAAGTTATTCTACTCCTGAAGATGATTCAAGATTGAATCGAAAGCTCGACATTGAAGGAACTATATCGATGAAAGGATAAGCATTAAAACGTTCCCCAGGTTCACCTGTTTCTGAGAATTTTCTAACATAGGAAAATGAAACGAATTTCCTGACAGTTGTATATAACCTATGTGTAAAAGTTGCCACTATATATGATAACTTCCTACAAATTTTCGATTTATAAGAGGTTAAATTATAGTGGACAGATCACTGGAGCTGTGAATGCAAGCTTCAGGAATGGGAAAAGATGTGGAAAGACTAATTCACTGTTCCGAAGTGGACATGTGTAATAAAGTAGCTCTTGACCTTCACTCTCTTAAAGGACATCGCAGATACAGTGACGGCTCTCGAGGCGACAGTCAACTTCAAACCTTCGAACTAAAACAGTAAACAAGCACTAAGTGCACAGGCTTTTAAGGACTAAGCAGCCTTGCTGCGGTGCTTTTAGTGTTGATCTTGTAAGGATAAATTCATTGCTTGAGCTTTTGTGGACGCATTCCCAGTCAATGGTTTTCCAAAACAGATTCAGGATGCCTGGCGTCTTCCATCTTGGAACTTTTAAAACATCGTCCAAGCAGTTTAGGAACGGAAATTCATAAGCTTCTTAAGTCGCCGTTAAACCTCTTTTTCTATTGGCAGTGATATTTATAACATACCTCATAGCTTGCGAAATATTTTCTTGAACACACAATCTTCTCTCAAGTATGTTGTCAATGCTTCAATTGAGTTTTTCAATTTTTAGCGTGGTTTGACCTAAAATAAATAAATTAAAAAGTTTGTGATTAAAACTTCTGAATATCGTCAAGTATTATTTGTTAACTAGAGTGCCTGCGCTGTCAATAATGACAGCAAAAAATTTGTGAAGACCCGCCTTGTGTTGCCTGTAGCATCATCACAAAGATATTAAGGCACAGCCTTGCATCTATTAAAGGGAGCTCCCTATCTGGGTAGTAACGCGTGTTGACGGGGCATGTACTTTATTATTTCTCAGATTATTACTTACCTATTTAGGGTAGACGGTTGAGCTCCCTTCTATACATGCAAGGCTCTTATTAACTTCCTTGTGTAGGATGCTGCGCAACTGCCAACTTGAATTAGGGAACAGTACAGATAAGCGTGCAAGGCTGAACAACACCAAGCTTTCTTTCGGTGAAACGCAAAAAAGCGACGTTTTTTGCCCACAGTCGATATTGCTTCTAATAAATATGGAACTCTGTACCCAAGATATTCAAGGGTGGCATATAACTTGGACTCGGGATATTTTTCGTCAAAAGAAAACTTGTTCTGTTGGGAGCATTTTCGGCGAAGAACAACCATGGACCGCAACAGTCCAAGTGGCCTCTTGGGTTGCGGTCTTAGATCCAAGGGGCTCTGACGCTGGCGGCCAAAATGGAAAAAATGGGATTTTCTCAATAGCTATTATGAACATGTCCAGACACGGTCATGCAGCCAAGCACCCAAGTGCGTCCCCGCCGTATCCAAGATACCTTTTCCCCAAGAAAAATGTTGGGTACCTTGGAATTTTTCTCTTCGGTATTAAATAGGGGGAAAAGAATAGCTCATGAGAAAATCCCATTTTTCCGTTGCCGACTTTTGGCCGCCAGCGTCAGACCTAAGAGTCAAGTACTGTTGCGGTTTGTGGAACAACTTTAAAAACATGACTGTGATGGCTTCTCCTTTCATCAAACCTTGACAGCTGCTGAGAAAATATAGCACAGTGTAGGACTGTAGTTCATATTAACAGAGAAGGCTGCGAAGCTGCACTCTACCACCCCCGGGCCTCACAGCATAACTTTTTTTGTCTGAAGATGACACGATTATAGTTTTTCTCCGGCATTGCCCAGGTATGAAGTTCTACTGTTTTCATCCCATTATCGATGCAAGTAACATCGAGTTTAATACAAGTAGATTTCGTTGCCTAATAACGCTACCTCATGCAATAAAAACCTATGTCGTAGAGGCTAAGTCTTACACCACCATCATGAAAACATACGTTGTACAAGGAAGGACAGCAAATGACTATAAGTTATTGTTGTCGTAGACATTTCTTGTAAACATAAACTAATCAGGATATTTTCCTGGTACTATAGTGATGAAGTACTTTACCTTCGATAAATGAATGCTTTGTTTCACTTAGTGGCGCATTTTCAAAACTTTTCAAGAAAACTGCATCTGTCTCATTCACCAGCCAATATAGTTTAATCTGATTCATACTTTTCAGTTACATGAATTTGAGTTTAAGCAACACACAAACAGTTCGACAATTGATTGATTTTTTACTCTGATTTTCCAGTAATGCATTTTAGGAATTTCCTTCTAAAACCATTAACATCATCTCGTCAGATGGCACTGCTTTGCTACACGTCCTGTAGTTTTCTCAGTTAATTACAGCTAGTATTGCAAAAGAGAAACTGGGTCCAAACAACTGTTGATATTATCGAAATTGAAGCCGTGAGGCCGCCGATGTTGAGATCCTGCTACCTCGAAGCCGCCGCAGCGACGCACACCTCAGCCAGTCACCTTTGTTGCACTACTGACGGATGCACGGCCTCCTGAGGTCTACGTCCTCAGCTACCCCCGGAGTCCTCGGCTACCATCAAAGCTTGCAATTACCCTCGGAGTCACCAGCTATCTTCGGAGTCCTCAGCTACCATCAACGCTCCCTTGGAGTCTTCCACTACCCTCAGAGTTCTCAACTATGCTCGGAGACCTCACTTAGCCTAGAAGTCCTTAACAGCTGCTCTCAGGTTCTCAAATCCCGTCGGCATCCTCAGTTTTTCTCAGCCTTCAGCCCCTAATTATCTTCTGAGTCCCCAGCTATCTCTGATACGTTTCTTACCTTCGAAGCTCTCAGCAATCCTGGGATTCCTGGGGTACTGTTGGTGCCCTCAGCTACCCTCGGTCTTAAGGTAACCTTAAACTCTTAGCTACTCAAAAGTCGTCAACTGTTCTGAGACTCGTCAAGTTACCTTAGGAAGCTTCAGTTACCCTCGAAGCTCTAAGCTGCCCTCGAAGTCTGCAGACATCTTTGAAGTCCTTATTAACCCTCAGAACCCTAACTTCCCTCGACGTTCTCAGAAGCCTTCATAATTTTTAGTAGCGAAGGAGCCTGAATCTACGTTGGGATTTCTCACTTAATTACCTTTTCAATTGACAGACCCGAATGAGTACTCTACAACCTCTGGAGTCCAAAGCCACCCTTGAAGTCGCAAGCTCCCTTCATAGTTCTCAACAGTTCTCGTAATTCTCAGCTACCTTCAAAGTCTTAAGCTTTCCTCAAAATTATCACTGATCAGTTCAGTTATCTCTGAAAATAAATTTGGCCTCGATAAAGTTAACGTGAGCGAGCAATGGTGGTCAGCAAGATAAAACAACATACGGTTGTGGTAGTGGGCATATTATCCTAGCTATATGGCGTTGTATTGACGCAAGACTCGAGTGACAAATGCACCCCTCCGCACCCACAGATCTTAAGACTACTCGCAGCGACTACAATTTATACTTGCTTATATTTTAAAATACTTAGAATTTTGCACAGTGTAATTGAATTTGTGATCAATGTGATTAAACCAAAGTAACACTTTTATATAATTTAATAGTTTCATAATTACTCAAATGAAGAACAGTCACCGACGCCCCATGATCACATTCCTGTATTGTTATTAACTCTTATGGAAAGAATGAACAATTGCCGAATACCTTTCTTCATTTCTCCTGCATTGCTGCAAACGGTAACTAAAACAAGAACATTCACTGACAACCCGTATTGATTTTCTGGTATTCCTACAAACTGTTACCTCTGCAAGAGCGTAAGAACAATAACTGAAGACCCAAATCATTTTCCTGTATTGCTACTGTGTACCACGACAAGAAGAATCACTGATGACTGTAATCATTTTACTGTGTTGCTACTAACGTTACCACGGCAAGAACAATCACTGAAGATCGTATTCATTTTACTGTGTTGCTACTAACGTTACCACGGCAAGAATAATCACTGATGACTGTAATCATTTTACTGTGTTGCTACTAGCGTTGCCACGACAAGAAGAATCACTGATGACTGTAATCATTTTACTGTGTTGCTACTAACGTTTCCACGGCAAGAATAATCACTGAAGACCGTAATCATTTTATTGTGTTGCTACTAACGTTACCACGGCAAGAATAATCACTGAAGACCAGTGGTCATCATCATCAGGCAGTCTGCTCAGTCCACTTCGTCTCAGATGAAGCCAACTGTTGTCAATGGACTTCAGAGACTTGAAGGAGCATTGCAGCTGCCGGTAACATAGCTCGCCTGTACAGCCATTAGATCAAACGCCTCGGTGTTAATAACTGTATTCTAATTCAAAGTTAGTCACTGGCTCAGATTGTGCTCGAGCGTGGTGTTCTCCTGCTTCCCGATAGCAACAATTATTCCGCAGCCGAAAATGAAGCACTGATGTATCAGGTGAAGGAATTTCCGTAAATATCTTGAACTGCGGCACGTCTTTATTATCACCTGCGAACCAAGTGAGAGAGGTGATAATGTTTTCGTGGAAGGTTTAAATATTTAAGTACATATATTTCTATAAATATATGTATATATTTGCTTGTCCACCCAAAAACAAAATGCTAGAAGGAGTTGGGCAATGTTCATAATTTTTACAGGGAGTTTGGTGGGTTTACCTAGATGTGAGCAATACTGAGACGTGAAAAATAGCAAAACTGTATCGTAAGCTGACCACAAAAAATGACGGCGTTGAATTTACCTCCCCTGCGGTTGATGGTCTTACGCCACGAGGCGTTCTACTTTTAGTTCTGTGTCCATCCAACCATTCGTCTGTCTGCACGTTCCATTTTCAGCATCACATCACAGAAAAAAGCCCACTCATGACACGGACTCTGGAGTAAAAAGTTCCGGTTTCAAGCTGCTACTTTTCACGGCTAGAAAATTGGAAATTATCGGTTCAACTGTGAATACATTGTATTATCTGCACTGCGTAGCTATGAAGCGAGTCCAGGCCAATGTAAAACAGAAAATTTATCAACTACTCTTTGGAATTTCTTCGGGTCTCCAGCTAGCGTCATATGAACTTTCTGATCATTATTCGGCGACTAGGATCTCTGCTTAGTTTACACACAAGAAGACATTAGTATTTGGTATCTCTACGGCACGACATACAAATGGAAGATGTCCTATGCAAAATTTCATGATGAACGTTTCAGAATACTCACGCTTCCTGATGTCCTTTCAATTTAATTTTTATGAAACAATTTCACTGCATTTCTTGGGAACTAAAACAATTGGAAAGCCTTCCTAAGTCTGTTACTGTGAAAGAACTTTTTTGGCTCTCATTTCAAAGTATAGTTCATTATTATGATTAGTGTAACCGTGCGTGAACAAAATTCACGCAATAATCGATATTTTTATTAATATAGGCCGTTGCGGAATCTTCGCTGAATTGCTGCATTTTTTTAATTGATCCATAGTCGTGCTAACCTTAGGTCCTTTTTTCTATGACTTGCCGTTCCGACATTTTCCCGCTCACGCTTATCGGCAGCTTTCGTTCACTTCTGTAACCTTTCTGCTTCAAGTCTTTCTTGAATATATCGCATAGACGATTCATCTAACTCTACATTCGTATCACCAAGGAGCTTGTATAGAGAAGGAGGGAGCCAGTAGCCTAGCCCGTTGAAGCTCAAGAGTCTCTTATGGCTGTCAGCCAGTGGTCGTATGCACCAATCGCATATCAGTAAAAAGTCTCTTATGGCTGCAGCCAGTCGCGTAAGCACCAATCGCATATCAGTAACTCGGTTCGTCTGCTGCTCTCCCGTGAAACTCAGGGCTTCCCCGTCTCTTCCACCAATGAGCGTCTCACAGCTATAAGAGATCTGGTTGACTCGCTGGCAAGTCTGTAACTGGGCCACAAGGCTCCCTCCTCCTCTATTGAAGCTCCTTGCGTATCACGTCTTCGCTCTTGAGACTGTAGTAGTCTCATACTTTTTATACGTTCCCAGCTTGTATACATGTAAGCACTTCGTAGCCAAGATACCGTCTTGCGAACTGAAATATCTGCTTCACTGAAGTGCTGAAATTTTTGGGCTATGAAAACTCGCACCGTCAGAGAACGACAGTGTGAGGGATGATATGCGTGATATAGAGCAGGAGGAACACATAGTAATGGACAGTAATGCATGGAAAAGCAAAATCTGTTCAGCAACCCCCTTTGAACAGGGATAATATTGCTGTAGGAGAAGAAGAGAAAGATAGTAAGCTAGATGTAATAGTTGTCTATTACCCGTAAAGAATCATCATCTCGTGAGTGCTCCGGTGGTCTGCCGAATTTACGCGTCGCAACCTGAGAGAAAAAGTTATAAAATTGGACTCCAGAACCTGTAGACATATTGTACTGATTTCAAAAAGTGTTTCAAGCAAGAAGTGTCTTCAGATAAAGGGATAAGGATCAGCATTCGCCATCTTCTGCAACCTGGTCATCGACTTATAAAATTTGCAACCTGGCCCATTTTTTGCCTATCTATTTCGTTTAACGCGTTACACGAAAGATACCTAAATATAAATATCTAAGCAAACACAGGGCGGTGTTTATTATAGCGGGTTGATTGATGTCTTTGCTTAAGCTTTTTCCTACAAAATGAAATATCACAGCCCATTCATGCCTCTTAATGCAAAATTTCGATATTTTGCCCCTTCAATCCTACGTATTTTATTGCAAATGTGTTGCAGCAGAATTTTTTCTAAAGAAAGAGTTAATTTGGAAGCATACCTCAGACTCATATCTTGACACTATTTTCTTTTCTTTTTCGCCACTTGCTTCGAACCCCTCACTGGCTGGATCGGAACGGGTGCACCTTGTCCATGATTGCGAAGTCATGACCTAATAGCCTGCGTGGAAGATTCCTTATACCGGGAACACATATGCATTTCTACTCCCAACTGGTTGCTCGGATGTGCAGCTCGCGTACAGTTTCCGTAAGTACTTAAAATCGGTAGCATAGATACCGTGGCATGAATGACGTCCGAGTTTCGCATCCTTGCATCAGGTTGTCTATGTAAATGTCTAGTGCGTCCCCAGAATTACACTCAGAAGTACTGAGAAGACAGCAGCATCGTCGGGTGATAGCTATTGCAGTCACCTTAGTTTGCGCATGCAGGAATTCTAAGCAAAAGCCTACCGAACTGAACATTTTCTGGGCGGCTAAGCTGCTTGCTTTAACTCTCTCGAAAAGACCAAAAACTTCTGCAATCAGCTCGCCTCAAATTTACTGCTATAGAAACGTCACCATGCCGTAAATTTACTATTTTGCCACCTTGTTATGTCGCCGAACTTTGGGCGCCGCCAGTAGCTAAGAGTAAGTGAAACTTCCAAACTGATTTCCCGAGACTTTCTATGAAACCAATCTGGCCTTCTGCAAGTTCGAGCCGATTTCTGAAAAAGTTCCCTATCCAAAATTCCGGACAGGAATTTGCATCGCAGATAAGTGTGGCGATGGGCTGCGCATTTCGTGAAGTGCACGGAAGGCTAAAATGGCTGTGACTGTAACAAGGCACCGTACCAAAGCCTCTGCAAATGTCCTGTCACTGGCACGTTCTATTTTAATGGCACCGAGTTGAGTTTCTGGGGAAAAGAGAAGAGATTTTATCTTAGCAGCGGTAAAATTTTAATATCCTTGTGTCTGTCACAGAGATTGAATTTCGATTATAATAATAAGGCGGTTGCATACGAGATAGAAAACTAAAACTCATCGTGAGGTGAACCAGTTTAAGGTCGAGTTAGTATTATTGGAATGAACTCTTCTTGACTCTCCTTCGCGATATAGATATATTCGTGTTTAGAAATCATGGTTTAGATTATGGTATGCACTCTTTTGGCGCTCGAAAATTTATGTTAAAAGCGACCATTCCAAAATTTGGTGGTAACATTGCAGTGATATAAACAGCTTCAATGCATTTATGAAGTTTTTATTTTAACTTTTCAAAGTTTTATTTTGCACAGTGAGCTGTTTGCCATACAATTCCAGACAAAAACTTGGTTTCTCGCGGGAAATGTATTGCACAGTACGCCAAGTACAACAAAGCCTAGGAAATTATTAATAGATTTATCATATTTAGGCTAAATGCCAGCTTTTCTTGACCCTTCAAGCAATGATATTCCTAGGAAAGATACCATTGGCTCATTTTAACTCTTCACTAAGCAGTGTATCACATATTATACAAGTTTAATAATTTTCATCATTCTTACTGGAAAGGCAAGATTAAAACTTGAACGCCTCGGTGAAGTTTACCATCTCCCGTGGTAGGGGACAAATTCAAAGAAGTCATTTTTGATGCAAGAGGCTAGTGTACAGCCGCACACTTTCCATGAATTAGCTCTTCACTAATAACATAGGAAAAATAGTATACCTCGTTCTCTACCGTGGTGGAGGCAAATTCGCGGTGGTGGAGAAAATTCAACGCCGTCATTTTGTATTGCCAGCTAGGTCTAGTTTTTTATAAGGGTCTTATCTAGGTCAACCCACCAAACTTCCTACAAAAAATTATGAAGATTGCTCAACTCCTTCGACCACTTATTGGGGGGATAGACAAATATACAAATATATATACAAACATATATTTCTATATTTATTTAAATCTTCAATGAAAACATTATCAACTCTCTCACTTTGTTCGTGGGTCCTAATAATAAAAAAATAATCACGCTGTGAACGGTGGAAGTTCAGGAGGACTCTTTCTGTCGAGAGCAAAGGTCACTGCGACGGCCTCAGACTCCTGCCGCCCATGGAGCCGCAGGTGTCACTCGTACCTAAGATCCATGACAAAACTGCGGCGATCACTGAATGAGAGATACCATTTGTTTCTGTCCTACTATCTGCAGGCAATGTGTCTCTCTAATACCGTCATCAGTCATCCCCACTACGAGACTGATCATGGTGAGAAGTTGGCCCTCGATGGAGGAAGTCTTATGATGCTGTCCCCATAAGCATCGAGATCGAGGACAAATGTCACCCATGATTGACGAAGAACAGAGATGGTGTTTGTTAGAGGAATTGTGCCCGATGCCGTGATGGATCGGAGAGAAATCGAAAGAAGATAGGGTGACTGGCTTTAGAGACGTTGATGGAAAAAGGGAGAATTTTCCTTGGTCTCATGCAAATAACTTTTAGATAGATTGTCGAGCTCTAAAAAAACAGAAAGCAAGTGTATGGCGCGATAAGAAATTAGAATTTTTGTCAAAACTATGGCTATTAACTGACCCGTAATCAGGGCTAATTATTAGAGAGACACACAAAAATAAAATGGAAAACGATACGATGTATGTCAAGAGATAACAAGTTGACCCCAGCTTTTACTTTCAGCAGAGGTGATGGTGAAGTCCCCATGACTGCCCACTCAGGAGGTGCATCCAAAGAAATGTATGCGCCGATCTTAGTAAAGTAATAACATCCAGGGAAATGTATGCGAATTTTGTGGTAAAGTAATAACATCCAGGGAAATGTATGCGCGGTTCGTGATAAAGTAGTAACATCCAGGGAAATGTATGCGCGGTTCGTGGTAAATTAATAACAAGTAATGTTCTGATGTTTGTGTTTTTCTTTCAATGCACCGTCACATATAGAATTTGAAGTCAAGACATCACGTAGGCCTAATGGACAATAGTTGTAATCACTAATTGTTTAAGTATTTACTTGAGTGGATTCTGTAGCACTTTTTCAAGACACAAGAATCGTGCAATAAATTTTAAACTAGTTTACCGCGCTTTAATCCATCTACTAATAACGTTAGCATACGGTAACTGTTAACTACTAGCTTTACCATACGGTAATTGTTAACTACTATCGTAACCATATGGTAAATTTTGCATCAAAACTTTACTACTCGGTACAACATTACAATATTTAATTTTTGCTACTTTCTACATCGTGATAGCTATGGATTACAAGTGTTACTGCTGTAGTACCCAGATATTTGCAGACGAATAGTTAGCTTAATAGAACTGGACATTTCGCTTGTTGGACATATTGCTTATTGGGTATTTCGCCTACTGGACATTTCCAATATTGGACATTTCGCCTACAGCATTACTGCTGTTCACAAGAGCCACAAGATAAGCTTAACGTTCAACCTTAGCACTGGCAGCAGCACCAGCAGGAGTCTGCCGCTCTTGAGTGTCCCCAGAAGCCTATAAAACGAGAGACACGTTATATAGGTTTCTGAGTGGCTTTAATGTGTTTCCTTCTCATCCAGCTAATGAGTTAACAACCATTGCTTGCTCGCTCTAATGAGAATTAGGCCAAATACACGTTGTCTTTGAGTCTCTGTGGCACTGCAGTACAGACGCCTCCTTGTTACTTAGCCAATATCGCCGGAAATTAAAGTAATATCACAAGGTTACCTTTACTAATTCAGACCAACATTATGTTGTCATTGCATTATTGAAATTAACACGCGTTGAAGATGGTTCAAAGGCACTTCACCAATGGGGCTGAAAATTAAACAAATATCACGAGACAACTTTAATCCGCTCAGATACAATAAGTAAGATGTAGTGGTTGCAGTGATATCTTAATCAACGTATTCATTGTCAGGTATTTACTTAATATTCACGACATTAACGTAATATTAAAATATAGCTTTAGCAAGATCAAAGGAGTAGGATATAACCGTAATGTTATTCAGAGAAACACGCTATGACATGAATTTAGAGGTACATTTGCCTTCATAGCTTTAAATTCAATCAAAGTCAGAAAATAGCTTTTTTAAGTAAGAGCCGCCTGGTGAAATTACCCTTATATGTCAGCTGCACGTGCACACAATGAAGGTCATTCTGAAAATGGTCCATGCTCAATTTGCTCCAATCTTAAAATCACAAAACTGAACCTTTATTATAACGCACCTGCTTTAAACTTTCTGTTCTTGCAATAGTGTTATTTGCTACAATTGTTGAACACGATTTTTATTGGCCACACCAGCTAATCATAGTTATAATAAACTAAGAAGGCAAACAATAATTGGCGAAAGGATGGCAAAAAGTTTTAGAAAAAGGGCAAACTTGTCTTTCTGGGATAAAGATATATAAAGGTGCGTATATCCGTAAATACGGCAAGTAACTACTGCGTTACATCTATTCGAAGGAACAGGTGCAAAAACGTGGCAAGTAAATAAATCCACGGCAGATTAATCGCTGGATGAATTCACCGCCTGGTACGTGCGTTGGCGGTCATCGGACGAGGTCCAGGCCACGTTCTGCACATCACCTCATGCGCATAGCGTCATGGTGCTGTTTTCTTTTTGTTTCGTAGCAAGGTTGCAGATTAAGCCCAAAACAGGAGCCACAATTGAATTATCTCCACAATACACGCAACCGCTGATCTCTCTGACATTCATAAACAAAATGATAAGAATAAGAACCCAGCAAATTTTTTATGTGATAAGTTCTATATAATGGAAATAATGTTGTAAATATATCGCTTGGTAAACTACGCACTATTTGGCAAGTTCATCGCCTTCAGTTCAGCTCATGGCATCCGGGGAGACTATTTACGATGGATCAGGGCATGGCTTACGGGTATTCAGCAGCGAGTAAAACTTGAAGTAGAGACGAGTACCTGGACGCAAGTTACATCAGGGGTTCCCCAAGGTAAAGTTCTTGGCCCACTTCTGTTCTCAATTTACATCAATGATCTCGATCTTAACATCCGTAGTAAAATCAGTAAATTTGCGGATGATACTAAACTATGTCGTCCTACAATGAAAAGAGCCGAGCTCCAACAAGACCTTGACCACCTCATGGAATGGAGCGCAACGTGGCAAATGAACTTTAATGTCGACAAATGTTCAGTAATGCACGTAGGGCTGGTGAACTCTTCCATCCCATTGAAAATGAATGGGACGGAATTGGCTACTGTCACCCAACAACGTGACTTAGGAATCGCTATTACAAACAAACTACAACACAGTC
>LQNS02015105.1:12963235-13030563 GCA_001587735.2 Parhyale hawaiensis
CATTCCTCTACATTCTACTAACATAATGGCAATAGCTCATAGAGGATCGGGGTGTAACTCCCGGTGTCTTTTTGGGAATGGGCCTTTTGGTTCGTCTACTGCCGCCTATCTAATCTAATCTCTAACCTCAAACATTCCCAAGTTCAAGAAGGTTCATTGTGGCTAACTGATGAACTGTTGTAAGTTGAAAAAATTAAAAACAAGTAGTTGATCAAGAAATTTTCAACGTCCCGGGAACTGAACACAAATCGGTTTTAGCGGTAAATGTATATATTATGATATAAACATATCATGTTGCAAACTTTATCAATATTTCAAGACAATAAAATAGATGAACAGTAGGCAATTGAGTATTTTTAGGGCAGTCGAAGACTGTTAGTTTGTAAAGCGTGTATTTCAGGGAAGATAATACTGTACATTATCTTTTAAGAGTATAAGGCCTGTAAAATTAACAGCTGGGCACACATAGAACTAATTATGAAATAATGCTCATTATATAGAAATTATGTTTCACATGCTCCTGCAATGCGCGTGCGCGTAATGAACGATCAGTTTTTGCGCGTGTGCCTTATCTTACTTTTGATACCTCTGATGATACTTCGGACGAGGTCCAGGCGACGTTACCCACACCGCCCAATTGTATATAGTATAGTATGTGCAAATAGTATATCATAAGCTATTGCATGTAATCCAAATATCCACTTCCTAATTGTCAGCGGTGGTCCAAAGTGCGGAAAACTTCAAGCATAATTTAAATTGATGAAAACTTTACATCACTGGTCTCTATTCATACGCTGGATCAAATAAATCTTAATATATTAACATTCTAACATCATTCATTTCAATTCTCCCTTATTTTCTTAGTAAAAGAAATTAATGCCATTTTACAGGTAGAAGGAATCACAGGAATGATTTCGGCGACTCGATCCCACATAGCTCTGGAAAAGTTAGTAGAGGGCAGCCGAAGCAAATTTCTCCATATCAACTCCTTTGGAAAGTTCAGCGTCCCCTTGTTTGTTCAACAGCCGATATTGCCATGCTCTAGAGGGGAAAATTTGGGGACATGGAATTTTTTTGTTGAAATTTGGCAGAATTTTAAAAATATTGAAGTCCTATTGCTTTTTCACTATTTGGAATTCACAAACATTGGGTATTCCAATCACACTGCACGGACTTCAGTAACCTTGGACTCATAGGTCTTCTTCGCTGCTTAGACTTCATTAACATTGGACTTCTACTTTTAAGTCACTGACTTCCAGAGCGTCAGACACTGATTTCATAATCACTTCAAGAGCAATCAAAATGCTAGACACCCACTTTTTAAATACTCCTCAGGCTCCATAAGCATTAGGCCCCTTTTTTAGTTTCGTGTTCTTGTTAGTGATATGTTTGCGTGGCTTTCTAAAACCGTCCAAAAGTTACCTTCCTTCCTGTCCCAAATCTTTACAGTGATGTATATATATATAATAATTTATTACTGTCTACCTAAAGAAATAAAAGTCAGAGAGCAGAGCTAAAACAATTCATAAAAATGTTGAATTTGATCTATATGTGGAAAGCATTTGATTGCACCGGTACAAGTTACTCAGATTTCTTCGACTGTTAGACTCAATTTCGTCTCTCTATTTCGGAAAACAGTTAGAAATTTTTTATTAGCTTAGAGCTTAACCGCATCAATTTTGCTACCTGACCTGACAGTTTATTTTTCAGTTTTCTACTGAAGCATATCAGCCAAAAGCATTTCATATTCAGGATAAAATCAGAAGTTTCCACCACCCTCCACCACACCTACACAATGCACGGAGCTTTGGCTGTTTCTTTCCACACTGTCACTCTGTGTTAGAAAACGATCAACCTCAGACAGTGGATGCCAGAAGGAGTTATGTTAAGTGAAATCACCTAACGTCCCTGACACTGGGAATAGAATAAAAAGGTAGTTTTAGCTCTCTAGCTAATTGAAAAAATCCTCAGTTTAGTTATACATGTATCTGACGCTGGGCGAAAATAACATTCGTTTTTTCTTCCTTTATCGAAAAGCTTTAAAGTGTGGCTATGGTGGGGCCATTAATTTCTCTTATTAGGATCATGATCATAGACGCAGTTTCCTCCCATATCGACAATTTCCCCTTAATAAATACATAGTGTACAATGTTGTGATACCATTATATACTAAACAATTGAATTCTCTTACTAAAGTTAAGCAAATACTATTAGCGTCACGCTTAACTCTCTGTGTGAATCGTATGTTGGCCAAGAACAACGTTCAGTATGATAGTTTAGGGCAATTTTTGTCTGCTGCTACAAATGCATGTAGAAATGCATACATAATTCCCATTGTTAATTCCAGATTTATTGAAAGTCAGAGTGTATTGTGGTATTGATAATACAGTGTAATTGCTTCCCTTAAGTCAGTTAAGAATATTGGAACCAATCATTACCATCGGTTCATCATCATTTCTATCTCCATGTTTGACGAAAGCCAAAGCTTAGTGCCATGATGCCAATAGAAAGAACCCAATTTCTTCTGCTAGGATTTGAGCAAATAGCTGCAACTTTTATCCCTAACTTTGATTTTCCGTGTGACATAAGTGGTGCACAAATATCATGGCGTTACTAAAATGCAAATATGGATTCCCCTGCCTGAAAAATTAATTGTATTGATACTATTTATCTTTCCTCATATTCAGTTCTACCTTTGTCGCATCGCAGTGAGAGGCTGCTAATACAGAGACAGCCGCATCCCCCTGCAGCTAGCACCGACATCCCTGCAAACTCGGCACGATATTGTTTGCTCGCTATTTTCATTGCCCCAATCTTGAGTTGTTCCAGCAGCATTTTGACTGACACACTCGTTAAGGGGCTGTCAGGAGTAGTGGAACACAGGCTGATCTAAAAATTGGCACTGATTGCTTGTGGTAGCGAACGTGGAACGCGTTCACGAGCTGCAGATTGCCGCTGAGGCAATATGCCGTAGTCACGTTTTCTGTATATTTCATCCGGAAAGAGTGTAGGAAGACATTACGCGCATCTTCCAATCTCCCTATCATGCTTATTGAAAGTGTCAAATAAACCAGCTGTGAGCGGTTAGGTGCAGTATACAGATAATCAGTATACAGATAATTCGCTGCTGGCTCTCCCGCTGACAAGGAAGTGCTGCATCACTTTTGCATAAGATTGGTGGAGTGCACACCTCCACTAGGGTCAGATTTGAAATACTTCTAAGGTATCAGGGAAAAACAAAAATAGGTATTGCAGGCTCTATCTTTGATTAGAATTATGTGAAATTTATCGGCATTTGAAAACCTATCTGACAGACTATTAACTTATTTTTACTAGTAGAATTAGGGGTATTACTATACTTTAGTAGGATCCAATTTTTTCTGATTTTTTTAATCCACTACATTTTCGATGTACTGTTGGTTTCAAGTCTGAAGTCCGTTTGCGGCGGTCGGCTTTAGTTTTTGAGCTATTTGACTCTGAAGTTTTATTTTTTCCTCTATCTTATACTGAAGGAAAAAAAATTTCAAAAGTACCTTCGGGTACTTTTTGCAAAAGGGACAACAGCATTATTGATAGTGAAAGTAGGTTAGGTTAGTTACTACAAAAAAACCTACTTTCATTATCAATACAGCTGTTGCCCTTTATACAAAAACTACCTGATGGTACCTTCAAATGTTGTTCCTTCAGTATGAAATAGGGGAAAATAGAAGTTCAAAAGAAAGTATCTTGAAAACTAAAGCCGATCGGATCAAACGGACTTCAGATTTGAAATCTGGACCAAAAATTGCGTTAATTAAAAAAATTGTAAAAAATTGGAAAATACTAGAGTAATTTTTTACCAAATAAGCTATGTAATACGCCAGAATACGCTCTGTTCTGAGTTGTAAATCACTGCACTCAGGCGAGATCCTCAATGAATGAATTCATTTGTCTCTGTATGAACATAAGGTGAGTGGAATTTGTGTTGCTAAGGCCGTAGACTTCTCCAAATTGGATGATTCTACTCTCTGTTCTACGCGTAAAGTTAATTAAGCTGTGAATGTCTGAAAAAAATTATATTTGGGTTTGACTGGTCCGGGTTAAATGAGTGAAAAATTGATAAGAATTGAATCATTTTGTTTCTAATTGTACTTCGGGCTGTTAATTGACAATTTTTGGCTATTAATGCAAGGCCTTCTTTGCTTAAGACAATTGAACCTTGGCATTAGGTAATGTTAAACAAAACTATGGAACGATTCAAAATTTATTTGTTGTTTAAATATTTCTTCCAAAATATTTTTGTATATTTATAGTTTTTCTCTCACGCTATGGGAATTAAAAAAAGCAAAATTCGAGCCCTGATGATGCTAATAACTGACCCAATTTCGATGGTGATCAAAAAGAAATCCTGGTTTCAGGACTAGTTTAAATTTATAGCATTCCATTGCTTGGGAGTAATATGCGCTTTCAGAGAGCTTCTCCAGTAATGCTCGAACCTGAGCTCACCTCCTCAATCTCATACATTGTTAAAGATGGTACCCGAAGGCCACTGTCTGTATCCAAGTTTATAAGCAAAAAATATTACATTTTTGTCTAAGAAGTCCTTTGAAGAATAGATAACAGCGCAGAAAACTGAGGGTTCGCCGTCGTACTAATTTTCTGCTGTTATTTCATGACTGCGAGGGTACAAACAGTTGGCGCGTATTTTCTGTCAATTAGCGCTCAGATTAGTCCAACTGGAAGTATTTTCTGAACTACATAGAGAACTTTTAAAAGAACTGAAATTAAGTAGGTAAAGCTGCTCTGACAGGTACAGTTGCCACAGCTATTTTAGCGAGACTGTAATATAAAATTCCGTAGAAAAGGTAAAAAAAAAATAAAATTGAAATAGCACTGACTCTTTGACAAGAGATCTTTGTAAAACTTATGTGTAGTATGCCAGTTATAGTTTCATACCTTCTGAGGAGGAAAGAGACGAGCAACAGACGCACCCTAAGCAGTGAAAGTGTATTTTATCTTCACACTTTCAATGACTTTGGAAGAGGTTCCGTTCGACTAGTAGACGTTCGTCTTTCTATGGCGAAGAGAATAGATGCGCAACAAACGTATCATGAGCCTACTCACATTCAGTTTTACATTCATGTTCATGGATTTTCGAGGTTGTATTGAAAACATTTTCATTTTCACTATGGCAGTCGCATCTTCAATTACTTGCTTCAAATGGGCGAATAATATATTACAGTACAAAAGAGCACAGGAAAATTACTTTAATAAATATATCCACCATTATGCGGAGTGGATCATGCATTGAGACTTGGTGGCTGAGCTTGATTCAGAAATTATGCAATCCTTCTGCTTGGCAGCTTCTGCCAAGTTTCTTTCCAGCTCAATAGTTTTTGGAAACATTATAGCAGTAGGAAATGGTTCATTTTCACCTCCCAAAACAGGCCAGTTTTCTTCCAGTTAACCTCATTTTGAAAAATTTCACAACAGCATGATGCGTTTCATTTGCACCTCCAGAAAGCCAGCTATGTCTTCCCTCCAGTTAAACCGCCCACCCCTGGAACCAAATAATGGCCTTGGGAGCTACGACGGCAGGCAAACTCGTTCAAACACTCGGCCTTCTACCCATAACTCCAGAAGCCCTTCAAAACACTTGCTCTTGCTACCATTACGCTGGACCACCGATCACGGCCAGCCAAGTTGGTATTGGCACAGAGGCTTTGGTGGGCAGCTGCAGCTAGTGTCGCCGATCACCTAAAAGCAAAGGTTTCACGAGCCCCACCAAACACTGCACTAAAGCTCTCGTTAACGAGCTCTGTTGCGGTGCACAAAACCCAAGGAAACTCCGCGACGGCAACACCTGCTCGACCAAATTTATTTCCCCACCCGCAAAAAGAAGTTAAATGGTAAGACAACAACAAAGAAGAAGTGGAGTAATGTGCGTTGTTCTTAAGTGAGTCGAAATGGAATGTACATTACTTCTCTGCAGCTGCAATGCCAGGAGCTGAGGGCCGGCCGAATGGCAGTGGCTTGGGTTTGCGGAGGTAAGAACAAATTTTCTTTTCTAAACGCCATTAGCTCTTTATCGGGAGAAGGTCCGAGGTTGGCTCTTAATGGAACGAGGAAAACACTTTGTAGTACACGTTCGATGTGACCGGCACCATAGAGAGCGCTGTGTATTTGAGGTCCTATGTTAATTGCAAACAGTTTCTTTTTATTGTAGTTTGTTGAATTAACTTTAAAACATCACAAGCGGCAGGTGCGTTATTCCACTTGACTGCTTTTTGGCGCCAGACGGACTTTTTGTGGCCTGAGAGGCTTCGGTCTGCCATATGCCAGGCTGAAAATGGTTTCATTGTTAACATTATCGCCTATAAAGTGTCTCATTTGATTAGCCACAAAGAGCTGTAGTAAGATTCTTTACTTTAATTTTCGTCTTTTAGAAGTCGTTTTTGCTGCTAAAACGAACAGCACGAGATGGCGTCGTAAGTTATACGCTTCAAATGCTTCGCATATGAGGGATGAAGATTGGCACCAGTGACGCTAGGGCAAGATGTAGCATGCTAGAATTTTCTAAACTAAAATTACTTTCTTCTCTGTGGCGAAAAGCTTCCATGCTTTTATACCCAGTCAAACAAAGCTTTATACCCTTCTGTTTAAAAAGCCCCCACCAGATTATATGATTCCCGTTGGCTTTGAAAGACGTTCTTCAGCTAGATGCAGACGGTAGGAAATTATTCCTTTTAATGTAACATGCTGAAACAATACTTCATAGAGACTCGTTGCTGCAGAGTCTAAAGAGCTTAGGTGTGCATTGCCTATGGGCGTTGAGCTTCTTAGGGAAACAGCTTAGAAGGTTTTGGGTGTCAGGAAATGAGCAACTAGTGAACAAACATTGAATGGTAATTTCCATTGATGGATACTGAGGCGACTGTCGTGGCTATTATCATACTATTAATCTTCCGGAAATCCACTGTTCTCTTCGCTGAAGTGATGGTGAAAAAGTGATGGGAGAAAAACATCATATTTTTATATGAGTGTTCCCCAGTCACTTTTTTTAGTATATCTGTATTTTCGAGAGCTGAATAGAGACGTGTATGCACGCTTTAAACAGCGGGATGGAAGACAACTTGGACGTCTACGCAACAAACCTAAATTTGTGGTTTCATTACACTGTAGACGCATATCAATCCTCCAATAGTTGTTTTTACAGCATATACTATCATCCAGAAATCTACTCCACTTTTAACCCAGTAACACGCGGATAGGCCCCAAACTGAAAACACTAGGATAAATATTTTGCTCTCATACCATAGCAGTATATAGAATTCATTTACTTATTGCTTCTCGTGTATATCTTCCATGAATCTATTCCTCCATTCACCCGAAAACTTTTGTTCAGGGAAATCTAGAGACAAGCAGGCAGACTCCAAACGCGAGAGTCGCGAGGGTACGCGAGGATCATCTCAGCCATTGTCTGCGCTTCCAAAGTCATTACTTGAGAACAGATCCTGAGGGAAGGTCGACTGCAGGAGAAATTTATTAGTCAGGAAGAGTTGGTTAAGTGAAATACATTTCCTGCCAAGACAACGGCCAAGGTCCTAGAGAAAGGGAACTTTTGAATGATGTTAGGCATCGTACATTACACGAGTCCCTTCTGTGCTTAATATTTTTAGGCCATATTCAAGTCCTGCGCCACATAAGGAGTAAAGGATGCCTTTTTCTTGGTAAATCTGAGGAACTAGTATACCCAACGGCCAAAATATACGGCAGGCTCATTGAGTGGTGCAACACTGCAGGATTCACAGTTAAATATACTCTTTTTCGTAGTTGCCGCACGTTAGAGTGCTATGTTTGCAAGCTGTGATTCCCGAGTTTGCATCTCCGCCATGGAATTGAACTGTTACTTTGCTTGACTTCTTACGTCAGGATTTGGGGTGCTTACCTTCCAATACGGGGCTCTGCACCTAACCAGAAAGGGGTCGGCCGGGGGTCGCAATAGTCACAAGAGTCTTCCGTCTCTGTCACCAAAACTCTGAGAATCCGTGAGCTACTGTAGCTATGCATTCATCTGGAACTTAACGGAAATTAATCAACTGCATGTGAATTTTTCAGTTTTAGTGTGCGGTCAAGCTAACTTCATTTGTCATTTACACCTGCCGCCATAAGGTCATGTTGCATTTATATCATTGCAATAATACCACCTACAATCTTATTTTTTCTTGATGCATGAAAGTATTAGAGCGGAATTTGAAAGATACAGATAGAAAAATACTCATAGACAAGAATTATTAGCATTATATGAATTCTGCTACGAGTCGCAAAATATATATAGCAATATTCATGAGCATAAGGGCTTTTCCCTGAGTCTCTAAGAAGGCAGCCAGTTAGTAATCAATGATTAGTGAAAAACACCTCATTCTATATTTGGAGACAAAATTACTCTTGTATTGATATGATACTGAGAAAAACATTTCAAAAGTTATATCGAGCGAAAAATTAACACGTGTTAATTTTATTTCGAATTTTAAATTGGTCTGAAAGTTTAATATTGGCACGGCCTAACTTCCCGTTAGCATAGCAGCTTTAAATTCTTTGTGCTTTCAGGAAATTGTTGAGTTTCGTTCATAGTTGCGTTGAAACTAGTGAATATCCACGCTTCCAAGAATGATAACGATTTATCAATGTTCTTTGACATATTTGTACTGAGCAAATACCCTAGACAAATACCCTAGATAAATACCCTAGTCAAATACCCTAGACAATACCCTAGACAAATACCTATATAGTCAGAGAGTACTGTATGCTTTGAATCTAACCGTCAGATCTGATGTTTAATGCAGCAGCTACTCGCATGTGCCAGGGAGAGAGAGAGAGAAAAAAAAAACACCTCACCTCCACACTGACCAGCATTGCTTTCTGTATTTTGCATGATATTTAGAAAATATCATTAATTTCAGTTGTTCTATTGTACAAATTACAATTTGTGCACGGGTAGTACTCATATGATTAGTACTTATGCTTATGTAAGCATACCAAAGTAATACCATTAGTAAGTAAATAAGATACATAAATCCTGGTTTAAATTTATGTAGAATTACCAGTGAATTATCCATAGACACCAACGTACATTGAGATCTCAGACACTGCATGCTATTTAGATTTGATAGGCCGTAGTAGATTAGATTAGATTATATTGGCGGCAGTGGACGAACCAAAAGGCCCAATCCCAAAAAGACACCGGGACATACACCCCGGCCCTCTATGAGCTAGACGGACTAACAGGCCCATTTACAGAGAGACACCGTGACCTACGCCCCGGCTCTCTATAAGCTATTGTCATTATGTCAGCAAGCTATAGATGGCTGAAGAAGAAAAAAAAAAGGAAGATCTCAGCCAATAAAACGATAGTACATGCACGCAAGAGCGCTTTAAAGCCGTTTATCTGCGGAGCTTAAAAGTTTGTTACTACTGGAAGAGATGTTCTTAGCTGTTGAGGATGTGTCTCCCGATGTTTTTCAAGGCGATCTTTAAGCGCGTTGACTGTCTCCGCACGGACAACGTAGGAGGGGTGTCTATTAGTCACAGAGTTACATGTAATTACGTTTAGTTTTACCGCATCCTGCTTTAAAACTGCTTAATTTGGTGTTATGATATTTTGGGTATATTGCTCAAGCTCGGCTGCTTCGCACAATCGTTTCTAATCTTTTTGTTATGGTAAGCCTTTCTAATCAACAATATTAATAGTGTTGATCCTTCGTTCGTGTGTTACTCTTTTCAATACTAGAAGAAAATTGGAGCGAATAGTTTTAAAGCTCAGCAGCTGTCATTGGTCAAATAGCTTGGAAGAAAATCGGTAAAATCTTCAAAATATTGTGAATCAGGCAGCATTAAGAAGCTAACGTAGGTATCTATGATACGGCGGGGATCATCACTTGGATGCAACAAGGCAAGGTTTTGTAATAATTATTTTTATGCACCTGAGCTGATCTGTGTCAGCGCGTTAGAATCTGTATCATTGTTTGCCGTTACCGTGGGAATTACGCCAGAACAGTGCAATGTCTGAGCAAATGCAATGCCAGCTGAAGAACAAAAGATTACCCTGCTGCGAGTGAAGACTTTGACCGATTCTATGTACTTTCTTTTATTACCTAGCTATGGCATTAAACAGAGAAGAAAAATATTGGGCTATTGATCAGTACCCACGGGTCCCGAAATAGTGAGAAAAATCGAATACACAGACAAAAAATTGAAAAGCGCAAGATAAGAGAGGGCTAAATTACCTCTAAACTGTGGGAAACAGAGCTTGGAAAAGGTGTGCAAATACATTGGTAACAATGCAAGAAGTGCCGTCATGTTTCTGTCTTTATCAAGACACCAATGCGAATTCTTTGCTGACAGAATAAATTCGTGATTAATTTCAGTGGTGAATTAAAAAATACAACGAAAGGTTAGGCAAGATGTAAAATAGACAGACTGCGTTACAAAAGACAGGAGTATGCGATGGGATGGGTTAAGTTAGAAGCACTACGTCAAGTTAAACTATGGTAAATGAAAACATTTACCAACCGTAAAATATCCACAGGTCCCGTAGAGGACAAGTGCCTAAATAGGATTACACCTATCCCTATAAGAGGTTAACTACCCCTTGGAAATACAACTACCCACTGGGAGAACAAATACCCCTAGGCAAACAACTACCCCTGGGAAGTTCTAACTTCCCCCAGGAGGACAAGTACTGACTGTGAGGGTAACTACCGATTTGTACTAATAAACACGATAAAATTTCAAAAGTATAGAGCCCAATGAGTTTTCATGCTAGAAAAAACAATGAAAGTTTTGGAATCCTTGAAACATTTCTAACAAAACTATAGAACTGGATTTTTAATTTTTGTCCTCATAATTTTTCTATCACAGCAGGAAAACCCTATTTTTTGTTTTTTCCCTATATTTTAGTTAGCGATCGAATGAAAGAGAAAATGGAGAATAAAAAAATACATGAAAATATCCCTTATCTCAAAAACTAAGGCCTTAATAAAAAAAAAGTTGCCGAAGCAAAATGTATTTCTTTTTACAAAAATACATGCTCTGAGCAAGCTTCAGAACAATTGATCTGCAACTGATAATTTTAAGCCCCATGCCCCCCCCGTCAAAACTCTGCCAGGTGCAAAAGTTCTACCCACTTTTTTTTTAATGTCCTCATCATATGGAATAGGAAAATACATGGTATAGAGCTGCAAAACAGAAATGTAAACAGACACCCCCTCCCCCCAGAGCCTGGACTAATAAACAATCGAATTCTTCCAGTTGTTGATATACATAGAGGCAACGCCAAATGAATATAAAGAACTTCATAAAATTTAGAAGAAATTCGTCTTCATTACATCAGTTAGATTATATCATTTTAGGACAATTGGATGGCACACAGAAAGAGGCAAACATTGTCCACCGTTATCGTGCAGGGAGCACTCGCTGCTGCAGTAAGCTACAGAGAAAGGCAAAGAACATTTGAGTGCAATGCTCCACTGGGCTCCTCGATGTCACGGAATGCGATGTAATTTTTGGGCAATGGCGCTCGCGTCTCCCAAGAACGGGCGCTTTTGAGGCACAGACTCAAGGCATTCAGAGATTGTAACTTGTTCCAATAACTGAAGAGTGCCACGGTAATTTGGCTAAAAGGTGAGCCATTACAGGCCCAGGTGCTGGTAATTCCAGCGACCTCACACGGCGCCCGACAGAAAGCGTTGTTCCCTGATGGTACTCGGCTCAATAAGGGCTTAGCATACATCACCGAATATTCTGTGCGCTCTGCCTCCTGGTATCCATTTCGTGAGGAGAAAGGCTTAGATGGGCTCAGGTCTTCTGGGCCGAGTTAGAAAGGAGGGAAAACCATAGACAATGATCTTGTGGTTGTCCTTCTGCTACCATGTCGGAATATAAGTAATACCATACATAGAGATCCTTTTGTTCTTCTGCTGCCATTGCTTAATATAAGTAATACCATAGACCACACCATACATTGACTGGACACTGAAATCGGGCCTCTCATAATTGGGCCTGGAGGCCGATTTAAGTAAGTGTTGATAAACTGAGTTCCAATAATCACAGAGACCGCAAACAAAGATTAATTTCTTCGTTGTACCATAAGAAATGAGTTGCAGAGCGGTGAATTTAATTCACAATCAAATATCTTTAATAGGCAATATATATATCATAGCTACCTTCGGACACGAAAAAAATTGAAAATTCATTATCATTTCTAGGAATATCAAAATGTTATAGAAAAAAAAAATAGCTCACAGATACTACGCGTAATGTACTTTAATATCGCATTCAATGGAGTTTGTTTTTGGGTTTTATAAGTAAATTGGCAGCTGCTGAGGTTTTGTGAACCCCAATAATTTTTTTATTCTAAAGATGAAGGTTATACATGCGGCAATTTTTTTTATTGAACGCACTCTCAGAGAGTGCAGGGGGTCATTTAAAGCTTCCCCCCCCCCCGATAAATCAAATGAGTAAACAGCACTTCACAACTTAAATCAACTAGACATTTTTTATTTGATAACCGTAATGAGATTTGACCTATTCTTCCTTTTAAGAAAACATAAATCAAAAAGAAAAAAAACGGTAGGAGTTGCAAAGAGCGAACGATATTCCTTTCGCATTCTTCTTGGCGAACTTTTTCATTTTGCATTTGGTGCCCGTATCTGACCCCTCCGTGGTGTTGATTTCCTTGAATTCAATGGAACGTATTTTGCTCGACATGCCTTGATGGCATTTTTTTCCATTCTTCCATGCAGATAACCTTTAATTCAGTAAGGTTTTTGGGACACCGTTTGTGGACACCAGATTTAGACGCAAGAAATTTCTATTGGATAAAGGTCCGGTGATTCGCTAGACAATGGAAGAACATTTATTTTTTTTTTTTTGAATCCATTCTTTCGTTAAATTCGCAGTATGCTTGGTGTCGTTGTCTTGTTGGAAGGTCCACCTGCGCCGTCGGTAGAATTTTTTTGGCACTTGGAAGCATTTTCTTCTCTAACATCTTCCTGTACATGAAACTATTCATCTTGCCATCAATGATATGAAGATCCCCAACACCATGGGCAGTAAAGCAGTCCCGCACCATGATGCTGCCCCCTCCATGCTCCACGGTGGGGATGATGTTCTTGGGGTCATAGGCAGTACCACGTTTCCTCCATACATGTGGAGCTTCGTTTCGGTCAAAAAGTTCTATTTTAGTTTCGTCAGACCATATAACCCCTTTCCAAAACTCATTTCCTTTCTCCGGGTGGTCTTTGGCAAATGTTAAGCGGATCTTGACATGTTTTGCTGTAAGAAAAGGAGTTTTGCGAGGAGTGTAAGAATGTATGCCAGTACGGTTCAATTCCCTAACAATAGTTTTCTTGCTGACATGCAGTCCCTGACAGGCCAGTTCACTCTGAAGGTCAGCACGAGGTGTCATGGGGTCATTAGTCACCTTACGTAGCATGTAGCGCCGAGGACGACCCATGATCTTACGCGGAGCTCCAGCTCTTGGCAGGTTGGAGACCGCCCCAGTCACTTGATGCTTGCGGACTATTGCTCCAATCGTTGAAAGAGAAACATTGACACGTTCTGCTATTACTCTATAAGTTGATGCCTCACTACGAAGTTGAATTATCCGTTTACCAGTAGCTATAGGGATTTTTTTTAACTTTGGGCATTATAGTGAGAGTGTGCGTGACTTCAACAAGGTCTAGAGAGGTAATGATTGCGTCGTCTGTGGTTTGTTCACATTGCATATGCTTCGAGACGTTTCGTGAACGTTCTAGAATAATTTCCAAGCTAATTTATTCAAATTATATTATAAAATATCAAAGATTCAACGTCATATTTATTTTGGTCAAATACTTTTGTCCCTCATTACTTTTACTTGTGTTAAATTTTCTTGTTATATAAGTACCTACACATTTGACTGTTCTGTTTAAACATTCTATTTAAGCTTCCTGTATTAATTATCATAAAGCAGACCCTGAAATTTTAAAAATAGAGTTGAGCAAATACTTATGTCTAAGCACTGTACATATTTTATAAAAATATGTCATTTTCAGTAAGGCAATATAACAGAATTACATATAATTGCTCAAAATATCATTTAAATGGTTGTAAAATAATTATTAGGTTACTCTGCACAGAAAATACTGAAAGCAAGTATGAAGTTTGTTTAAATTCAAGTTGAAAAGTACAGTTCAAACCTTTAACTATTACCTTCAAATTCTTTTGAACTTTTTTGTCGAGCTATGTCAATTCTAATTATTCTTTCATACAAATTCCATTTTGTGATTTGATTTCATCTGTTTAATCGATGAAAACAAATTTTCTTTTGCAGCAGATCCCTTCGAAAATGTGTGCATTCGAAAATATTATAGTTTGTGTTCTCGAAATCTCTTACAATAGGCGTGACTTCCTTAATTTCCAAGGTGGGGGGGGGTGCAAGAATCAATTTTTGTCAACCACTACGATAAGTTATCACGCATTTTTTAAAATTGAATCTCCTTCTTTCTGAGTAGTTTGTGACTTTTAAATCCTATCAACGATTCATGTAATCTTACCTCTTCAGAGGCTGGCAAGTTCCGAATTATATATTCAAGGCTGGCAAAAAATTTTCCCGGTGAATTTAATCCATTTATCGTATGCACGGGCTTTGGGTAAGGCTACCGAGGTCCTTAGGGCATTTTTGCTCAGCGAAGTATGGATTTTGAAGCCCCAGTGGTCTTCTCAGCTCAGTTTTTTGGGCGATGTTTTGCTTTAGGAGCTGAGGAAAGAGCAGGCAAGTGTCAGCCTTGAAATTTATTGTAGAGGGAACGTAATGAAGGAGAACTAGAGAGTGTCCTGCAATAGCTCAGGCCGCACTCAGTACACCAAAAATGCTCTATTTTACGGCAAGAAAAGAGTTAACGACGGACACTTATAATACGCCCCGCTCACGCGAGGGGCGGCTGCTCCCATAACACTTCTGTCTGCAGATGTAATACTTCCATGATGATAATGTGCGCGCGTGAGCCAGAGTTCATAGAGTCGCTATAGAACTCAGGAACTTTGTCTATGGCCATCATGTTGCGATTTTCACTAGAAAGACGTGAGTTTAGTTTGACGATGACGAGCTGAAGCCTTTAATGGGCCTCTGAAAAACGCTCTCGAAGGAATAGCATTATAAAAACAACCATATGTAGTCATGTAGCCGGTAAAGGGTTAAGCGTGAGTTCACAGAGTGGCTGAAATTTTGAAAGTAGTGAATGACTATCAAAGAAGCTTTTTACGTAAGAGTTGTGATCCCATCATAATAATACTCGTACTTGCATTACTATAGAAACATGCTAAGAGCGCGCACCTTCGCCAAGCAAAGCAATGATAACGAAAAATTCAACTGGTCCTGAAATCAAGACTTCCTTGTGAATATCGCCAAAATTTGATTACTTGTTTATCGTGGAATTGCTAACAATTTCTGCAAATTTCATGTTTGAGTTATGTTACCAATAAAAATAGGCATCATCTGTTACTCTTAACATACCTAACAAGCTCTGCAAATTTCACCAAGATCCATCCGTATTCTGTGTTAGTTGTCTTGGTTACAGGCAGATAAACATACAACAAATGGTAAAAGCACGCAGGCAGACAAACTCTGACAGAAAAATAACCTCCTTGGCGGAGGTAGTAATGCTTGTGTAATTACGATAACTATAGTTTAAGAAGGAATTTGTAAGAGACTACAAAACTGAGTGCGGTAGAGATGGCTCTAAGCTCAAACATAATCAGTTTGAAATGAATGTATAGAGCTAATCGAATCTAATCAGACAATTCCGATGATAACGTATGAAGCTTATGATAAACTAAATCTAACCAAGACAAATCATTACGAGGAAAGTTAGTGATATAAACACGAAAGGAATAATTGCACAGCAAAGTAAGAATTAATTGTGTGTAGTTGATACTAAGATAGATATTTTTAGGTTATGACAGCGATCATAGTAAAATTTAACTACTGTTGCTAAAATAGAAAAACTTCCGCTAAATAGACGTTGAAATGCTTGACCCGATTGAAAAACGATATATACTGATGCTATTTTTAATTGTTTTAAATTTTGGTCGTGTATGCACCGTTTATTCTCTGTGCCCTCTATGCCCTGCATACTATTCATGATTTATATTCCCTCTATTCTTTGCATAGTTTTTATTATATCTTTACACCATTTATACAATATGTACCTGTGATTTCCGATATTAGGTTTATCTATAACCTTTATATTCCGCTTACCCTCTACACCTTATATTCTTTCTATACCCTTTATTTCGTCTTTTACGTCATCCCTATGTGCAATATGCAAATTATTTTGTATTTCACCTCTAACTATCTATTTGTATGTTGTGTTAATTGTGGATACTACAATGCTACTTTGTCGATATACTCTCAAATCTTCATTTGCTTATTTACTTTTAATTCATTTTTTAGGCGATGGTGCCACTTCTACGCTAAGTTACACTGTATTTATCATTTTCCGAAAGTATTATTGAGTAAACTAAAATAACGAATAAAATTCCTGGCATGAAGGCTTCGGCCCAACCTGGCACAACACACACACACACACACGGGAGGCGCGTGAGACACCTCTCCAACACTTCAGTATTATTACGCTTCAGTATTTCACTTTGAAGCGCAGCAAATCGCAGCAAGAGCCGCACTGAAGCATTAATATCCTTCAGTGAACTGATGAAAGGGGCAATCTCCGAAACTAATTACGTTGGATTAATCACAGAGTTAGTTGTTGGTGACAGGAACCAATAAACAGCAGCAGTGTGCTGGCCGACAGCACCAAATCGCTACACATCTCACTGTGTACCGTGCCAGTGGCCCTGTGTCTGTATCTTTGCTAACACAGAACATGCGTGATTGTATTATGTCTTGTGCTTATAAAGTTACAATGATAATATCTTTATTATTTTAATAACCATCATATACTTGATTGTACAATGATGAAATATATTATATTATACAATTTAAAATTCACAAATTTTGCAAGGAGCTGATTGCTTAAGCGAATTTGTAGAAATTGTACATCCGCATTAAGTTTACAGTTTGATTTGAAATCCTTTTCCACCTTCCTAAAAATTCCAAGTTTACTACTAGTCAGTTTGTTTAAAACAACTCGGGAATATAATTTGGTAATAGTACTAATCACTGAATTTAAATTATCGACAACGCTTCTGCATAAAACCCTTGCCATCTTCAGGTCTGCAAATAAAATCTGTGAACATAAGAGAACCAATAAGTCTAAATTTCGCAAACTACTAAAAAGATCACCTATAAAACTATTTTAATTGCACAAAGAAAATAGTTATATAGGTGATCATTTGATGCTCCTTTAAGTTGGTAGTGTAGTAACAAAAGTGTGGTAATGGAGGAAGAACATCACAAATTCTTCGCCATCATTTTTGACCGCCGGGTACCCTAGTATGATAATAATACACAGTTTGTTGCTTGGTTGGTTGCTTGCTTGCTTGGTTTGTCCTTCTCTCCTTCACTACACTAAGGATTTTGATGAAAGAAAATTCATTTACTGAATAATATTTGAGTTCCAAGGTACCATAACAAATGTTGTCTGGAGTATGCTCAAGCTACTGCATTTTCCAAAGTCCCATTCACTTAGAAAAGTAGGTAGGTAATACATGATAATTTTTTTTAGAACTGGTTAATGAGAGATTCAATTGTGAATGGGGACTTTGTTCTCGTCCTGCATATTCGATTTTACTTATATTTTTCTTAGTTGTATTTCCGCGCAACAGTTCAAATTTCACGTTGAACAGAGGCAAAAAACAATTTCAATTCTTATTGTTGCCAAATATCTATTCTGATGATTTTACTCCTGGTATCCAGGATGCAGGAATGCAGCAGGAACTGAGTGTTTCCGGTGATTTCTTTTAACTTGAATTATGTTTTGTTGCTGCTACTTGATTTCAAGCATTAATTTAAAAAAATGAAATTAGCGATTTTGCTTTCCGGAGGGAAATTTCGCTTTCCCGAACTCATGATGGCGCAGCTTACTTTGATGATAAAATTTTCGGTGATCTTTTTTACGGAAGATCATATCTACAGGTTTGAGGCATCTTTTGCGGTAAAACCAGTACCATAAGCAAGAAAAATACGAAAGGGCGCCGCAAATTCATTCCCATCATTTTTGAGAGCTGGGACCCTAGGTACCAAATAACTACGGGTTAGATCTGTCAAAAAGTTTCATCTCATTTTCTTCGCCCTCATTTTTTACTGCAATGTATTTTAATCATATTCTTGCTCTTATTATTCCTCACCCTGTTTATTCGTTCATTATTACCTTCATTACGCTTTGTATCCTCGCGGCCATGAATGATGAGGGTCAGACTTGTACAACAGGTGATTGTTTAGAGTTACTCTTCGGGTCTTCATAGAAGACAGCTGAGCTGACTCACTTGAGTTTTGTATCTGGTCTGTCTGACCTATTATCGTAAAATTTGTCGAAGTTCTCTCTGCGAGGCACTACGTACAATTCCCGAAAGTTACTTCCTTTGTACACATTACTTAAATTATAGTACAATCCTAGACTATACCAGCACACTCAGTGTGATAAAGAGTCCGAAATACACTTGCTGAGAAAGTAAAGTAAAGCGTGATAGATGAGTAGTGGTTAATAATTATTGGTCAGCCAAGTTCCCTCGGTAATTTAGCAGTTAGGGGAACCCATGATTAACTCTGGGAATTGGAGGCTATGTTAATCGAATCACTAGGTACTGTCATCTAAATACCATGTTAATTGAGGAACGGTGTATATTTCATTTCTTAATCGAGGTCTGAGTACCTAAATCGAGGCTATGTTTATCGAATTCTGCGTTATGTGAAACTATGTTTACCGAGCCTTTAATGAACTCCATTTACTAGTGCACTCAGCAGGCAAATGGTAAATTGTGGCTAGCTTTAGAGTTATGTTAGAGTGAGTTATCTAATTAGAGGCTGGAAATATATATGAAGTACTATACGCAATTACATTCATTTTTCGCTCTTTGAATGGAAGCCTTGAAGCTGTAAATGAAACACGCAATTTGAGATGATACACAACAACCACTGGTATCTCTTGTAGTGTTCTCATTGTAAAATCAGCAACCCGCTAACTTCGGCTTCAATGCCATTGTGTTCTTAGTAAGACAGAACTATTATTATCATTTAAAGGTTAAGAGATTCCAAGATCATTAGCTCAGTGATTCACCTCTCTACGAGCCAGCTCAGCTGCCGCGTCCCTGTGCCCAGCGCATGCAGCTCTGCACCTAATGGATCCTAGACAATCTTCACGGTAATTGGTTGACTAGTAACGGCGCTGCCCGAGCCCAGGGGAGCTGCTCTTGAAAGCCCTAAATCAAGTCTCAAGAGGAACATGAGAGCGGTTTTTCTCCTGATTTCATAGATTTTCAAAAAGAGACCAAACTGGGTTCTCGACTTCACCCTCTTTCTTAATTTCGCTGCTGGTGTCTATAACGCGCTGGATTCTTGTTAAATATTTCGCGGCAATTATATTCAACTAAGTTGTTGGCTCTTAGGCCCGAATGAACAACCGTCCTTGAACATTCGGTTGCCAGATGGAAGATTTTTTAACCCTTATTACTTTGTGGTTCATTTAGTGTTACAGATGGAGAATTTTACTTCTGGAAAGTTTATTGCAAACAATAGGTGCGCAATATTTATCTATCTTTAACGTATAGGAAAACCTTTCATTTACATATCTTGGTATACACTAACCAGCCCACTAGCGTTAACCTACATTTAATGTTATTTTGTTAATAACTAAATCCTCACATACCTGATGACTAATCTAGATCTCTGTTTACAATGTAAGGAAAAAAGTGTGTGCCTAAATTCTCGCTGTTCATTACGACCATTAATATTTTAATGCATATCCTCCATGGCTAGAATACAACCCCCGGGAAATAATTAACTTCTGGGAGCCAAAATATACCCAGAGAGTTGGAATATACCATATGGTCCAGAATATAACACGAGCTAGAATATACGCAGTGGATTACAATATACCTCATGGGCAAGAACATATCCTCTGGGCGGGATTATACCCATTGGCAGTAATATGCCTGCTACTGGTATCCTCACGGGCACACTATACTTTTTGGCCCAAAATAAACCACTAGGCAAGCATATACACCTGGAACAGAGTGTACAGTCTGAGAGTTGAATACGCATAGCCACTATGCCAGATTATGTTTTGAGGATTAGAATATGACTCCCTAGCTAAGAAGTTGCCCCTAGTGAAAATCTAAATACGGCGGTCCGCCATATATCGTCAGTATTTCGATTTCAACATTGAAAATGCAAGAAGTGCATTCAAATACCAGGTTACCGTATACATTTGCTATCGCTACAGAGTAGCCTAATTATCGCCAGTTTTCTTTTTCAAGGATGGGATCACATGGAGAGCTAAACAAATTAATCAACAAACGTATAAATACATCTTGGTCTTCATTATGTCGTAGACTAGACTCAGCAGCGTTGTCCAAACTGGGGTCCGCGTACCCCTAGGGGTACGCAACGTAGTTCAAGTGGTACGTGAGTAAACGAGGAATACCCATGGACAACTGAGACATTTCATGTTCTATGATTGCCAAGAGAGGGAGAGCGGACGGATGTGTACAGTGTCCGTAAAAATAAACTTAGCCCCAGTGCCTCAGAAACAAAGTTAGAGCATACTTCACCGATAAATTTTTTCGCAGTCCCCGCCATATGAATGGAGGCAGGAGGGTTGTATGATATGTGGTGATTCACTCCCGCACACACACAAATTCCCGCTACACAGTCAATCTGTTATCTATTAGAGTTCGAGTACACGTATATTGCGCTGGTCCACTGGCCTCTTTTTTAATACTTTTCACTTAATTTCCCTCCTTACCATAAACCACCCCGGCATCACAATGGGTCGGAAGGAACTTAACAATTGAAGAAAAGACTCGGCCCTTCACCCCGATCAAGCAGGGAGTGCCGGTGAACCCCGTAGCTGTCGAGCTGAATGTCAGCCAAGTGTCCCTCTTCAAGCTTAAAAAATCAGCTGCCACAGGCCCTGCCGGGGATGATACCGTTCGTTACGTAAAGTGGGATGTTAGCGCAAGAAAATGACAGCAGCAAGGACTGACAAGGTGCTGGTGATAAGGTGAAACTCCACCTCTCTCGCCAATACCGTGTATGGTCTCGGTCGGCAGTGCGGCAGCTGGTGTTTCAAGCTTGATGAGGGACACTCAACTCACACTCAGTTCAACTGCTACGAAGTTCACCGACATTCCCTGCTCGATTGAGGTTAGGGACCGAGTCTTTTCTTCGATGGTAAGCTTCTTCTTACCCATCGTGATGCCGTGGCGGCTATGGGTATCGTGTCAAAATATGTGAAAGAGTAGGAAAGAAGGCTAGCAAAACGTATGCGTACCGTGCTCGAGCTCTGAAAGATCACGCATTGACCACCACCTCTCGGTGGTGAAGTGACAACGGTTCGGCATCGCATTAACGGAGGCCCGGGTTCGATTCCCCGGACGGCACGCTACGGATTTACACTGCGTGGAGCAATCCAGCACCGAGAGGCCAGGAGATGCACGATGAGGGATCCTAAATTGACTCTCAGCACGGACTGCTTCTCCTGCTCTTCACACTACTGGAGCTTCAAAATTCTAGAATTAAGGCAAAAAAAAAAAACCTCGATAGCTGTATCCATTGTACCCTGTATACGAGATAATAAATGATATTTGTTTGTTTGTTTAGAGTAGATTTTTTTGTGGCTCGGGATTGAATCAACACACGCCATACCACCCCCTGTCTTCTCTCATACGGCGGGGAATGTGAAAATCAAATTATTAGCGAATTATGGGATAACTTTGTTTGTACAGCACCGGGGCAAACTTTTTTTTTTGTGGCCACTGTATTTTGCAAAAAAATAGAGGAGTACGCAACAGTGGAGGCTATTTTCTATGCCATTGATCGATTATCTTTTCTCAACAAGAACTTAGCTGGAAATCTTACGTGAGTGTGTGTACAGAAGCTGCTGCTTAGATGACCGGATGGTGAAAGGCCTAATGGCAAGGGTTAAGAAGGTACCGTAAATCCTGGTGCAGAGTGGACCAACTGCACAATTTACAGAGAATCATTGCATCAAAGAAAATTAATTCGAAGTTGCTCGGAATTCTCAATGATGCCATCAAAGAAATCAACTTTATTAAGTCAAGGCCACTTAACAGTTGTCTGTTTGGCTCACTGTGTGAAAGCATGGAGTCAGGAGCACACTCAGCTCTTACAGAGGTGTGCTGTCTGTCGCGTGGATCCTCAACAGACTGTTCGAGTGGCGAGATGGGTCAGCTTTCTTTTTATCAGAACATGAGTCTCCTTTTGCCGCATGTTTTGAAAATACTATTTGGCTTGCACAAATGGCGTATCTTGCAGACATGTTCAGGCAACTCAATGAGTTAAATTTGTCTCTGCAAGGTAAGGACATAAACGGTCTCAACATGTATGACAAAGTTGCCGGTTTTCAAAAGAAAATGGAACTGTGGGAGAAAACATGCGCGAGGGGAGAGTTTACGTGTTTTATTCAGTCAAATGCCTACTTTTCCCATAACGGTAATGGGAAAGGCACGAAAGGTACTGTGAAACCGGTTATTTTGGAACACTTGACCAGCCTTACAAGTGCTTTCAAGTTTTATTTTCCTGACATACATGGACGATCACTACAACTTGAGTGGATTAGAAATCCATTCTTTTCTGACCACGAGCAGCTCCCTATTTGCACTCAGTAAACACTAATAGAAGTGTGTGCGGACCGTGGCCTAAAATGGCTATTTGATAACTAAAAAAGTCACGCATTTCTGGAGTTCTGTGATGAAGGAGCACTTATAACGCTTCAAAATTTTACGCTGAAGTAAACACTGCTTCGTAAAAGGAAGCAAGCGATTTGGAGCAATATGATTGCTGCGTTTACTACAGTTGAAATAGCTAGCCTTGGTGCTTCGCTGATTTACTACTCAATTTATATGTCGTGAACATAACTAAATACAGTTTGAAAATGGGGAAGACGTAGTACAATCAGAGTTCATGAGAGTGGTAAAAGATGCAGTAAATATCTTTATTACTTGGGTATTAGCGCTGGCAGAGCAAGAAGAGCATTCAACGTTATGTGGATAAAGATTCCCATCTAGCCATCTTCTGCAACCTTCTAAATTTTATCTATTAGTTACCATCTGAAAGGAAGAGGACCATGAAAATCTCTAACCTGATTTTCTTTTTATGTATCTATTTTTTAAGAGCGTGACAAGAAAAATATAAATTATCAAACAACATATTATAACAATATAATATAACAAAAACAATAAAACTGCTTTTTTCTGCTAATTGGCTTATTTATGCGTTTATTTATCTCTCCATTTTCAGTTACGTTTTAAGTAAACAGATAGGTGAAAATTAGACCAGGTGGAAGGCTGTGTGCAACTTACCCGGTTTTATTGGGTAGACCGCAAACTCCGTTTTACGGAGTAAAAAAAAAAGAGTTGTTCGCAGTGCATCCTGAATTGCAGACTCTCTTTTGAGTCTTCTCACATCCACACTTTACTTGCTCTGAGTCCAAGCTCAAGACTGACTTCAGTACACGATTAGCGGAGCTAAGGGTAACATATTCTTCAGTGTACCGCCGGCTTCCAAAAATTATGAGAATTTCTTGGCAGTGAAACTTCGTTACAGTTTAGTTTCTTCATATGACGAAACAGCTTTCCAACTAAGAAAAAAATATAATGCTTCTGCTTTTATGATATCACTGTGTGTCTAGGAAACCGAGCTCATTTTATATTTAGAGTGATACTTGACTGTTGAGTATCGCCACAGTTAATAGTTATGTCAGGTCTGAATGTATGTGCTACGCCCTTGAAATCTTCAGGATTGTGACGTCACAATTCTGAAAATCTTACACAACTACCTTCTGTAAATGAACTGTGGTATCACCATATGAAGGGTTTGTATTGTCCAGTAGAATTCAGGCCCAGAATGCTACTCTACTCTACTCTTATGTTCTTTCAAGCTGAAAGTTGAAGTGCACCCTACATAAGCATTCACCAATCTAGCAGAGGAATTATGATCAATGGAGAAGTATCATAACAATTTCCTCACCGTCATTTAAGACGGCCAGGTACTGTACACTAGTATACTGTATAATATATAAACATATGAAAATATAAATACGTGATGTTATTTATAACATTGGTGTTGAAAATTAGTCGATATCCCCTGTATAATAACGCACAGGCTATTTGTTGGCTCCTTGATTCCATGATCTAAAATCAAGAGGAGAGCTCGTTGTAGATGATGACAAAAGTAAGGGCATATCAAAATCACATGCACTTCTAGCTTTACCAAGTTGGATGTGATTCAGATGCATATAATCTTCACGGGTCTTCTTTTAGCTGCACATTTTTCAATTGATTGTGCTCCTTTTCGTAATCCATGCTGCGTATCTTTTCTTAATCTGATTTTTTTTTTCAAGAAGTTGAAGGTTAGTAAGAAGTACAAGCCAAATATTTTCACTCTTCATTGCAGCGGGTTTTCTAATTATATTGTGGTCAATGTATCTACACTTCCCTGCTGAGCGTTTCTTGGAAATTCATTTGGTTTAACTCTATTTTCTTGGCTCCCCATAACTTTAAAACATTTAAAATTCGGAATTTGGTTAGGAGGAATGAAATTCTGCCGCCATAAGCTTATGACGGCATTAGTTTCTACTTCAGGGGCTATTATTAAATTACCAAGCTTGCAAATATGATGAATTTTTTCAGCAAAATCCGTGCTACAAGTAAGAACAATAAAAAGCTGCATCATAAATTCCTTGCCGTATTTTTTTGTCAATGGATGCCGACCATCGCATCTAAATTCTATGCTCTTGATAATTGTAAGAAGACAACTTCAACGATTGGTTTCGAGCTACTCATGTTCTGCTGTGAGGATGCATCGCTTCTCCTTTTCGACAAGCATTGTATTTTCCTGCCGATCTTCAACGCTGCGAGAAATCTATATTTGCAGTTGCACTTCCAAGTCTAATTTTGGACTAAATTTTGTTGTGTTTACGCCAGTTGTAGGATTCGTAACTATTATGGAGTCTACCATGCAGATGTGCCACCTATTGAAACCCGTACAGGTTGTAAACTGTCGCTTTCGGCACTNCACCATCTTCGATCCTCCCACCTGATGAGCTGAGGTTACAGCGAAACGCGTCGTGGGTAATAAAATTTCAACTATATTATTTGCTTCTGATCTAATTCTTCAATATGTACGCCATCTACAACCAGAATTTAATATATAAATGTATATGATGTAAGTCTTTATTATACAGTTTAATTTGAGACACTTTTGTTCCGGGGACTGAGCATTTTCAAATTTGTATCATAGATACAGCTGTTCTGTACTTTTACTCCAGTTAGCGAAGATCATTGAATAGTACCAAGGAGTCTCTATAGAAGCTCCTTGAATAGTACACATATGAACACAATGCAGAATTTCTTCGGGTCTGCTTGGAGCAAATTATTAGCTGCCATAATTTAATGGACAGCATATTGCGTTAACTGAAAATAAGTGCTATTCATTGAACCAGCAATACATTCCAAGAAAGTTAAGACTAAGTATTCTAGTTTGATAATCTCTTTATTGGGTCATGGTGAAACAAATTAATCACCAAGCATTCTGATTTGACAAGGTGTTTTCAGGGTCGTGTTAGAGCAAATTAAGAGGTGACATCTGGGACAGGTGAAGATATTGTGTTCCCATGCAAATGGCGGCGAGATAGGGTTGCAATCCACAGCCCATAAATGGGAAATGGTCTCCGGTACTCAGGAGACTCGTTTTGCTGAGAGAGCCAAGTCGCTTTGGGTCCTTGGGCCCTGCTCTTGTGATAATTGAGTATCTCGCCCTGATAATAATTGCGAACTATACCAACACTATAATTAAGGCTGTTGTGCATTTTATCTGTATCCTTGATACTCGAGTGCTAAGAAACACGATGATAAAGACCTCTGGGCGTTTTTCCTTTTGCGGTGCTTACTTCTCTAACCATTTTCTCGTATGGATTGGTTTTTCGGGAAACGGGGTTTAACAAGGTTTACGAACAATAATATATTTCCTTCTTGTATCAAGCTTTCGATTCATTCGCGAATCATCTTCACGAGAAGTTTCTCCAAGGAGGTTCTAATAGAGAGGATGGAGGATTGCCTAACACAGCATATATAAAAAGGAGTCCTGAGCTCAACTTTTCATAGTCATTATTCATCGACGAAATTCCGAGCGGATGGAAGTATGTAAAGAAAACTTGTATCCTGTATACCATCTGATGATGAAAATAACGGAGTGAGCGCTGGGATATAAATCATCAGACACGATTGTCTTTGCCAAGATATTGAGGAGCTGCCTGTCTGTATCTTCCTTAACTATATGTGCTGATCACTTCCACTTCAGCCAGTTTAAGATCTCAAAATGCCAGCTTCAGTCACGTGACAAAGCCATGTGTTTACTCGCCCAGGGAAGGCTTGCGCGTACTCCTCCCATTGAAGCTCCTTGAGTTTCTCTAACGAATTTTGGGAATGCGAGGCGCTATGTTCATCCTATATGTATCCTATATACCAAAGTGAGCAATCTTACATTGAATCAATTCAAAATGAAAAGTTCTGTAGAAGAAGCATGATCGTTCACGGATGGAGTTGTTTTTGAATAAAAGATTCTAAGAGCTTCAAGTTGTATTGTTTGCATGAAGATATTAGTTTGAATTTTTCATCCATTATGTTATGACCGGTTTCCAGAAAGTGATAAAAAATTTTACTATTTGAGTGAGTAGTTCTCTGTCCTGTTCTAAGCAAAATTCCCTTATGTTGAGACATCCTTTCATTTGCTTCCTCGTTTCACCTACGTTAGAAGCAGAACACTGTCTGCACTGATATTTGTAAATGACAGAAGAAGCAAGTGATAGTGGTAGTTTGTCTTTAAATTTGTATAATGAACTTATTGTCAAGGTTGGTTTTCATATTACTCTTACGTTGAAAGATGGAGGATAACTCTCATTGCTGTGCCTCACATCGGTACGATATGAGCAAAGGATGGTAACTAAGATTCATAAGAGGCAACTGACAATGAGTTTTCAAGTAGGTTTCATTTGTATTAATAGGCACGGTAAAAGTATCCCGATATCATTACATGATTATTAAGTAGTCGGGTGTACTTTATCCTTCGCAGCAGAATCACGAGGGTAATCAAGACAAATGATCCGGTGCTGCTGCAGATTATTCACTGACACGTTTTGTAGCTGGGCACACGAGTAATAGTGCTAATTTTATACCGACCATCGTACTTCCAAATGCTATGTTTCAACGAATTCTATTTCTATGAGAAGCGTGAGTTTTAGTAATTCCCTTCAGAGCCTTAGCAGAGGGAGAAGGACCTTACCAAGTAAAATACTGCCCAAGTATTGACCATTAACGTACTCACGAGTACAGGTGATGCTGCTATTACGCTTGCTTCTAGCACGGCCACTTCCTAATACATACAAGCTCCTCCGAGGCTGTACCAGTGTACCACAGCCTGTTGCCTAGCTGCTACCGTGGCCTTTTGCAGAGGTACCAACCCTTGCTGCAGCAGCAGCAGCAGCAGCTTCACCTGTATACTGATCCAGGATATCTCGAAATTAATTTTCTCCAAATCATGGACTGCCTACCAATTTTCTCAGGTGTCTGTCCTAAAACTTTATAGATGCTTCATAATTTGAGGTTTATTTAAAATCAGGTGTGTTGTGTGAAAACGTATATTTTTTCAAATAATTCAATGGATAAAAATGAGTTAAAGCTTTACAAACGATGTTAAAATATTAAGAAAGAAATGTACAAAAATCCCTGCAATCCACAATTCCATTGAACATTTTTATACTGTTTAATTAAGCCTTCGAAATTATTTATTACAGTTTTTTTAATGACACTGTTTAATTTAGAGGGTTGAAAATATTATTCGATGTCACAGATAAAAAAACTTTGTCTCACTACATATTATATACAATATACAGCGTTTGTTAGACGAGAGAAGCTAAATAAATTCAAGATGTGATGAGATAAATGCTAATTTAATGGTAAAAATGAATGAGAAGAATATTCTGTAAAGAGTAAAACTAATGAAAGGCAACGAATCAGCAGAACAGAGCTATACATTTGTGAATCAGTGAAAGAGATTCAGTTTTCTAACCTCTGCACTTCTCACCGTGCATATTACCAAAAATATGTAGCGCCCTGTACGTGTGCTCAAGCGTAAAGTTTCAACGAAAACTTAACCACTTTGTTCACTTTCTTGTTTCACAAAATTGATGTGCAGCTTCCCATCTGTTCTCGAAACTAACAAAAATGGCAATTTTTCTCAGACAAACTTCTAGCCGGAGTAGAAACGATGAACTGCCGGTGATCATTAACAAAATCGGTCGCAAATTTTGAGATGTACAAGTTATGAAATATTTCTTCGTTAGACAGAGAGATAAAGCAATGTTTTTCTGTTGTTGTATCTCTGTAACGTAGCCAAATGTTTTACTGTGACAAAAGGTGTTACTGCAGAAATGGTGTAACTGTTGTAAAAAGGTATACTGCAGCAAAAGGTGGCACCGCACCGAAAGGTGTTACTGTAGCAAAAGGTGTTACTGCAGCAAAAGGTGGTACTGCACCGTAAGGTGCTACTGTAGCAAAAGGTGTTACTGCACCGAAAGATATTATTATAGCAGTAACAGCACTCACGTAGCACATAAACGAGCAGTGTTCTTCGCTACCGCTCGTACGATACTCTATTGAATATTTTAAATTCTTTTACTTCTGAAAGTTTAGGCCTGAATGCTTGGCATGACCGTTACTTCATGTTGTCTGATTGTTATTCATTGCATTATGACCTCTACTTCTTCTGGTTATGCAGCACTTAATGAATGTTTTCCAATAAATTTGTGAAATGAAATGCAAATGTTAAGCATTGAAATAAATGAAAAAAAAAACGAGTAGTAAAGCAGTCAAAACAATTTACCTGTTCCTGGTATACGCATATTTCACTTTACTATTTTGCCAGTTGTTAGCAAAATATTTGAGTGGCCAAAACGTTCGTTCACTTATTGTGTAAATCTCACATTACATGTACTAATTAGTAGCCCACGAAAATCAGTAGGCGACTTTATCGACAAAACCGCTAAGAAGAAGCTGGATCGAATTCCTTATAAGCTCGTTAGCGAGCAAATGCCCCTTTCTAAAGATTTAACTCATCCTTCTATATGTTGCTTATCGTACTTGACAAGCACCTATACAACAATATTTCTACAAAAAAATGTCACCATAAACGTACATATATGTACGTATCATGCATGAACCATGCATGTGTTAAAGAAACGTATGTTTAATTGGAACTGCAAACAGTGGTTCACACGGCAGTCTTTGGCCAGACTGTTTCACACGTGTATTGGAATACCCTGTGCTTTTGATCTCTGTGGGAACACGCCTTAAGCAGATGTTTTTTTTAGTTCATTTCCGATATTACTGCCGAGGAAACAATAGTGGAATCCTCAATTCAATGGCTGGAACTCTTCACCGCAGACGCGTACTGAAGATCGTTGTTGTTCAGTATTTTTCCAAGTATTTGCAGCAAAGAAAATTTTGTGAGTCAGCTCGAAAGACAAAACTTTCTTGTTGCCTTTCCACATGGAAGAAACTAATGTTTCAAAATCCCTCAGTCGAAACTGTTCACTCGTAAGAAGTTGACTTTACTCTCAAGAATCAGATAAAATTCCGAAAAGATCTCAAGGAAGGTCCATTCTTGCGAATTGGAGGAACTTCAGAGTGCTGTTTGAGCTGGGCTGCTGAAGAAACAATCTTGCGGCAGATCTTGTTCTATTTTCTTGGAATCGTGTACAAAGTTTCCATTCGAGTCAATTGTGCAGACTGCAGAAAGGCGGTCATCTTGGCGATTGAGCTCCAGTCGTGGGGACTGGAGGAGGCCACGGCGTCCGCGGAAACGAATGTTTTCAAGTCTATGATTAGGAGGGGTTCCTTACACCGAATGTTTCCCAAGGCTATCATTACAAGGCACTCTTTACACTGCACGCTGTCGCTTCTATCATTATAGGAAATTATTTACACTGGATGCACTCAAGTCTACATATAATTGCGGGGTCTTTTTACGCTGGATGTTCTTAAGTCTATCATTGAGGGGGACTCGTTAAGCTTGATGTTGTTACTTCCCTCATTGCAGCAGACTGTTTTTTAGTGTACACATTCGATTGCTTTTTAGTCAGTTTTACCGATTCTTTATTACTATCGATACCAATTATTGTTAGATATACTGTAGTTACCGCTTGATTGTTTGTTATCGTTACCGCTTGCTTGTTTGTTTAATTGTTGTCGTTAGTAATAGTTTATTTGTTATTGTTGCCAATTGTTGGTTTGCTATCGCTACCCACTGTTTGTTTTGTTATCGTCACCGCCTTATTGTTTGTTATCGTTACCGATTGTTTGTTATCTTTACCGATTGTTTATTATCGCTACGTACTGTTTGTTTGTTACCGTCACCGCCTGATTCTTTGCTATCATTACTGATTGTTTGTAATCGTTACCGATTGTTTTGTTATCGATACCATTTGTTTGTTATCGTTGCCGATTGTTTGTAACATCATCAATAAGCCAAAACTAGACACCCTTCGCAATGATCATGGGCATTGCAACAGCATGTTAGAAATAAAACGATATCGTCAATAAAGGATGCAATAATAGATGTATTGGATAAATAATGATTATGCCCCATTGCTCATTCCATCGTACAAATATTCATGAAACCAGTCGATTTCCTCCCACGTCACCGCAACTTGTAGGGAACAAGTTACTAAGACGTTCCTTTATTTACCATCTTATAAGCTACAGTTATAACGACCATGCGAATATCCTATTGTTAATCAGCTATACGTTTTGTACATGCATTGTGTCCACATAAACAACCCTATTATTGATCAATTCCTACTAGATAGTAATAAGTCTTTAATTGAAATAACCTTCATGCCGAATCCACACTCCTGCTATTTAGGGTTACTATTATAAAATATCAACTTCCTGTTACCAAGATACTCGAAGGTGGCATCCGCTGCACTGAATTTAAAAGGACCTTCGTGTGAATCCCTATTAACAGAACGTATTACACGTGATGGACCATCTTTTGTTGGTAGAACGAGCTAAATGCGATATCCGATCCCTTATTAATAATTCCAGTTATATACGTATAAAATCCAATCGCTTAATACGCTACTTATACGGTAGATCCCATTCCACATTAACATAATTAATTTTAATTGTTACGCAAGCATAAGTTACGCAATGTCCGATTGCTCCAGTAGAGTTGCCTGGTAGATGGAGGCTGGTCGGGCAATATGGAGATGGCCGGGGCCCAGATCGGCCCGGAACTTAAGCTTGGTCATCTGACGGCTTTACTCCTAATGCGTCATCAGCAGGTGGGAAACGGAGTCATTATGGAGCCTATTACCTCCCCGCGCTATCAATGTGTGATGGCTGCTCTTCATTATTGGCTTAGTGATTAATTGAAGCGATCGTCCGGGCTTTCATTCGCCCCGCGGCGCAGTCGGAGCGATGTCGTTGCTCGCCCTGGTACACGCAACCTCTACTTTACGGCATATTTCTGGAACGTAGATATTTACGGCATATTTTTGGAACGTAGATACTTGCGGCAAATTTCTGGAACGTAGATATTTACGGCATATTTCCGGAACGTAGATATTTACTAGAGGTGGGTCCTTGCGGGCTGCGGCATTATTGGCATTTGTTTTTTTTTTTCTCTCCTGTGGCACTATTAATAGTCATGCGGCCATAACTGTAGTCCTTTATCCCAAGTTGCGGCCTTACGCAAACGACTCAAGAACAAACACCAGGCCAGGAACGTCGAACTTGTGGCCCAGTTGCGTTTGTTACCGAGCCACTAACAGCGCCGCAAGTGTTTAAATCAGTTTTCTATGCAATTACAATGAGTTCCAAAGTCTTTTTCCTTGTAAGGTGCTAAGTTACTTTTTTGTCAGCCCTAAATCATCGTTCAAACACAAGAAAGTAGGTATAGAGCAGCAGAAAACCCAATGAGCTTCCGGAAAGTGGACATCAGACTGTATCTCTCGCTGGGAACGCTTCGGATCTAGTGGTGCCGAAGCAAGTCTATGTACTTCGGTTGCATAGTTGAAGAAGTAATAGTAAAATTTGACACACATACATGTATTACAACCCACTGTCGCACATGACAATGGTGTCAGAAAAATATAAATTTTTCACATCAAACGTATCAATATCCGGCGTGTACCGTTTGGGAATCACTGCTCTGCATAATGGATCGAAACGACCATGTCGATAACGGCACGGTGTGAGGCATGCAATCAGTTCGATCGAGCTTAGCCTTAATTCAATCTTGAGCGTCCGATTCACCTTACTGGATCGCATCTCGGGTATTAATGGCAAATCGATTCTGCTTGAAAACGTCTGAAATTCAACTCTAAATTTCTCCCATAATGAGTTTCCAAAGCACATGTCATTTTACCAGTTACTGGGGGTATCATATTCAAAACTAATAGGAAACACAAATAACTAGAGCACTCTGAGAGCGCATACCTCCGCCAAGCGAGGCAACGGTAGCAAATATTCAAATTGGCTCTGAAACCATTATTTTCTTTGCATAAACTCCAAAATCTAATTATATGTGTCTTTTGAAAGTAGTAAGAGCTTGTGCAATTTTCTCGAAGATCCATCCATAACTTTTTGAGTTATACTGCGAACAAACGCTAGGACAAACAAGAGTCTAACATGCAAACGACACAACCGATCTGAACCAAAATTTTAATCATTTATGTCTTTTAACATTACTAACATCCCCTATAAATTTCATGAAGATCTATTCATTATTATTTGAGTTATTGTGCTAACAAACATAAAATTAAAAACAGTGACAAACGAACGAACGAACGAATAAACGGATCATTATCAAAATTTAGTCATTCACTCTTTGTTGCATACCCAACAACTCATGTTATTTTCATAAAAGTCCATTGATAACTTTTGAGTTATGGCATTGCATTGAGAAAAATGAGGGAGACAAACAAACCGGTGAACGTGTCTTCACCAAAAGTTAATCATCTGTTCCTCCTAACATACCAAACAATCCCTGTAAATTTCGTCCAAACCGGTTCAGAATTTTTGAGTTATTTTGGTGACCGACAGATAGAAAGACAAACAAACAGACAGACAAACACGACGAAAACATAACCTTATTTGGCGGAGGCAGCAAGTCATTGAAATGCATAGCAACAACAATGAACGTGTTGCCAGCAGAACTTGGATTAAATCAGTGCATAAACTAGAGGAAATTGACAAGTCTGTTAATTGCGCCATCACGGCTGATAATTTCTGCCAGGAATACATTCAGGTAACTTGTGCCTCGCCTTTGATAGCGACAGGAAATTGGACGAATTATGGACTAATAACAGAAATGTGGAAGTACTGATTCCTGAGACCAATTTCCCTCTTGCAGTTGACAATCAGGTGGTACAGAGGTTGTGGCGGCAGAACGAATTTATAGACAGTATTTACTTGCAGGCCAATAGTTACAAAGCGGTTAAAGTTAGCGTAAATATTTTTAAGACATGAGATTATCATTTCTGAATTAGATGGCTATAACCTGAAACGCAGTAAGTAAATACCGGTTTTGACTTATTTGTAAATATAACTAACGAACATATTTTTTACTGATTTACTTTCCCTGCTTCTTGACTTTCCTTGCTTGTTTTCTGTCCTTATACATTACTTTTCATTACTTATTGACTTATTTTGCTGACTTTTTCTTCTTTAGTTAATGCACATTACTTACATACGGTTTATCCTCTAATTGCTTACCATACGAATTTAGTTTCTTCATGTTTTCAATCACCTAGGTAACTGTTCTTGTTAAGTTGCTTGTATTATGCGCTATACGTACTAATTCACCTTCCTTTACGTATTTTTCTGACTTAGTGGCCCTGCTTGGAGTTTCCTTAGTTATTTACTTGCTTTACTGACTCCACTTACAATTTTTTTCAAATTTGCTGTCATTTTTCTGCTTTCCTGCCTTACTAGTCCTAACTTTCTCAAGTTGTTTACTTTCCTCACTTTCTTTCCTTATTTACTTTCCGTTGCTAACTCTGAAGTAACGCCCTCAGCTCTCTCCTTCGCCCCCCCCCCCCAAGCTGAGCACATGAAGCAACCAACCATCCGGTGTCTTTTCCCACAGACTACCAACTTTTTCACTAAACTCAATTAAAAATTACTGAGTTTCTTCAGACTTTAAATGTCGTGGCTGCGGAAAGCCGCACATTGTCGCCAGAGAAAAAATCTGTTCTGTCTTTTTATGCGAGTAGTTAGGTGCACGATAGGTATGCTCCTGCAGGACATACACTTAGGAGCAGGATATACTCATGACTTTAGGTGCAGAACAACACTTGCTCTACTATTCACTACTTTTATATGCCATGAATTATTGTGTCGTCTAATTTGAATATTAGGCTACATCTTTACCTGCAGCGACAAAATTTAGTGCAACATAAATATTCCAACACGATCACGAGAATTTTCATTCTCATAATTTATGTCCTTTATTTTCGCCCAAGCATTAACTCATACCTTAAACGTTCATTCTATAAGTTAGACTGGGGTGTGCCAAATTTTTGTTTTTCCACTCGTGCAATGGAAAGTAAAGCTCGCTTCGCATAATACATAGAATAGAAAGCTGGCAACAGCCTGACGAAGAGGCCCATTCCCAAAGAGCAGCCAGGACCTACTCCCCGGCCCTCTATGAGCTATTGCCATTATATCAGAATCATGGTCACTTCTGGGGGAGAAAAGAAGAAGAAAAAGCATAATAAGGTCTGGCAAGGAGAAGATCGCGCAAGCACAGTTGAGTGCTGCAGATCAGGGGAGCCTGGAGACGTAAGTTAGTCGTGGCATGAAATATGGATTTCGCATACACCGGACATTATTTTACATGAGAAGTGTAGCACGAAATGATTAGTTGTTACTGATACGAGACACATTCACTCAATCAAAACCCATTTTAACACCGAAAATAAATCTTCAATCAATTGTCATACATGATATGCTATTTTTGTACATTTTATATATTAAGTTTTCTAACAAGAAATTTAGCCTTATCAGGAGGTGGTAAAACATCGGGTTTTCTTTGTACGTACTGTTTGGAGAGTTGTTTGTGAAGTCTCTGGAGCTTACAAGAGTAACTCAATTTGATTTACATGAGATGGATTTTTTTTTTCCTTTTGCTAATTATGACATTTTAACGATACTTAATAATTAATAATATCTATTTGTGCAACATGTACTGCAAATTGCCTTAAATTTTGCACCTGAAGTTAACAAGACCTCAACAAAATGCAAGAACAAGATGCAAAACTATGTCATTTAAAATTTCCAATGCTACTGCTATACAGCACCAATCTTCTTCTATATACTCGGCGTGCTTTCCAGTAAGTATTATTAATAAGCATGGAGTTGATTACACCATACAATATCATATACAATTATAATTAAATATGAATATTGTACATAGCCTATTTATTCACAACTGCGATCTATAATTATCAAAATAAATTGTATATATCCAGTACAGTACCTTTCATCAACTTTTGTAAGGTCAGTCAATAGGTTCCAAAAAGTACGTATCGTGTTCAGTTCATCTTATCAATTGCTATGCTTCCGGTCATAAATACCGAGGAAACCATATAATCATACGCGGTTCATCATTATTAACTTTCGTGCTCACTGAAGCCCCTACAAACGATAGTCTTTAGTCACATGTGTTCACATTACACCATTCGAATGTTCTGTTGCTACTCTTGCAGACACTACAGCTGCTTCCATAAAAAAAAGTAGATAAAATGTGAGCCGTCATGCTCGTTTGCCTAAAAATGTCAATAGTAAAGTACCTGTTGCCTTTTCAAATTTTGAGTGAATAACTCAAATAGAAGAGCACTTTTTTCTTATTTAAACAGCAACTATAACGCATTGGGACACCATGAAGTGCTTGCTCAGGACAAAAGGCAATCGTCTGCTGCGGGCTTGAGACTGTCACCAGAAAATCAGTGTCTTCGCCCTGACATAAAATGGGCCACGATTCGCTAATATCCATCGCAGATTTTCCGCTTCCTTCAGCTCGGCTCCTTCCAATATAGACCAACAGTCTGAGCCCCACCAAGAGTATCATTCCTGAGCTCATTCGAACATTTTATGTTCAATCTTGGCGGACGAAATCACACCTCGCTTCCGTAAACCTCCAAAGTGGCTCCTAAATTTGTAGGAAAAGCAGTCGGAGGGTCGCCCGCTGCCGGCCCTCAACTGCTGCGCCGCACAGCCTGACAATTTGTTACGGCGCTCTCAGGGCTATTGAGATTTTCCTAAGAAACTCGAAAACGAGCTCTTGAAGGACGACGTGGCAAGTCCCGAAGGTTTGATTGTCTAAGAAACGCGATTGGGATTGTAATGAAAGTCCATTTTTTTGCGGTGGATTCTCAAGGTTCGGTAAGCTACTGCTTTATGGAATAGTGTAGAGATCTATATTTTTCACAGTAAATGCTGGTGACTATCTTAGAATAGTTATTGGGATTGCAAAGAAAGTTGATATTTTTCGGTAAATCGTAAAGGTTTAGTAGGCTAATGTTCTGGGATTGTATGGAAAAATTTTTTTGGGGGGAGTTGCCGGTGACTGTCATCTAAACGCTAATATGTTTGCAATGAAAGTCCATTGCATGCGTTCGATCCTAGAGATTTGATATGTTAATGTTTTAGTACTGCATAGTAGATCAAACCTTGGGGAAGATGTAGGTGACTGTCGAAGAAATGTTTTCGTGGTTGTATACGAGGCCTTTCTTGCCGTAAGCTATTATCGTAAAACGCTAGTAGGATTTGATGCAAAGCCATTTTTTCCTCAGATCTACAAAAGTTTGACTTTTCTAGAAAAAAAATGTAACTACAATGTTTAAATGTCTAATTATATTTCGTTAGGTTGTTTGAGAGAACATAATTCACACTTCTAAACAAGAAATTTTGTTGATTACATCTGCAACTGCTTTTTGTACGAGGAGGTAAGCTGTCACGATGAAAGTCAGAACAGGAGTGCCAGAATTCGCTCGTGCGGATGGCCCCTAATGACTCTCGCTGGCCGTCTGGCTGAAGCTGACTGGGCTACAGTGACTGGCCCTGACAACAACAGACTGGCTGTCTACGGACGGTCCCTGATATCACTCGCGGGCCATCCGGCATGTACTAAAATGAGCCACCTGTAGTGGCCGGCCATAGCGGCTTCCTGCCTGGGCTAGCGTAGGCATCCTTCCTCACGTGCCAGACGCTGTAAAGATCGAGGATGCTACCAGCGTCGAAGGGGCCCGTTAAGGAGTTTAACGGAGGGATCCTAGGAAGATATGGGGAGGGGCTGTTTACGCCGATTCTGTCCGTTAAGACTAATCAGTTTGTGTTCCTTGCAGTGTAACAGTCTACCAGACTACGACAACGGTCTTTTCGGCGAGTTACGTCTCAGACGTAACTCGCTCTTCAAATATTGTATAGCTAATAATGCGAAGGAACAAGTTTTTTTTCCCAGCACGTTTTCAATCTTAACCCTCGCTGACTGTTTGGGTCAATATAGTCATACCCACTATAGACACACTTCTGGTGTTGCCAGTCAGCGAGAGTTAAACCGAAGGGAGTCTCCTCTCAAGAATACTATTTCAAGCGAACAACTGCAATGGTTTTTGAATTCGTACACAGTCCTTCGTTCAAAAGGAAATAAATAAGTATCGTCTATATCACCCACTTATATAGTGCACAATAACATTTTGCCAGCATGTGTACATTGCTGCATTGTATGTAATACAACATGTATAAGCGGGAAATACCAATCGAAGGGGTTACTACGTTATAACACCTATATACACTCAGCGTTGACCCACTGTATATCAATGACTACTCCAGAGGGTTCACCCAAGGCCCCTAGATACAAGGCCCCCTAGACAGATGTGTCTAGGGGGCCTTACTGGCTAGGGGGCCTTGGTTCACCTTATGCTAACGGGAAACTCATCTAATGGCGGAAGTAGGAATCGGCGAGCGGGAACCTGATGCCGGTTGACAAACAAAAATCACTTTTAAAACAGGAATTTTGATGAATATATCTGGAATTTATTTTCCTGTTGGGGAACGACTTTACACGGTGAAAGTGAGAACGAAGGTTATAAGGAAGAACATATGATACTTTCAAATAGGACACTTTCAATTTCTAAGCTTGTAAATTTGAATTATGTTTTTCATTAAAGCCCTCGTTATGACTTTCATAGTGAGTAGAGATTTTTGCACGGTTATCAGTAGTAGGACAATTATTATTACTCAAAAATAGAGCTACGACGAAATAGCAATGTGTTATCAATTGACACAACGAAACTGAATTTAGTTAAGCCCAATAGCCTCGGACTTCTCCGGAACTTCAGGCAGATTTTAAGACTTGGGGAACCTTTACATAGGTTTTGGTCTTTAGTCATCAACCGCTTAATCCAAAGACGATCGAAAATTTAGTCCCGCTCTGTTGAATGGCATTTTCCGTCGTCGAAAACGTTATCGGGCTGCTACATACTAAATTTAATTGCGGCATTCTACGATAAACCTCCACTACCTAGATGAAATTAATTTTTTGCTGCCCCAAAAAACCATGCTAATCCTACTGCAAGTGATGTCTAACGCAAACGGTAAAGCGTTCTTTACAGTAGCTTCGAGATAGAGTGTACTGAATTTTGAGTCCGTTTGCCCAGATAAATCCTCAATTTTAAGTGCATTAAATCCTCACGGACTGCCGCTTCATCTGCCGCTCAAGTAAATCCTATTGCTTCCCTCTGCGCTGCTTAAAATTCTTGTCAGCAGTTTCCGTCTGCTGCGATCAGCCTCGTCGCGGCAGTTAGGACTCCTTTTTGTCGACATGTACAAACAGGACAGAGGACGATAGCTGCATCTCTAGTCTCTTATTCCATAGCTGCATTGAAGGCCACCGTGTTTGCTGAGGACTAGAAGTTCATTCTCAGCTTCTACAATACAGAACCGATGCTCTCTTGTGCAACAATAGCTGAGAAAAGCCCGATTCTTTTCATATACAGTAAACGTTATGTATTCTATTGATGCAGGTTTCGAGGAAGCATTGTGTACTAAATGCTAGGAGCTCTTTCTCATTTCCTGTAAAACGGAGATAGTACTTTTAGCCCTTTCTTTCGTGGTGATTCTACTTTTCTAGTAGGAAAAACAGTATTGGAATATATATGCTATGTACAGTATAGTGTAGGTAACTGTACGTGAGAAAGAGCTTACCATGCTGTGTAAGTATTAAAAAAAAAAAAATGAGTCATATGCTTTTCATACAAAGTTACATTGAAGACGCCATGTATTCTTTTCGTACTGTATTCGAGATCGCATCAAGTACTAGATGCAAGAAGTGCTGGCATTCACTTTTTGCAGTCTATGTTTCGTTCTCAGCTACATGACACACAACCAGGTGCATTAAAGCCAGCAGGTGCATTAAAGGTCACTAACAGGTGCATTAAAGGTCACTATTTTATTAGAGGCCTGGCATTTATTTTTCAGCTTCTGCAATATATTAGTCAGTTCACCGAGCAATAACACATACGCAACATTTGATGCTCCACAAGCAACAGGACAGTTACGACGGAAAGAGGTAGCGGTAAGTTCTCAATTGTAGCTTTTGTGCAACGAATTTTGCCCGCTTTTGTTTTATTGATGGACACTTTTCCAATCTTCTTAGATGCAGCTTTGTTGGCGACGGATTTGTTTATGGAAAGATACAAATTCATTTTCGGCTTTATAATACAAAGCTGGTAGTTTACAGCGTAAAAAGTAATAAGTTTTCTATAACACTTAGCAATTACCATGAGGTTTTGCTCGTTAGCTCTTTATTAAGCAAGTGACCAGTTATGATCACTTCCTTAATGCTACTCCTGCGAAAACATTTCCAAGCTATTCAGTGAAGGGTTAACTGAGTGCTTGAAATTCATTGTCAGTTCTATCGAATACAAAATTGTTTTTCTGTAATAACGCAAATGTTTGACATCCTGCACTCAACGCTCAGACATATAAGTACGGCAAGTAATCATAGCTGTTGGGCTGATTCTGCTATCGGAATGGAATATGAAACAACTGAGTGGTGCATTGTATATAATATGTGGAGTTTCAAGTCCAAAATTTACGTTTTATTGCGAGGAAACTTAGGAGTTGCTTAGCTTCTTTAACGACGCCATTCACGGGACTGCGTTGCTCTCTTCTTTCCGCACGGGTTCGCAATTGCGCCCGTACGCCCTCGGTTCAGCGAACTCGCCGCTCAGGCTCTAAACTGAATAAGCACCCTAACATCTGTGCTACCCTAAGCCTAAGTCACTTCATTACCCTGAAACTTTTGCTGAAAATCTGCTGGGACATTAAAGGTAACAGTCTGAAGTGCAGCGCTGCGAGTCTACGCGCGCTCCTCTAATCCATCTTACTTCCAGGCCAAAGGGAAATTTGGCAACCTATTTGCATTTTGCTCGTACAAAATGGGGCAAAAATTTCATTTAGGATTAATTAACTTGCTGCTTGTGCTGTAAACTTCTTTTGCAGTTGAGGACATGGCTATAGTGGCACAATTTGTTGTACAGGAACGTTTTGATAAGAAGTAAATAGTCGTTGTTGATTTTTGCAAGGTTGAACTCGTCTGTGTTGAAACAAGCAACGTTTGTTCGATGAACTGCCGCCTGTTTGCTTTGATGACTAACATTAAGTCGGCAGGAAACAGTTATTCAAGTTGACCAGGACTGACTTGGAGAAAAATAATTATGCGAACCAACACTTTATAGAAATAGGATTTCGTAGAACAAAAACTCTCTCGTCATAGCTCAGTCACTTTGTGTTACGCTGTTGATTGATTTATGTTCAAAATATTAAGTTCCAGGGGTTCGATATGCCTGCTTTAACGTTAAAGAATCAAGAGTACATTATTAGATCGAGCACCTGGAGCTATGTATTTTGGATCAAGCAATAAAAAAAAATAGTAATAACAGCATGAAACGAGATGACCTATGATGAAATTTTTGGAAATAATCACACATTTTTTCAAAAAAATTAAAAGAGATACATTATTAAATTCTCCCGCTACAGCTTTCAATGGACGGCGGTTTCCAATATTTGAATAAATGACTCCGTGTTCATTTCAATCGTAAAGGTTCTATGAGATTTCAAGAGTACTGTCAGTAATATCTTTAAGAGAAGATATATGCAGCGATAACTGTTTGTATTTCTGCTGCACTGGATTCGATGAAACTGCGAGGGTCTCATACTTAAAATACCCAGACAAGGAAAAACTCGTGTAATGATTAATTTAAATTCACTTGCAGAGGGGGTGATGTTGTTTCCATTTCCATTAAAGCTATTTATATCTATAGTATATAAGGAAATACGTGTATCCCTGACTGTATATGTTTCAGTATTCAGATAAGTAAGTTATCAACGAGCAAGAAAGCTATCATTAGTAATATAGATAAAAAGAATACGCTCTCGCGATAACTTAAAGTGAGTTTCACCAATAATTCAAATAATGATGTGATTACAAAGGTGCTCTTATGAATATGTACCCAACACAATATAACTGGCTGTGATTGTGTGTGCATCAGTGACATAAGAAATTATAGTCATTAATATCCCACACTTACTATACTGTGCATATTGTACAACAGAGTACATCTATCGACAGCTGTGTACTTGGCTTTTGCAGTGCCATAATGAAAGTGATAGTTGCCTAAATATTGCTTGTTATATCTAGCAAAAAAAGGATATCTCCTATAACTATCCGCGCATTTTAGTGACAAAAGTGTATTGTTTAAAAAAATACTGCTATTTATGCCTACAAACGGGAACCTGTGAACGGAAATTCACCAGAACAAAAGTACAGTTTTTCATTTCTGCCCTCGGACCCACTTCATGCGTCCTTAGTGTGAAACTATATGACTAGTTTCACTGTTCATCTGTGACCCGAGAGGTTGTCTTAAGCTGTACCCTGCTATTCTCGACCTATTACCTTATTTTCCACCTATGTCGCTGTTCTATAGAATACTGAAAGCAAAACCATAACCCACTGACGTACACACCTGCCTACAATAATTGCGTGATAAGCAAACCAATTAAATGGCTAGTGGACCCCGCCGTTATATATTACAGCGAACAACTTGTGACATTACTTCTTCACTGACTAAGATTTCACTTGTAAATTTCTCAAGTATATAGAAGCACTGCAACTATCAACCTGGAGGAATATCTCAAATTAACATTCTTGGCATAAACTCTTCGGATTTCCCTTTTCGTTTATATCTAAGAATTTATCTGCAGCTTCTCTCAGCACTCTCCTACAACCTGATTTGTGCTCTCTTCTCCCATCCGAACTTTGGCTGCTCTGAGTTCGTTTAGTCATTTTAGTGGTGAAAGGATCAATGGAGTAGAAGGTAAGATATTTTTGACTACAGCAAACGGGCGAAGAGCACGAGGATTTCATTGCAACAATTATTTTATTTAAATTTAATTTCCTCTACTAACGAAATGGCTTTGCGGTTGAGAAAAAATGTTGACGTATATGATATTATGTTGTATCTATTATTTCTGAGCTCAAATTTATACCATGAGTGATGCTTGATTACGTGCTAAAAATAGATATATTTTTGCATGACACGGAATGAAACGTTCACTCCGCTTAGCATACACTCGCCTTGAATACGACTCTTATTATATTATTGAACTCGAAGTTGGCAGCTGCAGTGCATCCTACTTAAGTAAATTAATAACAAAGTACCTACTATAGATGTGATTGAAGAAGTAACATCATCATTTCTTAGCTTTCAATTTTGAAGGCCGTGTACACTAGTATTTTTCTAATGATAAGAATGACGCGTGTCAAAGTTGAAGATATTAGTTTTAAAATGACAAATTTTCTCAATTTTCAAGGTTTCGATTTGAACGTGAATATTCTTCTTTTCTCGCAAAGATGACTCCCCATTGAAATAAAAACTAGAAAATAGAAGGAAAAGTATTACTTCTGATAAGATATTCCCAGCCCTTGCCAAGCATATAATTATAAAAGAATGACCTGTACCAGCTGCTGTGTGTTGCAGCCTCAGAGGCCGTACTTATGAAATCCACAAACGTTTAGGGGAGACAACTAGAAAATAATTCGCTTAGCGTTACAACACAAACAAGCAGCAGGGGAGGCTGCGCGGCAGTTAACTACCCTCTTGTTGTGCCGTCAGGCCGTTAAATTGGCAGTGAAGCGAAGAATTACTGTGCATAACGAAAACTTTTCCGTTTACAAGTCCTATCTAAATATGGACTCTTCCAAACAGCGCCAACTGCAGTTTTTTATAGCGAGGCTCTCTCTTCTGATAAGGGAATAAGGGTAGGGGCATATTGCTCCCACACCCTCCTCCTCCCGCCAAAATATACTTCAAAGATAGTGTTTATGTCAATGCATGTAAATGCCTTTACTGTATGCACATGTGCCCATAGCATAGAGATGTATGCCAATATATGTTTATATTCATAGATCCAAACACTAGTGTCATTTCATTTTAGGCTCTATATATATATGTATCTATATGCAGTTTGAGTGCAACCTTTCATTGAACTATATTTTGGTTAAGAGTAACAGATCTTGTAACATAGCTTTGTTCGCTTTCTCTAGACTTCGTGTTTTTAACTAACCGTGGTTCTCTACGATGGCTGGGTAGTAGCCGTAGAGCACTCTTTTTTGCATATAACACGGCAATAGAACTAAAATATCTTCATTTATTCAGTGTTAAACTCTGTTAAATTTGAGCTTGCTATTTGTGATCATTGCGTTATCATTTCGAAATGCATCGTGGAAACTGTACAGGAAATAGGCATTTTTTACCAATTCGAACAGCAAGATATCACAGGTAACACTCTAGAGGAAATATTGTATCTATTTCCCAATGAACGCCTTTCTTCAGCAGGCAATTTGTGGCTTTCCAATTGTCAGTATTCTCTTCGTGGTAAACTTTTCCATCTTTTGTGAAAATATAAACAACTTTTGCGCCAGTACCGCTGACTTCATCAGAAATCGATTTGAATTGCGCAATTGAGAAAAACTTGTGTCGAAAAAATGAGCTTTTTGTTAGGAAAGGGGGATGGTATTTGGAGGGTGTTTCTGTATAAAGAACTAAGCCATAGACAGGACGCTCGCCATTCTAAACATAGAGATTAAGTTTATATTGATAAGAATCTACTACGTCTTGCTTTCCAAGGTAGTGGAATACAGCTTTTCTGCACTGGGAACTGAAAATATATATCGATTTAAAATATAAAAATCTAACGGTAATCAGCATACAATGATCCTGGAAAACAACAATATAATCATCATGGAGCTCAAACTAAAAGAGTTTTTGATAGTTTATACATTTGTTTAAGTCAATTGACAGATCAGGAAAAAAATTGCCGTGATTTGTCAACTGTGATGAGCTATTTCTCAAGGAAAGTGATCCTTATTTTTCCCCAGCGAATGGTTCACACAAAGATGTTTTATCTCCGTCAGAGCCCGACAGAGGTCCGAATGCTTTGTTTCTTCCTTCCAATGAATAGAAAAGTGAGTTATTCTATTAATTCTAAGTTGTTTCATGGTTAATGAGATGCTTAAAATTTTACCCGTGACTGTAAACACTTTTTTTGCAAACTTCAGTTGTGTTTACTAGGACGCTACGGAAGTTGATGTAATAAGTTTATTATCTGTGTCATTGTTATTTTAATAATAGTATAATAATATCCCTAAACATAAGCAATATTAATTAACAATGATAATATTGTTAACATTTTCATGATGTTACAACCGTAAAGAACATCACACGATCTCACGACGCATGAAAAGTTGTTAAGAAGAACCACTCAAAAACAATTCAGCGCTGATATCAACGTCTTTCAATCTACAAGGCCGAATACCGATCCCGTCAAGAAGGTCATGGTATAAAATACTGATACATGTATGTGTTTCTCCCAAAGATTTCTTGAGGTGAGGGGAGGAATGGAAATAAACATTGTCTGACAAACAATGTTAAGAAACATATTTTTCAGTGCCTTACTTCAGAGTTTTTTTTTTTTTTGCCTTGTGATGATGCTTGGTCCTTTTTGAATTAGCATGTCGAATTAGTCATTATAATTCACAATTTTTATCAGTATTACTGTACTTCATCAATTGATCGAGCTCATAATTATAATAATGATATACTCTATAAGCATAACAAAGATGATTTTCATGTTTCCAGCCCTTATTTGGCATATGGGCGAAGTCCTAGTTATGCCAACGCGTTCATAAATACTGTACAAACAGTCAAAGACTGATTTCATGCCTCCAGTCCTCACTACCCATAAGGGTAAAGATCTACGTATGAATCAAGTTCAGTGATAATAAGCTCCCATGGCCAAATCTTTTATGCCGATCTCAGCGACAAACCCGTGACTTTAGGGTATAAAAAATCACTCTGATCCCTTTAACTCTTCCATTCGCCTTCAAGCTACACAGGAGCTTGCGATCCCTTTTAACTAAATAAACTCCGTCAGGTCAACGCACCACTACGCCTCACTAATTCGGCTTCCTGTAAACATCCTTGCTCGTCCCTCTAATTACGGAGCCCTCTGTTCATCGTTGCCATAGAAACGTACGCCAGCACTTGATGTGGCTGCCAATAGCTGATAAGTGCTGTAACAGTAACACAAGTCTGCCAGGATAACAGTGGGGGAACTGAAAAGTTCAAATGCTATAATCCAGATATTTTTGTTTGCCCGAAGTATTAAAGATGGTGAAAATTTTTCAGAACTTAGTTTTTACTAGTAAATTTTCTTTTCATCGACAGGCTATATATTTTTCCCGGTGGCAAAATGCTTCAGCAGCTAATAAGAACTGTAAATTTTTAGCCCTATCAGAAAAATTTTTCTCCGCCAGTGTGTATCCCAGGGTATTTTTGCCAGAGGCTAAAAATTGGTGTTTCCTCTAGCAATATAAAACTTGTACCTTCAAATGCCCTCAAGTACTTAAATTTCGCAATGCCGATAGGCAGTAAAGTTAGAATCATCTGTTCCTTCCACAACTTTCTTTCTCATTAATTATCCTTCAATGTGTTGAATAACTCATTAAGAATGAGTGAGCATCGACCGAACTAAACATAGCTCAACACAACGGTCTGAATCCGAGCACTGCCGATACTGTGAAGAAAACTTTGGATGAGAGTTCAAACTCCAGTTATGTCTTCTATTTTATTAAATATCAAATGAAAAGAACGTTGCGACACAGTTCTTATAAAAATCAAGACCTAGTAAGTAATGAACTAAGATATCTATTGTTTAGAAATCTGAGGGACGTATTATACTGGAGACGCATATCAATTCTATGTTGAAACTAATAACATTTAAACAGTACCAAGATCGCCCTTCATTGGACACACATATGCATTATGTTCAAGTGCAAAGTGTGACTTTATAAAAAAATGCCAGGCAAATATTAGAATTGTTATGTATACCACGTTCATGTCCAAAATGTAGCTTATGTAAAATACAATAAAATGCTAGGGCAAAGGCTACTGATAACAACAAAGGCCTCAGCGCCCCGCCATGTTTCTATTGTTATTGGTGAGCCCACTCACACCATCCTCTGCTCTTCACCACCACTTCAATTTCAACTTTGCTCCAGAATTGCATTATATCTGAGACCGAGGAGTGGGTCTGGCTCCCTCTATCTTTCCGTCGCACAGATACCCCGAGGCAAGTAATAAGAGAGAGGAAGTGCCATGACTTGGTGAACTAATACATCTGTTTTGGAGCTTCTGCAGTTCGCATTGAGTGATCTCTGGGCTGCACTGGGCTGCAAGGTCTTAGTCTGGAGCCGTGCAGACGTCAGACTAAAATAGACCACCGTGACGTGGGTGTATACAGAAATGACTCCCTTGTCATCTCTGAATAATATAATTAACTCCGCTAATTTAAATGGATGGATGCTTATAAAGTGGAATTTTGAATTCTTTGTGACGTCCAGCTGCAATATAAAACACGTACATTTGGTCCCTTGCAGACCTGGCTCCCTGGTCTTTGTCAATATTATTGATACATTAATTTCATAAATCAGAGTGAACTCATGTTTATAGTGTGGAAGTTTTGTATTCTTGCTGACATCCTGCCACCATAGAACACGGCAACATGGATGTATACAGAGCTGACTCCTTTGTCTCTGCCGAAGATAAATAACTTTGTAAATCAGAACATGCGGATGCCAATAGCGCATAACATTGAACTCGACGGTAGACAGCCAGGGTTGCACATGGCGAATATCAATTAATTAATCCCTGCGATGTGTGTCACTCTGCAGATTTATGCAGTCTCTGCCTGTTTGTATTTTCAATCTGACTGTCATGCTCTTATTCATAATTACTTTTATAGCTTATCAGTTACATAGCCCAAAAAGTTATTAACAGATTTTTATGAAATTTACGAGAGCTGCTAAGATTGTTATGAGGCATAAAGGGCCAAATTCTGGTGATAATTTATGAATTTACTAAAATTTGTGTGTTTGTCTCCGCGTTGGTCAGAACTTTTGTCAAAAAGGTATTATTGGAAATTCAAGACATTTACAGGAATTTCTAGAATTGCATAACGTAACACTTGACCCAATGTCTGTCATAATAAACAAGAAGCTTATTTTCTGTATAAATATGATTTTTTGGTAGTATCGCATTGTTTGGCGGACGTACGTATGAGTTCTCAGAATGCTTCTCTAGTTAATTACGGTTTTCATCTGATATCACCCACTGGAACCATTCAGCGACGATCTAGATAGTGGTATTCCTACGATAACATCAATGAAAAGAGTCTAAAAAAATGTGTTAACTAATTAAGTTCCAGGTTCCAAATCTGAAATAAATTTCATCCAGCTAGTTGGGATCAACATTGCGAGTGTCTGTGACAAAATGAAATAAAAAAGAAGAAAAAATACAGAAACTTGTTGACAAGCATAATTTTTTATTCAACAATTACAACTTATAACTCTTTGAAGAATTTTTATTTCGTCTGTTATGATTATTTAAAATATCAAGCATTGAACTAGCTTTCTATTTTCTTTTAAAGTTTTTACGCAGCTGAACTCTGCTTTGAGCACATCCAGAATAATTTTGATATTCATAGTTGGCCGCGGCAGTGGTAAGCTAAAGTGCTGAGCTCAGGACACTGGAAGTTGTAGGGTCGAATACAATTCAGGCCATCGAGCTCTTGGGGAGCTCAACGTGCGTAGTCGGCAGGTCATATCTGCGCAGCTGCCGTGGGGGTACTGACCTTTTTCAAGAAATAGTCAAAATCAGGAGTACGAGTCGTTGCACAAGAGCCATTCGTGGATGGAGCCAAAGATCTTAACGATCCGTGGCTAAATGTAGCCGAACACTCCTCTGAGACCATTTGTCTATATCTGCAGCACGATCCAGTGCGCGTGAGTTTCCCAGAAGGAGGCGCGGTCAAGCTGGTTATGCCTGTACCCAGACCCGATAAGGAGCTAATAATGGATTTTAAAAGTGTTTCCTACATTACACAGAAGTTAACTTGTTTAGAACTTTAGACAGAACCATGGCTTCAGCATTTTTTCTGTGGGTTTAAGGTGTTGCCAAGCGACTAAATTACGGTTGAAGTAGCTGAAAAGTCTGTTTACAGAGCGAGGTTGAGCTGTTGGATGGTTCATGGTTAAGCGATTATAGGCCTTCATCAAGAGGGTAATTCAACCAAGCAAAACCACAGTGCGTGTCTGAAGGTTTGGACACGTTAAGCCTATCTGGTTTACTTTCGCTGGCCAACTGATGACGCCTATCGTGCAGTGCTTACATAGGGGAGTTACTATGGATAGAAAATATGAGCATAGGGAAATATCCCTATGATGAACAATTCTAAGACAACAGTCCTCGATTCCAGATAACCCCATAACTGTTTAAACATTTAAAATAATCCTAAAACGAAGTCTAAAGCAATTCTTGATCTGTCGTTAGAAGTGACTCTCGTAAATCTCGTTGGCGTCCTTCAGCGCTGTCGCACGAGGAAAAAGAAACTTAAGCAATTGCAATTAATCTCCGAAGAACAACGCATGAGCGACTTCCCAGTATTTCGTCCCTCTCTCAAGAGAATATTTCCTGTGCGCCCCTTCAGTCTGGAGACGTTCAGGTAGTTGACTAGAGGGGTTGCCTAGGTTACTATGGGATCCCTTGTATTATCTGATACTTAAGTAGATTTTATTGCAATTTCCTGGCACTTGACAGTTGTTAGTATAAGATCACAGCTGATGAGGAAGTACAAGATATCCGAGGGAGCGCACTTATAAGGGAGAATAATGATATACACGTACAAGAAAACGCATTTATTAGCTCCAATTACTCATATGCTTCGTAGAAGCATTACCAACAATTTTGTGAATCTCCTTTCTTTGCACACGTACATGCAGAATTGCAGAATTAGGGACAAAGAAAGCTGATTGCCGGTACAACAATAAATGGTCCTGAAAGTAACGTTTGCCTACACCAAGCAAATTGTTGACTCACACCAGCACGCGTTCCCGTTCAGCGACAGGAACACCTGTCAAGATGTGCTTGTATAGGACCAAAACCACAATATTCGCGCTGCGTAAACAAGACATGGTAAGTATTTTTTGTCAGTGATACCTACGGCACCACTACACTACCGTTCAGAGTTCACACTCCCCGTATTCCAGGTTCGTGGCTAACCCAGGCACTCGAGCTCTTTGCTGAACCAGGTGTGCTAACTCGATAGTGGTTAACGTGCAGAGCGCCGTTGGGGTACTTGCCTTCTTCAGAGATGAATGGGGTAGGAAGTCGAGGGTCATTTGAATCTTCCGTCAAATTGGCGCCATAGTTCTTGACGACCCGTGGTCGTCTGCAGCCACACTTACTCCTATGAGGTCAATGGGCCTATATTTTTAGCGTAAACCAGTGCGTGTGGGTTTCTCAGTTAAGAGTGCGGTCAAGTTGACTCTATTTTTAGTGCGAGTCAATGCGTGCTGATACAGGAACAACATTTTTTCTTCTGGTACCGACATGAAGTAATTTAAATCTTCGTTACAAACGCCGTAGACTTTACAGAATGAATCACATTACAGAACTTAATACATATGTATATGCCTCCGCCTATGAAGTTATGTTTTTGTTGGCGTTTGTTTGCGTGTCACGGGTCTTTACGGAATTTACAGGGATTGTTAGGTATATTAGGAGGAACAGATGGTTAACTTTTGGTGAAGATCCGTTCAACTGTTTGCTTGTCCGCCTCTTTTTTCTTCGTAACCTAATTCGAAAACTTATGGAAGAATTTCATGACATTTACAAGAATTGTTAGAAATGTTACAAAAAGTAGATGAGCAAATTTTTGCAATGATGTGTTGTCCGTTTGTTTGCTTGTTTGTTTATCTCCATGCTAGATTTTATGTTTGTCAGTAGCATAACCCAAAAAGTTATGCACGAATCTTCAGAAATTCGTAGAAAATGTTAGAAATGTCAAAAAACACATATGGCTAAATTTTTGATGATCGGTTTTCCGTTTGTGTGCTTGACTAATCTTTGTAAAAATGTTTTCCAGAACATAACTCAAAAAGTTAGGGACGGATCTTCAAGAAAAGTACAGAAGCTGGTATTGCTGTCAAGAAACAAAAATAAACACATTTTTGTGATGACAAAAGAAAAAATCCTAGTTTCAGGACGAATTTGATTTCTTTCTATAACATTGTCTTGCTTTGCGGAGGTATGCGCTTTCGGAGGACTCTAATTACAAGCGTTGTAATAGTCACCCTGTTCCGAAAACAAAATTTCCTAACACGTTTATTGATTTTTAATTGTCAGAATATGACTTCAACTTATCTTTTTAAAACTTTTCTACGTGCTTTACACTCTGTTCAAAACTTTCATCTCTTGGTGCTGTACTTGAATCAAATTTTTAGTGACAGTCGTATATTATTTTGTAGCTATTAATACTAAAATATCCAGTGCCCTCTATAGAGGGTATTAATGTTACCGGTATTCTTACGAATAAACATAGTAATATACAGTTCATCTTGGGTGAAGCAATTTCATTTTATGTTCAGAAGCCGGCTATTGATAATTATTTTCGTATTCTATTTTATACAATGTATAGGAAGAAACCTCAACCTATTAGTCGTGTACTATTTTATAAGCTGATCAGAAGTAGGCTGCTTCTATAGATAGAGTGACGCCATTGTAGGAAATTACTTATCAGGGTAGTTATATCATTTATTATAAAGTTCAAAGTAGGCCACAGCAAATGCAGTTATGTAACTTTATTAAGCTAAGTACCGATGGAGTTTCATAATTACACACTATGCTCACAAGTAGGCTATTAACCTGTTCGCTATCCACGTTCAGAAGTGGACTAGTAACCCATTTCGCTACCCAAAAGTTCTGTAATGCTCCTCACATCACCGCGACTGTTGGTCAAGAGCATCTCTAGAGCTGAGCGGTCGCCTGGTGTGCTCTGGCGTTATGAATTCCTCAGAAATTGCCCCCATCTGTCGTGCCAGCTGCGCGTGTTTCGGTGACAGCTGGCACTGCACCAGCTCTGTCCATCGCCAGCTGCCTCACTTTCGCTACGTCAGGACCATCCTAACATTTTTCTACCTTTCTAACCTATTCAATATACCATAAATTTCGAAATTAATTTTCATAGATCGTGATAGAATTTTGTGGCATCTGCTTGAAGAGGAGTTACATTGATGATATATTCCTTTTTTTTAAGGAAAGTGTATGGTTTTTGAAAAATTTGACGTCTGTTTTGTAAAATCGTTATAACCTGTTCTAGCAACAGTTTGAAGAGTGATCACAGTTTTTTCGTAGATTTTTTGTTTTAAAGAATCACAAAAAAATTTAATCTAACCTTTCAAGTATCTATCGTAATAATTCGATAGCATTTTTAAGAAAAATTTCAACAGTTTCCCACTGCGTTCTTTTGCAATATTTTGAAAAAAATCACTAACATGTGTGTGTGTGATTTTTTTTAACATTTTTTAGGAACCACATTTACAATTCGGAAAATTTTGTAAAATTAGTGAAGTGTTTTTTGGTCTCGCGGTGAGAAATCTTTTCTGCGGTATATAAACGAGAATAATTATAATATTCATGCTTAGATGTAGTTTTATGAATTGCTGTTCCCTCTTGGGATCATTAATAGCCTTTACTGCTGCGGTATCGTGTTTTGTGCCTACTTGATGCACTTAAATTTTTTTTTCTTAAATTGATTGCTTCTACAATTTACTTCAGCTCTGTCAATAACACAAAAAGTTTTCCATAAATAAGTAGACTAGGAACTCTAACAGGACTGCATCAAGATATTTGTAAATTTTTCGACCGAAAAAGTATAGACAACAGATGTTTAGCAATAATTTTACTCAAAAATAATTTTATATTCTACAATAAACAAGTGAAGATGCACTTGAAGTTACATTTGGGAAGACAATAGAAATATTCTTATATTACAACTATTGTTATATTACTACACAAGTATTGTTTATAGTACCAAAGTTGTCCAGCTCTGCACATACCACATGCACCACGGCAAATACATATGCTTTAAAAAATTAAACGTCATGAATGATGTTGTTGATGAAGACCTGGCGAAACGTTGCCATCCCACCTTGGCACGGTCTGGAACTCCACATAAGAAGTTATTGTTCGTTTACGCTTGTATATCTTAGGACATCTTATCGCTATTCCCTCGTTGCCAGGAGCAGCGAGGTATCAAAACACTCTGCTGCACCTGACACTTGTTGACGTTGGCTTCTCTGAGGGAAGTTATCTTCAAAGACGCAGTAACTTTAGCAAACGTCGGGGAAGAATTTTTACTGCACTCGGTCCGGTGTTAGAGCAAAGTAAACTGGTTCACAGTAAGCAGTCCACCAGAATCTTGTGAACTGTGTATTTAAACATATGTAATAGTTATGTAGTTCATATGATTTACTCGCTTTTGAAGGAAAACCTAATCTTGTAAGGTGAATTATTAAAAGCAACCAGCAATCCTGAAGTACAGCTTAGTGCACTCGTGCACCCACTGACATAATAAATGAACAATAATTGCGTATTATCTAGCGGTAATGAAATTGTTTGAGAGAAATAAGCTTTCCACAGAAAAAAATATATATCAAACTAAACTGTTACTTCACAGATGGGCGTAACATTTTTTTTGCCAATTTTTCAACGCCTGGCAACTACACAAAACAAATCACTGGATAATATTAGAAAAATGGAGTCATCTAGAGGGGAAAGATAACGAAGAACGAATAAATGACGAGAATTCCGGTTTCACCTCAACCAAAAAATTATGCTAAGGCTTTATTGAGACGCCTTCGTTGGCTTCATGGTCGCTGCTACTTAGCATTGAAGAACTTATAATCAAAACTAGAGCACTCTGAGAGTGCATAGCTCCGCCAAGCAAAGCAGCGATACCGAAAAATTGAAATTGGCTCTGCAACCATGATTTCTTTGTATCAACACCAAAATATGGTCACTTGTGCCGTATGATTGTATCAACAGTATCTGTAATTTTCTTGGAGATCCGCTCATAGCTTTTCTAGTCATGCTAATAAGTAATAACAAACATTTCAACAAAACATAAGAAAAATACACAAACTGACCAACCGATCAACACCAAAATTTAATCAATTATGTCTTTTAACATTTCTAATAATTCCTGAAGATTTCACTAGGATCCATCTATAATTTTTTAGTTATTGCCATAACAAACAATTTTACAAACATAAGTCAAACACACAAGTGAACCTACCGAGAATCACCAAAATTAAATTTTAATCAATTATGTATTTTAACCTTACTAACAACCCCTATAAATTTCATAATGATCCATCCATATTTTTTGATATATAGTGCTAACAAACATAAAATCAAACACAGCGTCAAACTAACGAACGAATCAATACATCATCAAAAAAATTTGATCATTTACTTTCTGTAATAAGGCCAACAACACATGTAAATTTTATGAAAATCTGTCCACTATTTTTTAAGTTATTGCATTAACAAAAAATAGGCAGACAAGCAAACAAACGGACGGACAGATCTTCACCAAAAGCTAATCATCTGTTCCTCCTCACATACCTAACAACCCATGTAAGTTTCGTCTATATCCATCCATGACTTTTTGAGTTATCTTGGTGAAGGACAGATAGACAGACAGAATAACAAACAGACAGAAAGACAGACAAACCCGACGAAAACATAACCTCCTTGGCAGAGGTAATGAAGCTCCTCATTATTTTTGTGTAGTCTTATCTTGTTGAGTTAAGAGTTCTCCAATAATTATGCCTTTGCTCGGTACAAAAAAAAAAAAAAAACACCAAATGAATAAAAACGGCATTCGAGCTAAATACTCGCATCGCTCAACTGGAGGTTGTCTATAAAGATATTAATTTAGCATATCACATGCATCCAAAACCCAAACTGCATAGGTATTGATGCAAAATACAAACATACGCGGCTAAATGTTTACAAACTAACTGATCCTTACTAGCGCCTTATGAATGGATATCACTTGTAAATTACTGTGCATTCACAGTTACACGGTGTACTATTATAATAAAATAATTGAGTGAAAGCCTTTCCAAATTATCTAAATAAAAATTGAATAACCTAGAACTTCAGGGTAATTTTTTGGGCAACCTTGTAACTGTACAACACCCATACTGTACAACGTACGTAGCGCTTTCAGTCTTAGGCACGTTATACCATAACTCCTTGTCCCTGTAATGAACTGTGCTGCATAGATTACTTTGCAGGTTTGAGGAGTTATCACTTGTAATTGAGCTTTGGCCAACTTATTACTATAGCTTTACGGTCGTATAAAACGCCTTATTAGAACAAATTCTGTTGGACAAATCCCTCTGATATCAACTTAGAGTTTCTAAGTGAGAGACTGCGCTTGACTACATTTCAGTTTGTTTGTTACTAGAATGAAAAACTTTCTTCATTGAGGATCTCTCTGTTTATCACCAATTTCCTCCGTTTATTGTTTCTGCTCCAGCGATCTCATGGGCTGAAGACAGCGCAATTCCTTCACACTCCAGAAAATCCCAAAATTTTCGTATAAAGAAGGGAAGTCAAGAGAGTCTGTCATAAAAATACTCGAAAAAGCCAGACCCCGCAATTCCTTTAGCAAGCGCATCGCCACAACAAAGGAGAAAATATTGGGATTGTGTAAGACTGCCAATCTTCCAGAAAACACAAAATTTCCTTTCGTCTTGAGGAGGGTGTAGCTTTTGTAAGCTTTTTTTTCTTCTCTTTGGCCAGACAAGGGCTGTAGGGCTGGTCGTGAGCACCAATCGCTTGGAGCGACAACAAAGCGCCCCTGAAGCGCTGTGACAGTTGTGCTATCTTTCGTATCTCAACGTAGCGTCAATATAAGACGCAGCTGCAGTCGCAGGCAGGCACTGCGTCACCATTGTTGTCAAGGGTGATGGTCCATAGACAGAGGGTAGTACGCGCTTTGTTTTTTTGAGGCAAACCCTTTCCGCGAGACACTAATGAAGGCATCAAGATACTGCACGAGGTGATCTCTGTAAACAAGTGTTCGCTCCAATTGGCATTCGCAGCTGATGCCACCATGGAAGAGCGCCAGTCTTCCCATGAGAAACAAAAGCAAACAATTCCTGCATATTCTGAGGGGAAATAAGGGTGGCGGAACTCGATTCAGCAGAGGGAAGCACTGCAATCACTGCTATGCGCACTGATGAATTTCTTAGCACTGTATTGACACTAGACAGACAGCGAAGATTTGTTCACAAAAGTGCATTAGAATCACTGAAAAGTACATAGAGCTCAGATGCACCTGAAGTGAAATATGGGACCATTTCTTGCTTTGTAAATAGATGCACATTACGGGTCTTGTGTCGTCTGGATACTCAAATTTCACTATGCCTACCCTGAATGGAATATACGAGCTGTTCCGTTCTTTTAGGATGATGTGTAAATGTAATCCAACATAATTATGTTGGTTAACATGAATAAAATGAAGTGAACATTTTCTGCATATTAAATTATTTTGTATACTGGCAATTTTTTTGGTAATGCTTTTCGTGAGCATTATCTCGTCAAGTCAAGTGAATATTCTTCAAAACCAGTATGGGAAAGATGACTGCCATCATTAGTTGTTTCACTTATTGCTGACAAAAAAAAATCCGTATAAACAAAATATGATTGTTTGCTATTCAAGGGGATAAAGAATTGCTGACAAAAAATTGAACAAGGGTATACTTATTTCAAATAAATCTCACATTAGCTAGTGAAATGAATATCAGTAATTGCTCCACATTACACAATTCAAAATCTGACCAGGATGGAGCAGGGGGTATGCAAGTACAGTATTTTTTTCCACTAGACTGTTTCTATGCAACGAATAGCTACTCACTTTGTCTGGTGTGGTTATATGTTCTTTCTCTCTTCCTCTTGCTGATCTACAATACCCTGTATAGATACCGGAAGCTAAGTGCGGTTTTTAAACTTTATGCGTCTAAACTAATTCAGTCACTCACTTTTTTGGTGCAAGTCTATAACATGTAACACTGGAACGCCCCGAGGCGTAAGACCATCACCCGCGGTAGGGGGCAAATTCAGCGGAAGGTATATTCGATGGCCAGCTAATCCTAGTTTTTCATATGGATACTGTGCCCAACAAGGTTACATCGCTAAGTCCCTACTATATTGCCCTATATTGCCTCCTTAAGAAATAACAAAGGAAAAAAATAGAACGCCTCGTGCTCCAGGTGATCTGCCGCGGTGGAGGCAAATTCGCCCCGGTTGAGGAAGATTTGATGGCCAGATAGGAATAAGTTTTTGGCATAGGTCACATCTAGGTCAACTCACTATACTCCCAAAGAATAAATTATGAAGATTATTCAACTCCTTCGACCACTTATTGGGTGGACAAACAAATATACAAAAAATGTACTTAAATCTTAAACGAAAACATTATCAACTCTCGCACTTCGTTCGCGGGTGATAATCATACATCCTTTAACATTGCTCGAGGAGAGCCTCAACCTGGAGCTAATCGCCTTCCCGAGGATAAGACTGTCACTCGGCCTATTGCTTGCTATCTATTCTATTCTTACGGATTTTAATTCACTATATAATAAAACACAGATGTTGGTCACTTGCTCCCTTGCTTGCTTCAATGTTGGTAGTTCTCTCCGTCACGCTCCATGGGAATAAGATAGGAATAAATTCAAGGGCGTAGCTATGAATTTGAGGGCGTAGCGATCCGATGAATGGGAATAAGTTAGTAGAAAATTTGAGGGCCCTGGCTCTGGATCTCCGGCCTCTGGATCCCGCGCTCTGGATCATGAACTCTATTTTCAGGGATCTGAATCCCAGGCTGTGGATCTCCGTCAGTTGGCGCAGTTAGAGAAGCTCAGTCTCGCTCCTTAGTCCTGCAGTTTTCGTTCCTTACGTGCATAATCCACTCCGCTTATGCTTTCATTAGCTGAATCTTATCGTGGCAGTTCAATCTTCACGCTGAGCAGACGCCTTTTTATATTGGACTAGTGCACCAAACACAACCCTTTTGTTCAATAAGTCATGAAAGTATGTATTTGAAAACATCTTACCATCCTATCGAAAAAGTTCTCAATACTCCAAATTTCACCATGTCCATAAAGTCCCGAAAGTTCACAAAGTCCACATTGTCCACCAAGTGCACAAAAGCAACCAAGTTCACAAAGGCCCGTGACCAGGCCTTCACTAATAACCCTGGAATTCCTGGGTTCGTATCCTGGATACGGTTTGGCAAAAAAAAGTTGGGTGCCTTGGAATTTTTTTCTTGAGTATTACATAAAGGAAAAATAAGGCTTCGCACAGACGGACGAACTGACTGACAAACAGACAGCTGTCTTATTATGGTATAGATTTGCATCGCAGCCAAATTTCAACGCTTGAGGGTTTACAATCAGTTGGTATCCACGATACAGTGAGCCCTGGGCATTTCCAGTGAATTACTTTGACTAAACGATATTTTCTTAGCCAGCTTAACGTTTGCCCAATTCCAAGCTGATATTCACGCCCTATCTTGCTGGGGGATATTTCGCTATCGTAAAACTCATGGCTGCTACAACTTGCATTTCACTAATGGAAGATCAGGCCTGCAGGGATGAGACCTATAATACAGCAAAACCTATACTGGGAACCGGAATAATAAAATTCTGAATCAAAAAATTCTTGCCGTCATTTTTGACGGCTGGGACCTCTAGTAGTATAATAAATGACGCCTATACCCGCAGTCAACAGGCGCACGATAACACGTGATAGCTGCCCTAACCGAATATTTCATTGCCTTAGATGATGTACCCCAATTTTCTGTCCTGAGGAACGTGGCCATGAATTTTATTGAGGTCGTGGAAAGTCAAAATTTGTTAGGAAATTTGGACACGAAATCCTTAAGCTCAGCACAAGTAGGGAATAAAGTGGACGAAAAACCCGCCATCCATTTAGACAGTTCCTGAGAGATAAGCTAATCTCGTTGGCTTAAACTTAGAGTACCTCAAACACGAGCACTGATTTCTCTTCCTAAACAAATTACGCGTGTAACTCCACTGTCATCGATTTAGGGTTAAAGCTTGTAACGCGGCTGAATGCAGGGAAACCAATTCTTGTTAAGTTCCGGACAAGCTAAAACTAAGGAGCTGATCCCAGTGGAGCAGTGACCTACTGTGACGAACTACACCTAGTGTATGCATAGTGACAAAATGTCAGGAAGAGCTTCAGTCTCAGACACACGAACTGCGATCTGTCGGTTACTTGGAGGCAAACATTTTATAATCATTTCTCCGGGGTAACCAGGCAGCCAAACTGGTACTCAGCTATTGGGGCATAAATTCACTATACACTTGCATTTATTTGCAAACCACTGATCTAGAAAATTCTAGGGTGATTATTCTCTATATTTTAGTATATATCAAATACATATTTATAATTTTCTGTCAGCCCAATCAATGCGACTTTTAAAACTACTAATACATTCTCCAGTTACTGGAGTGGGGTTTGCAGAAGGAAAAGTTTAGGCCTGACTGGCATTATCCACAACCAGAAAGTGTCGCTGGGGTGCCTTGCGTCGACAGCGAGATACGCTCTATTTATTCTCCCAGAAAAAGACGAATGGAGTTCGCTCCTTCTTTAGGGAGGTTGGTTTTGTAGCCCAACTGCGGTTTTCCCTTACCAAACTCATTGAAATTTTACCCGTAAGCCTTAAATCCCGCAGAAGGTTTTTCTCGGTGGCTGATTTCTTTTGCAAGAAGGTCTCGAGACGCTGTAAACTGCCCTGATCCGATCGACGAGACGCAGCCGCTGCTTGAGAGGTAGTGCAACAACAGATCTTTTGGCAGGTAGTAGTGCTCCTTTGAAATGTGCCGAAAATTTAATAATTATGTAAAAATGTAGTATCACCCATTAAATGACATGGAATTAAAAAAAAACGTAGTAGATAAGTAGCTTTGATTCTCACTTTTTACAGAATGTACAAAACGCCGTGAAAGATTAGAACTCCATTCGAATAACATGAAGATTTTACAACTTTGACTGCGAATGGAAAGCATTAATCTTTACTTTTTCACACATACAATGTATCTTGGATACGGATACCGTTCCGTATCCTAGATACATTGTATATAGTTATCATAACTCACGGGTCTTGAAGTTTTCTTGCCTTGAAAACGACTTTCGTTGCGATCGTCGAAAGCTCGGTCAATTAAACTAATAAAAATCCAGTCGAAGTTTTGAAAACCTCTAAGAAGCTTTCGCTATGTAAAAAACATTGGACCTGTATAAGCTAGCTTACCGTATCCATAATACCGAAGCGGAGCTATTACTTTGAGCGTTACTGATCTGCCTACAATAAGCGGTGAATTTTCTCCATTTCAGAGAGACAAATAAGTTTCGGTACTGAGCGCCTGTGAAGCCATAAACGCTCATCTCAGGGTGCTTAGGTTAGCAGTTGTAATAACGAAAGTATGGTCAATGAAGAAGGTCATCACAAATTCTTCGCTGTCATTTTAAGACAGCGCGGGCCCCTTCAATTTTTAATATACAGCTATTTACTATTGAATATGTCGACTAAGGGTTTCGAATGTGCGTACATTCATTCATCTTCAGGGTTCGTAGGATTTTGAAATTGATTTCTGAGCAAGTTTGAAATTTGGATTGATATTGGTTTGAAACGTATCTAGGCTACTGATTAAAAATATTATCAAGTAAATAATTTCAAAATCCTTCTTAACCCGGGGTCTTGTATATTGATGATAGGGGCTCTTTCATTGTTGGTTAGAGCCTCTGCAATGGCGAGTCTGTTGATGTCATGGAACTTGCTTAAAATCTTCGAGTTCTCAACGAGATCATTTCTTGTGAGACTCTGATGATGCTCACTAATTTTTGGTGTGCTCCTCAATTGCACAGTTGCTCAAGTGGAGGGTAAGTTTCCGATTCAGGTTTGTAGTGGTCAAACCTATGTACTTTACATTTGGAAAAAGTTTGCAACCTTCTTGAGGACACGTAAATTCGTAAAGTACACGGGTTTGACGAAGTGGGTCTTTTGACGTCGTTGGATTATTGTTCATGAATAAATTGTGTGTTTTCCGATTTCGATAATAAATTACAAGTTTTAACTCATCGCTTAGTGATGTTTTGACATGTTTTTTGACAATGTTTCGTATAGTCTTTTCATCGTCTTTATATACCTTTGTCATTTGATTGCAGTAGTAGACTGTGAGCGCTTCTTGACCGTCCTGCATATGCTGTTTATTTTCAGTTATTTTTGCAGTTGTTGATCGAACATTGAATTGTATATCCTTTGTTGACTAAGACCTGCTTGCAACGTGAAAGCTCGGCGTTTAATGTTGTAGTATCGGAGCAAACTTTGTAAGCTCGTTGTATGAATGCGCTGAGGACGTTACCTTTATATTGCGCTGGACGCTCGCTGGCGCTGTTTAAGCACATTCCTGCATCAGTTGACTTGCTGAAGACATTTGTATGATATTGGCCATAACTTGCATTGATTTTCATGTCCAGTAACGGTAAAACGTTATTGAAACTGAGTTCATACGGGAAACGAAGAATAGAGTGCATTTGCAACTCATTCTGGAGACTTTTGCGATGGTTTTCATCGCGCACGACTGTGTAGATATCGTCTACATATCGAGAATAGGTAGCTGGCTTGAGTTCTTCACTTTGCAGGACTTTATTTTCTAATTGACTCATTTAGTACCCGGCAACTGTTGGGCCCAAGGGACTGCCCATTGCTACGCCATTGGCTTGATAGTAAAGGCAGTTATTGGGTGCCCTGAAGGTGCCTGTGTCGTGCATACGCGTAGCAGTTTTTCGAAGATTGCACGAGGAATTGGCGGTGCCGGTAGGTGCTGGTGATTATATACACACTCCGTGGTTATTTTTATGGTTCCATCCACAGGTACGTTGGTGAGGAGACTTTCTGCATCAAGTGAAGCGAGAGTTCCAGTTGGAGTTGTAGATGGCAGGATGCTCAGAAAATCGTCTTTTGATTAAATAGAATATTTAGAAGGTAAGTACGGTGTTATGATGCGTTCGAGTTTTTTCGCTGTCACATAGGTAGGGCTAGTGACTTGGGTTGTTATTGGTTTCAGGGGGTTATTGGCTTTGTGGAGTTTTACTGTTCCATAAAGGTATCCTGGGCCATAGCTACCAGTTATTGGTGTGAGCACGTTTATGCCAGCTTTAGCATTGGCAGTTTTTATTAGTTTGTTCAAGTCTCGGTCCAAGATTTTGGTAGGATCTGTGGTAATTTTTTTTTAATTTATCTAGTACAGAGTTTATTTTAATATCAGTAAAAATCCACAAGGCCAATAACACCCTGAGACCAATAACAACCCAAGTCACTAGCCCTACCCATGTGACAGCGAAAGAACTCGAACGCATCATAAAATCGTACTTACCTTCTAAATATTCTATTTAATCAAAAGACGATTTTCTGAGCATCCTGCGATCTACAACTCCAACTGGAACTCTCGCTTCACTTGATGCAGAAAGTCTCCTCACCAACGTACCGGTGGATGGAAGCCCAAAACGCTGCTAAAGAAAATCCAGCAAAAAACCATTCACAGCTGACTTAAACGCCTGCAAGCCAATACAACCATAGGCCGATGCCGGCAACAAATTCCAAACCTTTGCCAACCAGGGCAAGAAGCACTGACAGAACTGATTAGTTCGACATCTGACAGCCTCCAAAGTGAAAGAGTGCGCTCCGCAAGCAGCACGAGTCGCTCCCAAAAACCTTGAGGGCAGGGGGAGAAGAATACAACCAATGCCTCTCATTATTGTACACCTTATAAAACATGCATAGCTCTGCTACGCTTCTCCTATGGGACAGGTTCACTAGATCATTATCAGCGCACAGCCTGCTGGCTGAACTAACAAGTCAATCCAACAGACGCAAGTGAGTGTCAGCAGCTAAAGCCCAGACCGGTGAACAATACTCCAACACAGGCAGCAAAACGCATAAAATCATCAACAGGCAACCTGACTATCACCAAACACGGAATTAACCTTATGCAGGAGCCCAATCTTAGTGGAAGCACGTGACACCAACCTCCTAATATGCAGCTCAAAAGTAAGCTTCTCATCAAAGACAACACCAAAAATCTCCAAGGAGCTAGGCTCCTGAAGTAAAGTGTCATCAATCTCCAGTTGGGATGCTGCGGTAAAGTGTCCGAGACCGACTGATAATCATCGACTTGTTCTTGCTGGCATTCAGTTTCATACTCCAGGCCGAGCACCATGCACTAATGCGTGACAAATCCCGATTCAGAGACTGAGCGACAGCATCACGCAGGCGAGGAGCAGGTATCACTGCCATCAGAGTGGAATCATCGGGATAGTTGATCAACGTGTTCTCGAGTAAATAGAACGTGTCACTAGTATAGAGAACAAACAACAGCGGGCCCAGCACACTGCCCTGAGGGACGCCAGACACCACCCCGACTGAAGCGCTCAAAATGCCGTCAACAGAAACACTCTGCGTTCGCTCAGAAACAAAATCACGAATGATTGACAAATCCTACCACCCACACCACAGGACTCCAGCTTGTATAACAGACCCCTGTGGTTAACCCTGTCAAATGCCGCGCTAAAGTCCAACTGGACAAGGCGTGCTTCCCACCCACAATCCAGCGCAGATTGTAAAAGGTGTGACACCGACAAGAGAGCGTCACAACAGCCCAAGTCAATTCTTTACGCAAACTGACCAGCAGGCAGCAACCCCGTAACCTCAGCGAAATGACCCAGCTTACCAGCAATCAACTTCTCGAACACCTTCGACAATATGGGCGTCAGGGTGATCCTGCACAGAAGAACGCAGTACTTAAAATTGAAAAAACAGAAAAGAAAATTACCAACTGCAAATTCTCCGTGGCCTTCAATGAAACTTGTTTAAATGAAAATTTACTGACATTTGATGCAAATATATATTTGTATATCTATATATATTTGTCTGTCCACCTAATAAGTGGTCGAGGGAGTTGAGCAATGTTCATAATTTTTAGCAGGGATAATTTTAGCAGGGTTGCCCTCGATCTGACCCATGCCAAAAAATTAGGATTAGCTGGCTATAGGAAGTGACGGCTATAACGGCTACGATGCGTTCTAGTTTTTTTGCTGTAGTCATTATATATTCATGATCCGTGCAATAAAGTTCCCAGTCCAATATTCCCAACACTGAGGGAAGTTTTATCCCAAAATCAGCCCCAATTCCATGCAGCCATAAAATTAGTGTTGCTTTCGTGCAGCGTGGATGCGCCAAGGCAGGCATTGCCTCTTAGGGCACGTCAAGACGCTCTGATTCTGGCACAACAGTGTTCGCACTGTAGAGATTTTCCTGCTTCGGCCAAGTCTCTTTTTAAGTCCACACTTTTTCTTTCGTGTATGTGGTCTAGAGTGAACTTTTAATATAATTCTATTCGAAGGAGCGAGCTAGTGACCGCAATAATTCTTCACGTGGCAATAAATAAGTAGTGCAGACATGTCCATGCTCAGCATACCCTCAGCAGTTCTCCAACAAACGGTGCATCTCGCGGTTACGACTGACATCCTTCTTGACTGAGGTTAGCTCGGCCATAACTAAAGCTATTACAGCTGTCGAGGGGGAATGTATATCACCAGTTTAGTGGCGATCTGTTCCCACCAACTGCTGGCCTCGATACGTCCAATCACCATAGTCGAAAATTCCCAGGTCGAGTCAGAGATGAAAATGTCCCGCAGAGATGGAGGCGGTGGGGGCTCTTTATCACCAGATATTGAGAAGACTCGGTTCTACATTATAGTGGTATTCATTCATAATCAAGTGAAGTATTTCTACAATATACAGTATGTAATTTTGTTTACGGGCTTTTTATATGATATTTATTGATAAATTTGGTCTTATTCATTCATTTTTAAAGAGATAATATAATCTAAAATTTATTTGAAAACTAAGAAGATATTTCTAGGGGACCTATACGATTATGGGAGCTGCAGCATACTCATTGAAGCCCAGGGGCAAAAATAAATTCATAGATTATTTTGAAGCCATAGATAGAAGGTTTGCTTGGAGGTATAATAAGAAAGCATTCATATTAATTTATTGTCAAAAATTCTACATATTCATTCATTAATACAGAACTGCATTTTTCCGGCCCCTTAAATTTACTTCTTTATTCGTTAATTGGAGTTCATTTATTCTCTGAAAGAGAATCGAGTAATATAAAGCCTATTTCGAAGACCTTTCCCGATGATTAATTCATTCCCGCATTTATATTACATTCATCTATTGTGGGGAAGCCTTACTAATTGGTTTTATTAATCATTTTCAAAGGGCTAAGATAATTATAAATTTTTACGATACCTTTTTGAAAGTCTCTCCTCTATAATTGGACATTTGCTAATTCACTTTTATTGAGCTGAAAATAGAAGATCCTAGAAATCACTTAATTCAGAAGCCACGGTTCTTCATTGGCATGGGAATTATTCATTCATGTAGACTTAATATATGAATAAATAGAGAGGATAACTCACTGCTTAGCAATGATGTTATTGTAAATCGGTCGGAACTTGTGCTTGTTCCATTGATTTCTTACCTGTTAGAGCTTCGGACTTCGAGGAAGTTAGAGCAAAAATTTTGTCATACATTAAAAATAACAATTTTCTTTCCAAGCATAGTTTCTAGAGATCAAAGAGCCAGCGTTTCATTTTACTCTAACTTTATCAATTATGCAACTCTAGCGTTAAGTGATGGATGTGTTTCATAATACCCGCCATTAACAACAGCACTGAAGTAAATAGATATGTGCAATTCCTAAACATATGTGCAATTAAAGCGGTCATGCGATGCAATGGCACGAATTTTTACTCGAATGCATTCTAATTAGGCGCAAGCTTTTTCTGTGGATATCGTAGCGACCGAGCTGCACTGTGCAACGGAACGATATGTCAAGTTCATAAAGAACTTATTTGAATCCAAAAATTCTAAATATTATCTGCCAAAACTAAGTTCATATTATTTCATTGTACCTGAAATAAGAAGCAAACTGCTGCAGGTGTTACTTTTTTTTAATGTCACTCAGTTTTTCAAGCTTTTGTTTTTTTTTCTGAAAAGTCTTAAGTGATTTGCACCTGGGCGCCAAAAAATGGTGACAGCCTCTGCACATCCCAAAGTTCACCCATCCAAACGACGCGCTGTGATCTTTTGGCCAAGTAAAGACGTAGGAAGAATATCTCTGTTGGTCCAGCAACTTATGCATCAGATGTTGTCCAAGCTTTCAACTTCTTCTCTTGAGCTTGTTACTCTTCCAAAAAGCCTTCCTAAAGTCCCCGACCTCAAGCGACAAGAGACCTGTCAGGATGAAAGCTAAACCTCTGTTCCTTTCTCAGACCAACATAGTCCTAACTGGGGAGCACCAACCCACAGGAAGTGACTCTGTCATAAAGACTTCAAGAGAGATTGTAGAAAGTCAAAACTGGAGACCTATTTGTTTAAATGAATTTGATTTGGTATTATTATTGGTATTTTTCTACTAAAAGTCACAACTCGATACTCAAAAAATATGTTTACATATTCATGTAGAATGAAGCATTTTAAGACTTTTTTCTTGAATAACGTTTTCGTGGGAAATGCATTGTTTTCGAGATATTTGACTTTGAAAATTCCATTGTTTTTCGATGAGGAAAAGTTAGGTCAGGTAAGATTGGGTTCGGTTGGGTTAGGTAAAGTTAGATTGGGCTAGGTAAGGTTAGGTAGGGTTAGATAAGGTTAGGTTAGGTAAGGTTAGGTAAAGATAGGTTAGGTTAGGTAAGGTTAGGTTGGGTTAGTTTAGGGTAGGTTACATTCCTATGGGGGTTGTCGGTTACTTTTTTCCATAGGAAAGCAATGGGAACTTCAAAGTTAAATTACTCAGAAAGTAATCATTTGCAACGCAAACGTCATTCATGAAAAATATCTTAGAAAGCTTCATAGTACCTAAATATATGAATATTTTTTCCAATATCGAGTTGTGGCCCTTAGTGGAAAAAGTACCTCATTATTAGTATTATTACAATATTACGTTATGACCTTACGCCGCCATGGAGACATCTGACATCCACAGACGATTCATGAAGATCTTTTCCATCGAAAAAGCTTTCATGGAGTTCTCTGACAACCACGAGTTCGTAGAGCACTTTGACATCCACAGTGTTCATAAAGATGTCTGATATTCATAGTTGGTTCATGTAGACCTCTAACATCTACACGGCGTTCGTAGAGATTTTTTAGGTCTACAGGGGGTTCATGAAGTCTTTAACCAGCCCCATGGGGTTCATATAGGTCTTCAACGTTTATAGGTAGTTCATGACGTTTGTGGAAGTTTTTGTGTTATTCGAGAGGCTCATGAAGCCTTTTGATATTATTAGGTATTATAGGTATTATAAGAAGATTTAAGCCTCCCTAAATAAGTACTAAGCTCTTCTAAGAGAGGAAAAGGAAGGGACATATAGTATGTCGACAGAAAAACGGGGAACCCATGCACGAAGGTGTTC
>LQNS02015105.1:13030586-13040944 GCA_001587735.2 Parhyale hawaiensis
AAAGACAGACGTCCGGAAGGCCTAGCTAATGGCTAAGGTAACCTACTCAAACCCCCTGGGGGCGCAACTCCCCATAACATAGGATGGGCGAACCTAACTAACCTAACCCTATGGCCTATGGCCCATCGTATGCCCCCGGAGGGGGCCTTTTGATATCCACATCAGGTTCGTATGGATCTCTGACTAGATCTACTTTTTCTGCTTAATGAACTGAAACAATAGTAAGTTGAGCCAGGGCATATCTTCATCCTAGTCAACGAAACAAACTTGGCTGAAGTTTCTACGACCGGAAGAAGAATAGCACAAGATATATTGCAGAAATAGGAAATTTTTAGAAAACTCTTTCTGCGAAACATCCCCTGCTTATCAATAGAAAGGTTGAATTTAAAAAAAAATGACTCTCTTTATATAAATGGCGCCTCAGTACCAATAGTGTACTATTTGAAAAACAATTGACAAGAAACTGACAGAGTTCAAAAGCTTGCCAGTCTCTTACTGAAAACGTGTACTAAATAAGATAGTTGTCAGCGGTTATGTGCATTGTGGAGATAAGTCATTCTTGATTCGCCCGTTGGTCAAAAACTACGAGTGCAATTGAAAGACCTCTATAAGGTGTAAGAGATCTAACGAGAAGTGAAATAAGTATTTGGAACTTACAGTAACAACATTTAGCTTCTCAACACCATGGACTCCGTTTGAGCACACTTCATAAACTAGAACGCCCAAGGGCGTAAGAACATCAAAGCGGTGGGGGCAAATTTCAACTCCGTCATTTTTGAAGCCCAGCATACATTAGAGTTTCGACTTTTTTCACATCTAGGTCAACCCACCTGACTCCCTGAAAAAAAAATACGGACACTGCTCAACTTCTCCTCCCTCTTTTTGAGGGGACAGACAAATATATATACTTAATTCTTCAACAAAAATATTACCGCATCGCTCGCTGGTGATGAAAGCTGATTTTGAGTTGAGTTAAATGATGCCAAACAATAAGTGCTTCAATAAATCCCCGTTTCGTTTACTATTTTTCGTGGTTCGGTTTTAATTTGAAATGTCTTTCTTTATTCTTTCGCTGGTTTGCTGCTCTATTTGCATATTATGAGCTCAGAAAATATATTTGCAGCGGGAAAGAAGTCCAATTTAGTATCTGTGCCACCACTTATAAATACCACAGACTTCTTAAAACGTTAAGAATATACAGTACATATGTACCCTCGATTTTTTCACGACTTATTAGTTGAAACTTTCTTATTTTGCGCAGTCCAAATTTTTCTATCTTAATGCGAAATCGCTCAGGCACGACGCTGAAGGCTGAACGATGACGTCACAGGGATCTCGAAGTAGAGCCGAGCTGCGCTTAGAAGTTGTCCGTCTGTACTTTCATTAGTCTGTGTATGTACTTCTGACGTCTTCAGTACTGTACTTAGGTTTTAAAAATGTGGCAAGAGAACGAATTCCGTGAGGTTCAGCAGATGAATTTCCTCCTTTCTAATGCTTGAAAACGGAAAGGGAGGAACAATCATCTCACCAACAAAGAATGTAACCAACCAACCAACCAAAAAACTGTTTATCATAATGCAGTGGAATTGAAGAATTAAACTCAGCCTCCCGTGCGAAGAACACCGCAGAATTCAATACTTGACGTCTGTTATTCTTGACGAATCATTTACTCTTCTACTATAGTTCACTATTTATTTTCAAAACTGTAAAGTTTAAATAGAGGCCCTTAGCATTTGATAGTACAAATCAAAATCTACCCAAAACTGAAGGACAAACTTATAAAATCTTCTAAGCTCTAAGTATCATTCTCAAAATAGATATGAAGAGTTTATTGCTTCCTGAAACCATCACTCGGTTTTGTCAACATCAATTTCAGGCCGATGCAAAAAGCTACTCTAGTTTTTTCAAGCGTAATCATTAGACGATTGACACCTCGACGCGAGGACGAAGTGAGACTACAGCTAGATTGGGTCCATTTTAAAAGTTTCAATTCCCAGGCTAAAATCAAACGTATTTTTCGACAAAATAATTTTAATGTATCCATACTCAGCTGTACGAGCATACAGCATGTTGAGCGAAGCCATTTCAGCCATTGTCTGATGACATTGAGAATCCGCTCATAGGGATGATGAAAGCTTATTGTATCTCAACCTTTCTGTCAAGTACCTACATATATAGAGTATATGGCGCCTGCAGTAAACAAGGTCTAGGCAGCAATAATTTGGAGTTAGTGATGACAATACAGACTGAAGGTGGACCGAATGTCTGTTTTTTAACAATCGCAAATGTGAATATTTTGTTTTGATATTCGCGAACTGAAAGTTTCATTTCTCAAGTAATATGGCATTTTATTTGGATTCTAGAGTCTGGATTCTGGACTCTGGAGTGGACCATTCGAAATTCGAGTTCATTGTAAGAGTTTAGCCATAGAGAATTGAATAGCTAATTAAAATCCATCAAATTTTCTTTATTTCGAAGATGCGGGACAAGAACCCACCCTTACATGCATCCCACCAATCTCTTTCTCCAACCACCTCCATTTAAAAGAGGATATATTTACCAGGATATTGACTAAATTCACTAGATTGGATGGAAGCCATTATTGCTGTTGCTAGTGCAAGTCTTAACTCCAACTATCTAATAGTTAAATTCTACTATTGGCCCACTCAGAGGGCATAGGATGGGCCATAGGCCATAAATGTAGGTTAGCTTAGGTTCGCTTATCCTGTTATGGGGCGCCGCGACCCCAGGGAGCTCGTGTAGTTTACCTTAACCATTATCTAGGCCTTCGGGACGTCTGTCTTTCGTGCCCACTTTGCTTCCTTCCCGATTTCATACTCCTACTTGCTCGTGCTTTATTCTGTTCTTCCTCTTCTTTCACGACTTGCTGTTCCCATGCTCGTTGATCCTGTGTGGGAAAACACCTTCGTGCGTGTGTTTCCCGTTTCTATCAGCATACTATATCTCCCTTGCTCATTCCTCTGTGATATCGTTCTGCTCGAAAACGGAGGCTTAAACTTTCTGACTGCAACTTCAAAAAAAATTTCTTTTTGTTCTTTCACCTGTAAGGTTACTTCGTTTTTCGTCGTATACTAGGCCGGCACCACTAAAAAGACACTCACTCGCAACACTAGTCACCGTACAAGCAAGATAAGGCTTCGCTAACTGAGTAAGATACGAATAAATATTCGCGTGCATTTTCCACCAATTTAGAGGATCTGCATCAGTGGATATGCTTAGATATTCGTTAAAATATTCGCATGTCTACTTGAGAATGCGAACGTGAATATTGGAAAACATGCGAATATTCGCGAATGCGAGCATTCAGTCCACCTCTAACATACAGACCAATCATCAGGATGATGAGCGTTCGTTTTCCATAGTAATTAAAACAGACGGAACCCTTTCGATAAATATAAACAAATCTATAACTTATTTAACAAAGAAGGCTTGTCAGCCATAATTTCCTTTCAGTGATCACGATACAGACCATTAAACCTGACTGACACCTTTCGATAAGTATATAAAGGGTAGGCCATAAGTAAGGTACCTTTTTAAAAAAATTATAACAATACAACTAAAAATGGTAAAGCGATTTGGTTTTTTGAAAATGTAAGAGGAGATTTTAAAGTTTTTATTATTATATCTATTCTCGGGCAATGCTACATATTGCTGTTAAACTCTGTAAAATATCCCTCTCTCAAAATGAATCGTTACTCAGTGCAACAACGAGCAAGAATCGTGGAATTTTACTTCCGAGGTAATTATTGTTCGGTTACTGCAGTTCAGAGGATATACAGGAACATTGCTGGTATTGGAAGAAGTCCATCGAAGAAGTACATAAGATTACTGGTATTGAAATTTCGAGAAAGCGGGACAACAGCCGATCAACAACGTAGGAGCAGACTACGGACCGTACGAAATGCTTCAATCCAACTTATTGCAACGAGTGTTGCTGATCGGCCAATAACGTCGACTAGGATACATTCAACTCAACTGGGAATAACACGTACTTTACTGCGACGGATTTGGGAGAAAGATCTACAGTAGCATCCATGTCAAATTCAAATTCCAAAAAAAAATCTACCTGTGGACTATAAAAACTGATTAGATTTTGCCAATAGGTTTTTGCAGCTGGTAGAAAATGAAAAGTATGTGAAGAATCCAACCATGACTGATGAATCGAATTTTCACCTCGATTTTTTTTGTCAGCAACACTGTAGATTTTGGGTGCCAGAAAGTCCAAAGCTAATTCATGAACGTCCACTTCACTCAGCTAAAGTAACAGTATGGTGTGGCGTGATGCCACATCATATATTCAAATGAAGTCAATTTTCCCAAACAGATTGATTTCTCGTTTTGGCGACATATTGTGGCCACCCCGATCTCCAGATTTAAGCGCTCCTTATTACTTTCTCTGGGAACGCTTAAAGGCAAGAGTCTACATTGATATGCCTGAAACCTTGTTGCAGTTGAAAAGAAACATCAGCCAGGAGATCAACAACAATTCAACAGCGACATTAGGGAAAGTAATGAACATCACCTTTGCAGGAGCTCGCGATTGCTTGGCCAATAATGGAGGTCATTTAAAGAATATTGTTTTCCATACGTAAATGTGTTGCATTATTTTAATATAAAACTTTAAAATCTCTTCTTTCATTAGCAGAAAACCAAATCGCGTTCACGTGTTTAATTTTATTGTTATATTTTTTTTTAAAGGTACCTTACTTATTACCCACCCTTTACAAATACATATCTTATACAGCAAGGTCTAGGCAGCCATAATTTGGTGTCAGTGATGACGATACAGACCAATCACCAAGACGATGGGAGCGCCGTGGAGCAACAACCTCATAAGATATGCCGCGCTATATTCTCCAGACAATATGGTCTATGGCACCAGATGAGGATAGGCAAAAGTAACGCATGGTCGCCTATGCAGCGAATGCCCACCTCCCATATTATTTTGTTGCGCTATAAAATAAGCGACAGACAAAGACTACATTGCTGCTCGCAGAGCAGGACATGAAAGAGATCGTAATGGAACCTCCCGAACTTGCGGGGGCGCCCTGCGATGTATTTTTTTTTTTTTTTGTTTGTTCGTACGTTTTGCGAACAGTGTCAACGTCAAAACGTGCTGGGTTGGCTGCTAATAAATATCCCATAATTACATAATAATGATAATCGCGCACTTGAGCCCAAGTATTAGCGATTAACTGTAAAAAGTAGATAATTATAAACATATTTCGTATGCCTCTATAATCGATATTATGCGCGTCACAATTTAGAGGCGGCTAAGTGTATTTTAAAACACCAATTAACCTCTGGGGATTCGAAAATTTTAACCCATATTACGTTAATTGAATATAAAAATGCGTGCTAAGTATACGGAGACAGGTTCATACTAGCAGGGTTATATATTTGGGATCATAGAATTTGCGGTTTACTTTGCGGTTATGGCATTATAAGAGTACATAGCATTTGAGAGTTGCTCTAAACGAATTTCTGTTAATTTATCACAACAATTCATGCTAAATTCCATGAGAGGTTCAATATAGCATTTAGGAAATCAGAAATTATTACAATAGATCAACTTCATTCATTTAGCTTAATATTACAAGATATCCGAAGCCAAAATGAATAGTACTTTTTATTAATTACAGCAACAGTTATTAATACATCGGGATAACATATAGTATTTCATTATTGATACATCATGTACATTTATCAACGTATTCTGAAAATTGAGCACTCTCGTTTTGCTTATGGTCAAGAGATAACTACCCAAAATTTTTGTATGAAATTTACTTTATACAGTTTGATCAGTATCATAGACTACAGTGCCGGTAAATATATATATATATCTTTTCGCTTCAATGGCAAGACACGAGAAATGTGAGTTAGTATTTCGTTTGCCCCACCCGATGTTATAAAACGAGAAGATATTAGTGATGATGCATTCCCTCCACCCACTCGATCACAACAATCGTCTATCTCCCAGCCAACCCTCAGCGAGGGTTGTGTGCTGCTGCAGTGAGGTTGATAGTGGGTCGCTCTTGCCGACGTGTTGAATGGAGATCATCAAATGTATCTCGTAATAAAGAGTATGACGTGCACTACGTATGCATATAATTTTTGGCATAAAGTACCTGAATTTATTGAAGTTACAGTGATGGTTAGATAATTTTTGACATATGCAGAATCGATTATCCCCTTCCACCGGTAGTCATTTTTTTTTTAGATATGTGTTTCTTGTTCATAAATATATATATTTCCCGCATCCTCATGGATATGCCGGTTTTCGTTTGAGGTCTTTAGGTTAAGTAGAAAGCGTTTCATGTTAGATTGCAGATATGCGCCTTCAGGCCCATTTGTAAAAGCCCGATTTCAGTGGGAAGTTAAGGTATAGTGTATTCTATAACATCTAAATATCAATGGAAAACATATTTCAGTTTTTGTTCAGTTACGAACAAAATGCATGTGTGTGTTAAATCTATCTGTTAACTGTACTGTGGTATTAACTTCTAATTTACTGACAGTATTCTGCAATTTTTCTGTGAAGGTAAACACGATAATCGAAATCATGGCAGAACATAGTTACGCTGACAACGTCCTGATGTCAAAACAGCGGCACCGTAAATCAAATTTTGCGCTAATGGCCTCTACGTACGGTAATCGGCTCTTCATTCCCTCCATTCATACGCTCAATATATTCACAATTAACCATTGAACAGCTGAGTTTTCCTTCGCTAACGATCTGGTCATAGTCTGTGTTTCAATAGTGAAGATCGATTGCCAATACAATATGTCCCTAAGCCTATATTCTTGCTTCGATTTATCCTAATATCCAAACAAACTTGTCCAACAAATTTCCCTTGATGAATTACGATTTTTAACTTTGTTCTTACACCTATCACATGTACTGGATGGCAATAACCCATTCCCCTCAAATTATTCTTGCAAGCGAGTAATTATAATTGATACAGTAACAATATACTATCTACTTCCCTAGGCCATTCAATTATCTCTCATTTCATGGGCTGTACCGTCATTGACAGATGGCCAAGCTTGCTATGCCATTCCTGCTCAATGTGTCGCCAATAAAATAAACTTCTGTTTCTCATTAAGTGAAACTCACAACGAATTTTGCTCATGACAAATTCACGTTTATGGAATTCATTTAGTCATTTGTCAACTCAACTCGTAGAAAGCTAAGTTCAGTTTGTCGTTATTCGAATCGGAAATTTTTAGGCCACTGTTCGATGTCATCCAACGCTGCCCCATAGACTGCCGATAATTCCTATGATTTTCCCATAGGGAAGCAGTGCGAAGTTTACTTTGTTTCTCTAATGATAAATTCAGTTTTACCTGTGGCAATTTTTCATTATAGAAAAAATGTAAACTGCCAACTCCTAACATATCGGAAAAATCATAGGTAATTATCCGATGTCTCTGGGGCGGCATCACATGAAAGCAGATGTTGGCTTCAAAGTTTCAAATTGGGACAATGACAACTGACAAACTTTCGACAATACAGTTGACAAATGACCAAATACATTTATTTAAGATGAGTTGGCCTGAAAATGGTATCACACGATCAGCATTAGCAGTATCAGAATTACTAGTCTCTGGAAGTCAACGTCAGCATTAGTCGTATTAGCATTCGCCGCATTTGGAAATGTTATGACATCAGCATTAGCAGTATCAACATTTGCCGTCTCTGGGCATACTGTAGCATAACACTGTCAGACTTACCGGTATGCTGATGGCAGTGACGCAGAATGCCGGCAGCATGAGCAACCGGTTCTGAAGCAACTGGAAGGGTACCGCTAGCAAATATTGTTCTGTTTGTCTAAGGCCCCGGGGCGATATCTGCAGCCACCACACACCGGGCCGCTGTGTGTTGGTCTTGGATGCAAGGATATGAGCAATTGTGAACGTCTTGATGTGAGACGATCATCCAGTTGCGAAGGAAAGCTTCCAGTTGTTGCTGACTCTGAACGACATCCATTTGCGTCCTGGAAGCTTCACGGAAACAGAATCTTGAGACTTGAATGATTCGTGGGGACAGAATTTTGAGAAGTGAATGATTCATGGGGACAGAATTTGACTCATGAATGACTCACGGAGCTAGAATATTGAATGACTTACGTGGGCCACCCGTACTCATGTTGAATCAATTATTGGGGCATCCATTTGTGTATTAAAAAAAACCGCCTGATAGCCATTCTTCTATAGAAAGATGCATAGAAACATACAAATGAGCCTTGGAAGATCTAGAGGAACCCAAATATTATGTCTTGAGAGATTCCGAAGAGATTGCTTTGTGCGTCTTGAATGACTGACTGCAGCATTGCACTTCTCTAAGACCGGGTAGCTTATATCTGCAGCAGAAACCCGTGCGTGTGTGTTTCCCAGTAAAGTGTGAGATTATGTTGCCTTTACATTTACAGCTGTTTACAGATTACACAAGCCTAGGATGTGAGCTATGTTTGGTAAAAGTACAGTCAACTTGACCGTACCCCCAACTGGGAATGCCACATACACTGGTTTGTGCTGCAGATATAGGCATACAGGCCCAAGAGGAGTATACGGCTTCAGTCGACCACAGATTGTCTAGAGCTATGGCGCCAGTGGCGGAAGGCTCCATGCGACAATCTGCGCCCTCCGACAATCTGCGCCCTCCGACCTTACCCATTGCTAGCAAAATAATAATAATAATAATATGCTTTATTAGGTACACATATGGAATGGTACACAGGAGACAGCTTAATACTAAAGTTGCATTAGAAACTAAGATCAGTTAATACTATCATTATTAACTAAACTGCATTTCGGCCCATTGTTTGGCCCATGCTCGGAAAGAGTATGCGCTGCCATCGGCTATACATGTTAGATAGCTTGTAACCAGGCCCGTTACGGATCACGTTAAGTATGGCGTTATCAGATTTTTTCTATCCTGAGCTGGAGACTCAGCGCGCATTTTCTTGATCTGACTTTGAGACAATCTGTATACTTTTGAGAAGATATCTTAATTGCACTAGTAGACCTCGGCACATTCATCAGGCGCTGAAATATGTCATTATAGGCAGCATGTAGGCGTCCAATCGATTTCTGCTTAAAGTTGGACCAAAGCGAGTTACAGTACAAGGGATAGCAGTAGCTGCGAAAGAGCTGACATTTAACGTCATCCGAGCAGTGACCAAACTTTCTGATTAGCATGTTGCCCACTGCGTGGAGCTTTCGCGTTTCTTTCTCTATATCCTGGTTATCACAAAAATCTTTAGTGATTTTATGACCCAGGTAAGAGAAGCNAATGTACATACAAACAGTTTTAACAGTATTATATTCAATACACAGTTTGCTGGCTTCGCTCTCGTAAATAGAGACCAATTTTTGCAGCCCACTAGAATGGGGAGAAGCAAGGACCATATCATCAGCATAACTGAGCGCATTTACTGCGTGACAATTAATGTGGCACCCTACTCCAGCTGCGTTCAGATGGGTGTGGATACTGTCAATGAAGATGTTAAAGAGAATTGGAGAGAGTAAGCCCTTTGTCGTATGCCATTAGTCATGCCGAACGCTGATGACATTGCCACTCCCCATTTCACATAGCATTTCTGAGTATGAAACCAGTATTTTAGCGTCTTAACAATATAAGGAGTTTTTTGTCTCTCAAGCATACACCTAAATAGAGGTACAAAAGTCAGTAAGCTCACAGCAGTACGCAGACCGGATGCTGACTGATCCCCTCAAGCGCTGCGAAGAACTTGCCTAACTGGCAGCGAGGTTTGAACCAGCGGCCTTAAGAATCAGTGTCAGAAGCTTTAACCCTATCTGCGATAAGGCGGTACTAAATTGTACCGCCTTACCGTTTTCCGTTCACAGTTCTGCTCCCAGTGATATTCAGCGCCCAAAATTTCGCAACTTTTCTCAATTATATACTTTTATAGCTTTATTTGTTCTCTCAATTTACAAATCAACAGTTAAAATATTCACAATTACAGTCAGTTAGTTAGAGAACACGCCTACTGAAAGTGAAAACACTTATGGGGCGTACATCATTAAAAAGTCATTGGACATCTACAATTGCCTACTTTATGCAGCCTGTCTTACATCAAGCAGAGGAAGTGGCGGGAGTCACCTCACTAAGAGATTCCGAGAAAAATAGGAAGTATCAAATCTACAAATTCAGTGCAACATCAAAACACAAATGCTTTCAATAAAGCATACAAATTTAACAAATTCACATCTGCAGAGTGACAATTACGTGCCTAGAGCAAGGTAGATATATTACAGCAAACACCGTTCAACACAACTTAAAAATTATTGCATGATCATACTGGGTTTACGAA
>LQNS02015105.1:13118038-13145007 GCA_001587735.2 Parhyale hawaiensis
GGCACATCGAAACGTTGCTTTTTAGTGCTCTGATATACTACTTTCAACAATTTTATTAGAAATGAATACAAGTGTATTTTTAAATTCCTTAACACGCAATGAACTAGAAAATTTTCGACAAGCTGAAAAATTGCAAAAGAAATTGCTCTGAATTCTCTCAAGCTTGATGTCAGAAATCGGAATGTGTTTTTCACACTCATCATAACTTAATTCATTGAGCTATCATATTATTTAGGATATATGTGGTTCCCTGGCCGATCTCCTGACCTTCACATTAAAATTTACCTTTGCAGTGGCTGTGAGCTGGTTCCGGTGAAAGATGTGACCTACCTCAAAGTCACTGTTAGGTTCGGTTCAGGTAGCAAATGTACCTGACCTAATTTACAGGCACGCGTGTTATATATACCTGACGGCAGCTGGAAACAGGTGGTGTCGTCACCATCGTACTATCGATCAAACTGAATTATTTTGAAATGCTAGAGACTTCAGCCTCTGTCCCGGTGTTCTCTTGCTCTTAGCACCGACTTTCATTTTCACAATTGATGCTCTTCGAGAGCGACACCGGCACAGGAGGAGAAGTTAGGGTTTCTTTAACTTGCTTCATTTCCCAGAGGACCAATTGCTCACATACGAGACGTGCAGAGAACGCCTGCTGTTCGCTGAGGAGCTCTGATACCGAAAGATTAATTAAGAGCAGTTGCGCATTAACATGCTCACTGTCAGCTAATTTGTGCTGCTTTTGATTTTTTTTTTTATTTTATCAATTATATAATGACTGAACAAAGAGTTCATTAATAAAATTAGCGTTTTGCGATTGTCGGTTTGTGGTTACTATAGTGAATGTACTGCACAGATATACCAGGATAGTTGTAATTCTTTTATGATCTGGAGCATGGCTGAGGGAAGTAATATACTGTCTTGTTAGTAGCTAACCTCTAATTCATTTATTAATGCTTCATGCTTTACTTGCAGTTTTACTACTCGTTCATGAACGCCCAGGCGAGAAGTTGTAATTATAAATGGTTGCATGCACCGCTGTGTTATATTGGCGACAGTGCGGGGCTGTACCTGTGTGTCCACACTCCACGAGCTATGTCTGCTTTTCAGACTTGCCGTGGTGGTTGTGCTGTGCCGCAAGCTGTGGATTTCTACGACAAACTCTTGTCAGTCCATTTAGCGATGATCAAATGCTCTAAGTTCCTCCGTATAAAAATATCGCTCAGTTTCCAAATATAGGCGATATTTTTTTAAACAACTAATTCATTCACTGTGTTATTTATCTGTGGACTAAACTGTGGCGCTTGCACTGCTTAATTCAATTATTACGTTTTATACGGTACCGAGCATAGCGATCAGAATGGTGCCATGACACTCTTTAAGTCTGCAGAACCTTTGTTCTGAGAATAACGAGCACTTGAAGTTCATTTAGATGCACATCTAACATGGTATTGTAAAACAAAGGATCAGTTGTACAGGTAGAAACAAGCTGTGTATGATGTATTGCATGCTACAAAAAAGGTCCATCAAATGGCATTATACTTGCTACTGTAGATAAACTACTTTCGTTTATTTCCGTTGGCGGACTTCGTTCATTTAAACTAAGCAACAGCAGAATTTTTCTCCGTCCTGTGGTCGTGGCTGTGTTTTTTTCCCTAATTAAACTTGAAAATTTGTACAAATAGCGCTATGTGGAAGTTTAGAATATCAATTTCTATTCGGCAGGAGGACAGATTTTCTGTTTGGTAGGTAGAATTTTCCACACCATTTAGGGCGGGTTCGACTGGGCGCCAAAATTAATCTTTCAAGGCTTGACTTGTTCGAAACTTGACTCAGGTGTGCTGGCTTCTACCCGCTAAACCGAGTCTCAGGTACTGACGCTCAATTGGTTACTCTTGGGTCGTCCAGAAACCCCCTCGTGCTCAGTAAAATAGAGTTATCAATCAGCTCAACATAATCCCATTGCTTTAACAATGGTAATATTATTCAAAGTAACATGGCCAATGCTTCTGGCTCAAGTTTTTGACAAGCCAATCCTTGAAGACTTAATTTCTGCCACCAATAGAACATACCCTTACTTTCATCACGTGGTTCATTTCTTGTTCAGCAGGCAGACTTGGCTTTATCATTTTTTTCTCATTGTACTCATGCTTTCCAACTCATTGCCCTGCCCCTGTGACGAAACCACAACGCCCCCCTCCCCAGGACCCCCAAAAGACAAATGGCAGCAACTTGGGGCGCTGCTGCCCAAAAGAAGTCTCCTGTCAAACTTCTGCTGTTGATCAAAACAATCCAAGATGGCGGATCACGCTCCAGGGCAGCGACGAATTGTTTATCGTGCTTCTGTGTACCATCCTCTGCTTCTCGGGCTAGTGCTTCTCATCTAGTGGCCATTTAAGAGGCGCTATGGGAGAAATTACACCGTGGTGCATGAGTTGATGGTGCTGCTAGGCCATACCCTAGTTCAGCTCATTTACTATAGTAGTTATATCAGATTTGAGTGTATGCGCTACGCCCTTGAAATCTTCAGAATTGTGACGTCAAAATTACGTCACGCCGCTGTGGAAATACCAAAGATTCCTCCCTGCAACTGTGGCGTGACGCAATTGTGACGTCACTGTTCTGAAAATTCCAGGGCGTATCGCATACGCTCAGATCTGACACAACTATCTTCTGTAAATGAGCTCTGGCCCCACCTCCGGCTCCTCACACCGGGGCCACACTAGACTTTCATAGGAACAATGTGATGCGAGGATGCGCAGCTCGCTTGTCGTGCATGCTACCGTATCTATGCTACCGAGTTTAAATACATGGTAAGACAACGAAAGAGCTGAAACATCCTCGTTTCCAGTTGTGCGTGCGAATGCATGTGTGACCTCGGTATTTGGCTATGTAGTTGAGGTTTCATGAGAGCGTATGGAGCCAATAAGCACAAGATGTAAAGTCTTACAACTAGGGCTGGTAAGTCCAGCTGCATCTCTTGCTTGTCTGTGGGTAGGTACCGACCGGGGTTCCAGCCCCGGCAAACCCTGACCTTTTTCACCCCCCGGCCCGGTTTATCGAAAATTGCTTACCCTAGCCCCGGTTTATCGATACTGGCCCCGGCTTTTCATGCTGTGAAGACCGCGGCTTGGACCGGGGCTTTTTTGGGGAGGGAAAACAAAAAAAAAAAACTTTTCTGGGGGAAGCTAAATTTTTCTCGTCTAAGCTGCTTCATTATGAGTGATGATTGAAAAATATCATATGAATATACTGTATTAAACTACTGTCAGTGCAAGAACCCCCGGCCCTGGCTTTGGTCGCCCCGGCCTCGATTACTTTGTTTTTGGTCACCTCGGCCCCGGCCTTTGGTTTTGGTCGCCCCGGCTACTTGATTTTTTGTCACCCCGGCTCCGGTCTTTCCAAAATCTCCGCCCCGGTCGGTCTCTATCTGTGGGTGCAACATATCTCGAGCAGGTATACAATTGTTTCTTAGTGAAATAAACCTCGAGAGTAATTGGCTTCTTAACTAGCGCAATATAGGATATCCTAACTAAAGTAACTCAACCGTAGTTTCAATACTCCAGTTGACGCACAGAACACTTATTCTGTGATGTATATGGCACCTAGTAACACAATTATTACTGTACGCATATTTTTGTTTATTCTCACACCACATTGTGTTATCCCTGTACCGTGATAGCCCTACATATACCGTGTTATGTCATCCCTATATTTTTTCGTGCATCCTTACACCATCTCATGTTATCCCTATACAGTGATGGCTCTATATCGTTTTATGTCATCCTCGATGATATCGTTTTATCCCTATACCATATCGTGTTATCCTTATACCATATCGTGTTATCCCTATACCATATCGGGTTATCCTTATACCATAACCTGTTATCCCTATACCTTATGTGTTATCCTATTAGAATACCATATCGTGTTTTCTCTATACCATATGGATGGAAAACCTATGGTCATTTACCGGTATCAGATGTTGACAGGGGCGGCATTAAGTAGTGTCGAATAATTGTCGAACAATTTCCTACCGGCTAAGAATCAAATAAAATGTTAATTTCCTTCAGGAAGAGCATTTGATTTTTTTCTGGAAGAACATTTGATTTCTCGCAGGAAAAGCATTTAATTACTCGTAGGAAGAGCATTTCTTTGATACCTCGTTTATGAGTTACACAATGATGCACAACACAGCCTGATATGTAGAAACCTCTGACCTTCTAAATTATTACTTAATTTTTGAAATAATAGCTCTATTTGTAAGGCCAACCCTCCGGCTTTGAAAGGCATAGCTCTCATACTCGCTTCGAATCGAACGAAATGGTCGAGCTGTCTTTCCTCAAACATAGTACCTGAACCCCACAGTGGAACTATCCCCTGTTGAACGTGTCAACGGAACGGTGGTGCTGTCATTCTTCAAGCATAGTACCTGAACCCCACAGTGGAACTATCCGCTGTTGAACGTGTCAACGGAACGGTTGTTCTGTCATTCTTCAAATTGTAGGCAACTCGCCAACTCCCACATCATTTTCACTGTTCCACGTAACTGTCAGAACCACTCAAAACTCACCTATTGCTGTCACTCGCTCACTTGATCTACACAAAAGCGCACTTTTCTTCGTATCTGCGGGGGGAGTTCATTACATCCTATCGTGCCCCAAAGTTTGCTCTCCAAACTTGGGCTTCTTTCTTCCCTCCTCTCACTTCATTTTCTTCCTCATGAGATGAGTTCGGTCGGGGGTCGTGCAGGAAGCAGTAGCCTCTTGTGCCTCATTTGCATCCTCCTCAAGTACAAATGAAAAAAGTTTTAAATGAAACCACAAAGCGAGTTTACAGAATCAGTCGAGGCTTAACGAACCTTCCAAAAACAGAGTAAATTTTTCCTTCAGGCTTCCGTAGTACGGCGTCACTTCTGAATGTTACGGGACCTCTGCTGTGAGATGGTGGCCAGGGTTTTAATAGCGAGGCTACCCTATGCAATCGGACGGTCAACTTACGGGCGTTCGTTCGGCTATCATGTTCCCCCGATACGTCCTGAAAGTTGACAGCACAGGTACGCATGGAAAGTACTTAAGCTAAGCGACTTGTAAGCTGAACGTCGGCTCATAAACTGAACGTACGAATGCAAAATAGGGCCGACATTGTCATGGACTTCCCCTTTTTTTTTTGTTCCAGGTTATCGTACTTGGAACATATTATTCTTTCCTAAAATACCTACATGTTCCATATAAGGAACGAGGGAAGGAAAAATGCTAATCAAGCACATTGATGAACACTTGCTTCTGAACCGTTTGCAGCGTTAAACTGAAAGCCATAATTGAGAAGCCTTCCTTTTTTTATTGAAAAACTCAATACAATTATCTAAGGCAAAAATTAGACGAATACTTGAATGGTACGCACCACTGCCTGTTAACTTTGCCCTCTGGTTAGGTTTTCGTTGAGTTTGTCATTTGTCTATCTGTCTGTTTGTATGCCTGTCTGTCTGCCTATTTGTCTGTCACAAAGATAACTCAAAAAGCTATCAATGGATCTTTCCGAGATTTACAGGAATTATTGTTAGGTAAGTTAGGAGGAACAGACGATTAACTTGGTGAAGATCCATTGAACCGTTTGTTTGTCTCTTTTTTGCTGGTGCCATAACTAAAAAAATTATGGACTAATTATGATGAAATTTGCATGAATTGTCAGGTAGGTATGTTACGAAGAGCAAATAAACTAATTTTTGAGATTTGTTTGTCTTTTTTTAGCTGGTCTCTATGTTTGATTTTATGTTTGTCTGTTTCTATGTGAGGGGAAAGCGTTGTTAGAAATGTTAAAAGACACAATAGACAATATTTTGGTGATGATCGGTTCCCCCGTTTGTGTGTTTGACTAATGTTTGTCAAAATGTCTGTCAGAACATAACTCAATAAAGTTTTGGAAGGATTTACAAGAAACTTACAGAAACTTTTATAACAGTCAAGAGGCACAAATGACCAAATTTTGTTGTCAATAAAAAGATTTGATTTGAATTTTTTGTCAACCTCACCATGCTTGGCATAGGTATGACCTCCCAGATGTGAGAGACTGTGTAGGTTATCTTAGCTATAGCATCGATTTCTTTGTGCAAATTTACTTTCATTTTGCTTCACCTTATGGAAATTAAAATCTGTTATTCCACATTTTCTGAATTGTTGTTCTATCGACGGTGCTCATCCACAGATTGTTATTGCTACTTTTTTGTCAACATAGTACCAGTTCCTTTCTGTTTCTCTCATGAAACTGTGGGCCACTAGGTTGGGAGCCCCAGACTACCATGTTTTTACATAGATTGTGAAAGTAATATCGCCTTGATAGTTCCCCCTACTAGGTACCTACATGCACTGCTTCGTGCTGCAGGTAAATCCTTTTAAGGGACCTGAGCAGTGTACGGCTGCAGTCGATCACAGATTGTCAGGGTAATGGCGTCAGAGACGACAGGCTCTTGATAACTGCGACCTCCTGACCGTCCCCATCTAGTGGACTATAACGAGAGGTAAATGCTGACGCTGTATCGTCGTAGAACAAGATATCCTCGTCAGGATCAGGCATAGAACGTCCATCATAACGTCAATAAATGAATCTGCAATTTTCACCACTCGGCAACAAAGTATATTGAATTTCAGCATTACAGACATTGTATTCTTTACTTTTGTACATGCAAACTTGCCCTTATCAGCATTGCAACAAAGATATGTTAACGTAAATATAAACATATAAGCAAATATTATCTCTCTAAGGTCTAACTAACACAGTCTAATTTTCAGTACTCGAATTGTTTAATTTCAGCATTGCAGTAAATAAATTTGCAAGTAAATAAGCTGTAAAGTTTACGGTTCAGTGCACCCAATTCATTTGCCCTAAGAGCCCATAGGCGGGTACTTCATAAACATACGCTGCATATAATGCTATTCTTACGATGGACAGATACTTTATTTGGTGCTACATGGGTTAATTTCCAGTGATAATTTCAAGGTTCGCACCGATATACTGTCGCCCTGGTCGAGCCCGATACCAAGAGCTTTCATCCACGTCGTCCTGTTATATAAACTGTTCTATATAAACTGTTCTATTATTTGGATCTTGCATTTCCTCGTCCAGTTTCCTCACCACTCATCTCTCCCAAACAGCAGCAAGACCTCGGGCGGCCGAGACTTAATTTTGCTGATTGAAATAAAGTTGCCATTAAGTTGAACGGCGTTAATTCCAAGAGCTTTAGCGGCGGCACCGCCTAGCACTTATATTAGATGCAGCTGTTACCGCAATATTGTTCTCATGGTAGCAGGTGAAACCGTGCAGCTTTACAAGCCACATAAATCGAGCAGCTGCACAGGACCAGTGCAGCTGCATTAAAGTAGAAGGGGCTGGGCAGCTCTCGCAGAGACGAAACTGCGCTGTAAGCATTGTTAACATATGCATAATATAAGATCAGCCGGGCACTGAAATAAATGCAGTATGACTGATGATATATAGATGACAGAGTCCAAAGAAAATGAATAATACACTTCTTCCAACATCGAATTCCTCCATCCATTTCAGCGGTTGTAAGAACTGCAAAGACTAAGAAAATTCTTTATGCAATTTTTTTTGGTGAAACTTATTCAAAACACTTCTCGTAAGACTCTCAGCAAAATTTATAATTGCCCTCCGCCTATTTCGTCGGTTGAAATAAAAGATACAGCTGCAAAATATTAAAAGCCACAGTACACGCAATATGCAGTAAACTACAGTGTACTGCGTGTACTGTGAGTAAACGATTGCATTTTACGATGAATTCGTTCTTCTGTGTTCATGCTTTTAGTTGTTGTACACTGAGAGTAAGTGCAAGATTAAAGTTGTACACGGAAAGTAAGTGCAAGACAAAAGTTGTACACTGAGAGTAAGTGCAAGACAAAAGTTGTACACTGAGAGTAAGTGCAAGATTAAAGTTGTACACGGAAAGTAAGTGCAAGACAAAAGTTGTACACTGAGAGTATGTGCAAGACAAAAGTTGTACACTGAGTTTAAGTGCAAGACAAAAGTTGTAGACTGAGAGTAAGTGCAAGACAAAAGTTGTACACTGAGAATAAGTGCAAGACAAAAGTTGTACACTGAGGTTAAGTGCAAGACAAAAGTTGTATACTGAGAGTAAGTGCAAGATGAAAGTTGTAGACTGAGAGTAAGTGCAAGACAAAAGTTGTATACTGAGAGTAAGTGCAAGATGAAAGTTGTAGACTGAGAGTAAGTGCAAGACAAAAGTTGTACACTGAGAGTAAGTGCAAGACAAAAGTTGCACACTGAGGTTAAGTGCAAGACAAAAGTTGCACACTGAGGTTAAGTGCAAGACAAAAGTTGTACACTGAGAGTAAGTGCAAGACAAAAGTTGTACACTGAGGTTAAGTGCAAGACAAAAATTCTACACTGAGAATAAGTGCAAGACGAAAGTTGTACACGGAGAGTATGTGCAAGACAAAAATTGTACACAGAGAGTAGGAGCAAGACAAAAGTTGCTTCGATCGCACACCCCAACTTAAAAATTCTCATGCACTGGTTTGTGATTCTGGAATTTCCTCTTTTAGGTCCAGAAAAGTGTGTGACTGCAGTCGCCCACAAATTGCCTGGTCAACTATGGCGTTATCGACTGTCGGCTCATATGACAACTCCGACCGTAGGACAGTGACCTCGCTTCCCCAGTAGACAATGAGCGACAGAACTGCTGACGCTGCTTTGCTGAGTGCCAAGACTTTCCTCCCTGACTGGGGACAGTACCCCAGGCTTTGTGACAGCAAATGAACTGGCTCTTGATGGGGATCATGAGGCAAGGTTGGTGCAGCTTGACTTCACTACTGCTTTTGATAGCATGAATCAACATGGGCTGCTCCATAAGCTGAGATTAATGGGTATTGATGGTCCAGTTTTCGCGGTAATTAGTCAGTTTTTATCTGGCAGACGTCAATGTGTAGTTGTTGATGGGAAGAGGATTGAGTTTATGGACGTGGTTTGTGGTGTCCCACAGGGTAGTGTTCTGGGCCCTTTGTTGTTCATCGTATATACAGCGGACCAGTTTGATTTTGTTAATAACTTACTTGTTAGTTACGCTGATGATGTTACTGTGCTGGCTGTTTTTAATAAGACTGGTGATAGGTTGGAGGTATCAGAATCTGTTCAGCGAGATTTGAAAGTGATTGATTCTTGGTGTTCTAGGTGGGGGATGAGGCTAAATGCGGGAAAGACTAAGACGATGCTCGTGTCTAGGTCAGGTACAGTGAGACCTCCTTTCCCCGCACTCATATTGGATGGTGTGTCACTTCCTGTGGCTGATGACTTGGTAATCTTGGGTGTCAGTTTTGATCCAAAGTTGAAGTTTGAGCCCCACATTCGTGCAGTTGCGTCACGAGAATAGCAGAAAAAAAATTGGTGTTATGATACGTGCCTGGAGGGTGTTTTTCTCGGTAGAGTTGACACGTTGCTGCTTTAATTGCTATGTCCTCCCTCTTCTGGAATACTGCTCCCTAGTCTGGGGCTCTGCTGCCGATTGTCATCTGTGCTTGCTTGACAGAGGGATTCGTCGATGTGCGTTCATGCTGGATGGTGTTGTGCCTTGTGATCTGGCGCATCGTCGCAGAGTTAGTGGGGTCTGCTTTCTGTATAAGATGTATAATTGCCCTAGTCATCCGCTGTCTGAGTTTCTTCCTGAGCCATTTGTTCGGGCGAGGTATACTTGGTGTACTGGTACTCTTCATGAGTGTGCTTTGGAACCGGGACGATGCCGCACGGGCCAGTATTTTCGTTCATTTTTTCCTTTATGTGTTGATGTGCGGAATGGTCTTGAGGGCTCTGTCTTTGCTGGTGCGGCTATAGGCAGCTTTAAACGTTCTGTACACAGAGCTTTTCTGTTATTTTGGATTTTCTCTTTTTCTTTTTTTCTTTTTTTTTTTTGCTCGCTGGGTTGGTTGCGTGGAGGTTTGTCAACCTCATGGAGTTCTCTATTCCCACGTCGCCAGTCTAGTATAAATTAATAATAATAGTAAATAATTATCATCTCTAACCCCGAGTCACTGAGGGTAAAAGCCTTAGTCAGATTTTGGGATTAAAACAAATCGAAATCAAATAAAAAAATTTAACGATCGTATCAACAAAGCAACGGAAGTCAGATTCTGTAATTGAAGCAATCAATTTCATGATCCTAAACACTGACTAAGGCTATGTTGTCAATTTTGCGGCTTTGATTTGGTAATTGATTATGAATTCATACCATGTCAAAACCTGACTAAGGTTATACATTTTATTGAAATAGCCGTTGGCTTGTGTGATTTGATTGTGATAGCGTTCCAATATAGTTTGAATCTCTTTTGACTCTCCTATGCAATGCTTGCTAAAATTTGTTTCATTTAGAAATTGAGTTTCACGCAGGGCATCCTATTGTCTAATGAGTCCTTTCAGGTTTTAATAAATAGAAGCTACAGCGAGTTACTGACCTACGCTTTACTTCCTTTGAGTTATTAATACCTGTGAAGCAATTACTGGAGGCCAAAGGTGCGGAGCAATTGTGGCCTTCAGCTGTACAGAGAAAGGAACTGTGCCTAGCACTGTATTACATCAGAAAACGAGCTATGAGTAATAGAATGCAAGCTCTTTTGTATGCATAAAGCAACCATAACTCTTCATTTTAGCAGAAAATACGTTTTCTTTTTCAAAAAGGCACCATGACTACCTTATTCCGGCAGAAAACAAGCTTTCCTCCACGTAAAAGGCAAATGTAAGACTTGATTCAAAAGACCAATTAGCGCTACGATATGGAGATGACAATTATTGCATATCATTCCAACAGAAAACGAACTGTATTCTACCGAAACAAAAAGTCTATGCATAATCATCCTAAAGCCAGCAGCAATGCACAACCATCGCGACAACACTCTGACAGGCACTGACAACATGGACCAGGAGCACTGTATAATGGGCTGTTGACAGGAACCAGGAGCACTCCTAGACTATAATCGGCTGGAGTAATTCACAACGAGCACTCAATAATGGGCTTTATACATGAACCGAGGAGCACCCTACAATGATCTGCATGTAGGCATTAACCAGGAGCACTTCATAATGGGCTGTAGACACCAGGAGCCCACTATAATGGGCTGTAGACATGCACCAGGAGGACTCTACAATAGGCTGTAGTCATGCACCAGCAGCACTTCATAGTGGGCTGTAGACATGCACCAGCAGCACTTCATAGTGGGCTGTAGACCTGCACTAGGAGCACTTCATAGTGGGCTGTAGACCTGCACCAGGAGCACTTCATAGCGGGCTGTAAACATGCACCAGGAGCACTGTATATTCTACAGGCATAACAGTTCATTCAGTGATCCATTTCGTTAGGAAGTGATTCCTATTCCATGGAACAGGTAACTCCGTCTCTCCATTCCAGCAAAAAACAAGCTGTACTTGATAGAAAATGAATTTGTAGCCCTTCGTTCCAATAGAAAATTAGCTCTGTACTCCTAATACCGCCCCTGCGGCATTCCATTTCTACAGAAAACGTGCTGTATTTGACAGAAAGGTATAATACATAGTACTAATCAAAAAAGTAAGCTCCAGGGCATGTATGGCGATGCTCCTGCAGCGCCCTATTCCAATAGAAAACGAGCTCCAGTTCATGGAACTTGTGCGTCAGTGAAAATGAAAAACTTGCTGAAGTAATTCCTCACTATATCAAAACTGTGCGAGAAGGCAGCCTATCTTTAAAACTCGGGAGCTCTGCAGAGATGGAATGAGAGATAAAAGCTTGTTATTGGGTAGGGGAAGCGATAGAGAAGGTAACAGTTGTCTCACACGTGCCTGTTAATTTCTTGTTGAATACATCGAGTTTTTTTTTTTCATAATAGAACTGGTAGCTGGTAGAAAATATATTACGTTTCTTGTGCATGTGAAATGAATGATATGTTAACACGTTACGGTTGTAACATTAACTTGTTTCTGTAAACCATATTCTAATATTGGCTGTTAGTTTCTTCGACTATTTGCATTTTTCGTTTCCCGCTTTAATGCGTTCATAGAGAAATGTATCAAAAAATGCATCAAAACAAGAAATGTATCAAGAAATGTATCAAATGTACCAAGAAATGTATCGAAATGCATCAAACAATGGTATGTATCCAGGATAACGGTTCTATGGACCTATAGTGCAACGGTGTAGTAAGTGTTACACCGCTTCTTATTAGAGCTCCCTCGCTTGGTACACGAGCAACGAGAACTTCTAATCTGCTTAGCTTTAACAGAACTGAAATTTGAAGTGGAAGCGTTAGATTCGTGTCTTTGAAATTAATTTTTCTACACAGTGCTTTGCCTTTGTTTTTCTTTTGTCTTTGGATGTAAAATTTCAAATGGCAAGTGCTGCCACTTCCATCTTCAACAAAGCAGTACCGACTACTCAACTGTAACTTACTCTGTTACTTACTGTAATTCGATTACTCACAAAAAAAATCCATCACCCTCTTAAACTGTTGTATGTTATATTTTAGATGTATGAAAATACATCTAAAATGAAGACCTCGAATCCATGACGCAGAATTTAAATTTCACATTTCTGGGTCAGGTATAAAGTAGGACTAGATGGCTCAGCCGTGAAAAATGACGGTAATAATTTGTCATAGACCATTTTATTGTTCCTGCTTCCTGTTTTGATTTTGCCGTAAAGCAGGTCTCATATCTGCAGGCGTTATATTCCATTAAAGAAGCGCAAGTTGTACCGTCATGAGTTTGCGGGAGCAAAATATCCCTCCTGCAAGATAAGGTGCGAATATCAGTTTGGACGTGCTCTAAAGTTGAGCAGCAACTAGAAAATATAGTCCCATCAAAAGAATTCATCAGAAATGCTCAGGTGTAACTGTAACCTGGATACCAACCGATAGTAAGCCTTCAAGGATTGAAATTTGGCTAAAATGTAATTGAATATAATTTAACCTCTGTTCAGCGTGAAGTTCCAACTGCCACGAAGACATTCAGCTAAAGAAAGCATAAGCGAAATGGATTCTGCACGCAAGCTAGGAACGAATATTCCAGCAAGACTGAGCTTCTCTAACTGCTACGAAGAAAAGGCAAAAATATACAATATAGCTTATGCCCCGACACTATCAAAAACTCTATCAGGGATACCGCCTTTCATCTGCCACTCCCAGAAGAATCACAATATCAAATAGTGCCTAGCTATATTTGAAAGGGAAGCGAGATTCAGAAATTGAAGTGTTTACACTTTTGGGCACATGTTTCTGGACGGGTTGACAGTATAGCGTCCAAAAATTTTACAGCTACTAACTACTTCTCAAATCGTAAAAGTCACAAGTACTTGCTGTCAAATCTGTGAAATATACAAAAATTGCTTTCAGACGTAGAAATAGCATTAAAAATGTTTACTGCACTTTAATTTCATCCAAAAATTTATCGGTTCATATGCATTCACGTTGAATAAAAATTCTGCCACTCTGAAATACTCCAAATTATGTAGTCTCAAACAAACTTATCTCCTAAATAATAACATCCTATATTAAAGGCACCAACTTTGCCCTAACAAATCTCCAGACGTCGAAAAATCGTGCGTCAACCAAAATGTACCCTAAACTTTTCTCATCAAAGCTTACTGAGATGAAAACTTTTGCAACAAAATATAAAAACTCTCAATTTGCATCGCCAAACCAACTAATGGTTAATCGTCAATAACCCAATACTTTTACCCCAAATAATTTTAGCTATAAATGTTTCCCATCAAAAATGTTATCTTCCAATAACATCAAATATTTTACGCTTCAAAAATCCTCTCCGCAAATATGCCTTCCGCTCAACTTTTTTCCGCAACTCTCCTTCCCGTCTAACAAAGAAAAAACTCAAATTATTTGCAAGCAAAAAATGTGAGTTTACCCCTGCGTCTAGTGGCAGCATTGCCATATCATTAGTACAACGAGACTGCTATTTAGGTAACAATAATTGAGGCATAGACCGCAACAGTACTTGACTCTTAGGTCCAAGTGGCCTCTGACGCTGGCGGCCAAAATGGGAACTAGAGCACTCTGAGAGCGCATACCTCCGCCAAGTGAGCCAACGGTAGCAAAAATTCAAATTGGCTCTGAAACCATAATTTTCTCTGCATAAACTCCAAAATTTGATCATTTGTGCCTTTTTATATTAATAACAGCTTGTTCAATTTTTTTGAAGATCCGTTCATAACTTTTTGAGTTATACTGTTAACAAACGTTATGACAAATATGAGTCAAACNCATTTATGTCTTTTACCATTACTAACAACTCCTATAAATTTCATAAAGATCCATTCAATATTTTTTGAGTTATTGTGCTAACAAGCATAAAATTAAAAACATGGACAAACGAACGAACGAAAAAACGGATCATTACCAAAATTTGGTAATCTACTCTTTGTTATATACCTAATAACTCATGTTAATTTTATCAAAATCCATTCGTAACTTTTTGAGTTATGGCATCGAGAAAAATGACTCAGACAAACAAACGGATGGACATATCTTCACCAAAAGTTAATCATCTGTTTCTCCCAACATACCTAATAATCCCTGTAAATTTCATCCAAATCGGTTCATAACTTTTTGTGTTATCCTGGTGACAGACAAACAGACAGACAGACAGACAAACACGACGAAAACATAACCTCCTTGGCGGAGGTAAAAATGGGATTTTCAATAATTGCGAACCCCAAGAGAAAATCACTACTACGGGCTTGTACAATGAAAGTTGCTTATCTATTTCCATCTCCATCATTGCTAATACCGAATTGCCACTCTGTTCCATAATTTGTCTCAGTAAAATTAGCCTAATGACTTGTATGACGAGCAAAACAAACGAAAACTTATCTAGCAGGATAGCTTTCAAAGTAGTAACACCATAGCTGCCGCATGGGAGATGGGGGTGTGGGTTGAGGGGAGAAATTTGACGCTAGATAGGTTTGTGCTAAATAGATTTGCGTCAAAATATTTTCCCCTCACGGCAATAGAGACAGCACAGATTTGGTACCCCATAATACTTGAGTGAAGAGCTGTGTAGTACTGATTTGCGTTAATACTTTTACGATAAAAAAGGAGTTACTGTAAGAGAAGTGGATGATATAAGTGTGCGGCAAATTACTTGAGGTGACATATTTTGACGTAAAGGAAGGTGGGGTAAAGAATTTTGGATATATCTATGATTGTTTACAAAAGATTCTGATATAACTAAATTAGATGAGTTAAAATTGGCGAAACTACTGGTCAGAAGAGAATTTTTTATGGGGGTTGATAACTGTGGGAAGATATATTTGTGCTGGAATATTTATCCTGTTACAATAGGTGCGATACACAATGTTAGCTTAAAATTTTTAGACAGAAGCTGAGGATACGATATACATATCATTTGACTGAATTTAATTTTGAAGTAAATTATTTTGACGATAAGAAAATTGGATGCGAGATATTTTGCTGTAAATAGGCCTGATGAAGTAAAATTAAGCACATTTTCCCTTGGGGCTTAAAAAAGTGGGCGTACTTGCTTTTGAATATATATTGGTGGATGCTGTACAGCCTTCCTTTTCTGATCGTATGTTCTGCTATACTTGTCTTCATAATTCCATGAGCTGAAATTCTATGGCAGGTCAACTTGTCTTTCCGTAGATGAATTTTCTACTATCTAAATCTTCAACAGCGTGACGGAAGGCAGGACCAACCAGACAGCAAGCAAGACAGCAAGCAAGCTTGGAGCAAACAATCACCAATTGTGTTTTATTATAATAAAGAATTAGGAAAAAATATTAACCAAATACTAATTTTGCATGTCACTGTGCTAGTATGTAGGTAGAGATCATCTTGCGTTGCACTTTTAGATAGTAGCAAAAAATAAGGTAAAAAATAAGGATTAGTTTATTTAAGGCTGCTTCTCACTGATCATGGATGAGCAGTCAGATTCGGAATGTGTATGAAATGAGATGTACGTATGTTACAGTTCGTATGCATGATACAGGCTGCGTCATGATACAGGCGTATACATGATGCGTAACCGAGAGCAGTGTAAAGAATATATAATGCAATGGAATTGGACTAGAATTTGAAACATGATTGGCTCATACAGTTGCTATTAACTTTTCTGGGGCCATGAAGATAAATGAATGTAAAAAATTGTAATCTACACTTTTTAAATTAATTTTGTAACGTATCAATACTCATCTGTTCGTCAGAAACTATCATATGAAGCGTAACATTTTTGTGGTAGGGATTTCCATAGGTTCCATCTAGTCTTCTGTAATATAAACAGCGTTGTTCCTACTTTCGCGTGTTACGCTCTTCATTAGTAACAGATAGCAGAAAATTAGATATAATATACTGTAGTTCGGTTGTATCCATGATGCGGAAGATGAAGTCGAGCCACAGTTTATTTTTACAGAAGATAGTTGTGTCAGAGTTGAGTGTATGTAACGAGTCCTTGAGTTTTCAGAATAGTGACGTCACACTTGCGTCATAACACTGTTGAAGCGAGGAATATTTGGTATTTCCACAGTGGCGTGACGTAGTTTTGATATCGCAATTCTGAAGATTTCAAGGGCGTGGCGCATACCCTCTGATCTGGCATAACTACTATAGTAAGAGAACTGTGGTCGAGCTCGGTTACATGAACGTGCACGTAAAATTTAAAGGTGATACGGGTAATACAATTGGACAGTTCGTCACATATATATTTCCCTTGCGCAAAAATAGTGTTAAATATAGCTTTGAAAGCAAACGAGCTGGTGTTGGTGACCCACATGGCCAGGAGTGAACGGGGACAAATAGCGCGTTGTCTATGACCAGCTAAATAACACTTGACTTTTGCGAAAGGAAAAAAAAATTGTGATAACGAGCCAAGGGGTCACGGGCAGTTTAGTATATGTACTGTAAAACTTAATAATATTTGTTCCTTACTGTAAAATTTCAAGGGTTCCAACCTAAAAGGCCCCGCCACACCGTAAAATTTTCATAGGTGCAGCTAGTTAACATAAATATATAATATAAATCATCCCAAATGAACCATTAGTGTACCCTAGACCGCCAGAAGCGCTGCTAAAATAATTCACTCCAAACGCCATTGGTGGCTAATTTGAACGCTTGCAGACTTATTAATCCGAACACGGATCCCGGCAACTAATTCTATACCAACACAGATGCGGAAAATGGAATACAGACTAAGCTATCGTTTTACCACCTATTCCTATGCACGCAAATCATTATTTACTATAGATATTGTTTCTGAAAACCTGCCGTGTGATTAAGCCTGCCGTATTATGAATGAAACCTGCCGTTAGGGAAACCTTTCATATAATGAAGCTTGCCGTATAATTGTGCTCACCGTTGGGGAAACAATTTTCCAGCTATCCAAGTCGGCGTCCTGGCTGCAAGGTCGGAGCTCCAAAGAATATTAAAGCAATATCTCCTCCGTTCTTCTATCATCAAAATAAATTCGACGGGGGACAAAGAATGAGCTCCTCTAGAAAATTCCTCAAATTTCTTCCGGAGAAAAGACAAATGAGACATTCTTTGAAAACATTTGAGAGTTCTCATTAGAAGCAGTCGCCGATGTTCTTGTTACTGTATATCTGCTGGAATATTATTCTTGTAAGCATTTTGCGTAGCGAAATGCTCTGACTTTTTTGGAGTTAGACAAGGTTTTAGCAGTTATGGTTGCAATATATGCACTGCTTTTGGGGGAAAAGTAAGCACTTCTTTACAATAATGGTACTCATATTTATGGATGTCCCATTACCATTCTCATACTCATATTTACGAGTAAGAAGTAAAGGCTTCTTTACCTTACTCGTATTTATGGGCGTTTCTTTGTTATGCTGTGGATTATGTCTCGCAAAATAAAAAATCTCAGATATCATTCTAGCTATTTTTTAACGTATATATATATTTATATATATAAAATTAGAGTAAACATGGAATCTCACTTTGTTGTAGAAGTTGTGTGTGAATAATACAGCTCAAATGAATGTGTCGTAACACGTTTTTGGTGGTTTTCTTCACTGGATGTTGTTTTCAGACATTCCTAAAATTTATTAAAAATGCACTTGAAATATCCGATATGTCGTGTGTTGATGTTTGCCGTCTCCGTAACAAGCTTGTTTACCGGACTGCTGGCTATGTACTAGTATTAAGCATACTATTAATCCTACTATCACCGTGTAGGTTATGCACTAGTACTAAAAATATTACTACGTATTGATTTATTATTACCTAACATTAAAAATGACAGTCGTGTGTTTATTTTTTTATTTATATATTGATTTAAATGTTTCGTGTCACTCTCTTTACGAAATAGATAGGAAGAATTTAGCTTCGGCCTTCTTGGTTGCTGTGTAATATTTCTGTTTTTATTCTTGTTTCCTGTCACGCTATAATAAAACAGATTAGTGAAAATTAGGCCAGGTTAGAGACTGGTCATCTTGTCAAGCTTTGTTGACATCCAGTTGGCGGATAATAGACCAGGTTGCAGTTGATGGCAAACGTATCTTAATCGCGATAGTTGCAGTTCAAACAATGAAGAAACCGAAAGCGTCTCTTAGCTCTGTCATGACGTCTTATTTGTAGGAGTATTACCATCTCCATGCATCGAATATATGGCAAAGTATAGGGCGACCTTACATTTGATTGCACTTCTGCAGCGCCCCCCCCCCCCCCCCCCCCCCNCCCCCCCCCCCCCGTCTCCGATGGAACAGATTCACCTGATTACTGTCAGCGCACAGTAGACGATAGTGATGGGTCGGATGTCATTTTTTGGACATCCGCGGATATACATAGATGCAATTGCGGATGTTGCAATCTTCATATCCGCATCAGTGATGCGGATTTTTTATTAACAGTAGGACAAGACTTGCATTTGAAGACATTTTCTAGTTCGATGGGATATTCTCTTGACGTCAAGCTTTCGATTCAACTTGAATCATCTTCAGGAAAAAACTATTGAGATATTCTGAAACTGGGTGTAACAAAGAACATCCTAGAGGTATCCTACTTTCCAAACAATATAATCGTTTCTAAAACATCATTTTAAAATAAAAAGTTCAGTAGAAAAAGCATGATCGTTCAGGGTTGGGAATTGCTCATAAATAAAATTGGATTCCAGAAGTTTCAAGTCAAACTGATGGCAAGATGATAAAATTTTGAAGTCCTCAACAGCTATTTTATGGCCAACATCAAGGAAAAGATTAAAATTTCTGCTATTGTTGAAGATAGTAGTTTGCTGTCTAGTTCTGAAAGATATACCTTGATGCTGACACATTCTGACTTTCATCTACTTCTTCGTCTCTCCAATATAGGAAGCAGAATACTGTCTGCATTAATACTTTTAAATGACAGAAAAAGCAAGTGAAAGAGGCAGTTTGTCTTTGAAATGTAAAAAATGAACTCAATCTTACAATTAATTTTAATATTACACGAATCTGGATATGTGGATAGAATCTTACAAGAAGCAAAGTAATTTTTCTTTTTTAGGTTGTAACTTTTAAAGCCCAAAAATGGTAAATTGAAATATATCATTTTGAGTTCAACTGTTGGGTAAGATTGTCTCCCATTGTAAATTTTTTGCTGAGAGTCTTGCGAAATATATTGTGGATTAGATTAGCTGGGAGACTCCCAATATTAATAATTGATAATAATTATAATAGCCCATACATAGACCGCAAGAGTACTTGACTCTCAGGTCCAAGTGGCCTCTGACGCTGGCGGCCAAAATGGAAAAATGGAAATTTCTCAAGAGCTATTATGAACATGTCCAGACACGGTCATGCAGGCAAGCGCCCAAGTGCGTCCCCGCCGTATCCAAGATACCTTCTCGGCAAGAAAAATGTTGGGTACATTGGAATTTTTTTTTTTTTCAGTATTAGATAGGGGGAAAATAAAAGCCCTTGGGGAAATTCCATTGCCGACTTTTGGCCGCCAGCGTCAGACCTAAGAGTCAAGTACTGTTGCGGTTTATTGCCCATTGCTAAGTTATGCAATAGATTTAGGTGCTGAAAACCTTCATAAATGGAGAAAAGCAGGATCTCCCTGTCTATCTATCCATCTATCAGTCTTTGAATGTCGAATTCAATGTGTTACAGTATCAGTTGCATCAGTTAGGACCCTATCAATAAAAATAAGATATACCCTGCAATATTCGAATGTTCAGTAGTAAATTCTCCTGATACACTTCACTTTTACTATGAATTTCATAAACGAAAATTGAATCTAAACCAACTTAGGAAACAATTACGAGCATGAAGATTTGAAGTCAAATGGCATGTGAGAGGATCTCACTGATCTCACACTTCGCAAATGTCATCATTTCTCTCCGTAGAATAACCTCTCCTGTAGATTTTTATACGCCATTTACCTGTCAAATTTGACAGTCCAATATGAGGCAATCTCGTCGCGGCTATTGAGGAGGCCATAGAGGTGTTGAATCCTTTCGAAAGATGGAGTTAGGAAACTTTTATAAGGCACTCGACTATCGAAAAACCCCCACCGATTGGAAATTGAATGGATTCCTGTAACGTAGAACAATGCATGGCAACATTAACTGAAAAGAACGTAAGCACACAATTGCATTTTAACTAGAACTGGAGTTATATCTACTGGTATATCATTTCTAGGAAACTGTCTTACATATTGAATTCGGTTTCCAATTTATGAAAATAATTTGTCACAAGTGAAATTTAATTCGTCATGAAATGAATTGAAAGAATGATTAATAAAAAACTCGATTTCGGTTTTGAGAAATTGAGCTTCAAATATAGATAACCTTTTTATTTCTTTTGCAGTAAATTATTTTGGATACAATATGGAATGGACTAATGGCAAGTTCCAATAACGGATAGACGCTTGTCAGGCAGTGCTTGCCAAGCTCAAACAAGAATACACAAATTACAACGCATATTTTACCTCGGGATTTTAATAACGGCAATACGGTCGAATAACGAAATCCTACTTTTATATCTTCGACACACTATCCAACCGACGTTTATCTACGTATGTACAGTATTTAATACATGCATATATTCTGATACAAAATTTAAAAAAAAATACACTGGATAGTTATCCTAAGCCTGTAGACAACTTAACATCTCTCCTTGTCGCAATAAGCCACTTAACTAATCCGTTTATGCAGCTTCGGGACGGATTCAGTTAGCGAAAAATGTAACAGTATAAAAAATTGTCGAAAATCTCAGCCGCTATTGCAATTTTTACACCATCACAAGTGGCAAATGTGAACTTTCAACTCTGGCTCCTAATTATGAGCAGTTTAAGTAAAAAAAAAAACATTGATATTATAAGAATTAGAGTACGAAGTTCTTCGACGTCATGCTTTAGTCACTGCTACAAATACGCAGTCAGATTAATGAGTTGCCTCCATGCAACTAGCAGCAACGAGAGCTGCTACGTAAGCACTGAGCTTTACGTAAAAACTCTACCTTGATTGTCAAGTTTCTTAAAAAAAAAATTCGAATCAGTTTATTATTCAAGTCCAATATTCTGTCAAATATTGAAAACAGTGCGTTTCTCTCAGTAAGTTGAGTCAGAGAGTGTACCTTTATGCCTCTATTTATTCTCCAGTTTCCTATACAGAATTGATTAAAACACGTATACCAACAATTGAGGATGCGCCCATCTTAAAGTATTTGCTACTTATGGGAAATGTAGAAATCGAATTCTACTTAGGTGTTAAATACTGAACAGAGTTATTTTTTCCAGCGCGTTTCTATGTTTCTAGACATTTGCTAGAGCTAGATATAACAGGTATCGTCAGCATGAATTATAATACGCATATCTATAATATACAGTATATGTATAAATATATATGCATTTATTTACAAATAATCATAGTAGTCCTTATTTTATGCGAAAATTTGACCCTCGAATTAATATACAAAGATGTTGGTTTATGAGCTCCTCGGTTCAGCAGCAATTATTAATGCCGCTTGCGCAATCAAGTTCTTAGTTAACTTCCTTCTTTCTTTTCTTCCTCAAATATCTAAATGATTCAGGCATAACGGTAACAGCTCATAGAGGGGCGGTGCGTAAGTCCCGGCTATTCTGTAAGAATGGGATTTTCAGTCCATGTTCTACCAGCTATCTCATCTAAAATTAAAATCTATAATGCAGAGTAGCTAATAACTTCCATGTGCTAAGAGAGAAAGTTTTGATGATTATTATTGAGCGCTTGAAGTGATGAAGGCAGTTGACCATCTTCAATGGTCATGCTGCAACGTTATGAAGATGACCTTCATCTGGGACTCCGCAACTATAGAACACTTTTTTAACGCTTCCACTTTCCTTCCAATAACTTTACACTAAATTTGCTTTTGGTATTGTCCTCTTGTACCTACATAGATATACTTGCCTCTATACACCTACAGTAGGTGAGACAGGCAGTAACTATAGACTGATTTGAATATTCTGTACTACTGCAAATTGATTGCAAGCACAAATGATATATTTTTACCATAGTTGGGGCTGTTCTAGAAAAGAGAACTATGATTTACAAAACTCCGATGTGTAGCTCTAATAGAGTGACCCGAAAGTTCTGTTACCTTTTTTAAATGGTATATTAGCCATTGCAAGTGTGCTGTTATCATTTCTTTATCTCATAGAAAAGAACTCTTTTTTTGCTGCAAATACTTTTTATTGTTGCAATAAGATGTATAGCTTTCAGCAAAATAAATACAGAACGGGAATGTTCAGCTATTCAGCCATAAGTTGCCTACGAAAAGTTAGCAAGGCTGCAACAGAGAGCGCGATTTTCTTCATTTAGCCGAAATGTTCATCTAAAGAGCTACTAATCAATTCAGGAGTACTGGACGAATCCAAGATCTTAGAAGAACTAACGTCCCAGTTCAGTCAGAACTTCCATTCTCAAGAAAGTTGACAGTCAAGATTTTTAAGAAAGCCACGTCACTCCGTGAAAAAGATGGCCGCAGAGGTGAATGTTCAAGAGCGTCATTAAGACGAGCCGTGAACAACGACATGTGACGTGTTTCTATGGAAGGCTGGAAAACTCATAACTTGACAATTGCTTCCAAGAAAAAAGCTTACGAAAAGAACTACATATACTTCATCAGCTCAAACCTCACTGATTGGCATGCGCGTTCGGCGTAGATAATGTTTTATTGTGGACTAAGCTCACCGGAGCGAAATTTACAGGATTCCTGCAAAAAAATTGTCGGCTATGTCTGAAAAATGTTAAAAGATACACACCGAACGCCACAGTTATCATCGGCGATAATCTGGGCGGAAGTGGATTTAAAAGGCAAGACTCTTCTCTTTTTTGGACGAAAAGAGGTGAAACTCAATACTGGAGCGGTAAAGAATGTATCCTTGAGCCTGTAGTAATGAATTTGAGGCTTTATTTATTGAGTGATGGGCCGTTTCTCTTTCAGGGGATGGAACGACTGCCCACAGAACCGAAAGACCCAGAGGTAGCTTCACGCTAATGTCTCATAATTTTAATCCATGGAAGAATGGCCGCCCTCAGACCTTGATCTGAACCCGATGATCTTCAGCATCTGGTTCGTCTTGGAGGCCAATTCTTGAGCACAGTCTCACCATACAGCAGCGGCAGCTGTGAAAAAAATATTTATATCGGGAGCGTAACTGGAGCAAAATATCACATGACGCCTTGCGTGTTGCTGCCGAAGCAACGCCTGGTAGGCTTAAGGCTGTAATAAAAAAATGAGCGTAAAAAAAAAACAAATTTTAACAATTTTAAGCAGATTGATTATGATTTGGATAAAGAATTTCTTTAATCTATGTAAGAGATCTTTTGTGTAATTCCGAATTCTATACCGTTATTTAAATCCATTTGAAACTAGCCTTCAGCGGCGCTATGAGCTAGAATTTAGTGTATCAACCAAATAGTTCTCTGTTTGTCCTATTTTCGTATGAGAAACCATCTATTCTCATCATCAGAGTCAAATGTAATTAGTTGACAAATCTGGTCAATTTACTTACAATAACGAGAGGTTTTTCTTCGTGTGTGCACAGCACCCTGTCTATCAAAAGTTAATTTGTTATATGTTGAAATATCATTGAAAAACTATTTCAGGATAAGCAGTTAGTAGAGCAAGGTGTCCATTGAGAGCTGCTTTGAATTAAAGTGCTCTAGTAGACGAAATTACCAGCATAGACTTATAGCGTTTCTATTCATTCGCAATCACCGAACATGAAAAAATTGGGGCAAAAGTTGGAACTCATTATTATTTAAAGCAATCGAGTTTACTCTAGACTGCCAACCTTGCTTAAAGGTCCCGCTTTATTTGCTTCATCCATCATTTCTTAGCGGCGAGAAATTCCTCATCGCTACCTAATAAGCCAATTAAGTCTAAAGGAAATCCATAGACTTAACCATAACCTTAACGAGCTTCCTGCCGACCTTTCCATTAGCCAGCCGTCAGTTTTGACTCGGCCGAGTCATTAGACATTTTTCTTGCCAGAAAGTTCAGTTTGGTAAGAAGCTATTGGAATTTTGGGCTTATAATTGACTGACGAGGAGCGTGGCAGCGTCTTTTGCGTTTACTTGGTTGCCAAGATTTTGCTACAGTGCTTTGCCCTTAAAGAAACCCATTCGTTATACGGAATTGTTATACTAAGTTTTGGCGACAGTACCCTGTATCGTAAAAAGTAATAAATTGCTTCTATTTGGTGCCGAAGATATAGTGTTGCGCCATAAAAGAAGTACTTATCTGGTTAGTGCCTGAAATTTTGCTACAATCTGTACTGTAAAACAGCTTATTTTTACTAACGGGACCCGTGGAAATTCCCCGCTTAATGTTTTCACCTACTTTCGTTTAACATAAGGTGGTGATCCTTATTTCAACTATCCCGTCTAGCCCGACTATCTTAACACACCTCATCCAGCGGACTCTAGCTAGCCCCTCTCACCTGTGAATCTTGTATGCAACGGTACTTCTTACATTAGAACGCCTTTCTAAGCTCACACTGTTTACAGTTTACAGCTCACTGTTCCACTGTTTACAGATAATTTAGCCGATCATAATCTTACGCGTTTCAATTTTCTTGTCAACTTGTCCGAATTCTTTGAATGACTACGAGACCGGGGGATATTTATCAGTAGCTCCACATTTTCCAGCTCTCTTTGATGTGACAGCTATAAGCTACAACAAACAGAGTGAGCGAATTTTTTCACTCAGAACGGCCTAGTCCTCTGTTCTCAAGATGTCAGGACATCGCACATGTGCTTGAAAGAATGCCTCAGAGCCGATATGTCCAACATCGTCTGCTTTATTCTCCTACAGCGTATCCCATCTACGTATCTAACTGGCGTTTTAAGAACAGCGAGCGCCACCAGCAAAACGAACATAATATGCTGTGAAAAAAATGAAAAGCGGTAGATAAGATACAAGTTAAACAGTCTTCATGTCATTGCTTTGGAAGTAACTGAAATTTTTTCAAGAAGCGCTATGGAAGACAACTATAGTTGAACTTCCTTCCAGCGAAAATCAGAGCTTACACGTTGAATTTCCCCTTATCTAAAACAGAAAAGCGTAACGTGCAGACCCAGGGAAGTACGGACGGATGTAGTCTCAAGAAGAATTATAAGATAGATGTGCGGCATTGCTGCATGTGTCCTGACAGAAGTACTTATCTGTATGTTTTTGCGTCAAACAATTTGATGCAGTTCTAAATATGTCCAAAACGATCAACATATTGCTTATTTATTATATTCGTGACCAAACTTCGATTATTATACCATGTTGTGAAGAGGCACTGATTTGCATATATTTTACTTAGAATTTTATGTAACTTTACGCTACGTCCATCATTTCCCTGCATCAAAAGAATGGCAATAATTTTCTAGCACATGCACGGTTGAATGGTCTGTTGTCCCATGCGAGTGACAATGCGAAGGAAAAATTGCCCTGGCGGTAGTCGACTTAAAGAAAACTTGAGAGTAAAATTTTCCGGGGAAGAATGCCAACGAGGAACAAGTTTTGCAATAAGCCGCACAGGGGAAAGAACTTGAGAACCTGCAGGCCTGGAGCTGGTGTCGCGGCAGATGACTTTGCGTGTCTTCTGAAGAAGCGCTGATTAACGGCTATTATGAGTCATTCTGAAAACAAAATTGACTCGCTGGAAATCCTCCATGCCTTTTTCACAAAAACACGTGTAATGTAATATTTGAGAATGTTAAGCACTTGAAAAATTCAGACCTACAACAAGTTAGCAGTACTGGCATGAATAGATAAGTATGCGATGTCGTCTTGCATCTGATTAGGTTCATAAACAAGCTTTAATTCCCAAGAATGATCAAGTTGACGCAAGAGTAAAAAAGTGACCAGCCCATCAATGATAACTGAGCTAAAATTTACAGTTTCCACTTACGTTCAATCCCAAGAATGATCCTTCCGAAGCAAAATAAAAAGAAACACTAAAGTCACGATAAAAATCATCGATTTATTGCATTCAGACCAGGCTGGTTTCGACTAAAAGCGTCATTTTCAATGAATGCTTCTGAAAATAAAGAAAAATGATACCGTAGAATAACATTCTATAGAGGATAAAACTAAATTGTCACTAACAAAGGAAAAATATAAGAAACGGTATGCGGATGTAAGCTTGAAGCTAACCTAACTAACATTGATATGCTTATGGTGAAACGTCGGGCAAATGGAGGCGGAAGAAAGAAAACAAGGAGAAGGGAAAAGAAGTTACTGAGTGAATAATGGTACGGCTGTTTGGTCAGAGTTAAGGGTTGGTCTATTTTTTAAAATATGCAACGATTCTAAAATTCTAATGTCTGAAGCATTAGATGGGCCAACTATTTCGAAATGTGCTAGGGAGTATAAATGACCGGTCTGCTCGCAATGCTGTCTGGGAGGTGAATGTGGTAAAACTGTGAGAGGAAGGTTCGTTCTGAAGGAACGTCCCATATGCTGATAAAATCTGATT
>LQNS02015105.1:13172055-13211208 GCA_001587735.2 Parhyale hawaiensis
AACTATATGTGCTGACCACTGCCAGTTTAAGATCTCCAAACGCCACGTGACCAAGCGATGTGTTTACTCGCCCAGGGAAGGCTTGCGCGTACTCCTCCCATTGAAGCTCCTTGGCCCAAGCCCTCTCTGGGCGAGTAAACACATGGCTTTGTCACGTGACTGAAGCTGGCGTTTGGAGATCTTAAACTGGCTGAAGTGGCAGTGGTGAGCACATATAGTTAAGGAAGATACAGACAGGCAGTTCTTCAATATTTTGCAAGACAATCGTGTCTGAAGATTTATATCCCACTGCTCTCCCTGTTACTTTCATCATAAGCTGGTATACAGGATATACAAGTTTCCTTTACATACTTACATCCGCTCGGAATCTCTTCCATGGTTAATGACTATGAAAATTTGAGCTTATGACTCCTTTCTAATATAGTCTGCGTGAGGCAATGCCGTTCTCCGATTGGATAAGCCACTCAGCCAGTTTAAAGGAAAAGATTACTCGCAACGCTCCCGTAGGATTAATAGAGAGGGTGCGCTCCTCTCTATTAGAACCTCCTTGGGAGAAGCTGACCAAACACACCAAGGTCTATTACATCATAATGTTTATACACTACAGCACAAATCGTGAATAAGATTCAAGTAATCGAATACTACTATTAATCATTCTTCTTGCGTGTGTATGCTGGCGAGCACTTCAAACCTTCGCTCCTATGAAGCTTACCTCACTGTGCTCTTCTTGCCTTCCTTCCTATATCGTTACATCTTCATCAACATGCGATATGTTCTGTACTTTCTATAGAAAATGAATTGTTATTTTAAATAATATCATTACTGCACTATTATTACAAAAACTTCGTGTGGTTATTTTGATTCGAATGTACAGAAAATGTAATTAAAATATGTCCTTGCGGTTATTTTTAAGCGTAATTTCATCGTATTCCCTATGTTGAAGCGCCTAATTAGAGATGGAAACACGTACATTAACGGGAATTATTTGATAAAGGTGTAGCTAGCTGTCAAAAATGACGACAAGTAATGGTAATGATTTTTAGATTTTTATATTGACACTCTCCCATATTTCATGCTCATGGTTATTCATGCTCATGCTTCTTCATGCCAATGCTAAACCAAGTTTATGCTTATTCAAAATCTTTATTATTCATCCTCATGCTCATACTTATTCATGCTCAAACTTATAATCAAGCTCACTTGGCTTAGTTGAGAAGGTCGAAGGCCTTAATTGCTGCCAATTCCAAAGAGCTTTAACATAAGCATGAAGACCGACCCTATCTTGCACTTAAAAAGAAAGAGCCTAATATTAAGCTCAGTGTTTTTAAAAACTAAAATTGTCTGCCACTTCACACTTATCTTCACACTTTCTTGCCATGGTGCAGTTCCGATCCTAAATGAAAATACGATTAAATTAACGTAAGTATTCTGTAAATTTTCTACGGGTTCCTGTAACTGTCTTAATTTTTTTATAAAAATGAAGTTATAAACAAATATATAATTTCAAAAATAGACGTGTAATGTTTCAAATATACTATACGAGTATTTTCAGATTTGTAAATATTCACTTAAATAAACACAAGCTCATTTTACCATAACTTGTTAAGTGTATTGTGATAGCTTTGTTTCAAAACATGCAGTTTCTAGCTCGATTACTTTCCCTTACAACATTCTCCTAATACACTGATATAATATATAAATAATATATTATTAGGGACCAAAGAATGTAATCAATTATGTTACCTAGACAAAGTTCGGGTTTGTGACAATTATGCCTTTTTCTCTTGGCATCGATTGCAGCCCTTAGGATGTCTCATTTGCCGGTCAGTTAATGACATAGTCTGCTTATAAGTAAGACATTATCAGTGGGGCTATTTGTGGAGAAAATGCATCATATACTCAGCAGTTTTAGGGTATTCAGTAATTGGGGCGAAGTTTCGCCAACAGACTTGGATCAATTAGTCCAGCATTCCCTCGTCTCTATCCATTCCGTATCACCCTCATTTCTCCAACAAAGACGCCACCGACCTTGACTAGCTGAGCACCGATTGGCTAGCCGCAAATCTAAGACTAATAACCTATTCTGTCAGAGAAATACAGGTCATGTTCCCTTAAACTTTCATTTTGCCGAGTAGGCGTTTGCCAAAATGAGGACAGATTCACCACATATGGGAGTTGCGGGTAAGCCAATTCTAGCCTTCCGGTGAGTAAGTCACACCGAAAAATACCGTAGACTTTATGCACGTAACGACGTAACTCACGTATATTTCTGGGTGTCGGGTCACCCAGGCGACCAGAGGCAGGTCGCCCAAACAGACCCCTGAGCCAGCCAGGTGAGGCATTACCGCTGTGGCGTTCCCCAGTGACGGAGTTTCGTTGCTTGTGAGATATACCACCACTTGCCCCTTGCCCAAGTCTTCTCTACATCGCAAGGTGAGTTCACATTCCACGATTATACCTTTAGTGCTGAAGATAACTTCTCTTGAGATGTAAATTTAGTGCCGGTGGCGCCCCATAAAACATTCATGATTTTTTTTAATTCTAGCTGTGCGCCATCCTCAGTTATCTGTACATTGCTCAAGTTTAGTTCACATCCCACAGTGGTACTTTTAGTGTTCTAAAATAATGTCTCCAGACATGACAAGCATCATCGGTGGGAGTAAAAACCGTAAAAAAAAATCTGCACTTCAGTTGAAGTATTTACCTAATGTTGTATACAAGCGCCTCAGGTGAGCTGAATATGACATGTATGGACCAGCTAATACATTTTCTTTGAGCGTAAAGAATATAATGAAAATGCATTTCCGATTAGATACAGGCATGCCAAATTGAAAGGAAACATTCATAACAAAAAAATCTCATAAATAACTAACAAAGAATACCTTTATTCGAGTCATACCCCAACTTAGAAACATTAATGAAGAAAACGTTCAAACGTAACTTTACTTCAAATATCTGAGTGCAAATGGAAAATGATATGGGTACATATGTACCGAATAGCGCAGTCTAATTAGTAAATCCATAGCTAGCATAACGCTACTTAGCGCCAGAGTGAAACATATTTCACATACTGATGTTTAATCCTGCGCTAGTCTTCAGTGCGTCTCAAAGTAACTTCACATATCTGAAACGTATTTTTCCAGCAATGGAGGGCATTCGATTATTAATTTCTGAAAACTTCATCTATGTTTAATTCAACAGTCATAAACCTTGGCTAAGAATATTTTTATGAAAAGAGTATAACCTCTGTGGGATAGTGTTTTTTCTGGAGAAGCAAAATCATTTTCGATCACCATAACAAAAAATGAATAAATAAAATTTCATGGAGTATGTGCTTTCGTGAATGAGTAGTCTTGCCTTTGACAGATATTTGCTTGTTCTCAATATCCTTTCACATTCTATGTAACATTGAAATTTATTTCTGAGAATATTAAAATATAATACTGATTGCGCAATCGAAAAAAAATATATATATGCGCAAGGCTCTGGAAATTATATTTCAGTAATGAAAAGTAAAAATTCATGCTGAATAACGTAAGCGAATTAAAAGCTGAAGGGCTAGAAGCACATTTTAAACAGGACTGAGTATTGAGTATCGTAACTAATATGATTATTTTTTTGTCTAATTTAAAAATTATGATCAGTGTGCCAGTAATAAATTCCGGAAATATCAAGAAAACAAGGCAGTTTTATGGTAGAATTACGTTTCCAACAAAATAATAATTTTACGTCAATCTAAAAATATAGTGGTTAAGACTAAAAGCTAGAAAGAATTATTAGTAATATTGAAAAAAATTGATGCCACTGAAACAAAAAGTTGTCACATTTATTGCATTATCCCTTTCAAATTTGCATACAAATTTGAATGATATGGTTAAGTTCCGTCCTTACTCCATGCTAACTCACGGCACTTAGCAGCGAGTATTGTCAAATTTTTGGATTATATCTTTTGCTTCATTCCCGCAGTCACCTAATTTTAAAATTAGAAGCATAAATACGTTCATGTACATTAATATAAGTAATGGCAAAGAATGGAATTTTCTTTACCTTCGGGTAAAATTGTTGAGGCATCAGGGAAAGAAAGACATTACCTTGTTTCTTGCAACGAGCTGGATAGGAATTATTGTAGCAAGAAATGGTTTCTTGCATCGGAGCATAAAGCTTCATAGACCTTCATTTTCTACTTGAGGCCTTACTGCTTTGATCAATTACGCCAGAAATTATTCCTGTTGTATAAAATCTAACTTCGAGAGTACTTGGCGGTCATAGCTGATGGTGAAGTGATGGCAGTGATCCCATTCATTCATTGCTCATACTTCATACATTGTTTTAGAGTTCTGCTGTGAAGAATATAGCGTAACTAAATATGCGTAATTATATATATATCATGCTTGTGCCGTCTACGGTAGTAGTGCCTGCCCTAGAATGAAATATACTAATAGTTGCATATTTATAATATGACTAAATTCATTAAAATCCAACAGAACTATCAAAATTAGAATGATTAAAATGTAGGAAACTCTTTGAAAATTTTGTAGTGCAAAAACAAAAAAAACTCTTCTATTCTCTCTAGTTGGTACGTGCAGTGTCCATCATGTTGACCTTACAGCGTTCTGTGCTTTACAAAGATCTTGAAGCATCAAAGTATGTCTTACTGTAGATAACTGGGTATTATCGCCGCAAAAGTCAAGTAAAGTCTACTGTTCTCGATATAAGGTTAATACTAACATGGGCAGTAGATTTAAAGTTCGGCAAATGTATGTGTTTTTTAACATTTTAGCGCTAGTAGATTGTACATGTCTGACCGAGACAATTATTTTTAATTTTCTTAGGCTGAACGGCTCTAAAGTTTGAGCATATCTGAGTAGAGTGATTATTCTCAACCTTATGCCGGGGACACATATGCATTTCTATGCCCAACTTGTTGCTACGAGCTGCATCGCGTGTGCCGTTTCGAGACGTATTTAAAATCAGTAGCATAGATACGGTGGCATTAATGACGTCCGAGTCTCGCATCGTTACATGAAGTTGTCTGTGTAACTGCCTAGTGTGGCCTCGGCATATCTCATGCTGTTTATTACTTTAGACCTCGTTCATGTCCTACTGAATCATTTTCGGTAATCATTTCATAATGAAAACTAATTAAAAACAATAATTGTTCTCCTCTTCTGTTACAGAAACATCAATTGATAACATCTCGTGGACTACGGAGTTACCTAGTACAATTAAACATTTCCCTTTATCAAATCTAGACAAATTAATTTTGTAAAATTTCACACTGGACATTTTAAACATCATGTAGATCGGAATATTAAAATTACGTTAGAAAAAATCCTCCTCAGTTAATCCCCTTCCACCGTTTTTGCCCTATTTTGTCCCATTAAGCTCTAAAGAAGAAGCAATACCGCCATGTTGGATGCAGCAAAGTTCTGCCTCCTGCTCTTCACGCTCGCGGGTGAGTAATTTTTGATCAAGATTAATGGAATTAATGTCCAGTAGCTGCAATTCTTGGGAGTTTGATGCCATAGTGGATTAGATACTTTACTCTTCACTTTCCAAGCTTATTTACAGCTTCAGAGCAGTGGACAAGTAGCCCAATGTGGCACGTCCCCTAGTTGGCACGTCCCCTAGCCTAGTAGAGCACACTCCATGTTGGCATGTCTCCTAAGCTAGTGTAAGACGCCCCTAGCCCCAAGTCCCCTAGCCCAGTGGGTTATACCACATATAGTGAGATGTTTGCACTATAGGATGCATCTACACTTTGCCTATTTTCGAAATAGAGTTATCAAGTATAAAAAGGCATCCTGAGTTGTTAGCTAATAATGGAAAGCCATGATATTCTACCTACTGATTTTATCTCTAAATCCAGAGAACTATCAAGTCAATCTAAAGTGATAGGCAGACAAAGGGACGAATCAGACAAACTCGACAAGAATGTATCCTTCTTGGTGGATGTCATATAAGTTATACTGAAATTGTTGAGAAGTGAAGATTGCTTAATATTTGCAGAGGAAAAAATAAATTTAGGAAAAATCATTGGAAATGTCTCCTCCCAAGCCATGAGTACCTTACTAGCTTTTTGGTTTTTCAGGCAAATAGAAGGACCTCATGTAGTACTCTGCATATTGCGCGTAACTAGTTATTTTACAGCTGAAACCGAAAATGTTTTTAGGTTGAAATATTTAGGTCCTTAGCTAGAGAGGTTTCTGTTTGCTGCTACCAACATCCCCTGAGCATTCCGTGAATCACAGCGCCGGTGTTTCATAAGCAAATTTACTATTTTCAGTAGGGCAGCGAGTCCAAAATTCACTGGTTTCGATTACCTTTCTATGATTCAATATAAATGAGCGGTTGCTACCGGTAATAAGTATTTTCTATGAGTTTAAAATGAAAATTCATATGTTTTTTATTGTTATTTACAGTTATGCTTATATATAATCTCTTGCAATAAAAAAGTTTACTAGCCCCTCAAAGGAGTTGTTTAAAGTAAGAAACAGAAACTAATCCAGGAGCAGAAAGCCTCACTGATGTACCAAACTTAATTACAAACTTAGAAACGGGTATAGCTTAGGTGCGCTATAGCATCGTACCCCGCCTTACTGCAGCAGGCACAGAAGACAAGTAGACTTACAGTCTCGAGGATCCACGCGAAAGAAACATTAAACAATTACTGGACCCAGACCCAAGCTGAAATCGACTACTAGTGTTTCCTTAGATCCACTGCATTGACTTCACAGCTGGGATTTAATGGCAAGCAGTCAACTTACGGTTTCTTTCAGTCAAATTTCGTTTTCATTGCTGGGCGATAATTTTTTCAATTTTACATATGTTTATTATATATGTACTATCATTCTCGACTGTTGACTATATAACTGGCAATTACACCCGTTAGGAGACCAGGCTTGTGACCAATAGAGTAATGTTGCCCAAACAAATTTTAGAAACACGACACAGCAGTTCTGAATGATGAACACCATCGTGACTCAGGCGTGCCTATTAGATACGCTGCACCATATGCGTCCAGCCTCACCAACAGACATGTCTGCAGTCTGTTGTAACGTCTACTTTAGAATTGTAGCTCTACCATGCTGAGTTTAAATTAAATTTAACTTACATTTACCGCCCTACCGAATTCTTGCTGGAAGTAGGTTATGAAAAATGAACATATATATCTACAGTGCACAATTATGCTTCTGGACATAAAATAAATATATATTCATATATCTATCATGTATGTATGTATGTATGTACAGTGTAGAGTTGGCGTGTCTAAATTTTCTTCAAAGACTAAATTGTAGTTTGATGCTACATTTTTATATTGGTTTGTATGATTACAATGCAGCCAACTCTTCCATTATTTTAATTACCATAGCCAAGGAGGTTAGATTTTCCTCAAGCTAGCCTGTCTGTCTATTTGTCTGTCACCAAGATAACTGAAAAATTTAGTGGCAGCTTTTTACAAAATTTACAAAGATAGTTAGTTGTGTTAGGAGGAACAGATTAACTTTCGGTGGAGAACCGTTCAATCGTTTGTTTGCTGCCTGTTTCTTCCTGGTATAAGAATTCAAAAAGTTATAAACGGATTTTTATAAAACTTGCATGAGTTGTTACGCATATCAACAAAAGTAAATAATCAAATTTGTGTGTTGATCTGTTTGTCCTTTGTGTGTTTGTCTCTATGTTTGATTTTATGATTGTCGGCAAAATAACTCAAAAATTATGACCGAATCTTTATGAAATTTAGAGGAGTTGTTGGACATTTTAGGAGACATTAATGATCAAATTCTGATCATAATCAGTTGGTCTGTTTGTTTGACTAAGCTTTGTCAAAATATTTGTCAGAACATAGGTCAAAAAAATTACAGACGGATCTTTAATAAAATTACAAAAAAAACTGTTACTACGGTCAAATGTAAAAATCACCTGATTTGGGTGCTAATAAAAAGAAAACCATAGTTTCAGAACCAATTTGAATTCCTCGTTAACGTTGCTTTGCTTGGCGAAGTTATACACTCTCAGCGTGCTTTAGTTTTTTTCACATATTGTTATGGTAATGTCTATTCTGAGCATAGTTTCAAGGCACGAGGGTATAGCAAAATTTCTTCAATTGTTTCTCGGCGCAGTTTGCAATATATTAAAGGCATTTGAGATGCCGGTCATTATTTTGTCGTTAGCAATACTAGTAGAGCATTGAGTTCATAGAATAGTACACAATGTTTATGGTGTAGTAAATGTGAGAGATGTGAGAGATGCCCATCATTTCCTGCTCAATAATTGTAGCTAATTTCCCAATTGATATTGGCCCATCAGAATGATCAAGAAGAATTGTTCGGCGCTCGCTATAGACAATTATGTGCTTTAGGAAATGACTAACCGTTGTCTTCGCACGTGCTGAAAAAAATGATTGTTGGTATACGTTCTATTTCAGGGCACCCCTATGAGCTGGAATGACTTTACATGTTAAATAGATAATGACAATCTACAGACAGGCTTCTAGCAAATAGTTTGGATGTAATCCTTTGGAATAGAGAAGACTAAACGAAGTATATAAACATGTTTAGGTATTGCCCAGTAAACGGGCATTCATATTTAGAACTGGAGGAAATTTTGTGTTGTCAAATAATTATTAAGTCACACAGTATTATTTTTCAAGGATATAACATAGGCAGAAATTTATATTCATATTTTGGGAATCCATTGCTATGAGGAGTCTTGATAGAGACTTCACTGCCTGCCTCCGCTTTAGCTTAGCTTTCTGGACATCATTCCTGGCACATTGTAGTTCTTTCCGTCTTTTTAGGTTTATGGCTCTTCTTGTGTTCTTCTTCATTTATTTCGACTTGCTATTTTCATATGTTATTATCCTCTGCGCATAGGTTGCATTGTTTAAAGTATTAGATATTGGTCGTTCCTATCACTCTCAACCTCACCATTGTTGTTCCCCTTTTAATACAACTAATAAGCTTTTACATATAATAATGGGCTTCACATGCATCTTAGCATCTGTATCAGCAAACTAATGCAAAGGCATACTCGGCCTTTACAGCAATATAATAACCACGCACGGTAATTCTGCTGCTTAGAGAATTGCAAATCCCCTCGAACAGAATTTTGAATTAAATCTTAAATATTCTCTTTGTTCAACATTTGAGATATGGCCACCCGTCACTGTGACCAGTAGAGTAAAGTTCGTCCTTGTTGCAGAGGCCAGTTAGCATTTAACGGTCTCGTATTGTCTGTCAGTACACGCCTTAAGGTACACAGTGCACGGCAAGGTGTGCTTTGCTCCGTGTTCTAAAGCTTCTTAGACGGTGATGCTATTCAGCTTCGCTGGCCCTCAGCTGACAAAATGTGTAACTTTGAGTAACTTTAAATACAGTACAGAGCTGTTTGAACTAGAGTTATTTCTAGATGTGGTGGGTAACGATTTTCTGGCAGCACCAGCTGATGATTATTTTACATATCGCAAGCTGACTTCTATCTGAGTATTTGCAATACCAACAAATACTGCGGGGTAGTCCTTTTCTAGTAAAGAAAGCTGCAAGACCTCTTGTGTTAGAATAAAAAGGGGTAGTTTTCGAGTTCACCCGCCTGCAACGTAAGGGAATTCTTACAATACTTGGCTGAGGCCTACAATATTTTTGGAGTTCAACCAGGAATTGGTGCAGTAGTCGCTGCAGTCGCACGCGCCTTTCGTCGTTGTCCCCATAACTCTGACAATCTGTGATCGACTGCAACAGTGCACTCCCCTGGGAATTAAACGGCTTCTGTGTGCAGCACGAACCAGTGCAAGTTTGTATATTTGCAGCCGCATTTCCCTTTATCTTTTAGTATTTACGGAATAATCACTAAACCTATTTGAAGACAAGACACTGTGTGAAGAGACGACTAGCCCACCTCCTGCTAGTCAGTCGCCGATACTGTAATTTTCCAGCCTTTAAGCTCTTTCCATGAAGAAATTGTCGTGTGACCTTAGCATTTGGTGCATAATTATTCCGTGCCAGGCGATATATTGCACGCGATGTGGAGCAATTGTGAACATGCCCCTGATTAATGGAGAAAGCTCTCTTTTATCAGATTTCTTGTTGGCTATTTGCTCCAGAATTATACCTCAACTGATTTACCACAATTACAGCAATGAGCAAAATAAACATGAGGTACCCCAGGTAAAGTTTGTTTTTGGATAAATATGAAATGATTTTGCCTGTATTTTTTATATCCAATAACTATGTCGTTTCAGAGTTATACTGACTAACAAAGTTAGATAAATTTGTACTGCATATAATGCTATTTAAACAAATTAATTCAGTCGTGGCAGCAAATGCTCCAAATTTAATACTTCTCTTCATTTACAGAATCTAAACCTTTAATTGTTTTCTTATTTCGCAAGGAGAATTCACAAAAAAAAAAAATCTGAGAGAGAGAAAAGGCTCATATTGCTACATTGTTCATAAGTGGTCATTCTCAAAATGAAATTGTTAAAAAAAATGAAGCGTTCAGGGAATGGCGTCCAAAGTGCCATCAAAAAGTATGGGGAAGCCAATTCATTCAAAAGCCAGAAAGAACAAGGCCGAAAAAGGTATACGACATCAAGAGAGGACAGGCTGACAAAGAGGGCTTCGCTGGCTGACAGGAGGATAACGTCTTCAAATTCAAATGCTGAATTAAGGAAGCAACGGGCAAAGAAATCTCTTCATGTACAGTGAGACGAAGACTTGCAGAATTTGGCCTCTAAGGAAACAATGCTATTAATAGAAAAAAACATTGCTGACTTCATGATGCCAACAGGAAGAAAAGGGTTATATTCGCAAAAGCACATGAACATGGGATGGACTGGTGATAATTGGGCTAAAGTTATTTAGTTAAATGAAGGCAACTTTCAGGTGAGCCTCTTCTTTTTTACAAAATTTTGTAACACCTGGCATTGATTAAGTGCGTCGAAGAGTTGGAGAAGCTTACTACCTACAATGCGTTATACTGAACCTACAGTAAAATTTGGGAGATGCAGCGTTATGGTCTGGGGCCGCATGGCGTCGTCAAGGACTGGAATATGCTGATCACATGCGAGGGCAGAATGAACTCAGCAACGTACACCAGCATGTTAGACAGAGTCTACAGCTACTCGCTGGAGACAACATTCAGTAATAGCATACGTGAAGGTGGTTTCTTTCAACATGACGATGCTCCATGTTGCATCACACAACATGAGTTTTGATGAGCAGCTTTTGATTGTCGTGGGGGATGTTGTTGGCCCCCTTCGTCCCCTATTTAAATCCCATACAGCATCTATGATCAGGTGGTCCCACTTAGGGAAAAGAGTTAGCATGCATAAATTTTCCTCAAAACAGCAGTTGGAAGCCAAAGTTCATGAAAAATGACTCACAATAATATTGATCTAGCCGCTTGGACTAATTTCATCACTAGCAAGCTAAGACGCATAAAAGCTCTGATAAAATTCATAGGAGGCCATACTAAGTTCATAATAAATACTATAACATAGTGTGTTATGTGGTGTCATCAACACAGGATGTTTCAACAGATTTTTGTGTTTTTTAGGGTGAGCGTTAATTTTGTCTGTGGTTGCACTAGTTCGTTTTGATTTCGCCCGCAATTAATTATAATGTCAAATTACGATTAAAAATCCACTAGCTAAGTCAGTCCTTGATTTACTGCATGTCATTAATAAGCTATAAAACATTTATCAGATATATTATCCAATTATCTGTCGGTAGCCAGTATCTATTAGCCATTTATTAACAATTTACCAAATTATTTATCGTCAGCCGTTTATGAGTAATATCAGCCATGTATTAGCCACTAGTCGTTTATAAACCACAATTATCAGCTAGCAACCATTAGATATTAGCCATTTGTTCGCAACATTAGCATTTTTTATTATCTTGCCCCCAAAGTCAATTTCCAACTTACCTCCGCGTCTCTTTGCTACCCAGAACTTCAGCAACCTGTCGTTAGGAAGTAACTCAGCTGGTGGACTGCCGTGATCTGATTATTATTTTTTACTGCTCAGTAAGCTACTGAAAATTAGCAGACTATATCATCATAATATTTGCTTCTAATCTCGCATCAATGATCTGAAATTAAAATGTATCTGTTATATAAATTCGTTTGTAGCGGGTGGATAGAGTTTCATGTTCATGCCAGCATACACTGGCTACATACATGTATACTTCTCATGTTTGTCACGTCAGCAGCGTGGAGGTTACATTGAGCATATGAACTACAGCCTTGAATGTCAGCAACACATGAAGCTGTTACGTTGAGCCCATGATGTACAGACTACAGTGTTAGCTGTACATGTAGCAGTTACTTTGAGCACACGAAGTACAGACTTCAATGTCAGTGATACTTGAAGCGGTTACATTGAACACATGAAGTTCATAGGCACGAATAGGTCGCTAGGCAGCACCAGGGCCCGTATCGATGACACAGAGTTCGTTGCTTAGGGATGAACCAAATGCACGTCTGACATCATGACTCGAGTGCCAGCTATGATTTATGTATAGCTCAATATGCTTTGACTCTGAATTATATATACGACCGCACGTCAGGGTACCGCATGAGGAGCTCGGCGGGTCTCGGCCGCTGTTCAATAGAACGAAGCTCTCTTCTTTCATTTCGAAATATAAAGGCTCGTATTGGTTTAGAGCTTCACCATCAACAATTAGGGAATTGATTTAACATTGAATCTTGATGGAGTGTGAGTGTGTGTGAGTAATTGACAGAAAGGTCTCTTTGTTAGGCCCTCTCCAGCTTTCAAAGAACATTCCATGTCGCCATTGAGTAAATGTCAGCTTAAATTGAGGTCTAGATTAAACCTGAGGCCATCTAGTGATTTTTAGTATTTCGCACCTGCTCTCCGTAGCTATTAAATTGCAATATAGATTTGTTTGGAGCCCAGCAGCAAGTTTCACTTCACTCCTCTCTGTAGATGTAAAATTGGGTCGTTAGATTCAACTGGACACGCACTGCTGTTGTTCCTAGTCTTTGTACTCGGTACGTAGTCATGAAATTGGGATATCGATTTAAGCGGGTACACGCCTCTGATTCTCAGTCTTTGTCACTCTAAACTTTAGCCGTATCTGTACCAGACTGGGCCACCTCGCTACCAAGTTTTTTTCCCCATAGGATTACAATAGGACAAAAAACCATTGTAGCAACCGATACAACCTGGAGTGGTAGGAATTAAATTTATTTAACTACGTGTTTTAATTCGACATTGTGCGTTGGTGCTCAACCCCCCCCCCCCCCTCTCCTCTTTTATATGTACACATGACACCTAACGCCATATTGGTAGTTCTGGATGCTTGCGTAAATGCAAACCGATTGCGCTTAATACGGTCTCAAGTCGAATCATAAGCGCAGCCAAGAGGGACCCAGTGGACCCTAGGGTTTGGGCCACGTCGGGTGGGGGCCATTTTAAATAAGAAAGTCCCCTTTTCAAAACACACGCGTATCATAACAATAACCAAAGGGAGCCCATTTTGTTGACAGAAGTTATTATTTATGACGTTAGCCAAGGGGGCCCACGGAGGCGTACGCGCCATACCAATCTGGTGAATCCCGCCCTCTGGCGAAATTCTCTCCACGCCTATGAGCTGCATGCCCTTGAGGGATATTTTTTGGCTGTCTCCAGCGTAATCGGTTTGGAGCAAAGAATTCAGCGCTCGAGGCTGAAGTCCGGAGCAGGTTACAGCTAAGGGAACTTAGCCTATAGCGGTAAAAATTAGCAGAGACACCGAATGAGTTGGGATGTCCAGCAGGAGATCTGTGGTCTATATACAGAATTCTATATCATAACACAGCATTGCTAGGCGATAATTAGCTAGTGTTAATTGTTGCCCGCTGTATTATTGTTTATAGGTTAACAGTTACCGGTACAGTCTGTAACCTATCTAAGATTCAGGTAAACTATGTATGTGTTACAATACCTGAGCTTCAGCACCTATTCTGGCTGAACCCAACCTGTGCTACTCTAGCCTAACCTATTCTTAGCTATGCTAAAACCTAGCCTAACATAGTACGTACTTTTTGAGTTGGCCCCCATACTGTACTGGGACCGCATGACCCTTACTTCATCACAAGACTTGGAATAAATTGCAGTATTAGAGGCTAAGGCCTGCTTAGAGTTCTTTTTAACATACTGCATGTCCTTTTCTTTCTCTTCATACGATACGTTTACGGCTGTTAGAGACGTTTAAGCTAAAATATAAGCATACCTTATACAACATGAAAAAATACTTGGCAGACACATTTTGCTGGCTTGTTTAAAATTCTTACTTGTACGTTTTTAGTATTAGATCATCACTGAAAGTATTGAGACAATTCGTTATTAAAAAAGGCTAATTAAACTGTCAAGTGGCTAGCTTCTTCTACATTGATCGTTGAAACGTACGAATGTTGACAAAATTCGGTTATAGTCAGTAATTTGGAAGTATCAATGAAGCTTGATAAAATTAAAATACAATTTAAATACGGCGCTGATGACCCACACCTTGAGAGGACTGTCAAAATGATGCTGCTCTTAATTCAACAGGCGTATTTATTTTTTTATACCTTTAGTTCTATTTCATGCAGCTTTTAGGCTTAGGTGCAGCCCTGCAGGCTGTTTGGCTTGTTTTGACGTTCCCCATGTGCGGTGATCCTTTAGTTTTCTTCCCTTTTAAAGGTCTCTCAGTTTCCCTTTCTCGTAAAACCTTGTGCTAATGATCTGGTGCTTAAAGCAAACATGTTACCCAATATACAAAAGTTTGGTATAAAGCTAATTACGTTAGATTCCCAAGTGAAGCTTGGCACGATCTTAAATATAATATCTTCCACAGCGTTTCATCATACTTGTATGCAGTACCGACTAGGTTGTTCAGACATATGTTCTTGCCCAGGAATGTATTCCAGTGCTAAAAAAGAACTGACCTCCTCGCATCTTTTTATTCTCAGAATAGGAAATCAAGAACACCAGAATGGTAATTCAGTACTAAATATCAGAGCGATAATGCACACACATTCGTAGCCATAATTTTTGACGGCTAAGTGCCGCAAGGTTGACACACTGAGGTGTCAACCAACGGCTGCAATGCTATCGTTTGCAGGCAGATGGAGGGTTTTATGTTTGGTGCAGTAACGCCTTAGATATAATCTAGGGTGTTACTGCACTTCTCCTATTAGCTTTTCAGACAGCAGAGAGCACTTCACGAATTCAACATAAAGTACTGGAAGCGTGTACAAGGTGCTCTTACGACCCTAGTGCTTTGCTATTAGTGAAGTGAGCTATGGTGAGTAACGCTTCTCGTTGGGGGAGCAATCGCCTCGAAATTATCGAGTGATAAATTACAGATAATCTTGATCTGGTGGGAGAGGTAGAGCGCTGTCGTTATCCACGGAAGGTTTTTCTTTTTTTTTTTTTTGTAACTGAATGCTGCCCGCAAGAGTGAAGTGAAAGCGAAGATGTAGAGGGAACAGTACGTGTGTGTGTCGGTAGTGTCTGTTCGGAACGGCTCAGTCATGGTTGCGTGTGCAGGGCCATGGCTCAGCGTCCGTTACAGTCTTGTCGGGTGAGGTTATGCCCTGTTGCGGGCTGTGACTTTCTGCAACTACTCTAGACACTATTATATGCAGTGTCAAGAGGTGGGCACCTGCAGCCACTTGTAGACCAGGTACAAGAGCCAAAGCTCGAACCTCCAACCCAGCCTTTTATGCACACCTTCGGCCTTTCTTTCAAAACCCTGGGCTTTTTGCATACCTCTGTCTTTTTTATAGAACTCAGGTCACTCTTGAGGCCATCTAGTCTCCTAACAGACATTCATTCTCTTTGACAAACCCCAAGCCTTTATTTTTGAAGATATCTGGTCTTTATTTTATACCCAACCCATTATGCACTTAGCCGACCTCATTTGCCAACCACTTTTCCTGCATTTTTACTGATTTCCTTTTTTTACGGACGCCTCTTATTTCCAGACTCCAGTCTTTTTACAGACCTCCTACCATTTTAGCGGGACCGCTAGTGGTAGGAGCCCCTACCTCTCGTCGCATCTAACTGCTCTAATAGTGTCATCCAATGACAAAGTTTTTTCTACCAACGGTTTCTGGAGTTAAAATTGGCGATTTTAACAATTTGGTTTCACTGAGTTGTTGTTTTTTTTTTAGCAATTAATAAGAAACAAAATCACTTGCTAAGTGTTGTTTGTGTTTGACGTCCTTACGCATATTAGGTACGAAAACATGAAGCATTGGGCATACACTGTCCAAGTTAACCATAGCGAGAACCATAATTCAGTTCTAAATTAATGAAATTTATGTAGAACACAATAGAGTAGATACTTCAGCGTCGAAGGAACAAGACGCAAATTGTGCGCTAAAAATAAGCATGATAACACTTATGATACGTGCAATGTTGAGAATAACTAGAGCACTCTGAGAGTGCATACCTTCTCCAAGCAAGGCAACAGTAACAAAAAATTCAAATTGGTTTTGAAACCATTATTTTCTTTACATTAACACCAAAATCTAATCATCTGTGCTTCCTGATGGTATTAACAATTTCTGTAATATTCTCAAAGATCCATTCATAGCTTTCTGAGTTATACTGCTAACAAACATTACGGCAAACATAACTCTAACACACAAACAGAGAACCGATCATCTCCAAAAATTGATCATTTATATCTTTTAGCATTACTCCTGTAAATTTCATAAATATCTATTCATAACTTTTTGAGTTATTGTGCTAACAAGCATAAAATCATACACAAAGACGAATGAACTAACAGATCATCACAAAATTTAGTTATTATCTCTTCATAATATTCCAAACAAGTCATGTAAATTTCATGAAAATCCGTCTATAACTTTTTGAGAAATTGTAATAAGAAAAATCGGCAGCCAAACAAACAAATGGACAGATTTTCACCAGAGGTTTTTTCATCTGTTACTGTTAACACGCCTTACAATCCCTATAAATTTCGTAAGGATCCGTTCATAATTTTTTTAGGTATTTTTGTGGCAGATAAGCGCATAAACGGACAAACATACCGACAAACACGACAAAAACATAACCTTCTTGGCAGATGTAGTTATACAATAATAACAATTTTAGTACTGAATCAATATACCATGTATTTTGGTCAAGGGATTTCATCTGATATGGGATCGTACATGATATATAAACATTGTTTTCAGTTCCAATTTGTATTCTAGGCAATTATGCCATTAGTAACCAAATCCGTTCATGTCATGCTAGTTAACTTACATTAGTCAGCTCGATATAAGTGGGCAATTGTTGCTAGATACACTTCATGCAATTAATGGCTAGTGAGCAGTTAAATTGATAAACGATACATGCATAATTTTCGAATTACAGCTAAGCTATTTTTGACCAAGCATATGAAAAAAGATATTATTTGTTAAAAGTATAGTTGTAGTTGAGAAGGTCAAATACCTTATAATATCCATTTAGTGACTTCATAGAGCAACGTTATATGCTCATATTTTGAATTGCTCGTGATTAAATATGGCCTTACTGTTCTGTAATACGGGGTTACTTGTTACACAGAGTAACGTCAACATACGGGTTTCAAGCATGGGTATAGAGCACCGCTATAGTCTAGCCTTATCATATTTATTAGCATTCAAATAGGGTATCGAAGTCAACACATAAATATTGAGGGTTAGGTAGTGAGCAACCTTTATAGCCTAGCCTGGTCATAATTATTAATTTGTTAAATAGAGTAAAGTCAACATAGTTTTTTGAGGCATGAATGTACAGCAACCGTTGTAGTCTAGGTAAGTTAATCTTATTCAACTCTATAACAGAATAAAGTCGTTAAACAATTTTCAAAGCATCAGTGAACAGAAGCAAAGCTAATCCTGCCGAGAGATATTATTATTGGGAAAAGTAACGTCCAAGACATACAATACTCGAAGCATAAGTGCACTCTGACCTTAGTATTTAGATGCCAGGTCTTTTTACTCTTGGAATAAAACTCGCAGTTAATAATAATAGCGGTAACTATAACAATGATCAACTGTTCTAGATATACGTTTCGCTATCGATTACGCATCTAGACGGTACTAGTAGCGAGAGAATAAAAGCTTTAGACTACAATGCATTAATCATGCGACTGATAAAAAAGACGAACAGATTGTTAGGAGGAATACACTGGTATATAATTTTCTAGTAATTACTTCAGCTTAGTTGGTACCGAAACATTTCTAAGGACCAATTGAATCCCATGTTTGGATCAATGTGAAATGACTATAACAGTCACGCATGCCGTTCTGTATACCTGTCTCGTATAACTACGTGCCGTTTATTGTGTGACTAGAGTGCATGACCGTTGAACCGACGACAACGAATGGGTGACGACCTCGTTTCTTTTGGGCCTCCAAACCACAGAAAAAAATGAAGCGAAAAAAATCAGTTAGCGGCAAAAACTTAACCAGAATGGCATCCTAACTGTAGAGGCTGGTCTATCAATCAAAATAAAGTAGTAACTAGAGCACTCTGAGAGCGCATGCCTCCGCCAAGCGAGGCAAAGGTAGCAAAAAATTCAAATTGGCTCTAAAACCATAATTTTCTGTGTAAAACTCCAAAATCTAATCACGTGTGCCTTTTGATAGTAATAACAGCTTCTGCAATTTTCTGGAAGATCCGTTCATAACTTTTTGAGTTTTACTGCTAACAAACGTTATGACAAACATGAGTCAAACATATAAACGAACAAACAGATCTGTACCAAAATTCAATCATTTATGTCTTTTAACATTACTAACAACGCCTATAAATTTCATAAAGATCCATTCATTATTTTTTGAGTTATTGTGCTAGCAAGCATAAAACTAAAAACTGTGACGAACCAACAAACGGATCATAACCAAAATTTGGTCATTTACTCTTTGTTACATATCTAAAAACTCATGTTAATTTCATAAAAGTCCATCAATTACTTTTTGAGTTATGGTATTGAGAAAAATATGGCAGACAAACAAACAAACGGATGATCATATCTTCACCAAAAGTTAATCATCTGTTCCTTCTAACATGCCTAACAATCCCTGTAAATTTCGTTCAAATCGCTTCATAACTTTTTGAGTTATATTGGTGCCAGACAGACAAAGGGACAGACAGGCAAACACGACGAAACAATAACCTCCTTGGCGGAGGTGAAAATTTGCAGTACAATAATTATTGGGGAGATCACATCGTTTGGCCAGCATCTTATCTAGCAAATATTAATCATTGCACTCATTGCACCTACCTCTTTTAATTTTTTCACAACATTCTATTGGCTTTGCCAGCGGGTGGCATTTCAAACAGTACCAGTTGCGTAGCCAGGATGCGCCGCATGTGAATAGAACGAGTAGTGTTGGGCATCTATGCTCTAAAGTCTTTTTGGAAGCGAATTTCCTGCTGAGAAAGCATCTGCCACTACGGTGCGATGTCAGAGCAATACAATGACATCTTGAGAACAGAAGGTAACCCTGTTGCGAGTGAAGAAATTGACCAAATCTGTTTTTCTTTTTTGTATAGCTATCGCATTAAACAAAGCAGAAAAATTATGGGTTACTGATCAGTAACCAAGGGTTCAAAGTAGTGAGAAAAATTGAATACTCCGACAAAAAATTGAAACGTGTAACCTTATGAAAAGGTAAACTGTCTGTAAAGTATGGGAAACAGAGCTTAGAAAAGGTGTGCAAATGCATAAGAGAATATTGCAAGAGGTACCGTCGTAATTCTATGTTTTTATCAAGACAAGTGCATATTTTTTGCTGACAAAACAAATGCATGATTCAGTGGTGAAATCGAACGACTAGGAAAGGCTAGACGAGATGTAAGGTAGACTGACTTCTTAACGATAGACTGGGTTAAGCGGCGGACGTCAGTTCAGTGGGTTAGGATATGAGCGTTACCCCAGCCTCTCAGGTTACATAAGCTAAGTGAAAACATTCACTTGCGTAGGAATTTGCTCGGGCGCAGCCAGTTATTATTATACGGCTTCTGCAACCACTGCTAGCAAGGTAACCGTGTTATTGGAATACTGTGCCGCTAATAATATTGATAATCACCACAACTCTACTGTAACAGCAGTAATGATGAAAATAAAAAATAATCATATTGTTATTTTTTATATAGATTATTTTTACAATTATTATGAGTATTATTGTCAGTATTATTATTTTCATTCTATTAGTGTTATTAATATCATTATTAATTTATTTTTATTTAAAGCTATAGCCATTTGTTGTTACTATTACTAGAGCCCGGGCATTAGGCAACAACGGTTCAAGCGCTTTAAGCAGTAAAGTAAGCAAGTATAGCATCCAAAATAAGCGCCTATGTTGACGAATTTAAGCTTCGTACTTTAGACAGGAAAAATACAAAGCAAAATAAGCACCAACATTTTCCTATCATAAGCGCTTAAAACAAACAAAGATATCATTTCAATCATTTTTGGAGCTATGTCAAGACGAAAAACAACTCTAATCGGGCATTATTCGGGGCATAGACCTTCGGTGTTCCGCTCTAGGTAATAAAAAGCATTACCCATCATAGTATCCTTCCTTGCCTCAAATAGTAATTGAAAGTTTTGGGAACGGAATGGAAAGAACACTTAAAATTATTTTCAAGATAGGTAACAGTTGCAAAAGCCAGTTTGAAATTGTAAGCGAATTTCAATCCTTAAACAAACTCAGCCGAAATAGGCTAGCTTAAAATAGTTTGTTAGTTTGTTGAGAAAGTGGGGCTCCTCATATGAAAAGCTACAGAAGCCACACCACCTTTTTTTTTGCACAGTTGTGCCACAGAACATCGTAAGGCGCATGGAGTGCCTATAGGCGTCTTTTGTGACCACCTTGCAGATCATTGCGCCAGATTCCGCTTGAACTGTGCGTTTTGTGACCGCTTTTTGACCTGATTTTGACAGGAATCAACCGTGATCATTCGTGAAAATTGATCCAACCGTGATTTCACTAGCGGGCTGATCATGCATGATCAAAGAGTAATTCCAGTCGTTAGACAAGCAAAAATTCAAAATTTGAAAAGCAAAGTTCGTGATGTTTCCTTATATTTGAGGGTAAATTGGAAAATATTACTATGATTGTTTGTATTACTGACTTCCTGAACTGTAGTTTCGTTATAGCATAGGCACACTATCGCCAAAATTGCTCAGTCACGTAACTTTTCCCTACAGCCGTCTCGTTTCCGTGACTTCTACACATGGGGCTTGAATGTCACGCTAATGCGTCATTGCAGCTTTAAGCTAACACAGAAGTAGGATGTATTCTAAAAGCTTCACTATTGCTGCTTGTTATGACCTACAAATAGCAATGAATGACTTATACCTTAGAAAATTCTTTTCATATTCTTTTCAGTCCGAGCCGAAGCCTAGGGCACTGCAGCGCAATCGAATACTTAGTTGCGTTGCTATGCAAATTTATAATACATGTGCCCACGTTTTTAATTTTATGCCTGTGCCTATTTAAAAAGTATTAAACAGTGCTAGTTCCCTTATCCATTGACTTCAAAATAAATAAAAATTTCTAAAACTCCATTTCTCACCGTCTTTTGTGTGAATAAGATTGGAATCCAAAATTTGAAAATAGACATGGCGTCTCTGGTTTGTTTACAAAATTATTGACCGTTCTTGTGTTTTTCAGCGATTACGATGATCATGATCACGGTGATTCTGATCACGAACGTGGCCACAAAAAGACGCCTTACGTACGCTCTTTTTCGTATGTTGTGGGTTTGTTGCGCACAATAAATAGGCAGGTACACGGTAACTCCCCAAATTAGAAAAGGTCTCCGAACGATTTATACATAGGGTAACTGCCGGAACAACTTAAACGTTAGGAAACATTTTTGAGCAGTAACAAATATTTTTAAGCGCCAGCAAAAATATGGATGGTGCCTACAAGCATTTTAAGCGCTACTAAATCTTACCGTTTTTATGCAACTTAAGCAAGATAAGCATTAAGCACTTATTTCAAGCAATGTCCGGGCTCTAGTTATTACCATTGTCGTCATACATTGTTTTATAATAGTAATAATTAATGATAACAAGTGACGTTTTATTCCAAAAGATTGTATGGTTTATATACTAAAGCAGTCAGACGATACAAAACCTAAGTATATCTCGTGCTATGACACCTCTTGTAGAGGAGATTGGCGTCATTTTTCAATTAGATTAGATTAGATAGGCGGCAGTAGACGAACCAATAGGCCCATTTCCAAAGAGACACCGGAACATACGCCCCGGCACTGTATGAGCTATTGCCATTATGTTAGTTACAGTGTAGCAGCTAGTCGAAATTTAAGACTTAGTGAGTAACTTCCGCAAGGGAGTTTGCAACTCCTGGAGGAGTTCTTAGTTGTGGAGGATGTCTCTCCCAATGTATGTCAAGACGACTTTTATACGCGTTGACTGACTCCGCACTAACAACATCGGAAGGGAGTCTATTCCGAATGCTGACTATGAAATAAGGAAAGAATTGCTGACTTATGGTCGTTTTTTGAGCTTTATGCTTGAGTTTTTGACCGTTGTTTCGCAAGCGATCATTCAGGTCTCTTTCAAAAAGTCCCGTTGTAGGTACGTCTTTGAAGCCATTCAAATACATCAATGTTTCTATTAGTTGCTCCCAGAGTCGTCTTTGCTCGAGAGAGAACAGACCCAGTTCCTTTAGGTGACATTCATACGGCTTGTTTCGCAGCTGAGGTATCAATTTCATTGCTCTGCGTTGGACTCTTTTCATGTTATCAATATCTTGCACAGATGTGGTGACCAGAATTGAACAGCAAATTCTAAGTGTGGCCCCACTAATGCCTTATACAAGGGAACAATGATGTCCTTGGACTTGTATTCAAAATTTCTGGTGATGAATCCCAGTACTCTGCTTGCCATTTTCACACTCTTGTCAAGATGCTGACTGCGTTGTAGTTTCTTTGTAAGAGTGATTCCCAAGTCACGTTGTTGGGTGACAGCAGTCAATACCGTCCCGTTCATTTTCAATAGAGTTGAAAGGTTCATCAGCCCAATGTGCATTACTGAGCAATGTCAGCATTAAAGTTCATCTGCCACGTTGTACTCCATTCCATGAGGTGGTCAAGGTCTTGTTGGAGGTCGGCTCTTTTTGGGGCAGGATGACATAGTTTAGTATCATCAGCAAATTTACTGATTTTACTACGGATGGTAAGATCGAGATCATTGATGTAAATTGAGAACAGACGCGGGCCAAGCACGCTACTTTGTGGAACTCCTGATGATACCTGCATCCAGGCGCTCTTCTCTCCTTCATGCTTCACCCGCTACTGCCGACCCGTAAGCCAATTCCTGATCCATCGTAAATAGTCCCCCTGGATGCCATGGGCTTCCAGTTTTTTCATTAGCCGTTGATGGCGGACTTTGTCAAAAGCCTTTTCGAAGTTTAGATACACAAGGTCTACACCCTTCCCTTCATCTTAATATACGTAACTTTTGAGAAAAAGTCCACTAGGTTTGCTAAGCAGCTTCTTCCATTACGGAAGCCATGCTGAGGGTCGGATATAAGCTGATCCATCCTCAAGTGATCAATAATACACTTTTACAAGAGGCGTTCGATGGTTTTGCTGACAACCGATGTAAGACTGATTTTTCGATAGTTGCTGGGGCTTTTCCTATCAACCTTCTTATGTATCGGTATCACGTTAGCTAGTTTCCAGTCCTGCGGAACTTCTCCTGTTCTCAAACACCGATTAAATATTTCGAGCAGGGACTTCGCAATTACTGGAGCCATTTCCCGCAGTACACGGGGCGTAAGATCATCAGGGCCAGTGGATTTGTACACTTTTAGGTGGTTAGCTCTTGGAGGATCTCGATCTCCGTGAAAACACATGTGTTTATGGGAGCAACTTGCATCGGTGCTGGTTCAGGGATATTCGCAATATTTTAATTGTAAATACAGAGGTGAAATAGTCGTTTAGGGTAGTAGCTTTGTCTCTTAGGTCATTGGTGATTTCGCCGTCAGGTCTTTTGAGCGGATCTATCGTTTTTTTTTCTAGTCTTCTTTCATTTACATATTTATAGAATGCCTGTGGGTTGCGTTTTGCCAAAGCATCTACGGATACTTCTTTTTCCCTTTTTGTGGTCCTGACTATTTTTTTTACATCCCGACATGCCCTTATGTGACTGGACCTGTTCTTCTCCGTTGTATTATAGTTCCAAACTTTGTACCGCACTTGTCGCCTTGCAATGCAGCATTTCACTGTCCGATTCATCCAGAGGAAATCATTACTGATACGAACTCGTTTATTTGGGATGTATCGTTCAGTTGCTCTCAGGATGCTTATCTGCAAAATATGCGAGCATTGTTCAACACTGGCGTCTCTCATAGGGGTTTCGAAGTCAGTTGTTGCTCTTTCAGTTGCCACTCCCTGAAAATTCGCTCGTCGATAGTCTGGCAGCTTGAGACGACTAGTATTAGTGGTGAATTCATTGCCAGCTTTTAGGAAAATTCAAACATGTTGTGGTCTCCAGGCCGGTCTAGGATGGCTAGGTCAACAATTTCATAATCAGGAGTGGAGAATACCTGATCCAGAATATTACCGGATCACGTGGGTTCATTAACGTGCTGGGTCAAGTGGTGGTGGCTGAAGAGCTCGAGCAGTTTACTGCCTGGGGCTGGGTTGCGCAAGGTACTCCAATCAACTTGAGTGAGGTTGAAGTCTCCCATTAGAATTGTTTCCTTCGTAGTATTCAGCGCATTTTTGATCTTGTTGTAAAGTGCTGCAAAAGTTTCGTCGGTACTGCCCGGGCTCCGGTAAGCGAGCATGATATTTAACGACTGTCGATTGCCGAGACGAGCATGAGTAGTGATAAATTCGTATTCTTTAGTTGCTGCAAATCTTTTACAGAGGAAATTAAGGTGTTCCTTGATATATACTGTATAATTGAACCCCCTCCTCTGCCAGTTTCTGTGGGTCGGTCTATGTTGAACAGTTTGTAGCCTTTCAATGCAACTTCTACTTCCAGATTCTTGTTTGAAAGGTTGATCCATGTTTCATTGAGTGCAATAACATCATATGCATCAGTGGCTGCTTTAGCTTGCAGTTCATTCAACTTGTTTGTTATGCTCTGAACGTTGCCAAATAAGAATTTGTAGTGTTGGTATTAATTCTCCGAGTCAGGGGTACGCTTGAAGTGTTCGATTGCTGGGAAAGATTGGGGGTGTGAGATCGGCACAAGTATTGTCAGAAACGGCTAGAGCGTCTGTCTGAAGTTGAGTTAGGAAAGGTTTTGCATTTCGGCTTGGCAGTTGTCAGATTGTTTTACGTCCGCAGCTATCTGGCGGACAAGAGGTCGTTTCCCGCCGAGTTGGCCTTACTTCTTGTTATTCTGGTTTGCGGAGGCTCACAAGAGTTCATCTTCGGAGGAACGTTCCTAACACCTGACTTCCGAGTACTGCGATTCCCTGCATGCGTTGGTGTGCTTGAGGTTCTAGGGATTTGACCCTGCTTTTTCGCTACTGGTATTGGAGACTGTGTTTTTTCCTTGGAAACGCCTGTTGGACTTACGCGTTCAGTATTGGAAGAAGCACGGTCGGTTTGGAGGTCGGTGGTAGGTTGTAGTACATCAGTGCCTTCAGACATATTGCGGTTCATCGTTACAAGGGTAGAGATTATTGATGGTAGGAGAGATGGAATACCCAAGCGTACCATCTGCACTGATTCATCGTGAGTTGAAGTAGTTTCCCTTCGTCCGTGTTAAACGTGCTGGTGATGATTGTGCCATCATTTCCCGTAGGATCTCCAACCTTTGCCCCACTTGGGGATGAGATCTGAGGATTACATGGGATGGCCGCAGTGACATTGGGAGCCGTTTGTTCCATTGCTGGTAAATCGGCCGAGGGAGCGTGAAATGGGGCTGGCGGCGAGGCTGCTCAATAATGGACAATGGTCTTGCGTAGAGGTCACTTTCCAGATCAGTAGTAGCTGAATCAGCCGTATTGAGCAGCAATTGTCCGAGGAATTGGAGTCCAGCGCCATTCAAGTTAACCCCAGCAGGTGAAATAGTCTCCAATTGTCTTTAAACAAGGGAAATAGGTAAATAAATTTGAATTTATTCTTTGCTGCCTCTTTTTTCAAGGCCCTGTTGATGTAGCGGATCCTAGAAGCTAGGCGATTACCTGCCCTAAGATGGAGCAGAATACTTGTCAGAGTGACAAGCTTAGTTTTCTTTTTGGCAACAATAATCAGCTTTTTAGTGAGTCACAACTGATATTCAGAAAACACTCGCAGATCATTAGTTCCAACATGGATGATGTCGTGATCCATCTCTTTGCAACGGAGGTCCTTCAAGATAGCAGTAATATCAGAATTGGAAGCTTGAGGTCTGCAGATGACTTTTCGATCCTTGCTGACCCTTTTAAAGACATGATACTGCCCCTTGATTATTTTGTCTCCCATAATAGAGGCGTTTATAGCTCGCTGGCCAAGAATTGCAACAGGATCTCGTTCCCTTTTAAGGTTTGGAGACTGAACAAAAGTCTCTGACTTATTGTGGTCACGTGACTGGGGTGGATCGCGTTGCTGTTTCTCACGCCCTGGTTTAACTTTGGGGACGAACCGCTGTTGCTACATTTTAAGCACCATCTTCAAGAACAACAAACCCATTCTGCACTTCTATAGAATTTGTCTGCTGCTCTATAAGTATACCACTCAATCTCCTCCGCCGTCTGTTGCGCATGAAGGTTTTCCACGGCATTGATGATAATTGCAAGTGAGGTCATCACTAGATATTGGCCGTTGCTGTACTTTGGCTTGCTCTTGCCGCGACGCTTCGCGATCGCTTCTCAAATTCTCTATCTCAGCCTTGAGGGCCTGTATCTGAGAGCAGAATTTACATGATTCTAGCTCCACTCTTTCGTAATAAAAATAACTGATGCGAAAGCTATCAAGTTCTACCCCTCGTATTTAAAGTAGTGAAAAACTAACGTGTTTCCATGATGCACCAGAGGTACTAGTGATGCATAAATATCAATGTCAAAAATTTATCTGAATACCAAGCATCTTCATCTATTACTGGTAGAAGAAAGTGAAACGTGATGAGTATTGTCCATAGATTTATTATCATCACGGCAGACTTACATATTTGCCCACAATAATTTTTTTTTTTTTTTTTTATGGCCAATTTAAAATTCCTGCTTTAGCATGTTCATGAAGCAAGGAAATTACAGGTTTAATACTGCAATATCACGCTAAGGCAGGTATAGTTCTTCAGTACACGGGAACGTGTGTTGTGCTCATTAAACTACATTTCATGTAGTGTTAATCCTACGAGAAGAGCAAATTAAATTATGATAGAAACGGTTAAGAGAATTTGGAGTGAGGGTCCAAAATTGTATAGTGGCGAGTGCTACAGAGCTGTGCTGTGCTTGCACGGTACAGGTCGCGAGTTCGACTCCCCACCAGGCAGGCAAATTCTTATGTTACTGGGACTGCAGAGTCGGGGTTTCTGGCAGTCGCTCTGCATCGAGAGGGAACAGACCGAATCAAGAAAGGAGAAGGTCAGGAGGTCGCAGTTGTCACATAAGCCCGTCAGTTTGCTCTGACAAACTGTGGTGGACAGCAGCCGACTGGGGTCTAGCGAGCATGTACATTCAGTGTAAATCAGTGCATGTGGACTTCCCAGTTGGAGCACGTAGTCATTGGAAAGGCCACATTTGTCCTATCCTACGACATCCTATCTCACATCCATTGTATCTCAATTAACATCAATCTTATCTTACATCCATCTTATATCACAGCTGTTCTGTTTTACAGCCATGATATCTCACATCCATGCGATGTTGTTTCCACCCTGTCTTGCATCCATCCTATCCTACAACCATTCTATCTTACATCGATTCCATACTACTGCCTGCTATCTTAAAGCACTGAGCTGGAGTCTGAAATTTTTACCTCCACCAAAGATCGAGGTTATGTTTTCGTTAGGTTTGTCTGTTAGGCTGTTTGTCTATCACCAAGATAACTCAAAAAGTTATGAAATGGATTTTGACGATATTTAAAGGGATTGTTAAGTATGTCAGGAGGAACAGATGCTTAACTTTTGGTGAAGATCCATTCATCCGTTTGTTTCTTTGCTGCTTCATTTTTCCTAATGCTACAACTCGAAAAGTTATAGACAAATTTGTATGAAATTTACTCGAGTTCTCAAGTATATCACGAACAGTAGGACTAAATGACCTAATTTTTATGATGATCATCTGTTTATTAGTTTTTCGCTGTTTTTAATTTGAAGGTTGTTAGCACAATCACTCAAAAAGTTAGAAATGGTCTTTTTGAAATTTACCGGAGTTGTTGATACTGTTAAAAACATAAATGATTAAATTTTGGTGATGATTGATTGATCTGTTGGTGAGTCTGACTAATATTTATCGGAATGTCTGTTAGTGGCATAATTCAAAAAACTATGAACGTATCTTCAAAAAAATAGTGAAACCGTTAATCCTGTTTGAAAGCACAAATTAGTAGATTGTGATGTTGATACAAAGAAAATGGTCTCAGCATAAAATTGAATTTACCGTTACCTTTGCCTTGCTTGGAGGGGGTATGCGCTCTCAGAGTTCTCTATTTTTAGAAATGCAATGCAGCGGTAATCAAAAACTGATTGAGCTCCTGAGGACCCAAAAGTCAATCATCAAAGGAGGCTACGAAAACGATAATTTTATGACCTCTGTCTAGGACTGAATTTTCAACTATCTCAGAAGTACCTGGTTAGAGGTTGCCCCGGTATCTCGAATCAATTAATGACGTAATCGGTTTGCGATTAACACAAGAGTTTCGAATCAAATAGACGGTAAGTGCAAGGGTTTGTCATTCTGCACACGGGCTCAGTAGGTTAAGATAAATATGTAGACGCATGGGTGCTAATCGAGCACACCCTAGTGCTAGGCAGGTATTCATAGGTAATCAATGAGCATAAAAGTTTAACTAAGGGCACACGCAGCAAAGTTGTGATTGGCTGAGTTTTAACGGAACAATCAATGCACTGTGCACGCGAGTGCCAGTGTGCAGAGCAGCATGCACGGAACCTTTGCATCTGACTACTGATGGTCCTTTATCTGGGCTACGTCATTGTCCCCACCTTCTCTTCTCCTGAACATAGGACCCTTTGTGCATTCACTGGATCCACTTTATGTCTAGACGTATTGCATGCCTCATTTTGATGCCCTCCTCTACTAGGAGAGACAAGACCGCTCCAATGCCCTTAATTCGTTCAAACGCCAAATTCCTTCGTTTCGCAGCATTTCGGTGCAAGCGAAGTTACATTGATCTTTCTCTTTCCGAACTTTTTTGAGAGGAGAACATTTCGATGACCAGTTCTCGGAAAGATACAATGTCTCCGTTATGCTTGTCTAGGCTGCCACTCCCAAGGAAGTTCTAATAGAGAGGAGCGCACCCTCTCTATTTATCTTACGGGAGCATTGCGAGTAAACTTTTCCCTTAAAATGGCTGAGTGGCTTATCCAATCGGAGAGCGGCATTGCCTCACCCAGCCTATATAGGAAGGAGTCCTGAGCTCAAATTTTTGTAGCCATTAACCACCGACGAAATTGAGAACGGATGGAAGTATGTAATGGAAACTTGTATCCTGTATACCATCTTATGATGAAAGTAACAGGGTGAGCACTGAGATATAAATCTTCAGACACGATTGTCTCTGCAAATAATATTGAAGAACTACCTGTCACTTTCTTCCTTATTTAACTGTGCTGACCACTGCCACTTCAGCCTTTTTATGACTCCAAACGCCAGCTTCGATCACATGACAAAGCCATGTGTTTACTCGCCCAGAGAGCGCTTGGGCTTGCTCCTCCCATTAAAAGCTTCTTGGCCATTCCCACAATTTTGGCTTGACTCCTTTCGTTCAAACGTTAATTCTTCTTGTTTATGCATAGGTATTCTGGATACATAAAAAGGTAAGTGATCTCTTGCTTTTCAAATTTTTCTGAGGAGAGAACCTTCTGATGACCTGCTCTGTAAATGATGTCATTGCTCTATGATGTTCGTCCAGGCTGCCAGTTCCACAAATTGGTTCGATTCTTTCCTTTCAAACGCCTCTATTTTTTTTTTTTTTGTTTGTGCATAATCTCAATCTATGCGAAGTCTCACTGATCTTCCTCTTCTTGTACTACCATAGGGCACAGCCGTCAAAAATGACGGTCGTAATTTTGTGATTAAGCGATTCTCAGTATAGGTTTTGCTGTTAAATAGGTCTCATTCCTGCAGGCCTGATCTTCCATCACTGAATCGCAAGTTGTATAGTCATGATTTTTGCGAGAGTAAAATATCCCCTCCACAATAAAGCACGAATATCAGTTTGGAATTGGTCAAATGAAGCAGCACCAAGAAAATATAGTTCAGTCAAAAGAATTCACCGGAAATGCTCAGGGGTTACCATAACCTGGATACCAACCGATAGTTGAACCAAAGGAGCTATTATAGGGAGGAAGGAACCATGCCCACAATCCACTTACTATAGAAGTTATGTCAGACAATAGAGCCTGCAATTGCAGCGTAGTGATGTCACACAAAAGTGTATCAGCCAATAGCGTAACTCCTTTTGCAGCGAGGCATCTTGGGTAATCCAAAAACTGAGGCATTTTGGTAATTCCATAATGGAGTCGTATGTGCGAGAGGCGAAGTGTGCGTCGCGATTGTTTATTATTTAGGCGTTTGTAAAATTTTTCAATGTTATTGCAGTTTATTGCGTTTTTCATGTGTGTATATTATTCTACTTTATAACCTGTTGTAATGCAAAGTATTCTAAGTGAATGAAAATCGTCTAATTTTGTATTTTTAAACCTATGCGAATCATTCTAATTCGCGCAGAGCATTAGCTTTAACTTAGATAAACGTTCTCGAATGATTTCCTCGGGTCTTTTCGTGGCTTTGGAAATCAAGATGCAATTCAATACATCAAATCTGTGGTCTATTATTTTCCTTTATTTATGTAATTAAGTGTATGGGTAGTTCCAATTTGAGGTAAAAAATGATAAACAATTGGCGGGAAAGTCTTTCTGGTGTACTGTAGTACAACGAGCCGTCCCTCGCGGCCTCATTTGTTTACATCAGCATAGCGATGTGGTGGTCGCCCATGGGATGAAAATGACGCCAATCAAGGCGGTTGCTGATTAGCTGAAATTGGCCACCAGGGTGTTTGCTTAGAGCTGACATAACTATCTGTAGTCAACCAAATCCGGTGTGGCTGTGATGCGTTCGTGAATGGCATTGATGGAAGTGACGCGGGAGCAAGGAGTTTTGCGGGTAAGCAACAAAAAACTAATGTACTAATATGCTATTGGTTCATACCGCGACTGGCAGTAGCCACACCTGAAAGCCACACCTGACTCTTGAGCTTCACAGACGAGGCTCCTGGCTCCCTCCTCTCTATTAAAGCTCCTCGGATTAAGCTAATGAAAGCATAAACGAAATGGATTATGCACAACAGGAACGAAAAGTCCAACCAAGACTGAGCTTTTCGAACTGCAACGAATAAACTCATCTATAAAATATGCGATATGCCTTATGCCCGACAGGATCAAAAACTCTGTCAAATGTACTGCCTTTTTCTACCACGCTCAGAAGAAGAATCATCATCGTCATATCAAAAAGTACCGGACTAGTTTAGTTTTCAGAGCGAAGCGAATTTCAGAAAATGCTGTATTTTCACTTTTGACCATACATTTGAGAAGCTATATATGTCATAGTTATTCCAAAGGGTGAAATTTTGTTGTATCTCAACTTGTTTTTCGATAGATGGATTTTCGCATATCTAAATCCTTAAAAGAGTGACGGAGGTAAGGGCCAACATTGGGGTAAGCAAGTTGACGCGGAGCCAGCGACCAACAACGGTGATGACACTATTTTTTTTCCCTATCTTATTCTCATAGAGCGTGACAGGAAAGATGGATATATATATTTATAAATAAAAACACAACGTTAATTATTATACAGTATTGATGATTTTTTTTTTTTCTTTTTAGTTCGCATACTGGTGTCAGATGCCAGCTGCACCGCTGACCCGACAGCCCCCTCTGGCATGAGGGCCACGGTTGTCGAGGCAGGGAAGATGGCCGTGCTGATTTGTGACAGTGACATGATGTTCAGCACTGGCGACACTGCCATTGTTATCTACTGCGTAGACGGGACCTGGCAGGAAACAACTGTCACATGCGGTAAGTTTTTATAGTTGGAAGTGATTCAATAGAAAGTCTACAGCCCAATGTAAATGAGTTGTACTATGGTGTCGACGGCGTGTGGTAGGAAAACACTGAGGTGTGGGATGTCAGCCTTCTAAACAACGACATCTTGCCTTGTTCAGAAATAAATTAATGCAATTACTGTACACCAAGAGCGTGCCAAGCTAGGATTCAGTCTTCGGTGAAGGGAAATGCCTTCTGGCTTTGTTATAGCATTTCCCCAGTGTAGCTGTATGCTAAAAATGGGTGTTACTTGGAAATGGGGCGCAGCCGGAAACCCCTGTTATGTGTGGTAGGCTAGCTGCAAGCAAATCACTATAGCCGTTTTTTTTAACGCGTAGTGTGTTCTTTTGGGAACATTATAGGCGCAATAATTGGTCTTCGACTTATGACGCCTTCAAAGAGTGAATTCTGTCGTATATCAAGGACTAACAGTTATGCATTTAGTATGGAATTGAGGATAATTTGAAAAGCTACAGAGTCTCAGACCTCCCTATACTTATACGGCTTGATTCAGACTGTCTCTCCTCATGACTTGCAGAGAACAGAGCTCCTCCGTAAATCCTATACATCCTATATACAGAACCGTATGTAAATTCATTATTCATTTGGGGCGCACTGTCAAGTTAATTTTGAAAGCTTGGCATAGGTTAATCTTTTCTTAAAATAACGATGGTCTTCAAAACAATATTAAAGTGCAACGCAAACTCACATCTCCGACCAGGAACTACCGCTTACACGGCCTGCACACAGTCGACTCCTCCCGATGTGGCGGACTCCACCAACTCCGCCACTGTGGCCGACAAGGTCCACGCCTACTTGTGTAGTGGGGAGCTGGCGTGGCTCTCAGGGGAACCGGCAAGGATCAGCCAGTGCCGCAACGGGGAGTGGACCTCAGTGATGGACGTGTGTGACGAAGGTAAGGGGTTAGCCCTTTATCGGGTAAGTGACCATATATGGATACGTCCCTAATGCTATTCTTATGAAGCGCTTTCAGTAGCCCGGTATAAGGTTAGTTGTGCAACGAAGGTAAGGACTTGAGACTTTAGCAAAGGTGAAGACATAAGGGTGCAACCTAACCTAACCTAGATTAGGTTAGGTTGGTAAGGTAGGGTTCCTACGGGGTCGTTAGCAAGCTTATATGACACCGGTTATTTTTTCCATAGAAAAACAATGGGAACTCCAAAGTCAAATATCTCGAAAACTACATATTTCCGACGGCTCCAACCTATCAATAATTTGGAATCAGCACATGAAAATACATGGGATTACATCCAGTATATCTTGTGAGTCCCCACAGGTCCTAAACTAAAAATTTACCAAAATCTTGGCTTTAGTATCTTTATTTAGCTTTTTTAAGCTCGTCATGTGACGGTAGCTCTATAATAAACATTCAAAAAGCTGTTACAGAATTTGAACGTGAATCCAGTAAGTGATGACAAAAGTTTGGGAAAAGAAGTAATAACTTTATTTAATTAATTTAAAAATTGATGATGATAGCTGCAGGCACGAGATATGAACAAGAAATACGATACAGATGCAGCCAAAGAGAAGCATCGGCTTCCTCACGATGGCGAACGTGCAGAGACTTCATTACCTGCGACGTCACGCATGGCTTCAATTTGGTCACGTGAGAGCTCCATGGTTGCCAGCCACTTTCTGTATCACCACAGCTAGAGAACAAACTCAGACTGCACGCATCCGTTAGGGTAGGCAGGCTGAAGGGAATGTGCTAGTTCAGACATGTTGTTCGAGAACAAAGTAACCATATAATTCCACACAATGAGGGTGGTTTATTACGATTGCTACATAGTAAATTCTTTCAAAATTTATTTTTTTTTCCTTTCACGGGTAAAAATATTGATAATGCCTACCATGAGCGTTTACTCATGACACGTACTATTAGTATTGATAAACTAGTAGCTATTGCACTAAACTTTTCCAATATTTTCATTATACTAATATATTGGCATATATTTCGATAATGCCTACCATGAGCATTTGCCCATGCAATGTATCCGTTAAACTAGCAATCTAGAACTACTTTTCAGGTGTAGAACACAGCAGGATTGTATAGAATTTTGCAACATTAATAGTACTAGAACTACTCTCTCCATTTCTTAGCTGTGAAGTTTAAGACTTGTACTATTCCTTAAATTGGCGCCAGGCACTGCATAATTATTATCTCATGTTGTGTCTACGTTTATATTTACATATTTACTTATTTATTTACTTTTTCAGCGTGTCCCATTCCCAGAGATTGTCATGAGGTTGAACAACTTGGTTTCCTCGACTCGGACTACTACGTGGTGGTGCCTTCTGGCAACGCCCTCGACTCCAGCATCAAGGTGAGCACAAAGAACAAAAAAATGAAATAAGAGAAGAAAAGAGATAATGGACGAAAAAGGAAGAAAATAATACAAGAAGATGGAAAGAAAGAATGGTTGAAAGAAAGCAAAATATCTTTCCAACCTCCAAGTAAGTTTAGCCTTTAAGATTTGATGGCAGTGCCGATTCGTCTGGCTGGATCCAGATAACCTGATCCGATTAGCTGCTGTTTGTCTGGATTATTTCTAAGCGTTGCATTCGTTACTGTGGGCCTAGTTTCTGATTTGTGCTCAACACCTGCTCAGGGTAACAAAACAACCCCCCCCCTTCACCTCAATTGAGGTTCGGGGTAAGCTGAGGCGAAGCAAATATCGTTTACGATATTACATGCAAATCCGTCGAGTTGCTGACATCTTCATAATTATAAACACCATTGTCATTCATAATTATTCATGGATAAGAAAGGTTAGGAGAACCTTGGTACTTAGAACTACTGATGTCGGTGTAAATTACTCCTTGACTTGCTATTTGACTTGGCTTGCCTGCTTGGCTTACCAAGCAAAGTAGGCTTTCAAGCTAGATTGACATATACAATATCTTTTATTAAACCTTCACTTAAATAGCAGAGACTTTCTGTATTTCATTGATTTTCTGTACACAGTATAGTGAAGGAAGACTCCAAGCGCAAGTCATGTTGCGCGATGAAACATATTTTTTGTCGCTAAGTTTAACGTTTCATTTTAAGTGTACAGTTGGTGGATAAGTTCTTGTGTTGACTTGAATCACTCTGCAAATCTATTCATTTACCGCAGCTCTTCATCTGTGAACTTTGGTAAATGCCTGTTCCATAAATATTGTCCCTTATAAGAGGCATGTTTTACAGCTACATGCAAACTCTCGTCTATCTTCAAGCACAGTTATCATTAGCGTATATAATCATCTGTTGCAGCAGCGAAGATAAGTCGTATTGGGACTACCGTGTGCCTGATGTGTGTCTGTTTACATGTCCACAGTTGTCTGTTCAGGTGATAGTGCACGACATAGTGAGTGCGTGTACCGTTCTGGACGGATGTATTTTCAGCAGTTCATCGTCTAATGTCTCAAAAAGTTGGATGGGTTTTAATCCAATTTCAACTTAGGTGCCTCTCTGTCTGTGTTCCCGCATTTGTCAGTGTGGGTGATGTGCCGTGGTACCGTATGTGTGTTCGGATGAACGCTACTTTAATATAGCTTGACTTAATTCACGTCCTCTCTGAAGCAGTGTGAGCATTGCAGAACTCACTATATGTCTCACCAAAGACTTCAACGAAAAGAAATTTTCTGTGAGGACCAAATAAATAGTTTTATATTAATTATTCAACTCACACTCTTGTTAATGCGGCCAAATATCCCATCCTGAAACATTTTGCTTCTCTGAAGTGAGAGATCGATCGTCATGTTCTATATTTATCATGAATAACAGCATTGAAAGAATTCTTGGCCGGCTAGGAAGGTAAAATCATAAAGTAGCTCGTAAGTCCAAGGTAAGGTAGGTTAGGAGGAGACGAAAATATCGTCAAGGTATATGGCTACTTCATTTCTGTTGGTCCCTCACAGCCTATTGTATCTGAATGGTGCGTTTGGCTACATTAACGTATAATTTTCCTGTATTAAGAAATGATGTAACTTGAAATGGCAGATCTTGTAGTCATCTGTAAACCCAAATTCCCCCGCAGGTATTCTGCGAACTTTCCAACGACGATTCGGAAGGTGGCCACTGGACCCGCGTTCTCTACAACGAAGTAAATCACAACATGATAGACGCCAGTGGATCTCAGTACGACTACGGCTACTTGAATAACGACACTAATCCCTATAAACTCTTCATTGGTAAGTGCTGCAGTATAGGACGCGTTCGAGTATCGTGTTGCAGGTGTTACAAGCAGCCCGATGATGTTGAGCCGATAGAAAACTCTATTTTTCGGAGCAAGATTGAGTTCTTGGAAGTTTCATCGGTAATCGATAATGGGTCAACTCCTAAGCTAGACCCAACGAGTCGAAGTCTGAAGTTTTAAACAAGCCAAACCTCGAAGGCTCAATTTCATCAAACCAATCGAAATCAATCGAATTAGACCGAGAAATCAGATTATTCATGGACTAGTAGAAGTACATCGTCCACGCGTTGTCTATAAACTCAAGTTTGCATTCGTGTACCAAAGTACGACGGCACTACTGCATGATAGCTACGTGCTCTTGCTCTTGAGCATACTGGCAGAAACTATGTTAGGTGCGAAACTAAGTTTTGTGAAACTCCCCTTCAATCTTCCAAGAGAAGAATAGATGAAGCCAAAAGACACAGCCATCCGATCTTTTTCTACCCTCACAGATGTGGACCAATGGTAATTAGTGATTTATTATGATCTGCAGGAAATACGTTCACCTTGCCTTGTAGTCTATCTGAAACGTTACTATTTTTTCCCTCATAATTTAATAAGTGCCAAATAAGTGATATAATCATTGTACTAGCTATCCTGTCGATTGCTATAACTATTTTCATGGTATTTAGTTATTAACGTAGTACGGTACTTGTATAATTAACACTCTATTGCCTACTTTCCACAGGACTGGAGCACCTCTATCAGATCACCAAGAATACAGATGGAACTCCACGGCCGCAGATTCTGGAGGTATGTTTATAGTATCCATTACACGCGCCCCATAATGTCTTCTATTCCATATGCCCAATTCGGGCTCGGCCTAATATCTTTATATGTTTATAATTAGTTGTGCAGCTCAGGCCTTATTTAATCTCTCTAAAACTATGTTTTTGCAGCTAAACTTTACAATAAACAGCATTGTCAGGTAGTGAATACTTCATCAAAATAAAGCGAATGTTCAGTGCTTGCCATTTCACTATTGCTCAGACTCCACGCGGGTCTCACTTTAACTTCATTTCAAACAAGGAGACACTTTGTTATAAGGGTTCTCTGTATAGGTACTCCACCAAACTGCGCAGTGGCAAAAGCAGAAGAAGAACAATGTAATAAATGCCGCAGTGCTTTAGGAGACGTATCAGTTTAAACATATAATCTTCCTAAGGGTTTCAGATCAACTTCTGCTCTTTACTAAATGACAATGTAATATTGAAATCGAATTGGTGCATCTTTCTACATCTGCACCTCCCCAATTACATCATAATAACCAAATTACCCCATTTACCCTAGATTCAAGCGGTGCTAACAAAAACAACCCCATTTTAACTATAATTGACTTATGGATTTTTTTGCAATTCTTAGAAAGTTTCGTGAATCTGCCGCAGCTTTTCACGGTTGCTTGCACTGGCAGCTTTAATTTTTTCACTGGCGTGAAAGAAATAACTTTGGCTCACTTGACCAATAGGTGAACATCACAACTGAAGCGGGTATCAGCTACCACGCCACCTATTCCAACTTTACCCTTGGATCATCAACCAGCAACTACCCCATCTCCAGTCTTGGCGTCTACCATGGCAACGCAGGTTACTAATATATTTATATATTCTAGACCATATCAGGTCGTGAACTAGGGACGTCTAGCTTACCACGCCCCCCAACAACTGTTCGTATTTAAATTATATAGTGTATGTGTGTACATAGTATGTATTATCCATTTATGTCCTCTTCTTCATATTTGGTGTACATTATAAAATTGTATTTGGAAAATTTTCAGGAATAATGAACCCAATAAAAAGGTTAGGACCTCTACTTAACTTGAGCACTCTGAGAGCGCATACCTCCGCCCAGTGAAGCAACGGTAGCAAAAAATTAAAATTGGCTCTGAAACCATAATTTTCTTTGTATAAACTCCAAAATCTAATCATTTGTGCCTTTTTATATTAAAAACAGCTTGTCCAATTTTCTTGAAGATCCGTTCATAACTTTTTGAGTTATACTGTTAACAAAGGTTATGACAAACATGAGTTAAACATTCAAACGAACAAACCGATCTGCACCAAAATTTGATCATTTGATCATCATTTAACATTACTAACAACTCATATAAATTTCATAAAGATCCATCCATTATTTTTTGTTATTTGTTAACAAGCATAAAATTAAAAACAGTGACAAGTGAACGAACGAACAACGGATCATTACCAAAATTTGGTCATTTACTCTTTGTTATAGTCCTAATAACTCATGTTAATTTCATCTAAATCCATTCATAACTTTTTGAGTTAGAGCGTCGAGAAAAATCAGGCGGACAAACAAACAAACGGATGGACATATCTTCACCAAAATTTAATCATCTGTTCCTCCTAACATACCTAACAATCCCTGCAAATTTCATTCAAATCGGTTCCTAACTTTTTGAGTTATCTTGGTGACAGACAAACAGAAAGACAGACAAACACGACAGAAACATAACCTCCTTGGCGGAGGTTATTAAAAAAAAAGAACGAGTGCTGAAGTTTTGAGGTTGTTACCTCCGCCAAGGAGGTTATGTTTTCGTCGTGTTTGTCTGTCTGTCTGTCTGTTTGTTTGTTTGTCTCTTTGTCTGTCACCAGGATAACTCAAAAAGTTATGAACCGATTTGGATGAAATTTACAGGGATTGTT
>LQNS02015105.1:13211489-13231602 GCA_001587735.2 Parhyale hawaiensis
GCTGTTATTAATATAAAAAGGCACAAATGATCAGATTTTGGAGTTTATGCAAAGAAAATTATGGTGTCAGAGCCAATTTGAATTTTTGCTACCGTTGGCTCACTTGGCGGAGGTATGCGCTCTCAGAGTGCTCTAGTTACCAATTGCATGTCTTGCGGTATAATTACTTCCCCCGGGGTGGCTGAATTTCTGTTTGGGTGTGTTTGTCTATCAGTAAAATAACTTAAAAGTTATGAATGGAGCTTCATGCAATTTACAGGCACTGCTTTGAATGTCATGAGGGCAAATGATTTAAGTTTGGACATGATCGATATTTTTGCAAGCACTCTTAATGATCGCTTGCGAAACAACGGTCAAAAACTCAAGCATAAATCTCAAAGAACAACCTTAAGTCAGTAGTTCTTTCCCTATTTCATAGTCAGCCTTTGGAATAGACTCCCTTCCGACGTTGTTGGTGCGACGTCGGTCAACTTGTTTAAAAATCGTCTTGACATACATTGGGAGAGACATCCTCCGCAGCTAAGAATTTCTCCTCCACGACTCGCAACCACTTAACGGCCAAAGCTTCGCAGGCCATCTTAAGCTGACTTCTTCTCACTTCCACTCCATTTATATTTTTAAGCGCCGCATACCAGCGGCCATCGATCATGCCTTGCGTGCATTCATGACCATCTCTTTGGCTGTGATTCCTCTCCCCTTCTGTTTTCTTTCTTTTTTTTTTCTTTCGTCAACCATCTTTTCTCCTCTTGTTTCCCCATTCCTCTACATCCTACTAACATAATGGCATTAGCTCATAGAGAGCCTGGGAGTAAGTTCCGGTGTCTCTTTGGGAATGGGCCTCTTGGTTCGTCTACTGCCGCTTATCTAATCTAATCTATCCATTTCTCTTTTTATCTGTCTGTCACTCTGTAGTTTAACATTGGTCGGTTTGGCAGAGGTCTGCTCACATGGAGGACATCTATGACGTCCTAACATGTTTCTTCATAATTTATACAAGTACAAAAAGTGACAGATTGTAACTTTTTGTTTTTGATTGTGAGCAGTACGTATATTGTCTCCCCTCGCATTTATTTATCCATACATGCAGCCCATCCTATGCTATGGGCATTATCTCTCCTGCGCACCAACTTTGCTTCTTCCGTTCTTTTCTACTTTTATATAAACGAATTAGACTTCGTTGCTGTTCTTTCCATTCTTGTTTTACTATTGAGCGTATATCTAAGGTGAAAACAATCCTGCTTGTCATTGCTACTTTGACCCAACTTGACTGCCACGTGGCTTAAATGGAGGGTTAATATGACTAGTGCAGTAATGCCTTAGATAAAACCTTTTGCATTACTGCACCATAGCCCTCTAAATGTTAGTGGCTTTGTCATGTTGACCATACGTGCTTTCCCTACGAGGATTTGAGCTTAACAAGCGATACGTTGACATCACGTGGTATCCACAAGGTGCTGTGCTGCAAATGAGGTTGTCATTCATTTTGGTCCTGTTTGCAAAATAAATTTATGTGGAGCGATGTGGCATAAGAAAGACCGCGCCACATGGGCCTAACTTGGGTCCATTTACTCCTGTTGGCCGAGAGTGCGAGATTTTCCCGCTGCTTTTTCAATGTGGATGCATTTTCGTTTTCTCGAAATTTTAAATTTCTCTCTTTCTAATTCCCTCATATGCGACTAATTGTGTTGACGGCAGTCAATGGATAAATAAATAAATTTACAAATCAATTTTGGTCCCCGCCAGGTGACGGGCTGTGCCCGCACGTTCACATGGGGTTCGCTAAGAATGGCGAAAATATCGGATGGTGGGGGGAGGTGGCCACCAGGGACACTCTCATCAACGAAGAAAAAGGGGTAAGTACGAACTGGCAGTCACCTTTTATTAAGGGGTTTCAAGGAAGCCTGCCTCCATTTTTCTTGCACTCTGCTGGTTATTCTCTGCGCATCGGGTTCTAAATATATACATATTCTATGTTCTTTGCTTATCCTTTAGATTAAGAAACAATTCCGCCAAGGAACATGTTATTCGAGTAACGAATTCACCACTCTCTGTTCTGCCTGTGCAGAGCTTCCTCACCAACGGTTCCCTGGTCTGGAAGCCGCTGGAAGAGTTTGGCCCCTTCGCGTCGGTCACGATGCGCATCCGCCCGGTCGAGTTCGATAACAGTAAGTTGAATGAAGATGTTAGAGCCACAGGCAAAGGCAGACACAGACGCATAACTTCTAAGCGCACCTCAAATCTTCCTCGACACCGCTCTGACATCACCATTGTCTCTCGCCTCGCTGAGCCAGCAACGGTGTTGCTACGCAAACGTAATAGGTTCACTCATTTTAAAATTCAGTGGGACATGGCGCGGGCGAAGATACCTACATAACACTGGTATCATGGATACGAACATGTGATGTAAACAAGCAAGTGATTGACTGTGAGGTCATCCCTGTCGCCAATTTTCCCGCAAAAATACCGAAGAGTTAAGTTAAGTTAAGTAAATTTAGGTCATCCTGGATACGGAGTTTAATTGTGTAATAGAGACATCGTTTGAGCTGAAGGTCCGCTCATAAGCTGAGCATGGGATCGTATAGTGTCTCACCGGACGTAGTAGGAGCTGTAAAAATACTTAAGAGGAAAATACGCTCCACATCAACTGCTAATGTTAAGTTATATCCCATTGGAAAAGCTGAAAAATAACACGCACTTTCTTGGCTGCTTGATTGATCTTTCCTTACAGATCAGAATATTAAATAAAAAAAAAATCACTTGCTGGAGGGCAAAGAGGCCGTTGTTTCACCAAATTGGAATCTGAGCGCCGACGTCTGAAGAACCTTATAACCTATTACCAAGATCTTACTCCATTCATATCTATTTTATTGTAGAAGTTTATTCTCCTCTGAGCTCCACAATGCGAAAATTGAAAAGAAGAGCAGCTAGACCAACTAAAGGGAATAAATCTTTTTCTGAATAATAGTAAACAGTAGAGTGGAGAAAACACACGTTTCTTTGAAACAATTTTTCTGTTAACATTTCTTCCGTACGCTAGCTACTAGTGGGCTGTAATCAGCAACTATCAACTGAAAATTGTTACGCGAACCAACTCTGTTTTCGGTATTTATCACATTCCCATGCTGAATATTACCCCCTTGTCTCTCCCCCGTGGATCAGTAGAAAGGTCTTGGCTCCGATAGCTAACACGAAGCCGGATGTTCTATTCCATGCCGGGAAGGAAATTATTGGTGCAAAACAATTTAGTATTGGTAGTCCTATCACTCTCTGTTTACTGGAAGGAACTGACCTTAGGGTCGGAGGGGCGCAGCTGTTATAGGAGCCATCCGTGATTGCCGCCATGCCTTAATCTTTCGTCGGCTGCAGCCGTATATTCCTCCAGGCCCTTTAAGCGATTTCCCTGTAGCTCGTGGGTTTCCTGTTTTGAGTGTGCGGCCCAGAATACTTTACCTTTGCCTTCACCGTTACCTTTACGTTGCAGCCATCAACTGCCCACCAATTGTGGGGCTCGAGCCGTACTGGACCACCACCAACGGGACTTGGCCCATGCACCGCAACGTGAGCACCGTGGTGGAGTGGTGGTGCATAGGTGACCTCATGTACGAGTCTGACCCTGCAACAGAGCGACAAATGGCAGCCCTAGAATGCCTTGACAACGGCGGAACACTCGAATGGAACGATACCGCAGCTCTACCCTGCTCTAGTAAGTCAATTCGCCCTAGCTAACGTCTTTCATATTTCATTCACATCTCACATTGAAGCAATAAAAACAATCACTGATTTTTTCAGCCGTTTTAGAAACTGATTCATGGTTCAAAATCCTGGAGAGACCAAGAATTCTGCTAGTGTTGGTTAATATATAAATCGTGTTTAGCTCTAGTAGCAAATATCATTATGCTTATTGTAGACCATTTACCATAAATTAAGAAGATACCTTGAAACATAAAGTTTTTCTCTTATTCCATTAATACACACGTATTTTTCATGCATTTGGCCTAGAACCTTTTATGTATGATGGTGAGCTTGTTCTAGGGCATACCTGGAATAAAGGCTTAAGTATTGACTAAGTAAGAATTTTAGTTCCATATGCACCTGTCATTATCCAGGAGGGTCGCTTACAGCTTCCACTTTGTGCAAATAGATAAATACTACAGAGGCTCAACCGGGATTCGAACCTAGGGACTCAGCACAACAACGCGTAACCGCTATGGACTACCGCTAACAAAGCACAAAGTGAAAGCGACCCTCATGGATACTGCCAGGCAGGACTGCATTTTATGCTCTGTTAGCGCTGGCTCAGCGGTTGCACGTTGTCGTGCTGAGTCCCTAGGTTCGAATCCCGTCCTTGGAGATATCATAAATGTTTCATCCCTTTCGTGTCATCGAATCCCCGGAGTTATATTGCACGTGTCGTAAAGTATTTCCTCGTATACCACAGTCAGGATACCTTCCACGTACAACTCGCTTTCCAATGTCCGTCGTAAAAATTAATTTGTTTGAAATGTTCTGTGAGATTATATAATAGCATGGAAAATTGGGTCGGAATTTCACTGAAGTAATTATTTGCCACCTTTATTCAATAACGGTACTGGTGAATTATTTATTTAAAGGCCATATTCGTTTAATTTAAAAAACTGAAAACCTTGCTTAACAGCTTATGTCCGTTTCACATAGCTTCTAAACTCTCAAATCGCACCTCAATTTCTGAAAAAACTAACAAGTTAATGCAAACCGATACTACTAAAGCATTGCAACATTTTCCTTGAAACTAGAAAAGAAATACAGCAGAACATGCACTTTACTAGATCGACTTGTTTTCTTTTTTCAAAAATACTCTTTGTTATACAGCTAGTAGTCGTTCCTCTCAGCTTTACTGTAGGTATTTGGCCGTATGCGTAATAAAATATCGAATTGTTTTTACTGCAGTCAAGTGTCCCGACGGCTTCAGCAAGAGTTACGACGAGATGCGGTGCTATCATTTCTCTACCGAAGTCGTCACAGGCCTTCATCAGGCCGTCGTCAAGTGAGTGTTTCTTGTTACTAGCATTGTCCCCTGCTAGTATTATTGTACTGTCGCTTGTTTATATTATGGTAGAGTGGTCATGCATGGTTATGGGTAAGGGAAGGTGAACTATTTCTGGGTGGCTATTCTTAGATATGGTCAAGGGAGTCTGACTTATTTTAGGGGTTTATAGCTCTTTAGTGTGGTGGTCAAGTTGGTATAACCTTATTCACTGAAAATAACAATATATCACATTTATAGTAGCCGCATTGGTTGCATGATTGCTGACCGTAACGTCTACAGGAATAGGCTTGAATCGAGGATGAAGACTTGTAGCACTAGGAAGATGCCACCTTTTGGTCTCTCCCGGGTCTACAAGTTCTTCCATCCTCACGAAAGTCGCATGACAGAGTTAGTCGGATAGTATCTACAGTCTGCCTCCATCAGTTGCCCACATCCTCATGAATTTAGAACATTGTATGAAAGTTGGAGAGCTTCAACAAGTCTATAATAATATTAAGCAAATTATGATCAAACCAGAAATAAAGAACCCGATTAATATGGAATTACCTTTACTAGGAAGATCAGCAGCATGTTGTAATCGCAGTGCGGTTGGCAGAACACACACCGAAACTGGTAACCAAAACCTAAAACGCGGTTACGACAGCGCCACCTGTCGACGCGCGATGCAAGCACAACAATACAAAAGTAGCTATACTGCTGTACTGGAGACGTCATCAGCCGAGCTGGTATTAAATAATCTTAAATACTTACGCCGCGTAAGAAAGTTTATTCGTTATTCAACTGTGCAATTCTTTGGAACTGGAAGTTGACCAGCGGTTATGCGTGCAACACCGAAAGCCACGATGCAATCGTTAGTGCTGCTTTTCGTCGAGTTGTGATTAGGACAGAATTTTTTGAGCAACCTAATGGAAGGTGTAACGCAAATGAACGTAAAATTGTGGTTACAACACGCCGTAGTATTTTGAAGCGCAGTCAAGTGGTTTCCAAAGGCAACTAGAGCACTCTGGGAGCGCATACCTCCGCCAAGCAAGGCAACGGTAGCAAAAAATTCAAATTGGCTCTGAAACCATAATTTTCTTTGTATCAACTCCAAAATCTGATCATTTGTGCCTTTTGATGGTAATAACAGCTTGTGAAATTTTCTTGCAGATCCGTTAATAACTTTTTGAGTTATGATGCTACCAAACGTCATAACAAACATGAGTCAAACATACAAACGAACAAACCGATCTGCACCAAAATTTAATCATTTATGTCTTTTAACGTTACTAGCAACCCCTATACATTTCATATAGATCCATTCATTGCTTTTTGAGTTATTGTGCTAACAAGCATAAAATGAGGAACAGTGACAAGCGAACGAACAAACGGATCATTACCAAAATTTGGTCATTTACTCTTCGTTATATACTCAACAACTGATGTGAATTTCATAAAAATCCGTCCATAACTTTTTGAGTTATGGCATTGAGAAAAATGAGGCAAACAAACAAACGGATCTTCACCAAAAGTTATTCATCTGTTCCTCCTAACATACATAACAATCCCAGTAAATTTCGTCAAAATCTGTCCATAACTTTTTTGAGTTATCTTGGTGACAAAAAGACGGACAAACAGTCAGACAGACAAACCCGACGAAGACACAACCTCCTTGACGAAGGTAATAAAAGGTTAAGCCATGATTTGGTTAATATTTTTTACAATATCTCGCAGGTGTATTGGAATGCACGCGACGGTGGCAGTGCTGCACGACGGAAGAGATCTGGCGCCTGCTGAAGCTGACACCCCTTACTTCACATCCCACAACGCTCAGTGAGTGCTACATGATACACGATGTTACCCACATTCCATAAGCCAACACATTTTACTTAATAATATACGTCTGTCGCCCCGTCCACACGGACCAACGAGCTCATCACTGGAAATGAGACTATCCAGGGTAGTCTATAGTCTGGAATTAGTCCAGTTATGAGTACGTCTTTTGATAAGCTGTTTCTCCCTCATTATTATTGTTATCATCATCATCCGTGAGCGAAGCGAAAAACGGTGATAATATTTTTGTTGAAGATTTCGGCATATATATTTGTATTAATATAGATACATACGTCCAACCAAAAAGAGGTAGAAGGAGTTGAGCAATGTTCATAATTTAATGCAGGGAGTCTTGTGGCTTGACCTAGATGTGACCAGTGTAAAAAACTATGATTAGCTGGCTATCAAATATGACGGCGATGAATTTTGTTGTCTGTTCATCCAGAAAGAGGCAGAAGGGGTTGAGTCATAATAATAAATTTTGTAGGTGGCCTTACTGAGATAGGAAACCTGCGAAAACTTTAGAGTTATCTGGCTCTAAAAAATGACGGTGTTGAAATTTTTCTCTCCTCTCAAAAAGAGGGAGAAGGAGTTGAGTAATGTTCGTAATTTTTTTTTTTTTTTGCAGGGAATCAGTTGGGTTGACCTAGGTGTACACGATGGTAGTCTCTAGAGTTAGCTGGCCATAACAAATGACTGCGTTGAAATTTACCCGCACCCTTGTGCGTTACAGTTATTATTATGATTTTTAATGGCTTTCCTGTCACTCTCTAATATGTTTTCATTCAATTTATCTCCCTCTTTTGGGACATTGGATGGCGCCTGGGAGAATTCAGCAGTTTCTTCCTCCTTCCACAGTATTTAATTGCTCGTTCAGGTATGTCTTAAAAATGAAGAGGACAACAGCAAATGTTAACATGGTGTTGACGCTCGGATGGGTAAGGCGAAGACCTATAGGTTGCCACATCGAGAGCAAGTAAATAAATAACTAGAACGCCCAAGGGCGTAAAACCATCACCCGCGGGGGGAGGGTAAAGGTAAAGTAAACTTAAACCACACCCTCACCTGGGAAACCCACATGCATTAGCTTGTGCCGCGGGTATAGGCCCACAGGCCCCAGATGAGTAAGTGTAGTTGCAGTCGACCTCGGGTTACAAAGAACTATGGCGCCAATTTGACGGAAGGAACATATGATCCGAGATGCCCACCCCCTCATCTGTGAGAAAGGAAAGTTCCACCACGGCGCAATGCATGCACACAACTGCTGAGTCAGCACACCAAGATCTGCAAAGAGCTCGGCTGCCTGGGATGGCATCGAACGTGCGAGCGATACGAGGTGTTAGAGCTGCGAACGGAAGCATGCAGCTACCGTGGCGTCAATGTCTTCACTTTTAATGGCCTGCTTTTTCTTGAGTTTTGATAGATTTCATATCTAGGTCAAACAACTTGATTCCCTGTAAAACGTAATGAACATTGTTCAACTCCTCCCTTTTTTAGGTGGACAGACAAATAAATATACGGGTGTATCTGTACTTAAATCTGAGCGAACACATTACTGCAATACCTCTCTCGCTTCGTTTGAGGGTAATAACAACGCTTTCCTAAATACACATAGGGACACGGTTCACGTGCACAGGGTACATCAGATGCAAACAACAGGTAATAGTAGCTAAAATACTAGCTTAAATTTCAGGTAAATATATTTCACAAATCTGAATCAAGTTTTATGCATAAACCCCAGATTGAATGCTCTTGAGACGGTAAAAATGTAAAAAAATAAGAACCCACTTCTTGCATGTAATATGGAGTCTTTGACCTTCTCAGACGTAATCAGGTAGACATAAGCATTATTAACACAATCCACAGCGGGAAAACTAACGTTACTGTCCGAAGCTCCAAATATGTAACCTTAACCTGATGAGTGTAATTTAGCTCGCCTTCACACCGCCAATCCATGACGTCCTAATTTGTTTGAAGTATTAGGACTCGCCTATTAATCGACAAACCAAATCTCGCGGAATTGTTTCGATGTGGTAGCCCAAGCCGACTGGTCTTCGTTGTTGCTAGTATTTTCGCTTGTATTTTGCTAATAGGTACAGACGTTCTGTAGAAGGCTTACGAAAATGCCCCCATCTACTTTACACTGAAATTGCTAATGAGATTCTCCATGCGCGTCACAAAAAAATTTGCCTTAATGTCATAGTATTTTCTTGTCGTGCATATCTTGTGTTCGATGCAAGAGAATTGCATTTACATTATGATTCTCTTATTTTTGCAGAGGAGATGGCTTAGTTGAACCGCCGATCCCCACTGATGACCCCATCATCAACTGCACAGACACTACCTGTGACGTGAGTACTTGGACCATAGCAAGGAGGTTTCATACAGGGAGAGAGCAACGGCTGCAGAATCGGAAACTGAACTCGCTGACTCGCTGATTGGCTGACAGATTGTGATTGGTGGAAAGGGAGCAGCTATCGATGAACAAAAAAAAATCTGTACGCCGTACGGATCATTATGGCTGCGTCCCCTCATCATATTAGAAAAAAAAAACCTGCTCGGCCCATAGGTCCCAATACTGTATGGTACCGTCTTTCAAATCATCGTGGGGTGACTAAATAATGTTAGGAAGTGGCGTGGTGAACGGAGGGGGAGTGAAAAGCAATAATCTCGCAATTGAAGTTGTTCATTTAATCTTAATTCATGAGTTGACCTAGTCTCTGCCCTAGCAAGAATTCTGAAACAATGCATTTGTGGCACACAATATAAGGAATGGTAACTACCCAAAGAAAACTAAAATAGAGGGACGTGTGTTTGCCCTTGTGTAAAAGTAGGGTAAGACGCTAAGCATGCACTTGATTAACTTTTTTATATGCATATATTTTACTTCGCTTAATGCTCTTCCGTAAATTCGATTTCAAATTACTGAGAAGACTCGCCATTTCTCCGCATCCTAAACATAATTTATTTTAGAGGTTAAACGTGAGTTATACATCGTAGGGAATAATGTAAGACATACGCACCTAAGGATAGCTTTAATTCGAATTAGGCCTACAAGTAATTCTTGTTCGTCGAAATCGTCTTTAGCCTTCGGTGTTTACCGTACACTTCTAGTTAATGTTTAATTCAGGTATATATATAGTAGATCAGGTTAGACACTAGGTAACCGACTGGCATAGGTCCCCATTCCTAAAGAGGAACGGAAACCCAGTCTGCTAGCCACTAAGGGGTTAAGATCATAGTGTTATTCCTGCTAAAGCTCCATTGACGAATTGAAACGGATTAGCTTCACCGCTAATTAATGAAGAGATATTTACACAAATACTGGCCAATCATATTGGCGGTAGTGAGACTTCAAGACTTTTGATCTTACTGATGCGCGACCTCACTGCTTCATCGCTGGGGTAATGAGGACCTGGGCCTGCAACACTCGGCTGCTGGAGCGAAACGCCCCAACCTACTTTCTCCATGCGGTCACAGAGGGTGGCGCTTAGTTTCCATCCACTTGCAGAATACCCAACGAGAATAAGGAAAACTAGAACTCATTGTGGCGTAAGACCTTCACCCGCGGTGTGGAGCAAAATTTAACGTCATCATTCTTGATGGCGAATTACTCTAAAGATTTGGCATTTTTTCCCATCTAGGTCAACCCACCTGACTCCCTGCAAAAAATTATTAACATTGCTCAACTCCTTCACCCTCTTTTTGGGTGGACAGATAATAAATAAACAAATATACTTAAATCTTCAACGAAAACATTGTCACCGCTCTCACTTCGTTCGCGGGTAATAAAGACTTGGTTGAAAGTACTTCCCTTTGCTCTTCACAGGGTTGTGATGGCAACACGCCTCTATCTTTCAGAATTTCAAAGCTACTGCATTTGTTGTTTTCCATTTTTTTCTTATGGCAGATATAGATACATTAATGCAGTTTCACATAAATAATTACGTTTCAACAGCTGAGTGCGGATAACCAGTGCCTGTCAATCCTGAAGAATGGCTCGGCTTCACCTGTGTTTTGCAACGCCGAAATGAACTACATATGCATGGTTCCAGGTAAGTGTTATAATTCAATAGTACAACTCCCATAATCAAAACCAATGCAATAAACACCAACACTGTTTCTATTTGTGGACATTTATTTGTAAAATTATCTCAGCCAAGGAAGTTATTTTTGTCGAGTTTGTTTGTTGTTTGTTTGTTTGTTTCTTTCTTTGTTTGTATGCCTGTCAGATTGTTTGTCTGTCCCCAAGATATCTAAAAAAGCTATGGAGGAGGAGTTTTTTAGAGGAGTTTTGTTACGCAAGTTAGGAGGAATAGAAGATTACCTCATGACAAGAAGCCATTCAACCGTTTTGTTTGTCTGTCTCTTTTTTCTCAGTAGCATAACTAAAAAAGTTATGGACGGATCTTCATGAAATTTGCTCAAATTTTCAGGTATGTTACGAAGAGAAATTGATCAAATGATCTGTCAATATGTATTTTTGACTTTATGTTTGTTAGGAACATAGCCGCAAGTTACGAGCGGAGATTTATGAAATTTGCAGGAATTGTTACATATGTTAAAAGACACAAATGATTAATTTCTTGTGATGATCGGTTCTTCTGTTTATATGTTTGACAGAATAATACTCAATGCGTTAAGGACGGATTATCAAGAAAATTACTGAAGCTGTTATTAATGTCATTGTGCGACATTGACCAAATTTTCTTGATGATGAAAAAGAAATTTTAGTTTCAGGACCAATTTCCATTTTTTCTTGACTTTGCCTTCCTTGGTGAAGGTATCCGCTCTCAGAGTGCTATAGTTATTTATGCATTTATTTTATATTTATGCAGGTATAAATTTGTATCTTTTGAATCATATTCTGGAGAAAATACATGCGCAAAAAACAGAACAAGTTGAAGATAGTGGCGACCTTGTATCGCTGTGGTGGCTCCGATGCAGTCAAATTAAGCCTGATTGCAGATGATAACCAAAGTAAAGAAGCCTCAAAATTCAATGCCCTTCTTGCTCTGACAATGTTGAAATCTATGCAATGGAAATGTCTGTAATATCTCCTACCGCTCTTATTGATCCTTAGTTTCATTTCCTTAGCACATCGATCCTTTCTTTGCTGACACGTTGTGCAAATAACTAGGCAAATGATCGACGAAGCTAAGCGTAAAAATATAAAATGTGTTCCAAGGTACATTTAAATTACGGAGACAAGCGAACGGCATGAGAACTTTGCTTCAGTAATTATTTTTCTAATTTGCTTTCTTGCTTTGATGAAACAGTTTTTCACCCCAGAAAAGTATTTCGATCGACTTAAGTTGTATGTATGAGGGCGTATCAATAATACGCTACTGAAATTTACATTCATTCAGTAATGCTTGGCTTCTTGCTAATAGAAATTAGAGTTTTTGCTGGCACTTACGGGAACGAAGGATTATACTGCTCAGCTGAACTGAAATCTGAGCGTTCATCTCCTGCGATATATTCAGTACGCGGTTACAGTGCAGCCGGTTACAGTGCAGCCGCGGTTACAGTGCAGCTGCGGTTACAGTGCAGCCGGTTACAGAACAGCCCTCAAGAGTTTATTAGTAACAGTAGTACGAATAAGGAAGAAATGTCGCTACAAAATTTCCTGCTATAATTTTAGATAGCACAGATCCACTAGTGAAGTTATTGAATTTCTGAATGGCTAGTTATTAGTATTGTTTGTTGCTCATCTTAGAAAGCTGCATAGCCGGAAATTCACGGTGCGGCAGACCATTAATTGCTCTTCTAGTGCTTAACCCATAGAGTGTGAATTAATCGGTTTTATGTCACTATCACCCGCATCTCTCAAGTAAGGATTACGGGCTTGGACGGTGCCCAGCTAATGCCAGGACTCTAGCGGGAGCATAGGCCTTTTATTCACCGGATGCCCTTCCTGCAGTGAACCAGTGACGCTTATAGGAATAGAACCCGAGACATGTCGATCCAGAAGCGGGAATTTTACCATTACGCCACGGTAGCCCATTACGTATCACTTCTTATATTCCGCTGCTGTCATCATACTCTAAAGTGCGCTAAATAGTCCACTGGAAGTTCACTTTTATGATAAATTCCCTGAAAAAAAAGCCTGTCAATGCTATTTTATATAATGGATACGCTTCACGCCTCAAAGCGTGTTTTGCATTACTAAGCTGAGAACTCAAAAACATTTGGTGAGTTTAAGACGCCTAAAGTGTGCAGCGCTATCATAGCCGTAGATGTTAGATAATTTTTTTCTTTTTACACTTTTTCAGCAGCTAAAGGTCATTAATTCTCCCACATAAACGTGCATTGTTTGCAGGCAAAAACAGGTTTTAAACTGTAATTACGTGAATATTATCACGCATGCACAAAATATAAGTGCTGACATATTCTCATGACACAATAAGTATGCGATACGTGCCTTTCGTTGCAAGTTACGACATGCTTTGTTCGAGTTTCCGAACCCCCTATTACTGGCTCTTCTGCTACTCTCGTTACTTTTGGTGAGAAGTAAGAAGACTTTCGGGATCCACTTGTAGTGTATGGAATTCGGCACTAAAGAATGCGCAGTTGAGACTTAGCAAAGTAGCAGAGCTGCCAAAAGCACTTCCCTAGTCCTGAAATTGAATTAATTAAGAGTAAGCTAACTCTGCCCTATCTAATACTGAAAGCGAAACTTGAGACGGATGGGTTAGATGATGGGTCTGCGGAAGGACGGGCGTACGTCCATACGTATGAGACAAGAAGAGTACTATCATAGAAAATGATCGTTACTATTATTCTACAGGTGAATGTGCTCCTGGTTATTTCTTAGTGGACGGTGGCTGCTATCAGACGCTTGGTTCTTCCCTTTCTGCCATCGGCGAAGCGGAAATTTTCTGTAATGCATTTAACGGCAGTCTAGCGTATCCCAACAGCTACGCACATCTACAAACCCTCTACTTGGAACTAATGGTAAGTGTATCGCACCACCGTACTCCTACACTTCGTTTGCTTCTCCTACTCAGGGATTACGCAAAGTATACAACATTGGGGGGGGGGGGGCAGGCCCCTCCCGGTAGCGACATCCCTGCTCCTACTGGTACTGCGTAACTCTTGTTTCTTATTTTCTACACTTACAAATGTTCTCGATAATTTTCTTTCTCTGCATTTCCAGCTTTCTGCCTCTTAAGGTCCTCTCTCTACTTCACAGCGAGTTTTGCTGAAATAAGCGGGTAAAGAAAATCAAATTCTAACAAGGCTCCGTCCGGGCTCTTTTCTTGCCTTACTTCTCTCTGGGAATGATCATGTCGGCCATGTACAGCCAACTATCTAATAGAACATAAATTCAATGAAGTGAAGGTTTCACTGACTTACACTAGAGGTGGACCGAATATTTGCATTCCCATTCTCAAATATTCGCATGGTTTCCAATATTCGCATTCGGATATTCGGATGTAGACATGCGAATATCTAAGCATATCTACCGATGAAGATCTTCTGGAATGGTGAAAGATGCACGAGAATATTTATCTTAATCATTCTTAGTTAGCAAGGTCTTATAAGACCTTGCTTGCTTGTCCGCCTATTAGTGTTGCGAGTGAGCGTCTTTTTAGTGTCACCGGCCTAGTATACGATGAAAAACAAAGTAACATGACTAGTGAAAGAGCATAAAAATTCTTATTTTTGAAGTTCAACCTGGCAATAAAAATCGAATTTAAATATTTGATGCTTGGAATTTATACTTGTACTATCAACAGCAATAATGGCTTACATGCATTCTCGTGAATTTAGTCAATCTATCTACTAGTAAATAATTCTTTTTCAAAGAGCGGTGGTTAGGGAAGAGGTTGGTGGGATGCATGCAATACCGGCGCCACACAGACAACTTGATACAAGGACACCAGACTCGCACGTCATTTATGCCACGGTATCTATGCTACCGATACTGAATATGTATCGAAACTGCCCGAGAGCTGCTCATCCTAGCAACCAATTGGGTGTAGAAATGCATATGTGGCCTCGGCATAAGAGTGGGTCCTGAGCACGCATCCTGGAAATGAAGAAAATTTATTGTATTTTAATTATCTATTTAATTTTGTATGGCTAAACTCCCAGACAATCTAATGCAGGTCATAATATCGCCAATTGTAAAAGGTAAAGAGAAGTGTGTGTCAGACTAGAACAACTACCGCCCTATAGCCGTATATAGCCACGTCTCTTTCAATGTTAGTAGAACTGGTTCTTGAGAGACGGATGACAATATATATTGTCATCCGTCATCCGTGCAGATAACCAATTTGGCTTTAAAGCAAAACACGGCACTGAGATGGCTGTCTTTGAGCTAAAACAAGTTATAAATCACTTCACCGACAATGGCTCTCCCATGTATCTGTGTTTTCTAGACGCTAAGGCAGCATTTGATAGAGTGCATCATTACTCTCTGTTTAAGAGAATGCTGGTGAAACAAATACCTCCCTACATTGTAAAATGTTTAAATATTGGTTTCAAACCCAAAAATGCTATGTAAAATGGGGAGCGAAAACATCATCAGTGTTTTTCATGACTAATGGTATACGAGAAGGAGGCCTAGTCTCTCCCATTCTGTTCAATATCTTCATTGACTGTATCCATACAAAGTTAAATGCAGCTGGAGTAGGCTGTCATATTAACAATAAAGCAGTAAATGCCCTTAGTTATGCTCACGACATGGTGCTTGCCTCTCCCCATGCTCCAGGACTACAAAAGCTCCTTGCAATCTGCAAGGTCAAAGCGAATAATCTTTGTATTGAATATAAAACAGTTTGCATGTATATTAGGCCTAGGAGAAGTAGACTTCTCGGTCATAAACATTCTGTTCTGAATGGTGTAGATCTTAAGTTCGTAAGCAGCTTCTCTTACCTGGATCATAAAATCTCTGTTGATTTTCGTGATAACCAGGATATAGAGAAAGAAACGAGGAAGCTCCATGGAGCTGGTAACATGTTAATTAGAAAATTCAGTCTCTGCTCGGAAGAGGTGAAGTGTCAGTTATTCCGAACCTATTGTTACCTCCTGTACTATAACTCATTTTGGGGTAACTTCAAAAAGAAATTTATTCAGCGTTTGCGCATAATGACATATTCCGCAGATTAATGAACGTGCCGAGGTCTAATAGCGCAAGCCTGATGTTTGCTCAAAAATACACTGATTGTCTCAAAGTCAGGACCAGGAAATGCGCATGGAGCCTAAAAAACAGGATTGAAAACTCCAAAAACTCTTTAATAAAAGCCATCCGTATAATGGCCATGGCTACAAACGATCTAATATGTATATACGATGGCAGCACATACTGTTGCCTGACGGAGGCCAAGCAATGGGGCGTAATGATGTCTAATATGTAAGATCACTGCAACATTTTCTGTGTGTTACCTAGAAATAAGATACATTCCAATGTGTACCATACACCATTCCAAGTTTGTAAAGTCTATGAGTACTTAATAAAGATTATTATTATTAACAAATTCGACTATCGAAGAGTCCACTCCAGACTCTAGAATTTATATAAAATGCCATATTACTTGAGAATATGCTAAAAAAACAGACATTCGGTCCACGTCTAACTTACACCCAAGGGTTATAATGCATCTCTGACGGACCACCACTTCCATATTTGGTCCCTGGACTGATTTATGAAGCGCTGATGCACATTTGGCTAACTATGTACTGAGTGACCCCTGACGCAAATTATTCAGAGCGACACAAGGAATGCGTACTATTAGCGATAAATACAAACTCATCGGCATAGGGCATTGGTAGAGACGAAGTTAATGTTGCTGATTTTTAAGTAATTTAGGTGCCCAAAAAAATCTATAGCTGTCACATACCGCCACCTTACATTGACGCATTAATTATTTTTCTCTGATAAACACACTCCTTAACACACCCTTGTTTGAGGTCTCTTAGTTAATTAAATCACTTTTTTTCATAGTAGTTTTATTTACCAGTCGTGGAGCAACTATTGCCAATATTTGAGAAGCAGTGACGCAGTGCGAAGTCTTATGTGAGGCTAATTTCAATTATTAGGAGCCACTTTTGAAAATAGAAAACAAATTAGTAATGTCAAATATTTTATTTTTATAATGGCTACTGAAACCTTGGAAAATCTTGCAATCGGATAATCATAACGACAGTCTAATATTATGCATTTACAACATGTGCCTCTAGTACTGTACTAAAAAACTTTCACCCGTAATGACAAAATCTTCGTTTTCAGGCATCACACACGAATGGCGATAAATTTTGGATCGCAATTAATAAACGGTAAGTATATATATTAATTGCTTAGACCAGTGTTTCCCATTGGAGATGTATATGAACCTACGGATCTCCTCTGGTTCACGCACGGACCCCCTGTGGTTCACGCACGGACCCCCTGTGGTTCACGCACGGACCCCCTGTGGTTCACGCACGGACCCCCTGTGGTTCACGCACGGACCCCCTGTGGTTCACGCACGGACCCCCAACCGGTTCATGACGTTTATACTAGCTTTCATGACTAATGTTATTGCTGTTATCGCATTGACGATCAAAATTAATAACTTATTTAAAGTTATTAAAAGAAAACTGTTTGTTTTGGTGAACTATTATTTAATTTTTAAATTACAAAATTTAAGTATGCTATCGTTACCAGTTAATTTTAATTATTTCATTATAAAAAATATTATAGTTTTCTGAACAGCGGTTATTGCAGCGTTAGATTTCTTTAGTTCAATGTAAACAGTCATTTAAGGCAAGTCTAAAATGATTCATGATAAATATATGCGAAATTACACTCTGTTAGACTAGTAGTGATATTGCATAGTTATATTTTTAGCGTATGGAATTAAATTTTGACTCTTCTATATAACCTAAATAACATCGCACTGTACAATACAAATTTCTACAGAAATATACCGTGGTCCTTTGGTACATATTCTACGAAGTTAATGTCATGCTAACAGTCATGATGTCCGCGTATTCAAATTCGTTTGGACATGGGGGGGGGAGAGGGGGCGTAGAAAAGTGAAGTCTTGGAAGCAATGGCTTCCAACAGCGGTAATTCTGGCAGCCATCTTAGATTTGAAGCCCTTAAAATTGAAATAAAAAATGGCACCCTAATTGTTTTCAAACCTTATCTTATCTTCTTTCAAAATCAAGTGAGTTTTTGCTTTTACAAAAAGAAATGACACGAAATTACAAATGAGCCTACATTATTGAGTCAAATTGAGTGGACTTGGTTTAAATCGACTTTGGAGACCCAATCACGTGAGCCACAGAATTTGAAAGCATGCTATGGAAAAGAAAAAAAGAAACAAACCGGTGAGGTCAGGTTAGATGGTGATGTTAAAAAAGATAACATCAACCTGACCGCACCCTCAACTGATAAACCCACCCGCACTGGTTTCTGCTGTGTATATAAGCCCACCGACCTCAGACTAGATACTACGGATTATCAAAAACTGTGGTGCCAATTTGCGCCGAAAAGTGCAAATGACTCCCCCCCCCCCATTCCTCATCTTTGAGGAGGCAAGTACCTCCACGGTGCCCTGCACGCCCACAACTGCCGAGTCAGCACCCTCTCGATCAGTAAAGAGCTCACGTGCCTGGGTTGCCCTCGAACCTACAACCCAAGGAGAGTGAGAACGCTAGCGCGCTGCTATCGTCGGTCTAATGATCCAAATAATAAATTACTCCATCACACTTGAATACCCCAGGTCCTTCCCAACGATTGTAGGTACTTCTTTTTGGTTCATTTTCAAGCGATTACATCTTACCGAGATGTGCACCAGTTTCAGACCACCTTAGGAATAACTCCACACCCGGCTCCTGTTGTTGCAGCGCCCATGTGATAGATACGCAATTTATTTTATTCTCTCACTGAGGATATAACGTGAAGTTGGACGGAAAGATGGACGGGCGAAACCGTAAGCGATTATCTAGCCTGTTGGGTATTTACCTGTTCATTTATTAACCATTTGATTTATCTAGCCATTTATTATTTCACGGATGCATTTGCATTCAATGAGCAAAGATTGCTATCAAAATATACTCAAAAAGTAGAGAAACTAAACTATAAATCACAAGGGGAACGGGCAGATGGATCTATCGTGATTTGCCTAACTGAAGTAGAATTGACTAGCTTTATCCGTAGTTAAAGCGGAAGTTGTGAAGCCTCAGGCACTGGATCTTCCGTGAAGAATCATAACCCTAGCATTAAAGCATGAAATCACAATTGTTTGTCATTTTGGGCTGCAGATAACGCTAGTCATGTTAGGTAACACAGAAATTTCTTGCATTTTTCAGAGATACTGTTTACTATAAGAATTGCATAAGGTTTTTGGTTCTTTTTTTTTTTTTTTTTTTTTAAACATGCCCATCTAAGAGTAATAATACTTGTGGGGCAAACAGCAAACAAGTCATTTTCAACTAGCAATGCAAGGAAAACCTATAGTAAAATTGACCTAAAATTAGCTAAACCATTTAGATGAAAACATAGACACTACAGATCAAACTTTGTTAACAGGATACATAAAATTATACAAATCGAAATTTCTAAACGTTAGACTGATCGTGCTTCTTGACATGTCGTACGGTATCAATATCATCTATAAGAAGACAATAAAAGTCAATTAGTGAAAATTCTAAAAACTAACCCTATATAGTAATCCTACTGATTCAGAAATTTATTAACAACACTACACTGGATAAAAATTAGAAACAAAATATCTCCCTCAATAATTTGTAATGATTCAAATTCAGGCACCTTTAATTATCACAATACTTTCTAAGGGCGTAATCTTTGAACATCTTCTTAAAAGTCGGTTGTGACATAGGATGTATTAAAGCCTCTGGTAGTGAGTTGAAGCAACGGATGCTTTGGAATATTGTAAATCTTTTTTGTACTTCAAGTCTAATGTTCGGATAGTTTAGCCTCTGATTACGCGTGTTATGGTGGTGATGAGGCACCAGTAGCCTTCTATGTATAATAATACAGACATTCACCTAACCAACAGGCTAGGCGATTATACAATTGGTGGGCTGTTCCCTGACGTCACGGCAGACACGGACCTGGTAGCAAAGCTGGACTTGATTACGAGCTCTCAGATGCGCGCCCTGATGACCCAAGCGGCCGCTCTGGATGATACCTCATTCGTAGAGGCGCAGGCAGAGGAGTCACTGATTCCCCTGTGCCAGTGGCCGGGAGTTATGGGTGAGTTTAGCAGGTGTTTTGCGCCAGTAGCCGGGACACGTTGGTGAGTTTAGCAGGTGTTT
>LQNS02015105.1:13244319-13273742 GCA_001587735.2 Parhyale hawaiensis
GAAACTGCAGACAGGGGCTGCCACTCGTCCGAAACTGCAGACAGGGGCTGCCACTCGTCCGAAACTGCAGACAGAGGCTGCCACTCGTCCGCAACTGCAGACACGGGCTACCACTTGTCCGAAAATGCAGACAGGGTCTGCCACTCGTCCGAAACTGCAGACAAGGGCTGCCACTTTGGACCTCGGAATCAATTTCGGGTGGTTAACCTTGAGATTTTCGAAAGCTCAGCGTTGATCAGTAACATAAAGTTGCAGTCGTATCAACGGAATCGTGTTACTTACAACGCTTGCCTCCCGATACAAAGTGGTAAACCTAACGCTCCTGGTTGGAGCTCCGGATGGGTCAAGTCTCGAAATCTTAATTTTGCCGGTCAATCAAAGGCGCCTCCCATACCTTAATTAATATAACAAAGCGAAGTAAATATGCAGTTTCTGCATCATGTATACGATGACACGAAACATCCAATAGAAATTCAAATGCTTTAGTATGTAACCCTCGCGGTGGCTCCTTTAGATATACGGTACGGAGTGAAACGAATATTGAGTATTAACTGTGTGCGACCCTTCCTTAGCAACGCACTTACAAAAAAATGGGTTGTGTATTAAACAGTGTTAGTCTTAAAAACCGTATTTTTGAACACTGACAGCACTAACTCTAATCAACAATTAAGATGGTCAGGAGGTCGCAGTTTCCGTATGAGTACTCTGTCTCTTCTGACCTCATAGCTCCGACAGTGCGTGATCGACTGCAGCCATGCACTCCTCTGATGAAGCCCTCGGGAATCTATCAGCATCACGCATCCGTGCATGCTGATTTCTCAATCAGGGTTAGCCATCCATTTACTTTACCGTTCAAAGGTTACATAACTCTTGCGTTTTACAGCATGCATGGGAGCTCCCGAAGTACAAAACGCCACAACAGACTATGCAGACACCACCGTCTACGTCTACGATTTAAATGTTGCAATGGACACGACCTTAACTACGAATGATCACGTCCTCGCCACCTGCATCGCTAACTACGCCGCTGCCTTCAACGTGACCGAGCAGAACATCACCTGTACGATGAGCCACTGGAACATGACGGGAATAATGCCTTGCAGAATTGGTGGGTTCCTCCACAGTACATTGAAGTCAATCTAAAATATTGCAGCATTAATGCTTCGAATACTCAAAGAAATTCTACTAGAATATAAATTGGCATTGGATATTTGCTGTGTGGTCGTTAAAGTTCACTGCGAGCTTAAGTGCTCAACAATTTTGCAGATTGTGCAGAAATAATCCGAAAATTTGTTTTTTACGCTCTGGTGCTTCTAAAGTTTCTCATGAACAATGCTTTAGTGAGTCTGCCATAATTAACTTTTTTATACGCCTATTGTACCTTTCTCCCATTGTTCAGCCTATACTTGCAGCTCTTGTTCTGTTGTCTTGTTCTTTACTTACCTTGAATTATTGACAGCCTGCACGGAAGATCCTCCCGCCCCTGGAGCCAACATGACCCACGCCGAGGTGACCGACTGGTTCCCTGGCGCCACCGTCGCCTACACCTGCGATGCTGGGATGAACATGGAGTCAGATGGGGTGAGTAACCCATACGTCGATGATGCTGGGACGGACATTTATTAGGAAAATGAGATGAGTACCTAAATTAGACGCAAGATAGGTTTTTTAGCAGTGTATCATTGTCCTTAGTCTTTCTTTCCTTTTTGGATAACTGAATTGTCTTTTTACGTGACATTTCTTTTAGATAATCGATAGCACTGTCGTTCAATTATTCTTGTATTTTTTACTTATTATTTCAAAATAGATACTGAAGATGGGATGGATCCCGAAACGTTTATGAAGTATCAATAGAATTTTCAACCATGTTCGCTTCCGTTACCATGGGTTTTAAATTTATGAACACCAGTTGTGTTGGAATGAATATTATGTCAGAGGGTGTGACGATTTCATAAATACCGTAACTCCTCCATCAGTGAGCAGGTAATTTCCATACAACTTATTTTTCGTATTAACAGCACTATTTGCAACTCTGCTCTCAGCAGCTTGAGGCCAGAAATTTGGCAAAAAGGTTGTTAATTCTGTTCTCCCAAAATATTAAATTAGTTTTGCTAGCTGCAACTTGTGGACATGAACTTAATGAAGATACAATTAATTCTATTGACCATTAATTATTAAAAAAAATCGCTTTCGATCAATGAGGCTTGCTGTCATGACATCCGTAGAAATTGTGTGCACTATCAGTGGGCAAATATATTTAAAAATGACTATTACATCACGGATATTTTTGGCTCTAACGCCATAAAAATGAATGTGAACGAAGCCTCAATGTGCAACATTCAGCAAGCAGATAACTGCGCAACACGTGCACTGTACAGATCTACATTCCTTCAATTTTATTTATTTATATTTTGTCATACCCACAACAGTAGCATGCCATGCGTGTCCGATTTCTGTGCTAGAGGTCCCAGGATCGAGCCTGCCGGGGCGATCTTTGTGGCATCCGGAGTGCTGAGTCGGCAATTGCTTGGTATGCGGAGCTGTGGGAGGGGCACCCGCCTGACCAGAAATGGAAAGGTGTGGGAGGTCAGGTTGTTGAACCTTCAGTTCTGTCGCCATAGTTCTTAGTGACTCGTAGTCGGCTGCAACTGTACTTACTCCTCTGGGGCCAGTTGGCCTATATCTGGAGCACAAACCAGTGCGTGTGGGTTTTCCAATGGAGGGTACAGTCAAAGTTGACTTAAGCTTTACCTTTAGATACAATACTTCTTGAGCTTTTAACGGCTTACACCTCCTTCCTATCAATTTTTCCATCACCGTTTAGAACTGATGCCCTGCAACGACTGCGGTTCTCAATGATAGTGACGCTGTATTGGCACCAACATGGAGTAAGTGTCCGAGCAAAACTCTGTAGGTAAAGTGCGTCCGGCTATTAAGAGCACAGTGCATTACTTGCCGTTATGTTCTACTTTGCTGGGGGCTGTGGATTTCTGTGAGGACTCTATAGTTTCTCGGGTTAGCAACAAAACCAGTGATTCCATTCATTTTGAGAAACATAACTGATTAACTGCACGGTTAATCTGAGTCTGCACTCAGATTAACCGTACACTCAAGTGGGAAATCCAGATGCACTGATTCGTGCTGAAGGGAAGTGTAGTGGCCCCCAGAGAAGTGTAGTTCAGCAGCCTACTACTGATTTTCCGCGATATTAAATCATATATGGAAGTTTAAAGCTGCAGCTGCGATCCCCCGACCAACCCATTGCTTGCTAGGGTCAATACCCCCTCAATGGCACGTAAGTGCTGGAAATGCCGACTAAGCAAGGCGAACATTGTACGGATGCGACTACTTGGTAGAGACGCAGGACTCACATCCTGCCACTGACAGCATAACTTGCACCACAACACAGGGTATTTCAAAAGCGGTTTATCGTGATCAAAAATTAAACTATGTTAACTTGTGTCCCAAAAAATTCTAATCAATCATTCTGTATTTTGTCAGTAACACTAGAAATCGATGTAGTAAGTCCAGTTTGAAGATATTAAAGGTTGCTCGATGCATGCCTGACAGTGCACTGCCGGTAACACCAGCCTTAAAAGGCGTACCTATGCAACAAGGCTAGTGCGTATCTTTCATTTTTATATTTGTTTTGTCAGAGCAGCTTTTCGAAAGGAAAGCTGGGATTATCTCGGAGCAAGACGGACAAGCACTCATACTTACATTGAGAAATGTGTTGCCCCAAGTCCAGCTCGCATTGCCGTGCACCGGTAGAGTGAATATACATACCCGCCTCAGCGTGCTCATGCAGCACGAGAACTATTAATTTTTGTGTCCCATGAGCATGCCAAGGCGGGTAATTCCAATTTGTGCACGCGAAAGCGTGCTGCTTTAGGTACAACACCTTTAACAATAGCAGGCCCACAGTACGTTTATTTTTCCAGGAACTGCCGGTGGCCTCGACAACCACTGCTACCTGTGAAGAAAATGGCACCTGGACTGTAGCTCGGCCCGTACTGGATTGTTACCTGCGTATGTAAATTACCTCTTATCTTAATATATTCTCGTGTACAGGAAAAGTCTCCCATGCCTTTCCAATAGCTGGAAATAATCTTCCTGTGCACTGAGGAAAGTTCTGTGCTGCACGAATGCAGCAATTATCGTCTGTCGTTGGAACTTAAAAGAACAAAGAATCCTTGTGGCAGAATAACACAATATGATTTGGCTGAGCTAATTATGTAAACAAATGGATGCCTGGAACCATGGTTCCTACGTACACGCCGATGCACGTTGACCAACAAGTGCTTTTCGGTGTCAATATTTGTGACGTTAGTACATCGTTGAAAGTATCTTCGGGGACGTAGAGTTTAGAACGAGTCTGTGTAGCTGTCATTTGGTACCCAGGGCAGCGGATGAATAGGATTTTCCCAAAGATAGTGGGTTTCATCATAAATCCCATTGGCAGCCCTCGGCAGTGGCTTTAGAACTTTGGTTCACTAGCAGTATGGCCCCTGTCCAGCGAGGAGGTAGAGGTGTCGCTTCAGTCAGTAAATTCCTTCCTGGACTAGGCTGAAAAAGCAGGCGAGGACAGTCAAGCAGATAATACATCATTTTGTAAGCCGCTCAACGTCCACTGAGATGAGCTGTGGACTGGGAAATCCGGACGAACGTCGGTGCTAGTTTTGCTTGTGATTTCATACATTCATTGAGTCGTTAGCTCTTAATATTACGTAGAATAACGTATGCAACCATGATTCATGATCAAAAATAAGAAAAACTGTGTAGAGAAATTCACCAGTGATGCACTCTTCACCTCGCTGCACGAGAAAACTTATCGAAATAGTTTTGCCAAGTTTTGACGTTTAATCGCAAACGACAGCTTAAGTATCTTTGTGGTAGCCCACCGAAGCCTCATTGCTTATTGCTCACAAAGCGCAGAATAAGCGAAAGAACAACGAATGGAAAGAGAGTCTATTCTAACCCTAACAAAATTGAGGGTTGCCGTGGCTCTGCGCAGAAAATGAGTTACAGTTTTAACCTCTCCGGCAGCCCTGAGTAGAGGAAGAGCACAACCACTAACATGTGCTTAAAAATCGGAGTTTAGTCGCTGAAATAATTTTTTGCCGTCATTTCGTGACCGCGGGAGCTATTAGTGATCTATACATGATACTTTCCCGCTTAGAAATAAAAAAAAACTCTTCTTTTGTGAAATCTTTACAAGTCCCACGTGGGGTTCTGTTTTTTAACTTTAGCTCCTTGCGTTTTTTTCAGTGGCCACCGACGAACCCCCAGCGCCCCCAGCAGGAGGAAGCTTCACCTGGTACGCCAACGGCACCGACGACAGGAAGGAGGGCGCGTCCGTAAGTGCCGAGAGTAGTTCCTAAAACCGTTTCGGGTTCACATACTTTGAGCAAGTCAATCTAATTTGATTAGCTTTCACCAGTCGGGACCTTTGATTTTTCCAAACTGATTGATTCGAACGCTCGAGACATTGGTTTTGAAGATAAAGCTCTTAGACTGACTGGTCTCGCAGTCTCGCTCTAAGTCGGCGCATGAAACTCGGATGAAGCGAAGAGCACAGAAATACATGGCTACTGAGCGAATGTTTTAGCGCAGCGTTGACATTTTATTAATTTTCCTCCAGGTTGAACATTCCCATCTCTTAAATAATAATTTTTGATAATGATTTTATCGCTCCGTAAACAATGGATTTGTTATTGTAATTTCAGCTAGCAACCGTATACATTCAGGTTATTTGATAAGTTATATTATTTCCTAACACCATGCACTACATTTATAGATTAATTCAGAAGAAGTAACAGATTTTATGATTATAGCAGTGTGAGAATAGATGCTAGCAGTTTTAAAATGTCTGTCTTAGTGATGTTTGCGGTGATAGCGTGTTTTTTCACCTTGAGAATGTGTTTGCCAGCGCATCAAGTTATTTCTATAATCTTACACATATTCTAGATTGAGCGTTTTTAGCTAATCAAGACCCAACTGGAAGAGAAATTGTACAATCCATGACTGAGGGCACGTTTATTTCTTTCGTCTAGAAAGATCACGTAAATTTTATCTATTTATTACACTTTCCGTGAAGAAAGTAACAGATATACAAAGGCTCCTGCTCGTAGGTAAGCAATTTGGAGCGGGAAATAATACGTACTAGATAGTGTTCTCAACAGGTGTCATCCTCTGTGAGTTAGAGCGTTAGGCTCTACCTACTGTACATATATGTCCCGTTAAACTTCTTACAAGTTCGTGATAGAACTTAGATTCAGTCTTTTGTAGTTGTCCATTAACGGTCTAAAGCCATAATTTTTTATGTTTTCCATACCGGAAATTAAAAATAGTTCCCGTATCACTAAGTTTCTACTTCATGTTTACTTCATGAATCCTAGTAATAATCATAGCAGCACTAAGCATTCCGTTGCTGTAGCTTACAGAAGCAAACAAGCTGCACCTGTAGCACCGCATGACCTCCCACCACAACAGACGAAAGCACACCTAGCCCCCAAGTAAATTGCCTGTGGATCGAATCGCGAGATAGATTGACACTGTTATCTACTGTATATATTTGAGCTTCCAGTTCCCTCTTGTCAGCTAACCATGCTTGCAATTTATTCCAGGTAACGTACTCGTGCCCTGAGAGTCAGCTCTTTGCCAACCGCAGCGAGACCCTCATGTCGTACAGTGTGAACGGCTCCTGGACAACCATCAATTCCACGCTCTTCATGTGTAGTGTCGGTGAGACTACCCCCAGGGGCATATAATGGGCCATAGACCATAGGATTAGTTTAGTTAGTTAGGTTCACTCATTTTTTATGTCAGAAGGAGCAGTGCACCCCACGTGGGTTGTGCAGGTTGCCCTGGCCATTAGCTAGGCCTTCCAGACGTCTGTCTTTCGTGACCACTTTGCTTCCTTCCGATTTCATACTCCTACTGATCTTACTATTGTCTGCTCTTCCTCTTTTTTCCGAACTTGCTGTTCCCTTGCACGTTCATCCTGTGCGGGAACACCTTCGTGGATGGGTTCCACGTGTCTATCGATATAGCATTTGCCTCTTCTTTCTTTCTCTGTGATAGCACTCTTGTTGTGGAAACGGAGTCTTAAACTTCTGGATATAATACTGTCAGTTGAGAACAATCCCAATTCGCCTATTTTGTACGGTGCAGAGTTCCTGGAAAGATATGGGGGCGACAGGGGGAAGATTATGTCAGAGGAGCACTTTGGGGTAAAAGGGACACTTATATCACCGTGTAAAAATTAAAATGGAATTTAATAGTTTCAACGTAATTTAATTCAGCTGAGCCACTCCTCCCCCCTGTAAAAATATACAGTAGATTTCCATTACACATTGCCATGTTATAAGACGGCTTTGGTCAGCGAGAATCTGGTACATGGTGAGAGTCAAGTTAGATGTAAGTATAGTGGGTTGCGACTTGGAAATCCTGCTCTTGTCAGTGGCAACGTCATGAATATTTCATGTAAGCTTGTAGATCTTTCCGCTGATTGTTTACAATTCATAGCATTTTAGATCTTGCCTTATTTCGGAAATAGTGCTCAAATGTATTTTTTCTTTCGGGGGAAAAGCACGTACTTGGGAAGAAGCACGTTCTCGGTGCACTTGACGTGCTTAATCAGTCTTTTGCCCGGATGCTACTGCGGAGATACAGGCCCTAACCAGAAATGGAGCTTGTGGGTGGCCAGCAGGACGTCAAAACAAACACCTTCAGTCACTAGTGTCAAAACTCTTGGCGATCTGTCGTTGGCTGCGCCGCTGCGGTTGTGCACTCCTCTGGGGCAAGTTGACATATCTGCAGCTCGAACCAGTGCTTATGGGTTCCCAACTGGGGAGTATGGTCTAGTTGGCTTCACATTTACCTAAACAAAAATAAGCTTGTAGTGTCTCTAATACAAGTCCAATTTCATTCGTAGATCTTACTCTTAAGTCTCACCTCTTGAGCGCAGTTCAAACACAAAGTTCTGGTGGCACTTTTAAATAATATATGTGCTGTAGAGCCATTTTGAGAATTGTATTAGAAATACCCAAGCGTACAATTTAATAACTTCAGAGTGTTTTTGTGTACGGTGGCTAGCTGTTGAACATGTGCCCACGAGCACACACACACACACACGTGAGACATTGATTAATATTAGTCTCCGTGGCTCATGAAACACGTAATACAACACATTGTGAATTATGTTGCCGTTGCCGTAGATTTCAAGGAAACTATTTAATCATTTTCCAGCTTGCATAGAAGATCCTCCTGATATGATCGGTGGGGCCAACGTCAGCTGGTCCGGAGATCCTCTCTGGGTGGACGAAGAACTGAACTACACCTGCCCTGAGGACCACGCCACCACCTCTGGCACCTTCCACACCACCATCAAGTGTGCCGACGTTGATGGAATAGGGAAGTTCGTGCCCGCCGATTCGTCTCTCGACATGGAAACTCTCAACAGCACCTTCCTTTGTGAGCCAGGTAATGATACTACAGTAGATTAGATTGGATTAGATAGGCGACAGCAGACGAACCAACTGGCTGACCTTAAGTCAGCAGTTCTTTCCGTATTTCATAGTCAGCATTTGGAATAGACTCTTCCGACGTTGTTAGTGCGGAATCAGTCAACGCGTTTAAAAATCGTCATGGCATACATTGGGAAAGACATCCTCCACAGTTAAGAACTCCTACTCCAGGAGTTGCAAACTCTTACCGGCCAGAGCTTCAGAGACCACCTTAATCCACCTTCTCTCTTCCGTTCCAACTACACAGATAGACGTCTCTAAGCTCCGCATGTATGAGAATTAGCTCTTCGTGATGCGCATTAGATATCAATATTCATTGGAGAAAAATCATTAGATGTGTTGAAACGGCCCCTACCTAACTCGACCCCGTGAAGCTAAACTTGCGAATTAGCTTCTGTGGCTGTAAGACATTCTTTCAGCCATTTAGACGTCGATACCTGCACTAAAAAACGTGCCATGAAACCGGCTAATATACCTGCCGAGTGCCCGTACTGAACGACTACGTTTTGAAAGTATTTCCCGGACGCACAGCGAAGGGCGCTCTGTGTACGAGCGGGCACATTTTTTGTGTTTTCTTCATAATGGGCATAATGTGACGATGGGCATAATGGGATAATGGCCTGAAATGAGATAAATTTTATCTGTACAGCACTTCTCAACGAGAAGTAGAATAACGCTGTAACTGTGCCTACGGGCGTAGCTGTACTAGTCATATTAGCCCTCTAAATATTCCTGGAATCTGTTTAGAGAACACAACGAATCATAGAATTGCGGCATCAAATCTTTGCTTTTTTGGATTGTTAAGTTCTGCGAGGTGTAGACAATAAGGTAACACACCTACAACAGTTATGGCGTGTAACATACACTGCAACACATTTGGAAGCCTTTTCTGCAACGAAGGCGCAGATTGCAAGAAACTTAACCGGTTAGCTAGCATAAAGCCCGAACGGCTGTTTTCATTAATATTATTCACAAATAAGCATCTCTCTGCCAAGCCCTTGGTGATTAAAAAAGTATTAAAGTTTTAAGAACTGCAAATTTTTAGGAAGGTTACATAAAATTTATGGTTACCAACACTATACATTTAGATGCGCTTACGTACGGTATTTAAATACTCGAATCGTTTACTGGTGAGCTAAGTGGATATGATAATGCTATAAACAGTACATATAAATAGTTCTTCGATACAATTATCCCGCGGTTGGAAAACCTTGTTCTTGAACTGTTCTTCTTTGATGTTTTTACTAATATGCACAAATTCTCTCATGATAACTTTCTGATTTATATCAGAACACATCTGTTTTCTTATCGCACTAACACCTCTTTAGTCACGGTTTTGATGGCCACTTACGACGACTGCCTACTTACAATAGATTTGTTAAGCAGTAAAATGATCTTACTCAATTGTAACGGAACATTCTACTATTTTTGATTTGCATCATTGGTTCGGCAATGCATTATATTTTCATTATACCGCTACAGCCTGTCCTGGACCACCTATAGCAGCTGGCAACGAAAGCTTCAGTAACTTTACGGAAGACTTTACCGAAGGCGCCGTAGTGGCGTACACGTGTCCTGGATACTTCTCAGATGACAATGACACGTACCTCACTTATCTCATCAACTGTACAGATGGCAACTGGACTTCCTACGAACTACCTACCTGCCGTAAGTGTCCACTATAACTTATTTAGGACTGTAGACCTCTTTAGCAAGTTGCTTTATCAGTAAGTAACATCAGTCATATCATTAATTCCTTTTAGCTTCTTATCTATTCTTTGCTGAATTTAACAGAAAATAATAGTGGATTTTTATCAGTTAATGGCAGTTAAAAATCAATACAATTACGTCTAACATAGCATTTGTAGAGGAAAGATATAACTGAACATATGTATGAGCTCGTGATAAATCGCATGCACTGTTATGTAACAAATGGTTTCAGAATGATTCTTCACAAACTGTGTACTTGACTCCGTAAATTTGTTTTGTTGCAATCGTAACTGTCAAAATCATTTGCTACGAGTAGTTCACGTTCTCTGAGTTCATTCAAGATTTGTTACACTCTGTGAATATAGCACTCATGCATTACTCTTTGGTTCCAGTAAATTGTCTAAGATCAGTTTCTTGGAGCTTGATCGTAAGTAATTAATTTTTCTAGATGTTTCTGAAGCTACTATCTTTATCTCCAATGTTGCTTTCCCTTTGGTACGATGCAGCATTTTTTTAGTCCAACAGCATTTTTCCTTTGATGCGATGCTGCTGTTATGCCAAGTTAAAGAATTTTTTCGTCTGATTTGATACTGCAATTACGAAGTGTATCAAATTTTTCCCCTAATATGATATACAGTTTCCAGTTTCAACAAACACTTTCCCTTCACATGTCACTGCAATTACTAAGTTCATCGAAAGATTTTCCCTTGTTATGATGTCAGAGTGACCAAGTTCATTGAAACTTTTTTCCGTTAAACGAAGATTTTTTCATCCAAAGTTTTCTGCCTGAGATGCTGCTGTTGTGAGGGCACAAAGTTTTCGTGCAGTTGTTTCTGTTATCATTTTGCAGCAATTGCTAAGTTAGTCAGAGTACATTTTTTCCCCTTTAATTATCAGATCCCTAACCGCCCTAAGCAATCAGACGTCACCCCCTTGGTCCCCACACTTCCACCTGTTCAATTTAAGCTGTGATTAAATCCTTCCAATGTGCCCTTATCGCGGACTGTCATGCCATGAATGACAATGAGCTCCACTTGCCCATTAACTGTGTAATCAACTCTGTCAGCAGTGGTCAGCCTCTCTTCACTAAATCCAATCTCTTAACCTGCTCCAAAACGCTTCAAAATTAAAGTCTTGCCCCGTGCCTCTCTAAAGAGAAAAGAATTATACCGAACAGAACAATCTTTTTAGGCCTCCAAAGTTTTACGAACTCGCACAAACGAACTCAGCGTTCTCCTGTTATTCCTCTCAACTTCAAACAGCTCATCGCAGGGAAAAGAAGCAATTAGCTATTGATAGAACAACACACAAACCTCAAGTTTTAAGACTTTCACTCTTTTTGTGAAGTGAGTAAAATCGTTAACCACTAGCAGCTGAATATTCCTCTAGTGGAATTCAATATAATTCGCTCATATGCGAGAACAACGTCATAACTCAACTAGAACGCCTCGTGGCGTTAGACCATCACCCGCGGGAAACGTAGGCATAAAGGTAGTGAATGTAATAATAGTAGCTCTTCAATAATATGCCGCAACGATCTGCCGCAGTGGAGGCAAATTTGCCGCTGTAGAGAAAATTCAACGCCGTCATTTTTAATGGCCAGCTAGGTTTAGTTTTTTGCATGGGTTACATCTAGGTCAACCCACCGAACTCCCTACAAAAAATTATGAAAATTGCTTAACTCCTTCGATCACTTATTGGGTGGGCAGACATACAAATATTTTTTAAAAATAGATATGTTTATATATATACTTGAATCTTCAACGAAAATATTATCACCTCTCTCTCTTCGTTCGCGGGTGATAAAAAAGCCAATTTCACAGGACAGCGGATTTTGATGTAAAACAGCCAACTATGAAACAGCCACAATATCCCCAATAGTGACCCATAATAAAAATATGACGTTTTCCTTGACAACTCACAGCACCTTCCCTTACGACGGCTGAACAGGAACTGAGATATGCCATTGTTGACACCAGGGGTTGGTAAAATCTAGGCCGGCGCAATAGTGGCATTTACTGCCCTCTAGTGGTGAATTTTGCAGGTAGAAATGTGTCGTTTTTACCACAATATAGAGCAGGAAACGGGCAATCTCACGGTTGTCATAACTCAAATTTCTAATTTTATGAGTTATGCCGTTGTTCTCGCATATGCGCAATATTATGCAGTTAATAATATCTTGACTACGTACTTACCACCAGTCAACAATATGTATATTGAGCAATAAAACATAGCAGCTGCGACGAACGGCTCTAAGCCAAGATTGTAGCGGTTTTTGCTATATATGTAAAATTGTAGCGGTTTTTCCTATATAAGTAAAATTGTACAAGTAACTGAGTGCTCCTTCAGTACAGAGCATAAGTAGTTTTTTCGTATCATACAGATGTAGCACAGTTAGTTAATGCACATCGTAAACTGTTATCATTTACTTTAAACATTTGTTGCTGTGAAACAGCCCTTTTAGCTTCACTTGACGCACCAAAGAGGAATTCTCATTGCTAAGAAAAGTTGTTCTAAAACTTGCTCGTACAACTGTGCTCTGACGATTAATACACGGTAGGACAGCAAGTATGTGCAGCACGAAACTTAGAAATTTCGTGCTTCACAGGTACACCTAAACAAGCATTTCGCGTCGGTGAAAGAGAAGGCGTATTGGTTAAAGGACTTCACCTTCCTCGATCAGTGATTGTGATTCAATAAAAAATTTAGTGCAACTTATTGACAATCTTTCATTCCAGGCCAATTCTTCTGCTATATTAATAAAAAAAAAACAGTTTCTGTTGCCCCATAATGCCCTCTAAAGAACTTTTTGCAGGCTTGGGAGGCATTGAGGCAGAGTCGTCCATCGTCCTCAAAACTCTTCTGTTCTATATTTACTTTTACACTTATGCTTGTTCTTTTTTCTTTTTTCATTTACTGCTGTTGACAAAATTGCAGGTTATTTACGTGTTCCTTGCCTTTAGTTTGCTTTACAAAGGTTTCCACTGGTTGTATGTAAAACAGAATTAACAACGAGGACAAGAGATACTGTATAAGGTGTATATCCTTCCCTAGACGACTTCATATGTTTCTTTTTCTAAAATACGATAAGCAGCTTGAAATCAAGTGACGTAATTAACGTCTTCGAAGAAACAAAGAGAATGTAAGTTCGTTGCAGTAGCTCGATGTCTTTTAGAATTAAAAGGAGCTTAAGGATTGCTTGTAAACGCCAAAGTCAAAATAAAACAAACTGTGATCTATAACAAATTAAATCCAACGCAACATCACAAGCAGAAGCGCAAGGCTGATAAGAAAGAGCTAAGTCATCGAACCGAGAGGCTGAAGCAGCCAATATCTACGACTTAAGCCCGGTGCTCACGTAACAATTTTCGTCGCTGCTAGCAGCCAAGAGGCAACTCAATTAATTTGATGCGTGGCCGGCATGAGGTCTAGGAATATCGTGTATTAATTTTTAAAGTATAAATTTTTGGGGACTTAAACTGATCATAATTAGGAGAATTTAGGGGAAAGTTCGACATTGATACTTGCTATGACGTAAAAATCGTAGTAACAACTAAGATTTCAACAATTTTTTATTCAGTTGAATTTTGTGCAAGCTGCAGTCGTGCCGCGGCTAAATACGTAAACGAATTAATTGAGTTGCCTCTAGGCTGCTAGCGGCAACAAAAGTTGTTTCGTGGGCACGGGGCTTTACACGTAGAACGAAGAGCAAGTACATTTTGCACGCTCAGTCAAGATAATCTGATTAATTAGCTATGGCAGGCCCGCCACATCTATTCAGAGCGTCGAGTTCTAAATATAAGATTCAGTTAGTTACAAAAATTACAGAGCGATTACTTCTCAATTTTCGGGTTCTCAAGCGCACTCGGGTTGCGATATACACTTGAAACTCCATTGTGAAGTAAAGAATTCAAAACTCTGATTTAGGTTCCAGGCGTGTTAGAGCTGATCAGCTTTGAACATCATGGAGGCAGTGACAAAAATACGTTTTTGTGTATCGATGCTTTTCCTTCTTGCAAGCAGAAATTCCACCTCAAGATCTACGAATATGCCCAGGAAAATACTATTTTAATCGTTTTCCATGTTACCAACGATTTTTAATTAAATTTTACACTCTGTTTCAGTTTCAAAAGCAGTTTTATTCATATCTCTACTTGTTCAGTTTACATTTTGTGATACGAATGTCTTCCAATTCTGTCATTATTAATTTGTTACTGATTTGAATGTGCGTAACGTGTGTGTCAAACATCATATGTACCTAAATAAAGTTGTATTTAGTGGTAAAGTATTTTTATTTGCCAGAAAAGGGTTAGAAGTCTTTTACTTCTAAATTTCTTTTAAAGTTGCAATCACATATAAATATTCAGGTGAAATTTCTTTGGCTGTTCAGATACGTAACATACAAATTCCAACATATAAAACATGCAAGAGTCTTCGAAACACTTGTGGATCATGTAAATTTCCTAATGTCATTTGTTTTACTGGCAGTTGTCGTTTGAGCCTTAAGTCTATAGTTACCTCCGCCAAGGAGGTTATGTTTTCGTCGTGTTTGTCTGTCTCTTTGCCTGTCTGTCTCTCTCTCTCTCTCTCTCTGTCTGTCTCTATGTCTGTCTGTCCGCCACCAAGATAACTCAAAAAATACTGAACCGATTTAAACGAAATTTGCAGGGATTGTTAGGTATGCTAGGAGGCACAGATGATTAACTTTTGGTGCATATATGTCTATCCGTTGGTTTGTTTGTCTGCTTCATTTTTCTCAATGCTATAACTCAAAAAGTTATGGATGGATTTTGATGAAGTTAACATGAGTTATTAGGTATATAACAAAGAGTAAATGATGAAATTTTGGTAATTATCAGTTTGTTCGTTTATTCGTTTGTTACTGTTTTTAACTTTGTGCATGTTAGCACAATAACTCAAAAAAATAATGAATGGATCTTTATGAAATTCATACGGGTTGTTAGTAACGTTAAAATACGTAAATGATTAAATTTTAGTGCAGATCGGTTGGTTCGTTTGTATATTTAATTCATATTTGTCATAGTGTTTGTTAGCAGTATAACTAAAAAAGTTATGAACGGACCTTCAAGAAAATTGCACAAGTTGTTATTACTATCAAAAGACACAAATGATTAGATTTTGGAGTTTATACAAAGAAAATTACGGTTTCTGAGCCAATTTGAAGTTTTTGCTACCGTTGCCTCGCCATTACTTGAATAATGTGTGTTTGACTGCAGCCGTGCACTCTTCTCTCAGCAGATGTGATGCGCAGTTAAGGTGACTTGGCCTTTTCGTTGAATAAGCAATACAGAGAACTCAGAATTTCTCTAATAAAAGCGGAAAACTATGACTTCAATGCCATCTAATGATAAGCGCGAATCTTAAATAGACTTCAAAGTTGGACTGTTTAGGCCTGGTTTGAATCAAAATCACCTACCCAGCCACCGGTGTCTCTTGGCCCAGTCTCTACAGCATACAAAATTGCCCAACTTTGCCTGATATACTTTGGACGAGCGCATTTCTTTTGTGCAGTCTTCTCAGACCTAGAAAATTCCTCCACCTTAGAAGCCTCTTTAGACGGACTAACTTTTGCCTCTCAGATTCCTTCTTTCTCTAAATTTGTCGGCCTCTTCGTACCTGCAACCAAAGCTTTAGAGTTTACTTGGTCCTCTTCAATGAAAATCTTGGTGCAAAGTTTCTCTTTCATCTTATAATCATAGTCGTGGCAACACCGAAATGGAGTCCCTATTGGTCGGAATAATAAAGTAATGAGCGTTCAGTTAAACTGGACCAAAACAACTGTTGATCGAGAAATTCAACTTTGCTAAGAGAAGAAAGTTCCCCACGACTTTTGCGGCGAGTCGGCATTTGCAATCGACTCGGATACATTTTATGTCCTACATGTCTTGACCGTACAATTGAATGCTGCTAATGTATCTGAATTTAATTGTTTTTAGGCCCACAACATAGTTTACTTCTAGGTTTTTATCTAGCTTTATCAAGATAAATCATGTTTCACAGTACTACATGCTCACTGGAAATACTTTTTTTTATTTGTGTTAATGCATTTTTAGTCACAACATGAATATGAGGAACGATAACTGGTAAATTATTAACTCGATATCAAATTATCGATGATAATTGCACAACAAATAAATTATGATTAACTGTAGGACTCAGCAAATGGAACAACTTATATACTGACATTATGTCTGCTGTAGTTGCATCTACCAAGTCTTACATGTATGTACCAAGGTATAATCAACACCTGGTATAATCCAGACAAGGATCGCTCACTCATCACTAGCCACCTTGTACCATATTTTGTCACTAGCCACTTGTACCATATTTTGTCACTAGCTACCTTGTACCATATTGTGTTTGGTAAGTAACTACCAAGAACGAAGTTAGGGCCTAGCCTACACATATATATTAACGATTGCGCCAGGACTTGGACCATGGACCTTCAGTTTACCATCAAGATTAAAAAAAATCTTTCTAAGATGCTATGCGATGCAAAAACAAACAAGTTTAAAACACACACACAAAAACACTCCGCAATGCCTGCCGCTAAAATCCTAGCGAAATAAAACAATTTTGGGTATTATTTTGTTTTATGCACGTAAAAAAAAATCTTTTTTTAATCGACTCATTTTTTGATGTAGATTACGAATCTGAAATCCGTTTTTGTCGGATAGACCTGCTATTTGAGATATATGACTTTGAAGTTTCCATTGTTTTCCTATGGGGGAAAATACCCCGTGACTCTAGGTTTTGTTTGGCTAAAAAACCTATTTACAAGGTGTTCCAATACACCCTGTCGTCGCTGGGTATTTTCTCCCTTAGGAAAACAATGGAAACTTCAGAGTCATATATCTCAAAAAGTAGGTCTGTCCGACAAAAACGGATTTCAGATTAGTAATCTACATAAAAAAATTAGTCGTTTAAAAAAGAAAAGACTTTTTGAAAAGAAATTGAAGAAATTCAGCAACAGCCGCCAAATAAACAAGAAAAATTGAAATACGAGTAATACACCGAATCCTTTGACTTGTAGCAAACACTCGAAAATTATCTCAGAACAAAAAAAAAACTTTTTTACGACGCTTGTTTGCGTGCCCTGAAGTTCTTAGAAATGTGACCGCTGTACAAATAGGCTGCAGAGCGCTGCAACATCAGCCCAAAAGTACTAAAATAAGTTCTAGAACGAGAAGTGGTGCCGGGAAGCTAGAAGTGGACAAGCTGGTACTGCCGAGAGAAACGCTCTTGTCCAGTGTTTCAAAGATAAGCAAAAATGGGAAGCGATAACAATCGCTCCATGCAGAGGTCTGCAGCCCGGCTGGATGCTGTGCCAGAATTGCTGAAGTAACTGGATGCATATGGGTGCGTTTCTGCTGGCTGCTCTTCCAAAGTGGCTGCGGTATTGCATAACATATTGAGTGTTTTTATTGTATTCTTTGTTTTACCACCTCAGACGGTTTTTATTATATTTAGTGTGAAGCTGCATCGGGAATTAATATACGTTTATCAGGGAATTTTAAAAGTCAGAGTGAGGGAAAAAACTGTTACACGCGTGAAGTCTTTGCAGCCCCGTGCACACGGACACCAGAACACGCACAGCCGTATTACCAATTACCCCCATCTGTTTACATTACCGTGGCCACGACTGTAACTGAACGTACCTGAACATTGCGCTAAATACTCTAAAACATACGAATTTGCTTCTTTAATTTGCTCAAGATGAAAGAGACACTCAAATCTTATCAAATCAGTACCCGCGCTGTCAAAAATGACAGCGAAGTATTTGTGACCATTCTTTATTGATCATACTATCGTTAATACAATTGCTAACTTGAAAGCACTTAGAGATGGGCGCTCCTGGCTTGAAAACTGCTAATCATCGAAGCTTTTTCTCTCTGACATGGAGAAAAATTCATTACTTTGACAGGCCGTTCAGCAACACTCAAAACAGTTTCGACTTAGCATTATGGATACGCGAGAATATCGTGTACGCCCAATGGTTTGTGCTTAGCGAAAGCTGTTTCGCCAACGATTGCATTAAAGTTCTGAGAAGAACTGACGTAACGAAATTATTTTTGGGAAGAAACTTTAAGAATCGACATGGAAGAGAGCGCTAATGGAAGCTTCAGGTACCTTCAGTGCTTCGATTTCAGCTTCTGCAAAGCAAGCAGTGCATTCAAATATAAGGTCGCCCTATACTTTGCCGTAGATTCGATGTATGCAAATGGTAATACTCGTACAAATGAGACGCATGGCAGCGCCAATTAAGAGAAGCTTCGGTATCTTCATTGTATGAATTTCAACTGTCGCTGATTAAGATACGTTCGCCATCAACTGCAACCTGGTCTATTTTCTACCAATTGGTTTTCAATGAAGTTTGACAGGATGACCACAGCCTCCACCCGGGGACTAATTTCTGCCTATCTGTTTTGTTAAAGCGTCAGAGGAAATTCATAATACTAGACAGAAAAATGGACTAAAACCAAGAACGCCGGAGCTAATTTCTTCCTATCTATCTCGTTAAGAGCGTGACACATGACATATAAATATATAAACACACGACGGTTATTCTTAGCATTAGATTAGATTTTTTGATAATCATAACCACGTGCAATCAGATGCTGTACCTGAAGTAACATAATCGGAAAGATTCGTAAGCGGATGTGAAACTTATGTCGTCCATAAGCATCTAACTTTTCTATCCCTGCCAAAATACCAAATGTTTCCTGAGTTAAATTTATGTAGGCTATAAATATTGCTTAGAAGGTCAAGAAGTACTATTGCTTGGACTTAAATCTTGAGTATAATATCCGTAGATTCAAACGGTACATAAGACGTCCTTTTCATCCTAATAAATTGAATATTAGGGGCAATGTTTGTAAGCATATTGCAAAGTGCAAAGTGAACTTCTTATTGAAAATATAGTATTGGCGTATATTTCTTTCACCGTAAATAGCAGAGTGGAGTCAAATTATAAAGTACTGATTTTAATACAACTTTAATGATCAAATACACTCTGAGCAACAGTGCTATTTGAGCGTCCTCAGTCAAACAAGAATTAGAAATCTTGAATAATTTAATTTACTGCAAAATATGCATTTCATTAATGCAAAATGTAAATAACCTAGCAACAGGGTACTTCCCATTTAGATATATTAATTCATCACTATGTAGGACTGTACACATAATGCTTGCTTGAGACTGATTAACTTCAAATTGATTGGTTCTCATTAAATAGGAGTTCGAAGTATACGATTCACTTTTACGCGAATTGATAATTGGAAAGCTTATGTGACTATATTCTGATATTCTGACCATTTTATCAAGGCAGTTCAGCCGTGATGAAATTCCTCTAAAGATTTGTCAATTCTAACGGTATTTCTGATATTTTGTTCGGCCCGCCCACTACCTGTATGAAGAGAACTCTCAGCAATACCCACAGAATTGGCACCGCTATACAGGAATTTGACCACGACCGAACTGCCTTGTTAAAATGGTCAGACTATAAGGCAGTAACGCCGGTAGATGCAATGAAAGCGTTTTTGCATGTGTTTCTCTTCTCTTATTAGACCTATAATTATTACCACTGACTCCTTTTATGTGAGAAACATTCGCCCTTATGCATGCAGCCTGGGAATTCTTTGGAGAATGCGAGTTGTGTGCAGTAGGCAATGCGAAACGCATGGCAGGTGACTATGGTGGGTATGCCCGAGCAGAGCACGACTGAGTCCCACCCCCACGTTCTGCCTTCTTCCCTGCCTCTTCCACCACCCACACTTGACCAAACCCACTTGACTTACGCGTGACCTGCAAATTTAGAGTATTTAGCACATTGCAATGCCTTGGCCTTATTTTAAATCACAGCGTATTTTCAGCGGTATTGTTGTAATAAAGCATTACGGTTGTGTATTAGGTCTGTTCTGGAGCTGTATCGTTACAAAAAAGTGACAGATTTAAACATTTACGCGTGAAAAATGGGTCATAGAACATAATCCTCTCCACAAAAAGCAGAGATAGGTTCTATTTATGAGAATTCACCTTTGCCAGCTTTTTTGAGAACGTAACCCTGATATTTAACGAAAACCAGGTGTAGTTCATTACTACATGCGCACCTACTACAGCTACTCATTACTTTCCATCAGACCATATTAGTTCACTACTCAAGAGAGCGCATGACCCAGCAAATCATAACCTACAGCACAGTTCATTATCTCCCAAGCAACACCTACACGGAACTACACGACTCTGCAAGTCATAACTCCTGACTCAACAGTTACTCAGCCCCGCAGGATCCACAGATCCCGATGCACAATGAACTAGAGCCTGCCCAACAATTCTGATCGCCACCGATCCTCCACTTTAATGAGAACATAACTTGAGCCCATAAATCTTAAGCTTCCTTAGACTTGCTTTACTCCTCCATAGGAGAATTTCTCGACAACATATTAGACGGAGGATTCTCTTTGGACCGCCGTGCTATGCATTGAATTGTGTTGCGGAGCAAAGGTAGGAGGTCTTTGTTAGGCAGGTGGTATCTCTCTGCGCTTTAATTTGCAAGAACCCGAGCATGGTAGCTTTCATAATTGGTAATGCGTAAGAGGAGTGTATTACTATAGATACATCCTATAAACTTTCGACAGATAAGCGCTATATTGAATATGGACTCTTAGAGCATATATTTTGCGTATGTTCGAGACTTATACCATAGTTGACAGTCCGAAAAAGAGTAAAAATATTCATACCGACAGTGCAACATATATTATACTTAATGGGAATGCATCACAGTTACCTCTTAATTGTCGAAAAAGGAATATATTGAAGCCATATTTTACGTTACGAACACTAGGATTGTATCACTGTTACCTTTACTTCCGCTCACGTGCGACCGAAAATTGAAATTATAACTGAACTAGAGCACTCTGAGAACGCATACCTCCACCAAGCGAAGCAACGATAGCAAAAATTTCAAATTGGTTTTGAAAATACAATGTTCTTTGTATAAACTCCAAAATCAAATCATTTGTGCCTTTTGATAATAATAAAAGCTTGTGTAATTTTCTTGAAGATCCGTTCATAACTTTTTGAGTTATACTGCGAACAAACGTTATGACGAACATGAGTCAAACATACAAACGAACAAACCGATCTGCACCAAAATTTGATCATTCATGTCTTTTAACATTACTAACAACCCCCCAAAATTTCATAAAGATTCATTGATTATTTTTTGAGTTATTGTGCTAACATGCATAAAACAAAGAACAGTGTCAAACGAACGAACGAACAAGCGGATCATTACAAAATTTGGACACCTACTCTTTGTTATATACCTAACAATTCATGTTAATTTCATGGAAATCCTTACATAAATTTTTGAGTTATGGCATTGAGAAAAAGGAAGAAGACAAACAAACAAACAAACAAACGGATAGACACATCAAAAGTTCATCATCTTTTCTCCTAACATGCTTCATAATCCCTGTAAATTTCGTCCAAATCGGTTCTTAACTTTTTGAGTTATCTTGGTGACAGACAGACAAACACGACGAAAACATGACCTCTTTGGCGGAGGTAACTATTGTTCTCAACCATCAAACAAGATGACAATGAGTTTGCAATGAATATTTTTACTGTTATTACTTATGGTACGGATTTTGCTGTAAAAGATTACCTGTCATCTCCAGGTTTGTTCTATTTATTCAACAAAAACTTGTGATCAAAATAGCCATAGTTCGGAGAAGCAGAATTTTTATCCTGGTATCAAAATCCCGAGATTTCTATTCTCTTGAAAATCAAACAGTACCAAGAAATTGCAATGCAAACAATAAAATTTGGCAGAAATACTCAGCAGCATTTCATGGCTACCAGCGGTGGGTGACCATATGGAAATTAAAATTTGGTGGTGATGAGTAAAAAAAAGGCCTCTGCAAAACGCTCAGTATCAACCCCTGAAAGTGAAGAAATTCAGCTAAAGAAAAATTATACCGAATGCATTATCAGCAATCAAAACGGAAACTAACTCGGTTGAAGAATGTGCTACACCTAAAGACCGTCTGAAATTTATATTCAATAGCAGTGTATCAGAATTGGTGAGGCTAAAACTAGCTTCGATTTTGAGGGATTCTTATTTTTGAAATGCTTTACCTTTCTGAACATGAATTTTCTCCTATATAATCTTTCTCATTGGAACGAAAAAACCAACCAGCAAATCGTGTTCTGTGCTCTATTTTAAAGTTGGAAAGCGCATTGTAAATCTGCATATGAGTGGTGCGCAATTTGGGCGAATGTAAATTAAATTTCTCTACCCATATTCGTTTCTATAATTTCTCATTGCTGCTATTTGATTCAGGCGAAGAAGTGTTCAAGTTTTAGTATTTCGCTGACGCGACAGTTTCTCAGCTTCAAAATGCTGCTTAATGAACCAATTTCGCAGCTCGTAAGTGGTTCGGTGTTAATTAAGACCTGATCAGAGAATTGAATGTTCGTTAACCTTGCAAAACGAAAATGAGCGAAGTTTCAGCGCTAACAACTTTATTGCGCAATATCCTGAGATGTAGCGCACCTCCCGCCACTGTAGTTTTTCATTTACGTAACACAATATTTACATTCGAATAACATGCATTTCGATAGCAAGGTATAGTACAAAGAAAACTCCGTAATCAACTAAGAACTACAGAGATTTCATGATGGTATTTTATAGTTTGACTCTCCTTGGTATGCTTGGATGTTATGACTTGCTGAAAATTTACAGGTCTGTAATTGTAAAGGTAAAGTCAACTTTGTCTGCAACCTCCACTGGGAAATCCACTCGCACTAGTTCGTGCGGCAGACATAGACCAACTGGCCCCAAAAGAGCAAGTGCAGCTGCAGCCGACGACTGGTCGCTAAGAACTATGGTGTCGAAACTGAGGGTTTAACGATTAGCCATCACCCTATCCTAGGGTAGGTACCTCGACGGTAGCTATGCGCACAAGCAAATGCGCTGATTCAGCGCGCCGAGTGCCTTGAGAAAGACTGCGCCTGGTGTGGGGATCGATCCCGGGTACCTCAGCACAACTGTGCAACGCGTAATGTCCGCAGCTACCGTGTTAGTAATAAACTGGTACTTGCAATATAATCGTTCAGTGTTTGAATAAATGCTGCCTTTTCCATAGGCATAACACTACTGCTTGCGAATCAGATATACAAGATACATTATATTTGTATATAATAATATGCAATGCATCACAGAATTTAGGCTGTCTGCTCACAAAAACCACAAAACAAGCTACTATCCCCAAAAAATAAAGAAATAACAGAGACATACAGTAGGTCTAGAAACAACTTACAATTAATGCAACGACGTACATTTCGCATGAAGACAGCAATTAAATAAAAAGAGGGAACTAAGAAATTCGCAGGAGCAAGCTGAACATGGAAATGGTGCTGTTCTGGAGGCAGGCGAAAGTAACGTTCACGCTCAGTCATGCTTGCGTTATGCTACAGGTGGATAAGCATGAAGCATATTGCATTGCACGATGTACGACTCTGTATGCGAAAGTAAATCCCAATAGTACCTATAGAGCAGCTTAGAAAACTAATTATAGTCTGACCTTTTTATCAAGGCAGTTCGGTCGTGGTAAAATTCCTCTATAGAGTTGTCATTTCTATGGGTATTTCTGAGAGTTTGTTTGGCCCATATCATAGCCCCGCCCACTACTTGTACGTAGAATAATCTCAGAAATACTCATAGAATTGGCTCCGCTATAGAGGAATTTAACCAAGATTGAACTGCCTTGATAAAATGGTCAGATCTTAAATATAGATCAGCCCATCGACTTCCAAATTTAGGTAGAAGGTATTCACTGCTATTACGAAGCTTGCATCCCCAATGCAAACTATATCCAGTGTTCTGTAAGGAATTATTTCACTAATATTATGATTATCTAGAGTAAAAATAACTATAGAGAGCTATTACCGTTTTTCAGCATGGCGTCTCATATACGCCAGCCACAGGGATATGCTGCTTAATTCTCTCCTTTGTCCCACCTCTGTCCCTCCTTTGTAGAGCTGTTCAGCTATTCGCTGTTAATCGCTGTAAACAAAATGCAAACTTTTCGCCACCCAATAGGACATTCTGTCCAATTTAAAAATGCTACTCCTGTTATACTGCATAGATAAGGCGAACGGTAAGGAATAGAGAGTAAAATCCCGGATATAAAACCAATTTTTATGTAGCTCACACCAGTATCACTCATTGGGATGACCCTGTGCAATGACCGATATAATGATAATTTGTGCATGATCTATCATTTGTCTATTATTAAAACTTCACGCTCAGACCACCACGGAAAGATTATGCAACGTATAAGAAGCGTTATAGAAGACTGGAAAGCCCGAAACGCTGCTGAGGTAAATCCATCAGGAAGCCATTAACAGCTGATTTAACAGCCTGCATGCTGACACGACCGAAAGCGTATTCCAACAATGGATTCCAGACCGAATCAGACTAGGGAAAAAAGCACCGATTGGATTGACGTGTTTGGCGCCTACCAGCATCCAATGTATAGGAGTGCGCATCATCCCTAGCACGTGTATTCCTCACAAAAAACTTTAAGGGTAAGGACAGAGAAAACAATGTCTTTCATTGTTGTACACCTTAAGACATGCAGAGGCCGGCCACACCTCGCCTACGGGAAAGATTCACCAGATCGCTCTCAACACAGATGCTGGCTGAGCTATCAAGTCGGTCCAGCAGACGCAAGTGGCGGTCAGTGGCCGAAGCCCAGACAGGTGAGCAATACTTCAACACCGGTAGCAATAAAGCATAAAACTGATGAAAGCATCTACGGATTACATCTTTGTCGCCAAACTCTCAACTTACTTTATGCAGAAGCCCACTCTTACTCGAAGCCCCTGACAAGAGAAGTTTCAAAATGCCCTCACGGGTTAATTTTGGCTGACTCTATCCCTGGCAGAATATGTAAATATATTAGCCATGCGAACCCAGGGGCAAACCTGAGTGCTTTTTCCGCAGGAGATATTGCAGGTGGCCGCAGTCCCTGCTGACGAGATTAGTTTTGTGAAGTTAGGTAGGTTCTCTATATTTCCATTTACTATTCCGCGAGGTGGTCTGTCAGTCGAGATAGCCGACCTACAAAGTTCGCAGGACTCCTCTCTCTCGTGTAGAAGGCCAGGAAAGGGTCCGTCCACTTGAGTGTCTTCTTCTGTTCATCGCACCTCGTTTCCCTGCTCGTTGTAGCGCACATGGCTGACTTGAGAGAAATAAATGTGTCATTCAACATTTGGTCATAAGTGGTGTGTTACGCTAAAGGACGGCGGTACCGCGCCTCTCTGCTTGGATCACACTTTATTTGGGTGCGGTGATAAACCTGTAGGAATACTGCTAACTACTACGGAATCTGCAGTGGCTACAATATAGTTTTAGGGGAGGAAAAGAAAGGATCACATATAGCATGCAAAAAGCACAGTCTCTTTAGTCTAGACACTACAACCTCGCTTTTCAATAAGAAAAAGAGGGGTCAGACTGTACGTCAAGGCGTGGCAGTGCAGCAATGCAGGTAGAATATTTCGATGGCGTCTCCTCACTATATCTCGTACCATATTCAGGGCCAACAAATCGCTGGGAATTTCGGAAATCGAGGGCCCGCCCTGACAGGCCGCCAATCACTAAACAATTTGCATGATTGCTTCGCGCCGAGCAGATTTAACTTCCCATAACCGACGGCAGCGACCTTCTGATTCTTCGCTGACATTTGCAAGGGGTGAGCTTGCTTTGGTGTTTGTGGGTGCGAGGGTGACAGGGAGTCCCTCGAGGATCGATGTGCCGATTGGGCGATGCACATAATATATGTTAGTGTTCTACTTGAGTCTTTCAGAGGAAAGGATGGGCGGCAGCATACCCCTGTTACGTCGCACATCTCAAGGTAGACGAATAGTAAGTATATATAGTCACTGCTCTGAAGATGTCAAGTGTCAGTTGTTTCGTAGCTATTGTTACCCTATATACTGTAACTCGCTTTATAGTCGAACTTTAAGCAGAAGACCACTGGGCGCCTACATGTAGCTTATAATGATATATTTCACCGGCTTATGAATGTACCTAGGTTAGGTCGTATAGTGCTAGTGTGATATTTGCTCATAAGTATACTGACTGTCTGAAGGTCAGAACAAGAAAATGTGCTTACAGTCTCCAAAACAGGATAGAAAAATCAGCTAATTCGCCGATAAATGTGGTCTGCGATGGCCCTTGCTACAGACTGTCAAATATGTATAGCCGATGGCAGCGCATACTCTTACCAAACAGAGGTCAAACAATGAGCCGGAATGCTGTGTAACGTGTACTCAGGCTATCAAGCGCTCTCTGTATTTTATTTTTTATTTAATTTAAGCCATGTTTAATATAACTATTGTACCATTCCTGTGAGTACCTAATAAAGTTGATTGATTGAAAAAAGTGATCGACGTGGGTAGTTAGGAACGTACTTAAGTCCCAAGATTTGATCATACGAGTATATTTGCTCCATTATTTAAAATATACAGTAATAAATAGCATGCAAAAAAAATAATAATAATTATGTGCCATACGAGTCGCAAAAGATGCTGATCACATGTTTCTGCTATTATTGAGCACAGAGATATGATATTTCGTTGGTTGATGCAGTAATTTCAAATATCTACGAAAATATAGGAAAATTTTTGCAGAATTGTCGCTGTAACGTCAAAGGAATGTTTGTAATAAAGTAAATGATTGTGCCAGTCCCTTGAGCCACAAAACACATACTCTTAACGTTCTTTGGCACAGAGAAATTTTATATCGTAAGCAAATGCAGTGATTTCAGACATCTGCAGGAATATAGAAGAACGGTTGCAGAATAAGACAAACTAGTGCAATTTCTGCAGAGCTCAGTTAATGGCTCCGTATCGTTATGCCGGTGCCCTCGCCCAGTAAACTTTATGGTCAGTGCCTCTTGCATGAGTCCCAAGTGCGCCGTGTAGACCGGGGACCCTCATGAGTAACTGCTCTAAGTCTTCTTCTCCATAAATTAAGCAGTGAGAAGAACAATAGAGCAGCAGATGCTCGTCTTGGAGCTGTTGTCTTTAATAAATAAGCCCTGGAGACCTGACACGAAAATGCGGGCCAAAAAAAATATTCTTCCTTTAGAATGACGGAAAAAATTAGGGAGTAAGCAAGGTTTTGGGCTTCCTCATATGGAAGATAGTCTTGAGTGACCTTAGTAAGCTCCAGGCTATTATCGTAATTATGTGTTGCACCTTTGTACGTAGATATTCTGTCTAGCAAAAATTACTTTACGAGTAGTACCAACGATGCTTTCGGTCGCATTGTTTTCATGCGACCTTTAAGTATTAGGGGAAAAATATTACGTGCAAAGAGATAAACAGAATGAATTATTTGTTGAACGTAGTGTCCGTAGCAGTGGGCCATTTACACATAGTAAATTATACAAATCTTTCGTGTCTTTTTCATAATGGAACGCAGAAGGTCTTCGTTATCACTACTAAATAAAAGTTATCATTTTGTATTTACATACATACATATTTTTTCTTTTTCTCACCCAATCTGTAATATAAGCAGTTCAATGAAAATAAAGCCCAGTTGGACATATAAGTAATAGTGAGAAAGCCTCAAAAGTGAATGTACTTAACAATTTAAACATTGAAAGTGACTCAAGTATGTCTCAGCGGCATCGATGGTACGCATTTTCACTTTCTTCTCGCATCAAAGCTTTACTTGCTCCCAGCTCACGCTGTGCCCAGTGAGCACGAGCCCAAAGAAGGAAAAGATTCAGTCATTCTTCAGAACAGAACCGTAAATAGGAACGAAAATTTCGTAGATATCTATAATTCTTATTTACCTTGCATGATTTCAAGATGGCGTGGCCGCTAGTCAGGGTGATATACAGGAATTTTGGTGATCTTACTAAGGGCACTTGGGGGAATTACGAGAGACAACGCTTGTATCTGAATTAAACCGAAGCTTAGAGATCCATTTCGCAAACTTAGGATGCAGCGCTGCAGATATGCACGTAATTTTGAACATTAGACAAAAGTTAATTCTTATCGCTAGAACAAAGTAACAAAACTACATTTCTTATCGCAGTAAGTTATTTCAGCTATCAAAGTGACTGCGTGATTTCATGAGTAATGCCACATTATATAATGGAAGTTGTATATTTCATATTTAGAGGTATTCAAATTAAGGGTGCTGGAAAAACTACTGAACAAATTCTGCGCCATACGGTCTTGGAATTAATTTCCTTGCGTAGGACAGCGAATCCCAAGCCATTGATGATGTCACTGCAGTATCGCAGGAGGAGGATGTAGTCAATTTCCTCTGGGAGACGCACCTCCTCCCCCTTTGGGGCGAGCTATGTATAGGCCTATGAAGCTGACAGGCTCAGGCCTAAAGACCCCGTTTCTGCATTTAATCCCTGCGTGGATCAGGTTCGCGAACTCAATTTAGTAATAATTTAGTTTAGCATGGAAAGATAGAGATACAAACAGTGGCGTGCTTCATACTAATGGTTTTGATATAATTTTTATGGGCAATTTTGAATTTAATCCAAGAATCCTGATCATTCGTCCCAGAAGCTAAGTAAATATACATAAACCACGGGGCTGATCGGTCTGGTGCTGGATAGAAGCTCAAAACAAACTGAGTCAGTCAATTACTAATCAAATTGAAAGTAAACAACGGCGATTTTATTATCGTCCTGACAGTTCGATAGGTCATCCTGAAAGTTTATATATAAGATAACCTTGCAATTGAAGTATCAATTCCGTGAATACAACAATCTGAATACATACATTTTACCTATGTTACCCTGTAAAACACGCTATACGCGTAGACGATGCATGCTAACTTTGAATGCACTGTTATGAATTCTTAGATGAGAAAATTTTTGCAAAAGATAAACCAGTTCTCCCACTTTCCCATGCAGCAGGTTAATCGAATGACTGAGGCAGAATAGGCATCAATAAACTTTTAGTGTTTTACGAGAATAGTTTATTATTATTATTATTATTATTATTAAATCACACAAGGCTGGCGACGTAGGAACGGAGAAACTCCATGAGGTTAACAAACCCCCACGCAACCAGCCCAGCGGGCGGAAAAACAAAAGAATGAAAAAAAGAAGATCCGAG
>LQNS02015105.1:13290144-13327884 GCA_001587735.2 Parhyale hawaiensis
GGGCGTTACCGTTACTCGTTACGTTTTAAAAATTGCTAAGGCGATACCGTTACTCGTTACAAAAAGTAACGCCCGTTACTTAAGCCGTTACAGTAACTAGTTACATGCCCATCTCTGGCCAAATGCCACTCGGCAATTTGTGTTTCTCGTCTGCATTGGGCATTATGCTGTATAAAGTGTACATGCTTTGGTCAACACATTCGGATTGTATTTTGTTCGCATTGAGAGTAACTATTATGTGACAGAGACCACGTAGTCACTGGAGCCAGCTAGAATTCCGTTGCTATATTATTTAGTTTTACATCAATGAGAGAAAATTTAGCGGAGTCCGGCGTCGATAGCTTCTGAGAGACATTGTAATATCAATGCCAAAACAGGGGCTTTCTACTGGGAAAGAATTCAGTGCCCTCAAGTTAACGAAGGTTATCGTCACCGCACTTAGAAAATAATATGATAATATTACACGATCGAAACATAGTTCCAAATTTCTTCACCTAAACTAAGGTATGAAATCTGCTGCTGCTAGTGTTAAAATTTTGAATTTATCAATTGTCGCCATCGGCGATAAATTTATTAAAGAGTTATCGGTTATTGCGATACAGCTTTTTTTGCCATCGTTTATCACGATATGGGCTTTCCCGAATCATGTCCAGCTACACTTGATAGTTAATGTATAATAATTGTCTCCCACTCCAAGTAAAACATGAGTAAAAATCGCGAGATAGGTTAGTCAGTGTCCTATAGTTTTCTGCGATGCAATACTACAAAAAATGCTCGCCTGGATTCATGGGTAAATTACAGTAAATACTATATACAAGCGGGACCCATGAAGATTCCACGGTTAATTAATGTTTTCACCTACTTTAGTGTGACATAAGGTAGTGCTCCTGTAATTTAACCCATCCCGTCCAATCTTAAAGTCCGCCTGACGAACCGCCGTCTACCTTAATACACCTTGTCTAGCGACCCTAACCTCTCTCGCCTGTGAATCTTGCAAACGGTTCTTCTCGCATTGTTCTCCTATATTTACGCATGCCGTTTCTACGCTCTATGTTCCACGGCTTACAGATAATTTAACCGATCATCATCTTAGCTACGCCTTTCAATTTTTTTATCAGCGTGTCCAATTTTTTTTTTTTTTTTTTTTTTTGACGACTATGCAATATATGCAACAAATATACTCGGCCAGTTTCTTAAGCAGCCTAACCTTCTGTTCTCAAGATGTCATTGCATTTCCTTAACTAGAACACTCTGAGAGATCAGACCTCCACCAAGCGAGGCAACAGTAGCAAAAAATTCAAATTGGCTCTGAAACCATAATTTTCTTTGTATAAACTCCAAAATCTAATCATTTGTGCCATTTGATAGTAATAACAGCTTGTACAATTTTCTTGAAGATCCGTTCATAACTTTTTGAGTTATATTGCTAACGAACGTTCGGACAATTTCCTAGACAAACATGAGTCAAACTTACAAACGAACGAACCGATCAGCATCAAAATTAAATCGTTTATGTCCTTTAACATTACTAATAATCCCTACAAGTTTCATAAAGATCCATTCTTTAATTTTTTGGTTTTTGTGCTAACAAGCATACAATTAAAAACAGTGACAAACGAACGAACGAACGAACAAACGGATCATTACCAAAATTTGGTCATGTACTTTTTGTTACATACCTAACAACTCATGTTAATTTCATAAAAATCCATCCATACCTTTTTGAGTTATGGCATTGAGAAAAATGAGGCAGACAAACCAACAAACAAACAAACGGATGGACATATCTTTACCAAAAGTTAATCATCTGTTCCTCCTAACATACCTAACAATTCCTGTACATTTCATCCAAATCGGTTCAGAACTTTTTAAGTTATCTTGGTGACAGACAGACTAACAACCGAAAACATAACCTCCTTGGCGGAGGTAATCAGACATCTCACATTCGCTTGAAAGAATACCTTAGAGTCGATATGTCCAACACTACCTGCTCCATTCTCCAGCAGCGTATCCTAAATACGTATCTTGTTGGCCTAACGAAGATCGTCGAGCGCCAAAAGCAAAGCAAACATGATATGTTGACGTTGTGAAAGAAATGAAAAGCGGTAGATAAAATACGAGTAATATGATCTTCATGTCTTTGCTTTGAAGGTGACTGAAATTTTTTTCAAGAAGCGCTAAAGAAGACAGCTATGGTTGAGCTTCGTTCCAGGGAAGATCAGAGCTTCTTGCAAATTGAAGTCCCCCTCCACTTAATACTGAAAAGCGTCACGTACAGACACCGGACGTACGGACGGATGGATCGAGCCTCAAGCAGAATAATAATATAGATGCTTTTGCATTTACTCACGACGTACTATATTATAGATTGTATATGAGAGAAAATGCAAAAACTATATATACAGTAGTTCTAAATAATTGTATACATCAACTCGTATACATTCGTTTATCTATTTTAATATCATAAGCTGTTTCAGCTATGTATACTTAAGTTCTCGATTTTTATAGAACCATATTTACATGTCCAAACATCTCTCATCATAACACTGTAATTAGAAGAAACCGGATTTAAGGGCAAAATTCTGAAAGGTCATTAAAGGAATAAAAGGTATAAAAACAAAATGCCTTTAAACAATAACCGCATATAGGCATATACGTAGATGAAACAATGACTGCACACTTCGGTTGATTGTTCGTTTCGCTCCAGTTCTTAATACGTCTCCTTGCTATCAACAACTTTCCCTATCTTCAGTAAAACTACTAATTATAGAAAAGTGCCCAATCGTTAATGTTTTGTTTTCCATAAATAGTGGGAAAAAAGAATATAGGTTGAACAAATACATCGAGTCTTCTTATGAAAATGTCATTAAGGCAATCCATGAAGCAATCAAAGGGAAGAGAATCTGGGTATCCATCGACGAAACCACAGATACCGAGGGGCGTGCTATTGCCAACATATGGTAATTGTTGGAGTCCTCTGGTCGACGTAGCCAGAGAAACTTTTTCCTTTCAACCTCGGCAGTCATTGAGCATACAAACGGCACTACGATTGTCCAACTCATCAATTCTTCGATGCAACCCAGCTAACAATTTGACGGTGATTCTACGTAGATATCAGGTCGTTTGAGACCTGAGACAACGTGCTGACAACGTTGTTACAACTTCCATAGCTAGTTGACAATGTCAATTCAGAACAGGTAACAATGTTAGCACGTCGTATTACAACGCACTAAGGGACCGCCCAGCGCAAAGTGCTAAGGACGTGCCCAGCACGTTGTGAAACGACGTGTTAACAACGTTATCGGAAGTCCACTGGTGAAACCAGCTTGCCAGGGCCAAAGAGGGGGCAGAAAACGTGTAATTGTCTATAATCAATATATATGTGGAAGTTTACCTTGCGGGAGCTGACTGACATCACTGACATAGCAGCTAGAAATGTTTCAGTCTCTGCAAAATAACGATAGAGAACAAAATTAGCGCTGAAAGGGAAGACAAGACCATGTTAAGATACTATATGTTTATTAATTTATTTCTGACGTAGATGACATCGCTGGGAGACCCTTCTTTATCAGGCACCTCAACATAAGGATGGTACCCTGCTATCTTCATGTAGTTGTTGATGGCAGTTTTCCCCTCTCGTACGTGCCGATATTCCACTGATATGACCTGTAAAGAGAGAAATACAAAGCACTACTACAGCCGCCTCTCGCTCAATACATATTCGAGTGATACACGACCGGCTAGAAAAGACGACAATTAAACTACCACAGCCGTGATTCGCTCCGTTCTGCTGGTATTTGTGTGATATAACTAGTAATGAGAGATGTGTGTCGAACCTAACATCATTCTATAATCCTATACGCAGCACCACCGCCCGTACTTAACTCTCATATACTACGATTTGAGAGGTAGCAAGGGAGTGAGGACGTGTAGCATGTTGCTTCATAAAGTGGCGGACTGCCAGAGCAGCTCAATGAAGGATGCAAAACTGATCAATAATTTACAAAGCTAGGTTATGTTCATGGTAAAATATATAGCGTTTGTTGTCGGCATAAAATTTGTTTTTATTCAGTTAATTACATTTTTTACCAAACGAAAGACGCACAAACCACGGCGAGAGCTCTCTAAATTTGTTTTGTGATGCAGTGGAAACTCCTAGCGGTAAACTGAGAAGTCCTGACTGGAGCTCCAGAAATTTCAGTAACTCACAGCATCGACGTTGACCAACATCAGTTTAAAATTGTGTAAGACCCACTTCTATGACTCACTTTGATGTCAACTTTTTCCCATGGAATCGTTTTGAGCACGTTCAGCTCCTGCCCCTCAACGTCCAGACTGAAGTAGTCAACGGAGGTTAGGTTTGCCGCCAGCAAGAAAGAATATAACGGAAAGCACTGGACTTCGCTGAAGCTGCTGGCACTGTCAAGCGATGCCCAGTCTATGTTGGCCACGTCGTGTGTTTCGCTCAAGAAATGCTGCTCCTGCAATATGAACTGTAGAAATGGAGATTTCAGTTAATGTAATGTTGGAATTCCAGCCTATCTATCTTAAATAGATATAAATGTTAAACTAGCTTGTCTGTGCAAAATTTTTCTGCTTGTATCATGTCTAACTTGTGAACACTTACTGCTCACATATAGTCAAACCAGCGTAAGGAGTCCGATGGGCGTGGCAAAGGACGCAAAGCAACTTGGCCAAATCTCACTTAAGCGCGTGGTATAACTTGTCTCAATCGATAAAATTATATTTATATTGGAATACTCAAAGTGCAGTAGTCAATAGAATAGATTTGGCACTGCTGCGTTCAATTCAGCCCCGCCCCTAAAGGACTGCTTACGCTGGTTTCACTATAGGGTAAATCTTCAAGCCAATTGTAAATCTTCGCCCACATGTTAGCTTTAGCTCTAAGAATGAATAGCTCAGGGTGCTGCGCCCCTAATATGTTGGGCATTATTTTCAGTGAGAAAAATATGTTGGTTTTCTTTCCTGCGACTTCTGAAGTTCTGTTCCTGTGATGTGGACGCACATGAGGCTTGCTTACCTTGCTCGGGTGCTGTTTGGTAGAGAGACAAGAGTTGGCTATAATGGCTTTTCTGTTCTTCGACTTCATACTGAGAAAGTTCTTGGCCACAGGTTCAATAAGCAATCCAGTCCATCCCCTGTAGCGCTCCAAGAATAAGGTGTTGGATAGATACTCGCCGTCGTACCCACCACATTCAACGAACACTCCGTGTTCCTGCAATGTGACGGAGAAGTACTGGAATGCGATCCAGAGGACATTCAAAACATTGTTCAGATACAAAATGAGTAGATAATATTTAAATTTTTAGCTGGCTTTTTCGCTTCAATGGAAAAAATGCATCAGCGTCTATGGGAAAGCGATAAGTACCAAGTGCATCTTCCATAATACGTACACCAGTGCAATCCATAATACTATGCTTCTCAGGTAAGGGTTAGAAAACTATATTATTGAGAACCTGTTCAAATTTTAATCCCTTGATAAAAATATTGATGCTACTTTCCATAAGTAAACTGCGCGTAAATGTCCTCCTGCAAATTACCCCAAACAGGGAGGTCTGCCAGAGAGAAGTGTAACTGCTCAATGTTCAGCGTGAACTGCCATCGTCTAAATACTCGTACTTACCATTTTACGAAACAAATTATCCACTACAGAATCTTGCCCATCAGATGTGTCGTGCCCAAGCGTCAGTTTGTACGGCAGCGTAGTTGGTCTTATCAAAAAATGTCCTCTTATCAAATTAACCAATTGGGGATCGTCTGCTCTTGTCGATTTTTCATTGAACTCTGCCGGAACGAGTATTTTTCAAGCAACTTTTCTTTACATCATCTGTTGAAATACACCACCTGCCTAAACTATGGGACAATATAAAATTACGTCTCATGCTCACGAAGTATTGAAGTCAGCTAAAATTTTCACAAAAAAAGCAGTTTGGAATAGACTTCTATCTGACGTTGTCTGTGCGGAGACAGTCAACACGTTTAAAAATCGTCTTGACTAACATTGGAAGATACACCCTCCACAGCTATATAGGAACACTTCCTCAAAAATCACAAGCTCTTAACGGCTACAGCTTCAGAGCCCACCTTAATCCATAATTTTCTCTCTTCCGCCCCAACTAACTTGACGTCTCTAAGCTCCGTAGATCTGGGGCTATAAATCGTGTTTGCGTGTATGGATGATCGTCTCTTTGAATGACATTTTCCCCTTTTTTCCTCGGTTATCTATATGATACTAACATGATAGGATTACTCATAGAGAGCCGGCGCGTAAGTCCCGGCGGCTCACTGGGAATGGGCCTCCTGGTCCGTCTACTGTCGACTATCTAATCTACTCCAAGTTTCCATCTTAATAAGCTGCTTAACCTGTTATTGGACAGTTACGAGTGCCTGACTTTGCCTGACGGACGGGTTTATTGCCTAAGAATATCTAAAAAATTGAAATTCATTTTTAAATTTGGTACAGGAAAAGGAAACTCCAGGTAACAGGAGGAGCATGAACTCCTCTCACCCCCAGCCCACTCCTTCCCGTGTCAGCGCATCCCACAATAACCGAAAGTGAACAGCCGCAGCGCAGGTGCAGCAGATTGGGAAAGATATGGAAGAATGTAACACTATAACTTCGGCATAAGCACAGCAGACACTGATTTAAGACTCCAGGACAGTATCAAACCTCACACAACTAGGATTTTCAAACCGGAATTAAAAGGTTCAACCTTGTTGGTCGAACAAAAAAAAATCAATCTTCGCTTTTGAGCGTAATTTCTTTGCCAAGTGCCGACGAAAATACATATATTCCTGGAACTAAAGTACGTGTCACGCTTTTCTGCAGTTTTTCCAAGAATTTACGTTTTAAGACTCAATACCAACAAAGGTTTCCATTAAAGTCAGTGTTGTAAGAGATTTTCAAGAAGATCGATGTAGTAAACGCCGAGTTATGTGACTTTTTATATTTTCACCCAATTCTAACATGTCGTGCTGTATTGCAGGTGTAACAAGATACTGAGTCAAGGATAACTCAAGATAACTCAAAAAGTTATGAACCGATTTGAATGAAATTTGAAGGGATTGTTAGATATGTTAGGAGGAACAGTTGATTAACTTTTGGTGAAGATATGTCCATCCGTTTGTTTGTTTGTTTGTCTGCCTCATTTTTCTCGACACTATAACTCAAAAAGTTATGAATGGATTTTGCTGAAATTAACATGAGTTGTTAGGTTTATAACAAAGAGTAAATGACCAAATTTTGGTAATGACTCACCTGTTCGTTCGTTCGTTTGTCACTATTTTTTAATTTTATGCTTGTTAGCACAATAACTCAAAAAATAATAATGGATCTTTATGAAAATTATAGGAGTTGTTAGTAATGCTAAAAGACATAAATGATCAAATTTTGGTGCAGATCGGTTTCTTCGTTTGTATGTTTGACTCATGTTTGTCATAACGTTTGTTAACAGTATAACTCAAAACGTTATGAACGGATCTTCAAGAAAATTGAACAAGCTGTTAATAATATAAAAAGGCACAAATAATCCTATTTTGGAGTTTATACAAAGAAAATTATGGTTTCAGAGCCAATTTAAATTTTTTGCTACCGTTGCTTCACTTGGCGGAGGTATGCGCTCTCAGAGTGCTCTAGTTGTCCAATGTTCTCTCTGTTTCATTATGTGAATAATATGTTGGTACAAGGAACATAACTCGATCTCTCTCTTAACCGAAATATTTTAGACATCTGTAATATATCGTGACACAAATGAAATTGCTTCAAAATACATAAAGTCATATAGGCTAGCTCGGTTTTTACCGCATCAATATTCTTCGATATGTGTTATTACCCTAACTTTAGAGGAAACTTTCCTTGTATTGAATATCATTTTGGTAGTGCGTCTTTAAACAAAAATTAAGTTAAATAAAATGACCTTGAATAAAGCGTGACACGTACTTTATTAGACAGCCAACAGCTACAACGAAGAATTTTAAATTTTTTGGTAATCGTAGGCACAGTTTTCCGTACCTACGAAGAAACCGTTGTGGTGCTTAGGGCGCATTCAATTGGTCTTCAAAGTCAATCTAGGTGAAGCCCATTCAGCCTGACTTCTCGGCGATTACAGATATGAACTAGTTTTGGCTTTGTCACTTTAAGAGCCAGTTCACACGTCCCTCAAAGCAACACATTCACTCACGAAAATGAACACGAGCAGTGAGTCTACTTTTTCTGTCGCTCAGTCAGTCGCTGTCCACACGTAGAAGTGTCCTTCATTCAAATGAATGACGCCACGCGTTCACTTATGATCTCGTTTCTTTATATTTTCGTTTATATTTCGCCTCGGTCTGAAGACGCATTCATATAGCCTGAATTTGATAGGAACAGCTTATTTTCAAAATATTTATAGCCTGATACACCGATAGAAGTGAAAAAACACGCAGCACTTTGCTTCGTTGTGAAATCAAAGATGGCGTCAGGCCGCGTCTGTGTGCTTAAAGTTAGTAACAACATTTTCAGCTCAACAAGTTTTCTTGTGTGAAACGAGAATGCAGTGATTCCGTTCGTTAAAGTGACTGTAAAATATCATTTATGACAATTTTTTTGTGGTATAAAAACGCTGTAGAAGATTAATTCTGCATTTATAGGTTCTGTTTACTGAACTTGAATGACGCGGCGCGTTGAAGAAACCGACGGGCTTCATCCTTCCGTCTCCCGCATTTACTGCTGCCGCTTCCATCAAATCAACGCACCGCGTCCATCAGTTTGACTGAACGCGTTACGTTGACGGACGTGTGAACAGGGCCTAAATAAGTCGTGTTGCAGGTGTTAGAAGTAAACTGAATAGGTTCAGTCGCCTGAAAATTCTATTTTGCCCAGTAAGATTCAGTTCTTGGAAGTCACACAAGCAACCGATTAAGAGTCAACACCTGAAACTCGCATCGACGGGTCAAAGCCACCGCACCTGTCAGAAGTTTCGGACAAGTTAAGCCTCGAAAGCATAATATTGCTGCCGAATCGAACGCCCCCTTAGTGAACTATGTAATCATTTAATATTAGGCGAGCAACTAGAATATAAAGATACGTACATAAGCATGACTAATGCGTAAGTGGACTTCCTTTGGAATCTGACGAAACGTAAGGTTTCAGCAGCTTTCTTGTCCTGTGACTTTAGGTACGACCTCAAAAGTCATGACTTGAGGGAGACACGTTCGATTGGACGCTGAAATTAGGCCTTCGAAGCTTCACTTCACCTTAACGTCAGGCAGGTGCCGTATCTCTGGCTTGCTAAATGGAGTTTGTGGCCTTGACCATTAATTGATTACAGTTGGGACTCCCAGAAACTGCACGTTTGTTTGTAAGGTTGAGTTTCATTGTTTCAATCCGGCTGAACGTAATCGGGTTGCTTTTAACACCTGCAGCACGATTCACAGGAGCAAAACCAAATACTCTGTCCAAAGTTTCTGATAAGTCGAGCCTCGAAGATTAAAGTTCCTACCCCAATAGAACATGCCCATAGAATGCTATCAGTTTTGCTCACATAAATTCTAAGACGAGCAATGCAGAACGCCGAATTTTTCCTCGGTTTGATGGCAATTAAGCTTATGCTCATGCATGAGCAGCCTCTGTCTTTTGACCACGAATTTAACATTGACAGTCGCTGTCATACCTACTTAATTTTTTATCTAACTCAGAGCACCTTTCTACTGAGTGAAACTTTATCAGACACTGTAGATAACTGCACGGTTATCAGGCGGAGAGCAATTAGTTATAACTGTGTACTTCCGTAGATCACAGCCATCAACTACCTATAACTATGTTGTTGGTGTCTTTGGTGTCTAATGAGGCTGTATCTCTGTACTTACAGCTATACATAGCAAACGTTTGCTCTACCAGAAAACTGACATCATCGGAAATATACATCTAAGAGAAATGAAAACTTACTGAGTAGTATCATTTCCAATTGGTGCTTCTCTCCTGAGAATTCCCGTTGCATTTTGGTATCATCGTTTCTGGAATTGTATGGCGATGAGATCGGTGAGCTGGTTAGGATTAAGGTGAGAGACAGAGCGCAGGCGAGCAGCATGGATCTCTTGAATATTCGCCACGTTGTTTTATTCATCTTCAGGACAGCTCGAATTTAGTTCTGGAAGCGTATTGGATATTACGTAATTTCATCACAACCATAAAACAGGAAAATAAAACGCCCAGCATGCTTATTCTTGTAGGTTTCTGCAGCTGAAAAACTTAGCATGATGTACATAGCTTGTGTCTTCAAGCCAGGAAGCAAAGATGGCAACAGAAAGACTCAACGGAACTAAAATAAAACTTAGTCGTGACCCCGAGTAGCCAAATGACGTCACATCGACGAGTCGAAGCATTTGAGGATTGGACATCAGGCCTTGTTAGGTTGTCCTCTTCATCCTAACTTAAAATATAAGCAGTGCTTTAATCTCGAAGCGAGAAAAACCAACAGTTATTGCTCAAGCTTTTTGTACTGACGACAACCATTTCACTGTGTTTAGTGTGTGGGTGCAGCTCAAGTAGCTGGACAGTCAGGAGGGAGAGATTGAATGAATTAAATCGAAAATATGGTGATGCGTATAATTATGTTTTGTTAAGTGCACTGGGAACTGACCATGAAATGTAAATTAGGCTTCACTTGAAAGAAGAAGTTAAATCAGGGCACTATACTGGCCCAGATTTTGCCTCTGGTGCTCTGAAAGCTTCCACCAGCCTCTGCTGGAATTTTCTATTGACAGTAGTTTATTACCTCCGCCAAGGAGGTTATGTTTTTGTCAGGTTTGTCTGTTTGTTTATCTGTATGTCTGTCCCCAAAACAACTCAAGAAGTTATGGACGGATTTAAACGAAATTTACAGGGATTGTTAGGTTTATTAGGCTTTTTAGGGGAAACAGATGATTGCCTTTTGGTGAAGCTCCATCCATCCGTTTGATTGTTTGTCTGATTCATTTTTCTCAATGCCATGACTCAAAAACTTAAAGACGGCTTTTATGAAATTTACATCAGTTATTAGGTATATCATAATAAGAAAATGACTAAATTTTTGTGATGATCTGTTCGTTTGTTCGTATGTTTATTGTTGTGTTTGATTTTATGATTGTTAGCGCAAGAACTCAAAAATTGCAGAAACTGGTAATACTTTCAAAAGGAACAAATTATTGGGTTTTGGAGTTGATACAAATGAAATCATGGTTTCAGAGCCAATTTGAATTTTTGGTTACCGTTGTCTTACTTGGCGGAGGTATGCCCTCTCAGAGTGCTCTACTTGTTGAATGTGTTCATGTTCTCTTCATTTATTTATGTGCTGAAGGGATCAAATTTGCTCTTTACTGTAATTTTTCTGGCTAAATTAACTACAATACAATGAAGCTGCTCAGCCTTACTGCTCGTCGATGTGACGTCATTGATGACGTCACTATTCAATGCTAGTTTCTCGTGAGTCCTCCCGTTACCCTCTTTGTTTCCTGCTTCAAGCCATCTAAATATTTACAGTTACTGGAAAGCTGTTCCTTTGAAAGCAAAGTGTGATTTGGACGTATGTATAACGTGTGCGCCAAAATTATATATAAAGGCCGTCGCAATGCAAATTTTATCGATAAACATACACTTAAATTATTAAATCCTTGAATTTGGCGTTCACAGTAAAGGTAATAGGGTGACAAATAGATAGCTGTCGTCCTAGTCAGTTGAGCTACTTGCTGGAAATCTACTAAATAAAGGAATTTATTCACCATACAAAATATTTTCGGTCCCTCGTTTCATTTCATAGGTGAGATATGCGTGTACAGGAAAGTGTCTATGAGGCAGTGCAGCTCAGGAGCTATGCAAGACTTCATTACTAACACATCACATGCAGCCCCTCTCGCTCACACTCACCTGTTTTAATAAGCACTAGAGTTAAAATAATCCCAGTGATCTACTATGTAATTATACACTGTTGTTAGTTGATTGGTTGTTTGGTTGCTAGCTTGCTCCTATGGTAGTCTTTTCTTCCGTCACGCTCTTAAGGATTTTGATAGGATAAAATATCATGAACTGAATATCATGAACACCAAGAAATTTCAGCGCTGAAATATCATACAAAATATACTTTCCGGAATATGTGTTCGCCAATGCCAACCACCTCTGGCGATCGGTTAGATGAGAAGACAACCCAGCATCGTGACTCCACACACGTGAGGTGATATGCGCAACGTCACCTGGACTTCGTCCGAAAACTGTCAAAGTACTCAAGGTTGGTAATTCTCAGCTGTAGAGTTAGTATGCAACGGATTGTTCTTAACCCGTCACAGACCGCTAGTCGTTAGCAGACTAAGGTATTTTCAAACGAGGAGAAGTAATAAAATTTCCTAGGAGAAGATAGCTAATATAAATTTAATGTATTCATGAAGCCCGAAACTAGTTTGAATAGATAAACACAATAGATCTCTGCTACTGAATAATCTGCTTCGTCCAAACTAGTTTTGCTCCGTACGTGAATATCAGTGACGGAGTACAGCATACTAAGCTACGGATGTCCATTAAAACATCAATAAGAGCATTTATAACCAAAATCGAAAACATTTTTCTACAATAAAAAAATGCACGTTCTACCATATTGGTTAGATATCAAAACCTAGAAACTTCGCCATTACGTCACCACCCCAGAGTGTGGCCCAGTAGGTGCAACAGCAGGAAAGTCACTGCTGGTGAGGAAGCCGTCCGTCCTTTGAGAGTTATGAATAAAAAACAGCTGGGGAGGAAAAACCGACATAAGTTGGAGGAAAAGACACCGAACAGTGTAGACTGAAGCGCGCGACGGTTGCAAGTAAAATGTTTATGTATGTGGGTAAGAGCTTAGAGGAAGTGAGCGTGTAGGTTATGGTGAGTGTATTGCGTATGAGGTCATTATAAGTGCCTAAGAGTGCATTGTAATTACGTTGTGGAGGTCCATGTAAGTACGTAAGAATTTATTGTTATTGCATGAGAGTTCACTGGAACTGCGTAAGAAATCATTATAGATGCTTATGAAGCCACTACAAGCACGTAAGAGGTCACTGTAAGAAGGTATGAGGTCATATTCACTGATACATATTACCTCTTCTCCAGTATGGATACAAATCGTATTTTATCTCTTTTGTAAAATGTATATGTACGACTCACTGAGAGTATCCACAACTCTCTTTCAACATTGTCTGGTCATGCGCTCGTCAAATTTGAAACGCAGTTCACCAGCTGCGTAGGAAATAGGTGGCAAAATAATACAAGAAGGAATACCAGCCTTATTCTCCGTTGCCTAAATGTGTATGATCAGGAAGCGGCCCTCAACCGAATACCGAACTGCCGCGTGAAAATTGAAAAACGTGATGAATTCCACCAAAAGTGAAAGCACGATCAAGGTATGAGAAATTTGTTGTAAGCAAAAAAAGAATAAGTTTTGTTGTAACAAATTGGATAAACTACGGGTAAAAAATGACCAACCTGAACTGTAAGAACACGACGAAAAATAAACTGCAAGCGTCTAAAAAATAAAAGAAAAAACGAGTTAGCTAGATGATGATCGAGTTTGTTTGCTGGTTAGGTCGAGAATTTGATTTTAGCCAAGTTTTACCTGTCACATGACATGGTTTTTTTCTATTTCAACTGTATTTAAGCATACGTGCTCAAGACCGAGTGTATGCGTGAAACGTTGGCTTTAGTACGATGTGTCTTGAGGTTACATTTCAGCTCAGGAGGGTCTGTTGCTGGTGCTCCAGAAATTGAGCAAAATAGAGTCACCAGAATCAAGAATTTTTACATTAGAGCAACAAAATTAGTAACTCTAAAATTCAGATGTGGCTTGTGCAAAGTTTTTCATAGAGCGCAGAGCGCACTTCTTTCCATAATGTCCGCAAAGCGCAAGAGGGCACTTCTTTCCATAATGTCCGCAAAGCGCAAGAGCGCACTTCTTTCCATGTTGTCCGCTAAGTGCAGGAGCGCAAAATTTCCGGAAAATGTGGAGCTCAAGTATAAATTTATAGCCCATAAAATTTCAACAGTAAGACTAGTCTGCATACTGAAAAAACCTATGCAAAATTTATATAAAGTGTACAACCGATTAGATGTTGAAAATATTTAAACCATTAATTTAACACAAGTTTATGTTACTAAGCTATGACTATGATGACCATGATCAAGAATTTGAACTCTATAACGTAAAACATAACTCAAAGTACAATGATTTATTCAAGTATTGTTCAAAGTTAGTGCTTGCACTCATATCAATATGAAATCGAATAAAATAGCAAACGCTATCGTGTTGTGCAGGCGATATGTGTGGTACCGTTGTTCGACCATTTGTACCAGCGAGGTGTACCATGTGCCTGGTACCTCCGCGTACTTGGGTGCTCAGTCTATTGCTTTGGTCACCGTAAATCTCGTCGGATGGCGTAGATTGCCGTCTTGTCAGGACCTCAGTGGATAATGGAGACTCAGGTTATTGCTATCCATATATTTATAGGTTGAGGGACACACATATAGTCCGATGGATAGCAATAAGACCTGTGGTCTAGGTCTGTATGCTCAAAGACATCTAAGAACTGTGGTCAGTAGGTAGGTCTGCACACTGAATGGCTGTACTGAGACCTGTGGGCGCTAGGTCTACACACTGAATGGCTGTACTGAGACCTGTGGGCGCTAGGTCTACACACTGAATGGCTGTACTGAGACCTGTGGGCGCTAGGTCTACACACTGAATGGCTGTACTGAGACCTATAGGCGTTAGTTCTGAACTGCAGTGGTGACGATTGCCATTCAGTATCAGACCTAGCGCCCACAGGTCTTAGTACAGCCATTCGGTGCAGACCTAGCGCCCACAGGTCTCTGTATATACTGCCTTTTACTAGCAGATCTACCTACTGACCACAGTGTCTTTGAGTATACAGACCTAGAGCCCAGGTCATATTGATTTCCATCGGACTTTATGTGTATCCCTCAACCTGCATATAATGTGTTTTTATATACACCTCCGCCAAGCGCGTTATGCTTTCGTAATTCGTCGGAGTATGACACTAAGATGACTCAAAAAGTCATGGCTGGATGTTTGTGAAATTTTAAAGATTGTTAGGTATGTTAGGAAAACATTTGAATTATGGTACTCTTGGTGCTAATCCGTCCAACAGTTTGTTTGTTAGGCTATCTTTTTTTTTCATAACCTCATGACTCAAAACATCGTGATTTTTTCAAAATATATTAGGAATGTTACAGTACACAAATCATTCAATTTCTGTAATAACCTGCATCTGTATGTCCGTTTGTGAGTTTGCCTCGGTGTTCGGTCGTTTGTTTTCTCCACCCGCTGGGCTGGTTGCGTGGGGGTTTGTTAACCTCATGGAGTTTCTCCGTTCCTACGTCGCCAGCCTGGTGTGATTTAATAATAATAATAATAACTTTGAAAGTTAGCGACGGATCTTCATCAATTATACAGAAGCATTATTACCTACATGAAGGAGGTCATATCTTTACCAGCGTTTGCCTGTTTCTTTTTGTCGGTGAGCTACGTAACTCAAGTATTTGTCGACGGATCTTCATGAAATGTTCATGAATTTTTAGGAATATTCAGGGCAAAAGATGATTAAATTTTAGGGTTGATCCGATCAAAAACTCAAGCCTAAGGCTCGAAGAACAACCTTAAGTCAGCAGTTCTTTTCGTATTTCATAGTCAGCATTTGGAATAGACTCCCTTCCAACATTGTTTGTGCGGAATCAGTCAACGCGTTTAAAAATCGTCTTGCCATACATTGGGAGAGACATCCCCACAGCTAAGAATTCCTCCTCCAGGAGTCGCACACTCTTAACGGCCAAAGCTTCCGAGGCTACCTTAATCCGTCTTCTTCACTCTTCCGCTCCAACTACACAGGCTGGCATCCTTAACTCCGCATATCAGACGCTATTGATCGTGCTTGCACGCATTCATGATCGTCTCTTTTACTGAGATTTTTCTCCCTCGTCTTTTTTCTTCTCTTTTTCCCAGTCTTTTATATCCTACTAACATAATGGCAATAGTTCATAGAAGGCCGGGGCATAAGCTTTGGTGTCTCTTTGAGAATGGGCCTGTTGGTTTGTCTACTGCCGCCTATCTAATCAAATCATGTGTTTTTCTGTTCCTTGATCAGATGATTAAACTGCATTACATATGGGTGGTGATTGGCACATCCGTTAGTTTCTTGCTCTGCTGTTTACAGGCAATACACTCAAAAAGAAAAGGATGGATCTTCAGCAAATTTACAGGCACTGTAAAGTGCCTGTATGGCTCATTGCCATAAATTTCTAAAAATATAAAATTTATTTTAAATTCGCTTAGGTCGTTTTTAACCTTGACTATTGGTTAGTTATTTGATGTTTAAAAATTATTCTGTAGCTTGATATAAGATATCCACAACGTGTGGTGATTCAAGTTTTAACCGGTGAAAAATGAAACTATTTACGCTTTCGCGGACTCAAAAATACGCGGAGCGCAAGCGCGAAAGCACAAATTGTCACAAAATTTAACGTTAAGATTTTGTATTGAGCGCAAATTGCGTAGCTATTTGCTCTTCAGCTTGCTCTACTGCCCATCTCTGCTGATATTGCAGTCAAAGACTCAGCTGTCAACTACTTAATTAACAGATATTGTGAATTAACAAAGCTCAGTATCGCAGTAGTATTGGACAATGTTGCCTGCAACACAACATTGGCAACAGACCATGTGCCTAGGAAGATCCTGAAGATGTGTAAGACAAATATGCCCAATATGCCCCTGGTTGACGAGGTCATACCTGTTATTTTTACCCATTCCTCCTTCAGTTTTAACCAAAATATCTTCAGTGTTCAAGGAATTTATTGTTATAATCCTTAAACCTAAAGTTTTCCAAAGATTTTCTATTGGATCGAGGTAGGGACTTTGCAATGGCCAATCCATAACAGCAAACTCAAGTTCACTGAGGTGTCATTACTGCCTTTAGCAACTTTGTGTTATGACACGGAGCATTATCTTGCATAGAAATACTTTTATAAATTCCGTAATTTAATAGAACCTAGGCACATGTTCTATAGAAAAGAATAGAAGTAAAATAGGCACATCTTCTATAGAATAGAACAGAATAGATATACATGAGTAGATAGCTGCACGCAGAAAAGTATGTTCTTATCACTAGCGACGTGATATTTTAGCTACAAAGCGATAATAATTAATCGTAAACGACACTGTTGTGTATCACAACGCTGTTGTTCATCACAAACGACAATGTGCATTGACGCAAATTCAAACAACAATGTAGTTGACAGTAAACTAATTTTGCTTAATGGTAAACAACCATTTAAGTGTGTGAGGTAGCAGGTAACGAACAGACCCATACCCAGAGAGACACCGGGACTTACGCTCCGACACTCTATGAGCTATTGCCATTAAATTAAAATCATAGACTTCTGACGATGAAAAGAAGCAGAAGAAAAATAAACTCACGTTAAGAATGCGAGCATTTACAGGAGTTTCCAAGGAATGCAAAATACCATCACGCTTCCACTGCCATGCTTCACATTTATTTTTTTCTTCTTCTTTATTATTGTCATTATTATTATTATTATTATTTTTTTGTCCGTGTATTTTGCATTGTGTCTTTCACCTTCACGACTCTTAACACAGTTTTCCCGTCATTTTAAAGAGTTTAAACGTTCTTTCGTCTCTAAAAAAAATTGAACACCATTCTTCGTATGTCCAAGTCAAGGTTCTTTGGTAAACTTTAACCTTTTTTCTGATTCTTGACAATAATGGCAGGTTTCTTCCGAAGGCTTTACGTAAATTAGACAACTTCTTGTAGCCGCCTCGAGACACTTTGTCTGAGCACAGTTACAAATGAAGTATCATGCAGTGTTCTTTTTTTTTCACCCCTCTATTGAAGTCATGAAACCGTTCTTTATATTGCCATACTCTACATCATGCGATCTTCTCTTTTCGTAGTTTTAAAGGCCTGCCGGCTTTATATGGACACCCTATATGTCCCGCATCATTATAGGGCTGAACTATCTTATATTTCCAAAATAAGTCTTAGTTTGCTTGCAGTCTCTGAAACCTCTCTAATGGTTTCATTTTCCTCGTACAGTTTGACAACGCGTTTTCTCAAATAATTATCATCATTTTCAAGGAGGATATTGTACTGCATTGCATCGTTTACAAATATCCTTTGAATACTTTTTCTTTACTTGTGATTAGAGAAACTTAGGTTAACTGTACTGTTTACAGAATTTTCCTCCTTTCGTACCTTACTTTGGACATTTCAAAATAGAATAAATTATTTATTATTATAACATTTTCTCATACCTCAATTCAAATATAAATTTCAAAAGGTTATTACTAACGATAAGAGTTATTCAATGTTTGGATATCGAGTGTGCACAAGTCACCAATCAAAATATATAGTTTTCAAATTCTGACCTTTAGTCTTGGACGCCACTAGATCAGCAGAAGTTTTTAGGATATTGTTTGATATAGGAACTGTGATCATATCTTTCTCTGGTTTAGAGGTCCTGATCGTTCGCTCTCTCTCTCTTTCTGTTTACTTATGCTTCCCGGCCTACAGGTATGTTAGCCTTTCTTATCTCCTCTGATGAATTTCGCTTCCAGGTTTAGTCAAACATTTTCACCTTGTAATGTGGTTTTGGACCGTGCAGTAAATTCAGAGAGCCTCAGTTGTTTGCACGCAAAGTCATATGACCGTGTCAACCATCAAGAAAGGGTTTGAATTTCTCAGTGCGAATAATTAATTTTCCTTTTTGCAATGTAGCATGTCTGTTTGAGAAAATTATATCTATTAGCGTCATTTATTATTTCATTTCAGTAATGTCTGGGAATACCAGTAATTTAGCTAAAATCACGCACTTGTGACATGAGCATTGGAAGTTGTTCCTAAGTAAGCTGTTGAAATAGGCAAGTCAGACAGTTTGTACTCATTCAAAGCTGTGTTCGCCCCTGTGTCTTTTGAAACCTGCTATCTCTTACCAAAATCCTGGGGTTACTGACACAAGCGCCTGTTAGCCTCAGCTAACCCTGTGTGGTGGCTATATCCTATAGTTCATAGATGCTGCAGAGCTCCCGACACTTTTTTGTTCTGCTACCAGTGACTATTATCCGCGCGGCTGACAAACGAGGAAGAAATGCAACTATCCCAAAAAGTGTTTTATACGTGGCACGCTCAGATCCCCATGAAGTGGGGGTTTTCGGTCCGCGAAATTTTGTATGTTTCTTGGTACGGGTCTCTTGATCCGCCTGTTGACAACAATTAATCAATTCTATTCTAGTTAATCAGTGCAAAAGAATAAGTACAATGAACGGTGTTGAACTAGTTTTTAATCCGTTATTTTTGATTGCAGGACCCCCTAGAACTATAGGTATACCGATGATAATTTTTGCTAAACGAAGATTTTTAATACTTGAAGATTAATTAAGAATTTCAGCCAAGAACTTTGCATTAGACAAAAATTTTTAATGATTATCAGAGGAAATAGACGATTTTAGTAGGCACTGTGCGTGACCATGCGGGGTCATGTGAAACAAATCACGAGTGTTTTGCTTTTGATCTGTACATTAATTTTCATTGCAAAGAACTGCCTCAGTGATGGTGAAATGCTAATGTCAGGCACCAGCAGCAGCAGCGACGCGGAAGAGCGTTCAACTTTAATTAGAGGTGAGAATTTGTGTCCAGGGCAGTTGGAATATATTGGCAGCCTGCGCATGCTGGCTCTCAATAGACGCGGCCATTGGCGGCCAAACTGTGCAGGGTTTCATACGCTCTTGTGCACAAGCGGGGGACTGCCGAGGCGGATGATAGGTAGGCAAAAGATCATAGTGTGTGTGTGTGTATTATTCAAGTTATGTTTACAACAGTGTGCAGACAACATGGTACAGGGAAGCATTGACAAAATAGATAACTGATATAATATTTGATACGGTGCACTGCCGAGTCCAAATTCTCAGCAGCAGGATGCGGCACTTCATGTCCGATCACGTGTGCACTAGTGTTTGCCGCCTATTTCAAGGCATACATAAGGAATTTGAAAAAAAACTAATAATTCATTAACGAGGAATTTTTATAGAACAATAGAAACTTTATGAGACGTTTAACTCAAACGCAGATTAGACAGGCATAGATACAGGCAGTCGTAGAAGCTGAGCTCCTACGATTCAAGAAGAATGTGAATAGAAGGTAAGTTAGGTGGGTTAGGTTAAGTTAGTTAATAAGCGTTAGGCTATAGTGCATGTAACGGTATCTGAGTTGGTTCCAAAAAAAACTTCGGATCCGTTTGGGCCGCCCAGCTAGGAATCACTAGTTAGTCGTCCATGATGGCCACGCTGAAGGTCGCTGCGTCGCTTAGTGCACGAAGGAAAGGAATTGACACCATGTCCAGATTTTATGATTATTGTCAAATCGTGGACTCACACTATGACAAATTGTAATTTCACTGTGTAAAGTTGGTTACAAATTGCTTGGGTTCATTTATGCACTATTAAACCAGAATATCTGCTTATTGCTACCTGTAATTCCGATCTATAAAAAAATCATTCTATTAACACTGACTATTCTAGCTAGACAGTAATAGTAATATCAGAAACTTTAAGCCTCCCTAAATAAGTACTAAGCTCTTCTAAGAGATGAAAAGGAAGGAACAGATAGTACGCCAACAGAAACTGAGAACCTACGCACGCTGGTGTCCCCACACAGGACCAACACACACGGAACAGCAAGTCGGGAAAGAAGAGAAAGCTCAGAAAAAGGTAAGATCAGCAGGGACATGAACGTGGGAAGATACAAAGTGGGTACGAAAAACAAACATCCCGAAGGCCTAGCTAATAGCTAACGTAACCTTCACAAACCCCCTGGAGTCGCCGCTCCCACAACATTGGATGGCGAACCCTCTAGCTAGACACCAGGGTTTACCGTATTAAGGAAAGTAGTAAAATTCAGACAACACTTTAAGATTGCGAATAGTTCGATGAAACTACGTTGATAAGCAGTGCTAAGAATAGAGCCAAGTATAGTTAGAGTACGAGGGGACTGAGTGGAAATTCTCCTATCTACAGGGCATAGTGTGATCCAAAGACGAGGAGAAGAGATGCTTTGCCGTTTTACAGAAATCCTAAACAAAGCCTGAGATCTCTAACACTCCGGATCAGCGCACATGGGCAAAATGCGGCAAACCGAAAAAGAGAATAACTAATGCTGAGTGAAATAGATCCAGACATGAATGTTGGAAGGAATCGCCATCACTAGCTAATTACTAACGGGATTGTTCAAGTACACTTCCTTAGCAAAATTCAGCGCACAATTCACGACAAAGTATCATGAAGTCTCGCGGAAAATGAGATTAGTTCTAGTGTTGCCAAACTCGTCGACGGGTCGCATTAGCTGTGTTGCCTTAACGGCTACTTAAACGCCAACTGCAGTGAATGGCACTTACACTGCACGAGGTTCTGAGACATCACTGAATTAAGGACCTTGCTTTTGTTCTGTGGAATTTTTATAGGTTTTAGCTTGTGATTATTATTTTTGTTACTTCCGCCATGGGAATTGTTGTTTTTTTAGCAGTTTCTATTTACTGAAAACATAACGCAAAAAGTTACGGACTCATTTACTTGACATTTACATGAACTGTTAGGAGTATTACGAGAACCAAATAAAGTTGGGGACGGTCCGTCCGTTTGCCTCTGTTTCTGTCGCCCAGTGATGTAATTCAAACAGTTTTGGACAGATCTGCATGAAAGTTAATTACGAGAAGAGTACTTCAGGATGGCGCAAAACTAAAGGCGATTGAGTATTGGTGATGATCTGAAAAGAATCCTGGAGTCTGAACCATATTTAAATTTTTGTTTCCATTACGTACTTGACAGCTGGTCTCCGTTCTTAAAATGCTTCTCCAAATACTTATATATTATGATAGATTTTGGAGGTTGAAAAATTCCAAATTTTTTGGTTTATTTTGTTAATATTTTACAGCAATTTCTGAAGACATTATCGGCAATGTTAGCTAGATCGACTCTCAAAAAAAGTCAACAAATGCTCCGTTTAAGCTCGGGTATCCTATGCTACGATTCACTTTCCGTAACACAAAGAATGATGAAAAACTACATTTACAGAACTGAACGTGGCACTGATGGACCCTGAAGACCTTGACCTCATTGCATTCATCAGGCAGCGGTACCTGACGCCACCATCGCTCCTCCCTTACTCAATGAAGGCCCTAATCGATAAATCTGATGGCCAGGATGCTATCATTGACCGCCTATTCGGCCATAAAGTAAGTCACTTATTTATCTAACATATTTTAATGTGAAGGAAACGCTTATGCTGGCCATTTATTCGCAAAACTGGAAATGAATGCATTTGGGAAACGAAAAATATGATATTTGGTTTTTAAATTCGTTCACGAAAACAAAAGAACTGTCCGAAAGCCCCTTATGTATGGAGCACATGTTGAACCCAGGGACGCCGTACACCATACCCAATGTTATTGCAAAAAATATAATTCTCTTCTTCTGTCTAGCTTTCCCTTTGACTATCTCACAGGGTGCATAATGCCACTGCTTGAAAAGCATAATACTATTATCTCACTAGAGCAGCCGAGATTTATGCTTCCTTCCTCTACGGAGTATTGCAGTCATTCAATGACGGAAAAAGGAATACTTAAACGAAACCCCCGTTTTCTTCTCTGTTATCTCGGAGGCAGCATCAGTGGATAAGTGGAGCGAATGTTGGCGCTCTCTTGGTGGAGGCTGCTGCCGTGAGAAATGGCTGTATTCCCGACCCCTTATACCCACTTAACTGCAGCGGTTGGAAATTATAGATGATAGTAGGTCATTGGTATTAGACGAAAATAAGCCGAAAACATTGAGGTATTCACTCATCGGATTCAATCTCCAGAATGTCATATTACTCAGGATAAAACTCACTTGATTTAGTGCATTTTTACAGACGATAAACTTCACTCCAAAAGTGCTTCTGACATTTGCCGGCATTTGCCGGGTTGAATTCATCTGCTTCTTTACAAGCCTCAAGCCAATGCTCTTTCAAAAAAATTGTATCCTTCAGAAAGCTGAAGAACTATGTAGATGTTTTGTTACTTATTTCTGTGCAACCATAAAGACTGTAGGACATTCTGAAAATGCAAATAGGATATGAAGAAACAATGGAAAATAATTATTTATCAACGCACAAGCATCTTGTGACGACACAAGCTTATTACCTGGGATGTACGACAGCTTGGGCCTTTCCCGTGCGCAAACCTGTTGAAGTATCGTCATCCTAATTGGTACCCTATAACATAACTGAAAATCTAACTATCGCCATAGTGGATCGGCTCTACACAATCGCGCAAAAAAAAATGATAACAAGCACAGTACACTAGCTGTTTGCATACTCCGTGAAGTTTTGCATCACGATGGTACAATAGTGTTATGATCATCACAGTTGGCCTTGGAATTCAGGTGATAAATCTAAGAAGTGGACCTTTCTAGCGTGGCGGAGTGTTCGTGGAATGCGGAGCTTACGATGGGCAGCGTTGGTCCAACACTCTGGCGCTGGAGCAGCAGCGAGGCTGGACAGGCTTGCTAGTGGAAGTTGATCCAAGTAACTTCGCTGCACTGATCAGCACCAACAGAAAAGCCTATGCTGTCAATTGCTGCTTATCGCTTACACCCCATCCCAGTGAGGTGAGTGAAACTACTCAGTATTCTAAGCAGCTTTATTCGCTATGCCCTACGATACTCTCACCATTTTATGAAGGCAGTTCGGTCGTGGTCAAACTCCTCAACAGCGTTGCCAATTCGATGAGTATTTCTGAGATTTTGTTCGGCCCATATCTTAGCCCCGCCCACTACCTGTATATAAAGAAATATCAGCAATACCCATAGAATTGGCACCACTATAGAGGAATTTGAGCACCTTCATGAAATGGTCAGACTATAACAGTATGATAGTGTACCTGTACAAGCGTACAATGTACATGTTCACATCACCCCATGTACTAAAGTGTATATACAAACTGAGATGGCTAGTCACCGCCAATCTATAATGAGCACTAAATGCTGCATGTATATTAACCAAATATAAACTGCCCGGCCAAAAACTTTCTCACCCTGAAAAAATATAGACATAGTTTTAACAATAGGTTATTAATTTCTGCATAGCAAATTTGAGGAACAATAATATAACAACTAGCGGGACTCGTGGAAATTCCAAGGCCGGTTAGTTAATGTTCTCACTTTTTATAATGAACCAATCTTAACCTATGCTATTGTAACTCACTTTAGTTCACCTAATGAAGCTTCTCAACCTAACCTACCGTCTGTTCATTAATCTTAACGAACTGCGCCAAAGCACAAGTGCACTGCACACGAGAGTCGAAAAAGGGCAACGTTGCTCCCTATCCTTCCCCTTGCGCTGCTGTGTATGCAGCTTCGACTTATCTAATATTAATATTTTCAAGAACTGCTTAAACTCCGAGTCGCGGCAGCTATTCCACTACAGCGAAGGCCACGTGCTCACTTTAGACTCTATTGTCTTTGAATTGCTATTGAGTTTCAATTTACAACGGTACATAAGTTTTGCAATCGATGTGTCTTAATAGATTCAACCGTTATCATGCGCACAGAAACATCTGTTCCAAGAACGTGAAGCGCTCCCGTGTTCCAACTCGTAGCAAGTCCATCGCTAACAATGTGGGCACACTGTCGCAATAATTGCTCAGCCACTTAACTTTTCAATTTGGCCGTAACGCTGCCGTGACTACAACTAATAACGCTTAAAAGTCATGCTAAAACTAAGCGTCATTGCAACTTTAAACTAGCGCAAAAGTAGGAGGTACATATTCCCAGACATTTGGCCAGTGCTGCTTATTATAACGTACAAACTGCAAGAAACGACTCGATATTCTCTTTAGTGGCATAGCAATGTCCAATCAGATGCAGAACCTCCTTGACCCCAGCCAAGGAGCTTCAATAGAGAAGGAGGGAGCTTAGTGGCCCAGTTACAGACTTGCCAGCGAGTCAACTAGATCTCTTATGGCTGAGACGCTCGTTGGTGGAAAAGACGGGGGATCACTGAGTTTCACGGGGGAGCAGCAGAAGAACCGAGTTGCTGATATGCGATTGGTGCTTAAGTGACTGGCTGCAGCCATAAGAGACTCTTTATTGACATGCGATTGGTGCATGGGAAACTGGCTGACAGCCATAAGAGACTCNGTACATATTCCCAGACATTTGGCCAGTGCTGCTTATTATAACGTACAAACTGCAAGAAACGACTCGATATTCTCTTTAGTGGCATAGCAATGTCCAATCAGATGCAGAACCTCCTTGACCCCCAGCAACGTGAATATTACAAGAAATGAAATTTCGTATCATGGTAGGTATGATACTTGCAAAATGAACTTCATGCCTTTGCTTCGATACTGACAGAAATTTTCTTCAATGGCAAGCAGAAAGAAAATTGCTGTCGTTCAACTTCCTTCCAGCGAAAATTAGAGCTTTTACAAGTTGAATTTTACCCTATCTATAATTAAAGAGCGTGTCACACGAAGGAACGAACGAACGAATGGACGAACGAAGGAACAACGCTATTAATATTATAAATGGTTGCATTCAACGTTACTTGTAGGCTACATTGGATCTGCTCTCTCCGCGACACAAAGTATGAAGAATCCCGCTAGAAAAAGCCCACAAACAAACCTCCGTCTTTTTACCGAGCTGGGAAATCCAGAAAGAGCTGTCAAATGATGGTCACATGTCTTAGGACTGTGCAATAAACGATTGCTCAGCGGAAACAAGATTGCAAAATGCAGTCTTTCAGTGCTAATAGCGGCATAACCAAAGTTCTGAATGCTCGAGACAGGCCTCCTCTGAAGCGATTGGTAAAAGCAATCCGGCGGAAAAGTGTTTAGCAGCTGACTAACATGTTCAACGAAGGTGCTCAGTAAGTGATATTCTACTCGAACTATCCACCGAGAGCAGAGGCAGATGGGTTCAAGGGTTGCATCTCCACCAGAAGCCATTGTAGCCATTGGTTAGTAAAGAACATTGAACGAAACGGTTCCAACTTGCGAAGACAACAAAGACTGGACTGTACGTAGAGCAATGAAACCCCGCCCTTTGATGAGATGAATCGGGAGGTTCGCCTTGGTCCAGAAAGATGATATGCAGAATTAGAGGGAGACGGAAAGCCCATGCAGCTTTGGATTCATCGTGTACTACTCCGACAGTGATGATCTAAGTATGCTTTACAGGGCTGGGATTACGTTCGTGAAATTTGTGCAGCAATAAAATGGAATCTCAGGATTATCTGAACATCCTATAGGTGACCAAGTACACGTGTCTATGAATTTTTGTTTTCCTGATGGCTCCAGTATTTTTCTAGACGACAGCGCTTTTCCACAGGTCTGTTGTAGTGCAAGATTGATGAAAGTATCATTTTCTCACATGGAATGGCCTTTGCAGTATCCTGATTTAAGCCGTATCATAAATTATGGAACCAATTGGAGAGGGGGGTGCTAGCCTCAACGCCTCTTCTTTCTTCATTGGAAGATCTTCCTCAACATTTGCTCGTACTTTGGCAAATGTTCATTTAGATTATTTGTAAAATCTTGTAGAATCTATGCCTAATGGAATGAAAGCCATAATCAGTTCAAAGGGAGGGTGGTCCAATAAACAATTAAATTTAAATCCTTCACTACAACCACAACAACAAACTTTTTGGCCGGGTATTATATTTAAATTTCAATACTAAATGCGTCATCTAAATGCAATTACATACTAACTTCGTTGCCCAAATATATTTATATGCTAACCTACGTTTCTGCATGTACTTCCTCTGGTTTATGCAGTCTGTGCTTCAGAAACTTTCCCTGTTTGCAGATTCTCTGTTTGATGAAGTCTACTGCTTAAGATATGTGTAGTAAACTGTAGCGAACTGAGCATGTCAGTGAAGTTATTCCGCAACGATTACGATCTCCAAGACTAGAAGTAGCCTATAAAATGAAGTCAAATAGCGATGCTTAACTGTACCACTAACACTCGTACAGAGATATGTCATTTTTAGGAGAAATACTTTATATTTGCTGTATTTTAATCATTCTGCGGTGTACATCATATGAACATGATGAACCGTAGGAAATCCCAACTCAGAATTTCTTTGACAAAGAAGTTGTACCCCCCCCCCCCCCGCGTCGTGAACAAAATACATAGTACGAGCAATCAGGTAGAAATGCCGATATTGTCAGTAGCCTCGATGAATAAATTTTTTCTGGCTGTTTTATAGCCAGAGCAATGGTTTTCAGTAGCTTAGTGATTTAACAAAAATATATATGGCTGATGGTTAGTATCAGGAATGTCTGTTCAGTAGAGTGCCTATCTCTAGCTATTGTTGCTACAGGTTGTGCTGCAGTCGGACAAATATCTCAGTAAGATCATTGATAGCAAAAGTATTGCTGATGACTTACGGGCTGGCACGGATCTTCTGACGGCGCAATGCTTTCCTCTGCTCTCACTGCTGAAGGCCGTCAATATTACGACCGTCGATTACTTCAGCTTGGATGTGGAGGGCCAAGAACTTCAGGTACTCCAAGCCATTGCTTGGAAGAACATCGCGATTAAGGTAACATATTTATTTACAGATGCATAGTGTAATAGAACACATGGTAGAAAGTGTCTCCGAACAGGACCGAATTAAAAGGGGCGAGCCCAAAGGGCCTGGAATTTGCCCACCAAATTCTTCCATTCTGAACCCGAAGTAAAATGTCTGTGATACTTTCAAGCAAGAAATGTACGGCGATTGACGTCAATATAGATTTACGTTGAGATAAGCATTATGGGACCATAGAAGCTGAAATACAGTTTGATTTTCAACTGGAACTATTATAGTAGAAGCTAGAACGCCTCGTGGCATATCATCATCGCCCGCGATGGGGTGAAGGAGAGTTGAAAATGTACGTCAGCAGTTTTCGCATTTTTCACATCTAAGTCAACCAACCTGACTGTAAAAGATTGGGATGATGGTTTCAATTTCTTCTGTCAGCTCTTGGGTGGAAAGACATATATGCAAATATATAAGTTGTAGTATTCAAATATAGACATACAGGATAGAAGCATTATCACATCTCTACACTTAGTTCTTCTGTGATAAAAGTCTAAACATATTTCTTGCACAGCATTTGAGGTGTTCATACTTGAGATTAACATTAGAATAATACTTAAAAGGAAATCAAACAGAGACAAATTTCAACTTATAAATATTAAGTCGACCAATCAAACAAAATCCAATTTTTAGGGAGCTCCTCCCATCTTCAGAAACCTAAAATATATTCACTCGCTTAGGAACGAGTTACCGCATCTCCCTATAGGTACTGTTTGTATGTAATGATGGTCCTATAGACACGATATCTGCTTCTGTGATGTGCAGAGCAAACACTCACGATGGTGAAAGTATGTTCATCATTTCCTACTGTTGCTTCGTAAGTTTTATAATCCCGAGATGAAATAGAATCGCGATTCATGAAAATAGCTCTATTTCCGTTTATATCGGTGTCCCCACAGGTGCTGTCGGTGGAGTACAAACACGTGCCTGGTGGTAAATTTTCTCTCGAAGAATTTCTCTCCCCACTCGGATTTCTAAAATATAAAGAAGTCAATCCTTTCGGGATTGACGGCGATATTATTTTTTTACATCGCGATTACATTAAAGAACTGTTAGTGACGTAGATAGAGCTGTAGAGTATCTGAAACAGGTAGTATCATAAATTTCCATAAATTGTGAAGGTAAGAAGTATAAACAATCGTTGCCTATGTATTTGTCGATGTAAAACCTAAATCAATAAAATGTACCCTCAAATTTGAATATTTGTTCCTCATATTCCTAATACAATGATAGAGAGCGCGATGTATTTTTTTTTATAGCGACACATTTATATGCTAGATCAGTAGATACAGTAGGTGGTCCGCGGGATGCGAACTTGGGACCTCATGCATAGCGAGGCGCGACTGCAAGACCAACACTGAGAATGCAAAAAGGCACGCATGCAGTACGCGGGGTACTGCAGCCTGCCCCGCATATATCATAGGATATTAGGAGAACCAGACCTGCCTACCTAACCTACAAGGTTGGCGGGGTAAGAGCTTATTGTTGGTTAGCTGGTATGTCGCCTTAAACAGTCTTTGTTTTCCTTACGTCGCCGTAATCTCACGAGCCTCACTTTATTTATATATATATTTATTTGTCTGGCAACCCAATAAGTGGTCGACATAGTTGAGCAATGTTCATAATTGTTTGCAGGGAGTCTGTTGGGTTGCCCTCGATGTGGCCCATGCCAAAGAAATGTGAATAGCTGGCCATAAAAATGATGGCGATGAAATTTATTCTCCACCCAAAAACAGGTAGCTAGAAGGAGTTGAGCTATGTCAATGATTTTTTGCAGCGAGTCTGGTGGGCTGTCCTTAATGTCACTTATGCAAAAAAGAACTAAAAATAGGATTATCTGGTCATTAAAAATTACGGCAATGAAAGTTGCTTCCTACCCAAAAACAGTTAGCAGGAGTTGAGCTATCTTCATGATTTTTTGCAGGGAGTCTGATGGGCTGCCCGCGATGTGACCCATGCCAGAAAACTAGAATGAGCTGGCTATGAAATATGACGGGGATTGAATTTGCTCCCATCGTGGGTGATGGTCTTACGCCACCGAGGCGTCCTAGTTTGAATATACTTTCGTCAATAAAAACCATGAACCAAAGAATATAACGGGAGGACTCACTAGAAATTACCATCAAACTGCCCCAGAGCTTGTGAGAAGTTTCTGTGAGCCACGCAGAAACACAGCGGCTGAAAAACCATCCAGTGCCTGCGTTCCACGCCTATACGCCGGAACGCTGAAAAACCATCCACGCAAAGGATGTATCCGAGCACGCACACATTGAAAGTAACACTGTTTCTTGTCATTAATATTGTCATTTTGAAGCTAACAACACTAACGACAACTTTCCCATCCGCAGATAATTTTATAAATCTGTGTATGCTGCATACCATCCACCGATTTTTACGGTTTTTTGGTCATAACTTTTTTCCATTAATTGTAAAGGAAAACCGTTGGTACTATTGGATTCAGGAGCTTTTCTCTATAAGAAAACATGAAAAATATAGGCATAAGTTTGATAGCAAAAAAATGGCCAGATGTCTCCCAGAGACGGTAGAGCTAAAAGTCTACGGATTTCGCTCTGTAATTATGGGAAGAGTATTGGGTCGATCCAAAAAATGAAAAGCCCAATAGATAGAGCAGCATTTTTTTAAGAATACCGTTAATGGGAAGCTTCTAGAACTGATACTAAACGGATAACAAGTGAGAGAGTTTACCCATTATCTGAAGCAAACTTTGGAAAAGTTTGTTCCCCGCGAAGGTTAAACTCAAGTCAAAGTGACGAAAAGAACGGTCTGAATTGACTTTCCACTCGATTTAAGCTAAGCAACTTGACTTTGTGTCCCAATCTAAAACTTCTTTAGAGATTAGGACTTCTGTAGAGGAGAGGGGGGGGCTCTGAAGGGTTTAATCCGGCACTTCACATAAACAGCGTAAGGTGTTTCAAAAATATCGGGAAACAGGATTTTTAGTGTAATATTCACAGAACCAATTCTGCAAATTTATAAAAAAAAACGTGGAATTTGACAGTGCTTAATTTTTTTAGAGAAACATCAAGAGACTTACCTCAAAGTTGCTTTTATCTGACGAAATAAAGTAAAACCAGTCATTACAAGTACTATGATCATGCACTTTTTCAAACAAAAGCCCCTTTTTCCTATTGGTATTGGACAGAAATGACTTTTTCCTAACTTTTGTAGCATTTGAGACCAAATTCTACATGTCTTCATGCGTCTCCCCGTACGCAAAGAGATTTCTTTGCCATTTACTTCCTTAAATTCAGCAATCACATTAAAAATATTTTCTTCCTCTCAGTCAGCGATGCCCTCTTCATCAGTCTGTCATTCCTTGATGTCATACACTTTTTTCGGCCTTGTCCTATGACAAGAACACAGAGTGACTTGACGAAGTGCCAACAAAAATCCATAAGATGTGTAGGAGAAGCATCTTTTTCCCCTCAACCTTGTGTGGCGGAAGTCAATGGATGAAGAGATAATTCAAATCAACTATATACAATCATGGAATTATAACACTTATCTTCAAAGCTGGAAGTACTACAGATCCAGCTAACTGTAAACCTGTTTCCCTAACTAGCCACGTACGTAGTGAAAACGTTCGAAAGAGTTCAGGAAGCACTTAGTGCATCATTTGGAGGGCAATAAGCTGCTTACGAGTGACATCAAATCAATTTGGCTGCCGACATAAACGATTTACCACGTCTCAACTGCTGGAGCATTATGATTATCTCCGCCAAGGAGGTTATGTTTTCGTCTGGTTTATCTGTCTGTTCTTTTGCCTGTCTGTTATAGTGCCTGTCTGTTATCAAAATAACTCGAAAAATTGTAGACGGATTTCGACGAAATTTACAGGGATTGTTAAGTATGTTAGGTGGAACAGACGATTAACTTTTGGTAAAAATCTGTTCATCCGTTTTCTTGTCTGCTCCATTATTGTCAATGGCATAACCAAAGAGTTATGGACAGATTTTCATGAATTTTACCTACATGAGTTGTAAGGTTCATTAGAGAAAATGCCAAATTCTTGTGATGATCTGATTGTTTGCTCCTGTGTTTGTCGCTGCGTTTGATTTTATTATTCAAAAAGTTCGGAATTCATCTTCATGAAATTTACAGGAGATGTTAGTAATGTTAAAAGACATAAATGATTAAATTTTGTTGCAGATTGGTTGGTTCATTTGTATGTTTGACTTATGTTTGTTATGTCTGTTAGCAGCCTGACTCAAAACGTTATGAACGGATTTTCAAGCAAATTCCAGAAACTGCCAATACTCTCAGAAGGAACAAATGATTAGATTTTGGAGTTGATACAAAGAAATTCTTTATTTCAAAGCGTGATAAAGTCAATAAAAAGTCATTTACCTCCTTGAATTAAAATTTATATGCTACGTTTCGACGCACAAGCGTCATCATCAGGCTGAAACAAAAAAGAGAGAATGGTCAATACACTCAAGACTACCAAAGCTTAATATTTATGATCTGGATCCAAAGGTTTTTGTACTTTTATCGGACTAGATGAGGCTGTAATCTCATTCTAATTACCATCTAAACACTAGAATCACTAACCACGCGGACACAAATTAAGGCATCCAGCTGACACAGAATGAGAAAGGGAAGCACCCACGTCAACACACGAAGGAGGATGGGAATGAAGTGATTAAGGCCTATTGGGAGAGCCTATGGCTGTTACGGCGTTATTGCCCGTTGCTGCGCTGTGGAGATTGAGACCAAATAACTTTAACGCTGCGAAGTCTATGGTATTACTATTGCGTTTCGTCTTATGTTTATGGATGAGCAGTGCTTCAGCTATATGAATATTCTTCCGGTGGTCTACATGATACAAAATTTTGGTGTTTGGATAAAGATCATTGCTACTAGGGCTTCAGTTATGGGTATTTCTAAAGTGAGCAAATATGGAACCCTGGTATTTGTGGCCATCCAGTCTACACTTTAAAGTTCTCGTCAGTCCGATGTAGTGGTAACCGAGAGATGTGCATTCTCCCTTGGAACATTGAAATCGGTACACCACATCAGACTTACCGAGGTTAGAAGTTGCTGGTCGAGAAATGTTATTACGTACAATATAGTCGCTAGCTTTCTTATTTTTATAAAAGATACCTAAGTGAATTCCGTCATCAAGAAAAAGACTACTGATCAACAACAACTTTCCTAATTCTTGAATAGATTCTAAAGTTATCGCATTTCTAAACAAGAAATTAAATCAATACCAGTCTGATAGAGGTATAAAGGTATTTTATAAGTACTTATTAGGAGTTTATATCAAATCTACTTAACCAAACTGACGAAACATTTGGTAGATTTTTTTCAAATCTACTCAAATACCGAACCGAATGACCCGTTTTCACCTACCCGATACCCGCGGTAAAAAAAGAAGAAAAAGGTCGGTGAAGGAAAGGTCGGTTCACACGAGAACTAGCTTATGTGAAAAGCCACTTGGCGGCAACTTTTTCCTGGTACTCACTCACGTTGCATTCAGTAATAAGGCCGGTACACACTCTAAAGAACGACCTTCCTCAGTTAATCGTCCGAACATTTTGTTGATCTCTTGTAAGCACTGCTTTGAACGAGTAACCAAAACAGGCGTTGGAATGTTCGCCGCTATGTTCTAGTTGCCCAGGAACAGTACCGCCCAGGAAGCAAAGAGCGTAACATTCTTTGCTTCCTGGTACCGCCGTTTATTGAACTCAAGTCAGCTCTTCCAACATGGAGGAAATTTAACTAAAAATTAGTAGAAAGTGTGTGTCATTAAATGGACACATCAATGTACTGAAAAGAACAACCTTAATCATAATAATAAAATTTTATCCTTCAGAGAGCTAAAATAGTTCGTAGATGCACTGTACATAGGTTATTTTTGTGCAACTATAAATATTGTAGGACATGGAGCACACTCTGGAGGCCCAAATGAAATGATGAAGAAACAATGTAAAATAGGTACTTATTTAACGTAGTTGCCAGCAAATAGTATTTTTGCTACGTCATGAGCTCATTATCCAGGGTGCACTGGAGCTTGGGCCTAAAGGCGTCTTTTTGAGGCCACGCTCGTGATCAGAATCACCGTGATCATGATCACTGAAAAGCAAAAGAACGGTCAACGATTTTGTAACCCAACTTACAGATTTTGTAAACAAACCAGAGACGCCACGTCAATTTATGAAAAATATATTTTTAAAGTATTTTTAGGGAAAATGGTAGGGAATGGATTTCTTATGAGCCTTTATTTATTTTGAAGCCAATGCATTTCTGAACAAGCAGTTTTTAGAGCATTTTGAACGTACACAGGCATAAAAGTAAGGAAACTACTACAATTCTGGAAGTCAATATTACAAACAATCATCATAACATTATTCAATTTATCCCTAAGTATAAGAAAACAACACGACCTCCATCCCAAATTTTGAATTTCACTTGTCCAACGGCTGGAATCACTCCTTGATCACGCATGATTACTTTGATTATCCTACGGATAAAGTCACGCTGCGATCAATTCTCACCACTGATTAGGGTTGATTGCTATCAGGTCAAAATGCCGACACAAAAATGCGCGAATCATGCGCCATCAGGGAGATCATCCGCGCGGTGGTCACAAAAAGACACCTTAAGTACCATCATCCATGATCACTGCCTAATTTTTATCATCTACGAACGAAGTGAGGGAGGTGATAATGTTTTCGTTGAAGGTTTAAGTATATATGTATGAATGTTTAGATGAGAAGCAGTTAAATAATTTTGATACACACGCCGCGCGTTTCGCTGTTCTTCAGCTCATGCAGCGCTGTTCAGCTCACGCCTCTAGCCTGCAGGTATAAGACCATTTCAATGTTGCACATAGACCACGCACGCTATAAAAGAAGGGATCAACTCGTTGCTTCAGATGGTCAGCTCAAACTCAAATTTTGAGAGTTCGACGCTCAAGCAGTGCTGAGCTATGATTTTGTATTAAGGCGACAATTTAGATTATCAGAATCACCTCTAACTTTGGCTTGCCTACAGCTCTTTAAACGCTCTTCGCAGTTGCCTTTCCTGTCTGTATATTTTTCTCTGTTATTTTATAATGAAAGTATGATGTATTAACAAAAGCAACTATTTAAACGATCGTTGTAATTGGCTGCGGCAGTTTCTGTTATATCTCGATCGTCTTTCTGTATTTTTCTAACTTCACTTCATTTAGCTTTTAAACTTACATTACGGTATGTTACCTTATTTAAAATAGGCCTATGTGTAAACCCATTGCTACAACTGAGCTTCTGAATACCATTGGATATAAGCAGAATCTAGGTTGTATGTTTTGATAGCGCTACGAATTTGTCGCTAAACCTATTAACCTTATTGTTATCATGTATCGAACTAAATTACAAAGCTAGTACTGTAAGAGGCTCAATTTATGAAACCCTTGTTATGGGGAGAAATAAATGTTTTTGATTTGTTGTTTATCCGATTTAAGTTGTAGGTGACAAGAATATCCGCCTGTTTAACTTTTGCCATCAAATAGAGATAAGGGGCAAATGTTATAGCAAACGGCTAGAATTGATGACATCGCAAACTCGGGTATTGATAGCTGAAGTTACTGAAGAAGAGGTTATAATGCATGACCCACTTTTGGCCTTGCCTTTTACCGTTATATCGAGGAGGCCACAGGCAGCAGTTGCATTTCCGCACTTTATACGAGTCTTGTGTCACAGTCAGCTGTGCTGGATCAAAGAGCTTGAAGTATACAAGAGAGCAAACTCTCTGGATTTTCGGAACAATCTCTTAGTTTAGTTTAAAAGATTGACGCCAGGAGCGCTAATGTCGTATAAAGAATATGCATATCATAGTATCTGTTTCATTTCATCAGAAGATTAGATAATAGATACTACACTGTTGAGCTCAGATTTAAACACTTTTTTATGTTGCTAATGCGGAATCATCATCTGTTGACCCACTGCACTTTCGTCTTGTCATGCACCGCCGACAAATCTTTGGATCTTCCCCAAAACTTTCGATTTTCGTATATCAATTTTGGGTTTCTTTCCATTACTCTTGGTGTATTTTTTCCCAGCTTTTTTATGATTGAAACACAAATTTTGACCTCGTCAAGCATACAAAGGTGTATTCGATTGGGCAGCGAAATTAAGCCTTTTTTCGACGCTAAACTTGCCCGAATCTTCAGCCATATGCCCTAACTTCGACTTTTTAATTTTAGTTTCAGACTCTGAGACTCCTTGAGTTACCTGTAAGACATATATGAATTTAGTCGTACTCTATAAAACAGAGATATCAGTCAGCTCATCAAAACTAGATTAGGTCCTTGTTCTAGCACATGCAACACAATTCCGCCTGAAAAGGCTACAGTTCCTGTTAGTACTGGACAAATTAAATGTGCTTAGCTTGTTCACGACACGACCACAACGGTGTCTCCGAAGTGTAGTTCTTACGGGTGTTTGTATGAGTAAATGTAGCTGTGACGGCAGCTTACGTGACAGCAGCGCGATCTCTTATTATTTTCTCATATGCCAATTTACCAATTATTAATTAATATAAGGTTACATTCGATTAGGGACTTACATTCGATTAGGGACCGTTAGTTTAGGTATCATTTCCTATGGTTAGGCGAATATAGGTTTATTTCTGTTTATCATATAATTTTCCTAGTACCTATGTAGGCTACAGAACCTAACTAGGTGACGGGTACACGGCCCTGGCAGCTTTACCTCACAGCTACACGACCCATAAATTCAGAATAGCCTACCGTTACTCCGATCAACTTGAACGTGCCTTCAGTGAGTACGTTCCCAATCTTTCTTCATTACAGCTCTGAAATCCGATAATGAGTCCTCTGCACACNTTACCTCACAGCTACACGACCCATAAATTCAGAATAGCCTACCGTTACTCCGATCAACTTGAACGTGCCTTCAGTGAGTACGTTCCCAATCTTTCTTCATTACAGCTCTGAAATCCGATAATGAGTCCTCTGCACACAAACGTGCGGTGTTTATGTTGTGCGCGTTTGGTGGATTTGCGCGATCGATCGCGCTGCGCCTTTCCACCTAGCAAGTTTAAAAATTTACCTTTTGTTTTTTTTTGTCAGGAACGGAGGGGATTGGATGGGCTGTAATTTGGGCTTATATCAGGTTGAATGGGCTTTAATGCCGGATAATCGATGTTATAGGTGGTAACGAGCAGCGCGATCGATCGCGAAAATCCACCAAACGCGCGCAACATTTATAAGGATCTACACCAGAGGGCGACAGAAATTGTGACAAAACCTCTGTACGTAGTTTCCCTCTTGGCCTCTTAGCTTAGTGTATTCTGATCTCTTCTGTTGAATCAGCCCAACCTATCTGGCAAAGAGTCTTGTTAGAAAACACTTGATCCAGCCTTCGTCATTTCCCGCAAAGAAAATCTAGAAAGCAAGGACGTGATGGTAGAAGTATTGGTAGATGTACTGTTTTTCTAGCCTCAGGCTCTTCTCCCGCCAAGCACTTCCATAGGTAGTAGCCTAGTTAACTAATGAGGCTAGGGCAAAGGCACCTTAAGCTGTCATCCCCCCCAATTTCCATGACCCTCTCCTCAAACATATGTAATGACCTTCAGCTCCTAACTTAGTCCTAAGCCATAATCTCAGGGAGGTAAGGCCGTCACTGGCACAGCTTTGGCTCCTTTTCACATCTCATATTATGAGACACTAATGTTGTTTCACTGCACTAATAACATAGCCCTAGCTAGTTAGTAACTTAAACAGTTTGACTGTTGAGTTTAAATGAAATTGGTTCAGTGTCAGCAGTTCATGTATGTACTACCTAATTAAGTGAGGGTTTGTCAATTGATGCTCTGGCTTAACCCTTTCGATACTGACGGTACAAATAAGTACCGCATCCATTTTTTGTCTGTAGGAATAAACTGAGTGGGGTCCCACGAATCACCCAAAGGAACCCAAAGGAACCCAAAAAGACCCAAAGGAACCCAAAGGAAACGAATCACCCAAAGGAAGTGAAGATCTGTTAACTAGTAGACAAGTTTTAAATGATG
>LQNS02015105.1:13390931-13416342 GCA_001587735.2 Parhyale hawaiensis
ACGCAGTACAATATTAATTCTGTAAACTGATGTTTTTGAATATTTACAGTAGTAGACAAAACAAGAGTATCAAGATAAGCGTTCCGTCTGGAGCGAACGCGTAAGTGGAACGATTGTCTTGGTACTCTTGTTTTGTCTACTACTATTATTGCTTGTAAAAGTTTGTGTTTGATTTGCACAATAGACTGTACAAGCAAATAGAGGGAGTTTCTAATGGGCTCACCACTTAGCCCCTCTCTAGCAAATATCTTTCTTTGCCATCCATTATGAAACCCAAATGACTTCAAACCGATCCACAATAATCTTTACGTAGATGACACTTTCCTCATATTCAAAAATCAAACAGATTCCGATTTATTTCTACAATATTTAAATAGCAAACACCCAAACATCAAGTTCACTGCCGAAAACCAATCAGATGATTCTTTAGCCTTTTTAGATGTCCTAGTAACTAACCAAGACTCCACATTAACCCCTGGAGTTTATAGAAAATCGACATTCTCACGCCTTGGAACCAGTTTCTTCAGTCACTGCTATGATCAATTTAAAACTAATGCAATAAAAAGCTAACTATTTCGAGAATACCATTTTTCTTCGTCCTACCCTCCATTTTCGAACGAAGTTGACTTTCTCCGAACATTTTTCAAAAATAACGGCTACCCGCACCACCTCCTGGACCACTACTGCAAATTGTTCCTAGACAAACTGTTCGATCACGGCATTAACAAACCCTTGGTCCGTAAATTGGACTTCTTCCACTCCCTTCCGTACTACAACGAAACCACCGTTAGTGCAGTAAACTCTTTGAAAGCGTTCCTCTCTGAAGCGTACCCACGTAAAAAATTCACATTTTTCTGCAAAAACACATTTACCATAGGGCCCTACTTCAAATTTAAAGACAAACCCCCCCCCCACACACTACACTCCAGTGTTATCTAACTTTACCAATGCCAGGCCTGCAATGCCTCTTGTACCGGTAACACTGGACAACACTTCAAAGCCCGCATTGACCAACATCTAGGTGTATCCAATCACACCGGCTTACCACTTGTGAAACGCTCACATTCAGCCCCTCGCCTGCATTCTGAGCAAAACAACCACCCCATTACCAGGAACAACTTCTCAATCATAGACTCTTCCAACCCAATCGAGCTCACAACATTAGAGTCCCTCCACATCCATAGAACAAAACCTAGTCTTAATATTATGACCTCAGCTGTACCGCTGCACACTATCCATACCTAGCCTCACATTTGCTGACTGTACAGGAGCTGACATCTGGCCCCTCTACGTGGCTCTGTTCATTCGCGTTTCAGACCTCCCCCTGACAGCACCCATGCTCCCATCCCCGATTTAGAAACAAAGAAATTTTGTATTTTTGCAGGTTATAGCTTCTTAAAAGTTTTTCTTATGATGGGATCATTTTCCCGAAACGTTGAAGAACTTTAATAATGTCGACTTCATATTATTAAATAATTTAAATTTAGTCACGGTCAATGAGACTATAGTCTCAAGAATGTGAAGTGTTTTGCCATTCACCCTCGTGTGCAGCAGACTTAAACTGCTTTAGTGTAATTTGTTTCAGGAAAAATCGGTTTCGTGGCAGTTTTGGCTGCCCAAGAATGAGAGGCTGTATAGGCAGCTAGAATGAATCAGTTTTTGTGGCAGTTTTGGCTGCCCAATAGCTAATAATATGACTGCATGAAAGGCTTTCTTTGCAACTACTCCTTAATATTATTGTAGCTACATAATCAGGTCCTTAAATCTATACACACTTAACTTATAATGGTATAGTATTAAGATGAAGTATTCCCTCTTAATATTGTGGTTGATTAATTAGGCTTGGAAGTGTTGAAAGTGTCCACCATTACACTATGTAAAGGGTACTACACAAGCTAAGGTACCAGCAATTTTAAGAGTAGAGTGAACAAGAACGCCTTGTAGGAAGAATCCTTAGGCTACTTAGTGGGGAGACCGAGAGTTTGGAGTCAGCAGCTTTGGCCTTTTTCACATCTAGGTCAAGTGGTCATTTTACCTGACCACCTACAAGAGATTGTGGTGATAGTTCAATTCTTTCCAGCAATTATTAGATAGAAAGATATGTATACAATCATACAGTTATCCAAACAAATATAGCTACACCTAGGGCGACAACATTATCACCTCTCTCACTCCACTCACTGGTGACAATCACCTTTCTCATTTTCTATGTAGCTAGGTGATAAATAGTCTAATTCAATTCCTTGTTCAGCAAAACACCTGCAACTTCTTTGGTTTTAAAAATATTTATATAAATTAGACAGAACAGTGCCTACTCATTAAAATGCAGAGTAAATTTAGTTTGTTACTGAAACAAAACTTGCTGTTGAGTCACAACTAAAAAGTAATACTGTAACTATAAAGGTTGAAATATAATAGCAATAGCTATTTGCAGCTGCAGGATATTCACTTCCTACTATGCTTGTCAAGTCAGTAAGGCAGCCTAATTAGCAAAGATATGATTTGCAGACTCACAAGTAGTGACATTTTGCTCACTTAGACTCGCCATAGAATTTACTGAAGTTTAAACTATTACCTTTTTATTATTTTTACAAAGTGGTCACATTGGCTACATCTATTGACTCCATAGGTTCAAACCTGGCAGCTTTACATAACATCCTGTATCAATACATGTGCAATATGCCTTCAATGTCTATTTTTCTCAAATTTTTGCAAGAACTTCAGCTCCCTGCAAAATGTTTGAACTTGTTGTTGATTTTCTGATGTTTGTGTTTTGCATCAGGCTAGACAAAGAAATATGAAGAAAGCTGGTTAATAGGAATGATGAACTATACATTAACATTTATTAGTCAGTCATTAACTGTCCCCCATTTGAGATAGCCTACTAGTATTTTATATCATAAATTGTTACCAGCATTTGACTATCAATGAGTTGTTGGAAGAATAAGCTCTTTCAAACAGCTGAATCGGTGCAGATCAAAGATAAAGCGTTATTTTTACCATTGGAAACGTTGCCCCCGTAACTCCCCCAAAAAAACAATGCAACCCAAAAAAGCCCAAAAACAATAAAACCCAAAAAATTCCCTACCCAGTGTTGTTTTTTTTTTTTTTGTTTTAAATCCTGGGTTTTTTCCAACCCTGGAATAGACCTACCTTTCGCTAGAGCAGGAGTCATCCACGTGTACGGGAACCATTATGGTAAGCGACTGGGTGATTCCTCGCGGTTGAAGCTACTGCTCTCGTATACCCTACTTAGCTGGTACCTGTGCTCTGAAATAACATGCAAAACATACCTGATTGTTATTTACATAATCTGAGCAGCGTCAGAACTAAAAATATCATGATATAGATGAAGAAACAAATGCCTCAAGGAAAGTTTATTACTGTACATAGTCTGGAGACTAAGGCCGATACATGAAAGTCTGGTGCCCACTCAACGACATTCTCTAGCGCTAGCAACCTAGAGCTGACTCAACTAATCCAATTTAGCAGTCGAGAAGCGATCACGTCTGCGAACATCGCGCTCTAATTCCTCAAGTACCTATCAATTATTGTGAATTTAAGCTGCTCATGATTAGAATCGATCGATGAAAGTTCACCATTGGCACTTGTTATGATGTAAAAATTGCAGTAGCGGCCGCGATTTTTAGCAGTTTTTATATAGTTATATTTTGTGCGAGCTGATGCAGTACCGTGGCAGGGTAAACGGAGTAGTTGAGTTTAGTAGAGCGGTTCAGTGAAAAGATCCTGCACATCGTAGTAAAAGCATGAAGTTTTGGTCTGTCGATACTTTAGGAAACGCTGATTAATATTAGAAATGGAGGCATTGCAAAAAATGTTAACTTTCCAGATGGCCGCCAAAGCAAATATGGCTACCGGGAAGTTGCTAAATGACCACACTGTCACATTTATCGCGGCATAAACCAAGATGAATTATCAGCAAACGAATAAAATGTGGCACACTGATACTTTACAATGTGCCAATTATTATAAGATAAAACCGCAAATTGCAGAGTTTGAGATGTCAAGATGGCTGCCAGAACAAGTATGGCGGACTTTGGAATGCATGATGACAGTTAGATCACTGTACAAACTTTCAGTTTCAAAAATGAAGCCATGAAATTTGGCAGAGAATCATTCTGTGATACTGGTCAGGGTTATGGAAAATGTGGCTGCATAGAAATTATGCAAATTCTAGAAAATGACTGCCTATCCAGTATGTCCGACGTAAGGTGTAAAATGGTCATATACTGAAAAAAAATTATTTCTCATATGGATACTGTGTCCAAGAAGGTTAGGGCTTAGCACCCTGAGGTTTTGATTCTTAGTATGTACTAACACAAAAATACTAAAAATAGCATAAGAGAGAATTAGCATTTAGTTTGCAGATAGTTACTGGCACAATGCTTACACCTTAATAAGGAGATGATATTGAAACTATTTTTCATTTAGAGAAGCGTTGGTTACGCAGAGCTGGGGTGAAAATTTTTTTGGGAGTATGAAATACAGTATATGAAGCATGAAGTGGGCTGGGGCAAGACGTTGCGTATTAGTAAACGGTACGTTTACAGGGATTTCAAAAAAGGGAGAAAAGTGGGATGGGAAATTTAGAATATATAGACCAGCTAACCATACTTAAAAAACTAGGCCATAAGCAATACAAATTTATAAATTATCTCCAGGCCTCGTTTCAAGCGGAAGGGGGGGGGGGGTGGGTGACGGGGGAAGGTGCTCAACCCCCCAACAGTTCCCCTGGAAACGGACCTCCTATGGGCACACATACGTTTCAAGAAAAAGCTAAAACAGAAATAAGAAATGAAATCCTTGACAATGTGAAGAAGGCAGCGATTATGAGCGATATTCTAATTCTAATCATTTAATCAGAAGCAACCCGAAAGAGCACCGCTGGATCAAGTACCAACTGAAATCTGTGCCCCATCTAATTGTTGGTAAACGGAATGTACGCTAAATTTTATACTGTATAGGATAATGGTAAGTTTGAGCGGGCGTCAAAATTAATTAACTAAAAATTAAGTAATTAATAATTAAATAATAAATTAATAGTGATTAAGTAATTAATAATTAAATAATAAATTAATAGTGATTAAGTAATTAATAATTAAATAATAAATTAATAGTGATTAAGTAATTACACCTTCTAGTCTTGACTCGTCCGAAACTTCAGACTGAAGCATTAGATTAGTCACTGTGAAACATATTACAGGTGTTTTTGAAAAACACTTGTAAAGGTGTTAGCTGCCAGTTCAATTGATTACCAAACGCCATTAGTTAATTTACAGATGTATCTTTATACTTTGACGAAATAAAAAAATCGAAATTCTCTACAAGTGTGTACTATTGAAATGGACACATCAACGCATTCGGATGCGGAGATGACAAAACTAGTTCTTTTGACAAGCGTGAGTATACAGACAGGCTCGCACACAGCAAGGCTGCTTTTCTGGATGATTCAATTTGATCGTGACTGCCAGAAAATCGACTCGGCGGGTCGAAACCAGCGAACTCGCATTAACTATCGAACACGCCAAGACGAAAAAGCTTAATTTATAGCACCAAATCTAACGTGCACTAGAGGCACGTATGATTGGGTTGTCAAAGTCAATCTACGCCAAACCCTATTCAAAAATAAATAAATAAATCTCATGTATTTTCTCATATGGATGCAGTGCCTCCCCCCCCATAAAAAAAAACAGGGCGCTGCAACCTGAGGTACTTAACTTGTCCGGAAATGCGTACAGGAACTACAGCTCTTTGGATCACGTTGCAGGTATTAGAAGCAGTCCGATTATGTTGAGCCATGGACCTCATCATGCTATGTGGTGAGGTCTAGGGTTGAGCCTACTGAAATCTTCATTATACGGAGTAAGATGAGTAAAATTTAGGTTTTGGAAGTCTCACAGGTAGCTGATAACAGTCAATGATTGAAACTTGATTCAGTAAATCGAAGCTTATACCAGGGAGCCTATCAGCAGAATAGAGCAAGTCGAGCTTAAAAGCAAATAAGGCACGTGGTTTGGGCGCTGACATTCAGCCTTCGAAATTTAACTTCCCAGCTAACAATTTTGCGTTGATTCTACGTAGCTACAAGGTCCGGATGCGTTTGTGCCAATAGCTGTCCGCAGCACCCCGTGTACCCAAGCGAGTGCGTGCGTTTGTACATACGTATAATGAGTGGACGCCTTACCTGCTAGTGCTGTGCTGCTCTCTCTCAGACTGTCACCCATCCCTGCACCTCCCTCTTTAAAATTGCCAGATACCGCCATTCTAGACGCCATTCTTTATGAAAACGATGAGTTGATTTAGGTGAATACTACTAAATGTTGTATGGTTATATATTTCTGTCGCGTCTTCACGATAATTAGAGAGACTATGATTGGTACTTGATTCTATTGCGGGAACATAAAATATTATATTTATATATATAGCCCTGTGGGACTGAACCGACTTATGGATCAGTAGCCCAAACAAGGAAACGTATCGCTTTCGAAACTGTTCATTTCTTTTCACAATAGTTCAGTCTATTCTATTTCGAAAAGACAAGTTTATATAGATAAAAAACATACAATACTATAAGTTAAATAATTATAAAAATAAGAACCAGAATTATAGAAGATAAGGTCATATTCACTAAATCAATTAAACCACATTAAAATAAGAACGTCGAATTATAAAAGGTAAACGTTTCGGGCTTCGCCCATCATCGTGAGGCCCAAATAATATTTTGGCTGGGAAAGGGACCCGCCAGAATCCACTTTGAGGGCTGAATGAAAAATTTAGACTAAAGAGAAAATACAAGAAACAATTTAATGTACACGACGCAAATGTAATGTAGCGTACCATTTTTATGCCTCTTATGACAAAGACTGAATGAATTTACACATCAAGATAAATATAGTAAGTCTACAAATGCGCTGCATGTTACGCAACAGTGACTCTGTGACCATGACAAACTGAATAACATTACACATCAAAAGAAATATAGTACATTTACAAATTCCCTGTGTGGTACGCAACCAGTGTATCTAGTAGTATTATATTTTGGATGAGAAAAAAAAAAAGAACAAGTGTAGAAGATGCTAGTTATTGACATTTCTATTGCGGACAGCAGAGTATGCCTCCTTCACTTTTAGAATTTTAGCACAATTCATCTAGAGTATTTTGAGCAATTATTGGGGTTGCTCGAAGTGTGACAACACCATACTGGTGAGCTGATTAAATTCAGCAACATCCTTAATTGAAGCAGGAAGAGCATTCCAAAGCTTAGCTCCAGAAATAGAAGGAGCTTGTTGACCAGCCTTGGTGCTGCTGTAGCGCAGTTGGAAATGCCCTCGCCGAAGAGATCGTACCCTGATTTCACTGTTTCGAGTAAACTGCACGACCTCGGCATTTCTAGGAGCGACATGCAGCGAACGGAAAACGTATTGGGCTTCATCTAGCTTTAATTTCGTACTAATTCGTGGCCACTGAAGCTTTTCTAACAGTGGGCTGGCATGATCGCGTTTGGTGAATTTTCCACCGAGAACCACTTTTGCTGCAAAGTTCTAGGCTTTTTGTACATCTGATATAAGATATTCAGGGGCTTTTGCCCAGATCAAACTACAGTAGTTGAAATGAGAGAAAACAAGCGAGTGGATGAGAAGGAGAGGAGATTTTTGATCCAGTACTAGAGAGCCGTACATATGCTTAAACTGTAGGGTACTACTTAGCGTTCAGCTTAAGACTATGTACGGCTTTCTAGCACTGCTAGTTTTTACACAGGAAGTTCTCAAAGCCAAGTGGACGGCTACTAGTATGGTGGACGAGTACTAGACATGTTACCCTAATCAGAACCTTCGAGTACAGGAGCCTTGAGTAGTCACTTGGCCGATATAGGAGATTTCGCTTCTCGCAAGTAAGGCTGACTGTGTTGTGCTGCAGACTTATTTTATATGTTCTTCCATTACCTTTTCATACTAAGTTAGGATACTTTAATTCGTTTACATTTAGTACCTAATGGTTGGCAAACCTGTACGTACTTCTAACACCTGTATACGCAACAAATTCAAAAATATATATAGTCTTGAAGTGTAATATCGTGCGTCAAGTGTATATGACATCCTTTGATTTTTGTAATAGCGAAGAATGATTTTGCAATAGTAAATAAAATATATAGTGTCATGTTGTAGAACAGAGGCTTCTCAAATTCGTAGTATACTCAATTTGTTATGAAATGCCAAATCAACAGTTAATTGAGTTATCGCAATGAAATTATTTGGTACTAGAGCAAAGCGACAAAATCAGACCAGACAGCAGAGCTGAAGCGTGAGTTAGAGCAGCTGGCAGCCATGAAGTGCTAGTTTTCACACAGGTAGTTTTTAAAGCCAAGTGGACGGCTACTAGCATGGTGGACGGGTACTAGACATGTTACCCTATCACCCGCGAGCGAAGCGATGAATGGGGATACTGTTATCGTTTACGGTTCGGTTGTATGCCTGCTCGTTTGTCAGTCAGTTAGTCTATCCACCCAAAAAGAGGCAGAAGGAGTTGAGCCGCCATCATCATTAGACAAGTTACTGCATGCCAAAGAGGCAGAAGGAGTTGAGCCGCCATCATCATTAGACAAGTTACCGCATGCCATACAGCCAAAGGTAACGTAAAAATTTACTGAAATTCCTATAATACGAATATAAAGGAGAGTACTTTTCAAAATCTGGATAATCTCACTCCGAAGAATTCTAGACTCTCAATTCTTGTAGATATTTATCCGTTGTACAAGAATTTCAGTATGAGAAACGTCGCAAACTTCACTAGTTTATATTTTCTATAAAAATGGCCTAACGTGAGAAGAAATACAACTGCGATGGTAGTGTTTTCGGTTTTTTAACGGTCTCGCGATAAATTTTTACAATCTTCCCCTCCTCGAAAGTAGATATTTGATGCCAATATTCTAATAGCTAGTGGTGCGCTGAACACAAATTTATACGTTAAAGCCGTCGGAAATGCTTAGTTTAGGAGATACTGATACACGGAGTTAGCATTAAATCAGTATTGTTGCTCAAAACTGAGCGCCATTTTTATCGGTAATATTTTCCTCAGCCATAACGTCATTAACAAAACCTGTTCTTCACTACTAACCTTAAATAGTACAGTATAATTGGCTGTAAAACTAGTAGATTCATTGTTCGCAGTCTTCAATAAGGTCATTCCCAAGATAGAATAACAGTTGCAAACTGCTTCAGTTATATATATATATATTTTGTAAGTTACGATTACGACGCGTCGGATACGATGTTTTTGTGGTCGACCGCGACGATCGACAGACGCAAAGGCTGATATATTTCTTCCATTTAAGCGAGCAATTGTATTTTTTTTGTGCATTGTGTACAAACTTATGCTTTAAATTACTTTACACCAAAAAGAAAAGAATTTGTTTCTGAGATGAATTAGTTTTCTTGACGCTATTTTTTTAGAAAATCCCTCCATATAATATAGGCGTTCAAGTAAATAAATCCTAACCAATTGCGCAAGAGTAGTGATATAAAATTGAGCTAAGTAAATAAATATTTCCTAAACTACCACTCATACCTGACGACTGTAACCTAGCTACACATTTGTGTCCAACGCATTAATATCAGAATAGTGGTCTAAAATGCCTGGGTTTGAGTAGGTAAAGTCAACTTGACCGTATCCCAACTGGAAAACCCACACGCACTGGTTTGTGCTGCAGATATAGGCCAACAGGCCCTGTAAGAGAATACGGCTGCAGTCGATCACAGATCGTCTAGAGCTATGGCGCCAGTGGCGGAAGGATCTATGTGACAAGCTGCGCCCCCGACCCTCCTCCCTGGTGGCAAAGGTCAGTAAGCCCATAGCAGTACGCAGACAAGATTCTGCTGGCTGATCACTTCAAGGGCCGCGAAGACCTTGCCCACTTGGTAGGAAGGTTTGAACTTGCGGCCTTGAGTCAATGTCAGAACCTTTAGTCTGCTGCTACTGTCGGTCTAGGGTAATAATAATAAAATATTACCGGTCCCTGCCCTTGATTGCTTACAAGATTGAGCCCTTAGTTTGTTTTTGAGATGGTGACATCGAAAACTCCGTGTAATGAAACGCAATCCTAGTAAACAAAGGCAGCGTTCGCTATTAAAAGTGCTCATTTTATTGGGCACGCAAAGTGAAAGCGATAGAAACACAGGTATATGAAAAAAATACCCTAAGCTTAAACCTTATGAAACCAAAAACCCTCTTTAGCACAGAGAGAGATGGGCAACAATCAGGATGTCACGTTCAAAGTTTTTATTTGCGACGGATAATTATATAAATTCGTCTAGGCCCACACCAGCTCAATATAAAAAATATGTAAAATTTTTGAGAACGACGGAATGGTAAATATTTACTATAACCCCCACTAGAAAGACTTTTTAAATCAGTATTGTAATAGATATTGATGGCCTTGACACGAATTTGTAGGAAACTGCCGTCAGAACTGTTTAACTTAGAAAAATGATGTGTTAAATTTGGCATGAAGTAGATATTGATAATAACAGCGCGCCATTTTATCTGTAGCCGATAAGCCTAGCTACGCATATAAGTAGGTACCGTAAGGTTGGGCTATTTCGTCACTCTGGGGGTTATTTCGCTACGAGGCAAGGTTTTTGAGTTTTTAAGTCATTGAGGCAAAAGCATTAACAACAGAAAAATGGTACAAGGTTCATTTCAAAGGTGATAGAATTGTCATGAACTTGAGACAAAAAACAAGCACCTCAGACGAATATTAATGAGTCAGTTGGACGTCGAAGTTCAATATACAAAGAACCCTGTTTCAGAAATTTAAAAAAAAAGTCTGAGGGGCTTGTTTTGGTTATTTTCTACTAAAGGTCACAACTCGATATTGAAAAAATGTTGAAGTATTTAGGTACTATGAAGCATTCTAAGACATTTTTTACGAATGACGTTCCCGTTGCAAATGCTTAGTTTCCAAGATACATAACTTTGAATTTCCCATTGTTTTCCTATGGGGAAAAAATAACCGGTGACCCCGTAGGGACCTAAACTACCCTAAACTACCATAACGTACCCAAAGCTACCTTAAATAAACAAACCTAAATAAACAAACCTAAATAAACAAACCTAAGTAAACAAACCTAAGTAAACAAACCTAAATAGACAAACCTAAAAAAAACAAACCTATAAAAACAAACCTAAAAAAACAAACCTAAAAAAACAAACTTAAAAAAACAAACTTAAAAAAAACAAACCTAAAAAACCTAAAAAAAACAAACCTAAAAAAAACAAACCTAAAGAAAAACAAACCTAAAAAAATCAAGCCTAAAAAAATCAAACCTAAAAAAAAAACAAACCTAAAAAAAACAAACCTAAAAAAACAAACCTAAAAAAAAACAAACCTAAAAAAAAACAAACCTAAAAAAAAACAAACCTAAAAAAACAAACCTAAATAAACAAACCTAAATAAACAAACCTAAATAAACAAACCTAAATAAACAAACCTAAATAAACAAACCTAAATAAAAAAACTTAATTAAACAAACCTAAGGTAAGGTCAGGTAAGGTCAGGTAAGGTCGGGTAAGGTCGGGTAAGGTCGGGTAAGGTCGGGTAAGGTCGGGTAAGGTCGGGTAAGGTCGGGTAAGGTCGGGTAAGGTCGGGTAAGGTCGGGTAAGGTCAGGTAAGGCCAGGTAAGGCCAGGTAAGGTCAGGTAAGGTTAAGTAAGGTTAGGTAAGGTTAGATAAGGTTGGGTAAGGTTACGTAACGTAATGTTAGGTTAGATTAAGTTAGGGGTTAGGTCAGGTGAGGCCACGTTAGGCTTGGTTAGGTTCCTTTTAGGTCGTTAGCAAGCCTGTGATGACATCGGCTATTTCCTCCCTAGGAAAACAGTGGAAACTTAAAAGTCTAATATCTCAAAAACTAAGCATTGGCGACGGAAACGTTATTCATGTAAATTGTCTTAAATTGAACCAATCAACATGATAAAATCAACAAACCCCCACCAAAAAAAAAAAAAAAAATGAATGTTAGAGTAAAAATTTACCCCATTTACCCCATAGGAAAACAATGGAAACTACTAAGTCAAATATCTCGAAAATTAAGCATATCCGACGAAAACGTCATTCATGAAAAAAGATTTAGAAAGTTCCATTCTACATAAATACGTTAAAATTGTGTAGAATATAGAGTTGTGACCATTAGTAGAAAAATACCCTTGTTTTTTATCTCAAATTCAAGACTATTCTGTCACCTTCGAAATGGACCTTGTAGCTAATATTTTTCTGCTGTTAAAATCTTTTGCCGTAATGACTAAAAAACTATAAACTTTGCCAAGCGGCGAAGTAACCCCCATGGTGACGAAATAGCCCAACCTTACTGTATTAGCGGAAGCAGTCATTTTTAACGACCAAACAAATCGAACTAAAACACCTGGTGACAATGTAGTAGCATACAGTAAGAGGGAACAAACAGAGATAAGTATTTGCTGATTAAATGGCCACAAATTACAATAAGCGTAGACTGCACTACTGGCATAGGCTATTGGGGCTTCAGCTGTGGAAGTAAAATTAAGAGTTATTTTACTTCAACTCGCACGTGTTTTTTTTTTTCTTGCTTTCAGTACATAAATTGGATCAATTTACGATAATTTACATGAATAACGTTTTCGTCGCAAATGCTTAGTTTCCGAGATGTATGACTTTGAAGTTCCGGTATTATTGTACTTTAACTCACATATGGTTTTTTGAAGTTTCCATTGTTTTTCTGTGGAAAAAAATACCGGGCGACCCCATAGGCTTCAAGCGAAATTAGGGTTGGGTTGGGATAGGTAAGGTTAGCTTAGGTTAAGTTAGGCAAGGTTAGCTTAAGTTACGTAAGGTGGTAAGGTTAGGTTTCTTTTAGGTCGCTAGCAAGCCTGTAATGACACCTGCTATTTTCTCCCGAAGAAAAACAATGGGAACTTTAAAGTCATATATATCGAAAACTAAGCAATTGCGACGGAAACGTTACATGCAAATTGTCTCAAATTGACCCATTTAACATCTTAATAGCAAGAAAAAACCTATGAGTAAGGCCTAGAGTGAAATTTTACCTTAACATGTGGACATTCGTTTGAGCGATCCTCTGAAGTTAAGGGTTTGACATAGGCTATAACGTTAGACACAAGACGTGAAGAGATGACACATGGATACATTTTTTTTTCTTTGGGAAATGTCATATTACAGTACAAATAATACGAAACAAAAGCAACGAAACAGGTACCGTGAGCTAGCGTCAGCCTTCTCGCCCGCCGTACAATACTTACTTCGTTAGGATGAGGCGCATTACCCTCGAAGGCATTAGCGCCCTTATAATGCCCAATGCAGACGAGAAGCAAAAATTCTTGAAAGTGGCATTTCGCTAACAAATGCTTTTGCATACTCTGCGAAGAAGTTACTTGCCTGAAGAGCGAGTTCAGCAGGATGCGTCTAGACCAGGAAGCAATGAGCGTAACGGGATCACTCACGAGAAATTAGCACCAAAAAGTGACGTCATCATCGATGAATCTATGGCTGAACAGCCTAGGAGTATTTAACTAATTTAACCAGAAAAATCGTCTTAAATTACAAAATTTATCTTCAGCGTACAAATAAATGAAGATAATATATACTAATTTAGCAATTAACTATAGAAAATTACAGTGCATGTTGGTGGAAACTTTCACAACACTAGCGCCGAATTTGTTCCCTTTCGGCGACTCAATTTAACTTCTTTTTCTTAATTGAAGCCTTATTTACACTTCATATTCACTTCACAGTACTCTTCACAGAATATATCTATTCCTTACCAACATATATAAGCACCATTATAGCCAACTCTGTACGCGAGAGAAACCACAGTAACAGTTAGCCATTGCCCGAACTTTCTGTACTCGGCGACAACATTTTTTGATATTTTGCAGTTCAAGTAGCTGGCCAGTGTTGAGCAGGAGACTGGATGAAATAAATCGAAAAATACGATGATGTGCTCAAGAAAACCATGTACGAAAGTCTGAGGCCCCACACCTAAAACACTTCGACTCGTCGATGTGATGTAAATTTGCTACGTGCGGTCACAGCTATGTTTTATTTCAGTCCTATTGGGTCCTCCCGTTGCATTCTTTGCTTCCTGGTCCTAGCAAACTTATGCTTGAGAATGACGCAAGTTTATTGTTATTGTAACGGCAGTTAGTTGCAGTTATATTTCTTACAGTTGTTGTTAACCACACGAGAAGTTCCTGTTTAACCATGGAAAGGAATTTCACAACGATAACTCCTCTTTTGACTGTTCCGGAACACAAAGCGATTATTCTACGGTGTCCAGTTTTCTCAGGTATAAATTTAAAACTGTTCCATGAGGTATTTGAAATTTTTTTTTTCAAAATATGTCCCTCATTACAAGTACGATCTTATGAGTTCTTCAAAGTATTGTAGCACGTACACGCTTTAAATTAAAATTTCAATGTTGTTGTTCCTACAAGCTTAAGAAATCTTTTACAACTTGCCACGCTGCAAGCAATTTATGCTCAGAAGAGGCAACCTTTTCGGAGCATATCCTGTATCTGGCGCCTGTCAACTCTTCCTAACGCTGAGATACTTTAAGTGCGGATCTTCAAACCAGAAAAGCTGTAATCTTAAAAAATGGAGACCGAATCCAGTCCAAAAACCCTACAGTACACAAAAGACTCCTGCACAATAGAGCTTTCCGGAGGGTATCAGTCAACCGCAAAATTATCAGCAATCTTGAAAATCCGAGTCAATAAATAATCAAGATATGTCTCTTCCAATATGAATGACTTCCCAATATCACCGAGAGATCCGCTGCGTCGCTGCCAACGACTCCAAGAGACTTCTTTTTCTTGTCGTCAGCGACAGGGTTTCGTATAGACTTGGCTTTATCGCGGGATAAGAAGCACGACAGGAAGCGATATCTTCCATAGCGCGGCAGCCTTCACTTCACAAATACATCACCGTTGCTTTTGAATGCAAGTCATGTTGCGAGCTACACAAACAAAGCATAAATTGCGATCGATGCAAGCTCGGTGTGGGGAAGGCTACGGACCACCCAACCAAGCTTTGCAAATCCAAGTCTTTTCAGTCCATTGAAAAGACCGACGCAAAATCTGGTATTGGAACATCTCTGTTGTGATGCCTTCGGTGGGTGCACTGCAAGACACAGACTATTGTGGTCTAGTTTTGACTCAACTATTGTGCTGAAAATACTGGGATAATGTTACTGCAAACTTTATCAGTGTTTTGGAGCAAGAATAGGCGTAAAATCACGGCTACTTGCAAAAGTCTCTTTGCCTGGCGTAGTAGGCTAGAGACAACATACGCCAACCTGATCCCCCAGTCCGTACCTCTGATTGCAATGGCCCAGGTCAGGCTATACTCTGGGTGTTATTATGATCGAGGCCAATTCGTATCTCCTCAGGCTATATATACCCATATATAGGATATCAGCAGTATTGAGTGCTCTACAGAACTTTTACAGAGTATTTAAATATTTTTCTGCGGTTTAGGTTTGCCTGGTAAATGAACAAGGGTTCTGCGGGTGCCTTCATTTTGCCGTGACGGAAAATGACAGTTGGTCCCATCATGGGAAAAGTATTACGTCACAGAGTGTGCTGACTTACATGCTTGAAATTCAATAGCACAGACTTTTAAATATTACATACTTTGCCATGAAAACTTCACGAGTACTCTATAAACACTATGAAATTCTCAGCCGGCTTCGCTTCTAATACTTGCTACACGTTTCAAACTGACAAAGCCAGAGCTTCTGTCTGAAGTATCGGACAAGTTAAGCCTAGAAGGCTTGATTTCGGCGTCCAATCGAACACGCCCTTTTTGTTTAAAAGTTTAGCACTGGCAGCAACATCAAATTGATCAGTGTACTTAGTGCTGGATCTGTTCCTGCGTACTTCTGTTCACTGGTGGAAGTTAACCTGTCGACGGAGTCTCCGACTTCTGTGAATAGACGGCGATGTCTTAACTCTGAAGATTCAGGGTCGCTCTAAATCGCTATCGATGGGCACAGAGAAACAAAGTGATACCAAGCTACTGAGCTTGGGTTTTCTCAGCGATTTAGCGTTGGCCAAACGAACGCTCTCAACGACTTAAACTTATTCGGTCTTATACATGCGAACTCAACTGACTGAGCGACTGCAGAGCTGAGTGTCGGGCAGCTTAGTGTATCGCTACTTTGGGATGTGTAGAGAATGGTAAAATTTTACTTTCACTTACACATGTTTTTTTGGGTTTTTGTTGCTTTCACTATGTAAATTGGGTCGATTTAAGACAATTTACACGAATGAAGTTTTCGTCGCAAATGTTTATTTTTTGAGATATTAGACTTTGAAGTTCCCATTGTTTTCCTATGGGAGAAAATAGCCGATGTCCTCACAGTCTTGCTAACGACCTAAAAGGAACCTAACCAAACCTAACCTTGCCTGACCTAACCTTACCTAACCTTACTTTACCTAACCTTACTTTACCTAACCTTACCTAACCTAACCTTACCTAACCTAACCTTACCTAACCTTACGTAACCTAACCTTACCTAACCTAACCTAACCTTATCTAACCTTACCTTACCTAACCTTACCTAACCTTACCTAACCTTACCTAACCTTACCTAACCTTACCTAACCTTATCTAACCCAATCTTACCTGACCCAACCCTAATTTCACTTGAATGGGATCGCTCGGTATTTTCTCCCATAGAAAAACAATGGGAACTTCAAAGTCATATATCTCGAAAACTAAGGATTTGCGACGAAAACGTTATTCATGTAAATTGTCTTAAATTGACCCAATTTACATACTGAACACAATAAAAATCATGAAAATCATGTGTAAGTGAAAGTAAAATAATACCTAGAGAATATGCTGCTCAATCGGCCTCAGCATTAGACATGGGGTCCAAAATTGGAATCTTTCACCACTGCAACACACCCTATGCTGATCCGAGAGTATCACCTTGTAAGTCCCGGTGTCTCTTTGAGAATGGGCCTTTTGGTTCGTCTACTGCCGCCTATCTAATCTAATCTTTGATCTGCTGCTGAAACAATCTATATGGAAGCACAATTGGATTTTTACTATTGCAATCTATGCCCTCCTGGTTCACTGAATCACCTATACTTTGCGGCTGCAACAGTCCTTATGGTCTCAAAATTTGGGATCTTTTACCATCGTAAACTAAACCGTCCTGATCCAATGTATCACCCCTGATCAGCAGCTGCAGCTGTCCACATGAGGGCCTAAAGCTTAGATCTTTTGGTGGCTAGAACTGCCGTTAGAAGTCTGAAAACACTGCATAGATTCGTGCCGGAGCTGTGATGACCCTCATTTATCAAGAGAATGTCAACATGGGGGCTTACGGCTCCCCTACCTCGCGCAGCTAGGCTCTGTAAAAGCGTCAACAAACACGGGCGATGCGAGAGAGAGAGACCTCAGGCCCGGGGGAGAGGATTGCGCAGCGGCAAGCAATGCTGCTGGCTCTGGTCGTGATTTTTTTCCACAGGGAACAAGAAGCTGCACCGACTCCCGCTCTTGAGTTTTGTTCTTCTTTATCTTTAAATGAGAAGTGAAGCTGACGGTAGCTTTGCTGTTATGGTGAAAGAGAGCTGGCTTTATGTGAGGTGACTCTTTTATATTGAAGGTATTAGAAACGCACTAGATTGATTGTAATGTAATTGCATTGCATAGAAAACAGACACACATGGATGTTATGGATGTTAATTATAGCAATAACAACGATTTTATTGAAATTAAAAAAAAAATTATTGGTGAAAAAAGAACGAAATCTGCACGAGGAAACGTATCATAAACGATTGTTATGGTTTGGGTTATGTCTATGCTCATTTAATAGTACAAAACTGTTTGCATGTAAAATTATGCATTAAGTAGGAAGTCCCTATCCTATATTTTTCTGCCTCCTTAGGTGTTTGCTCTACAAATATTTCAACTGTGTCAATATCAGCACCAAATTGCTATAAAAAACATGGAACTCCCGTTTGCTGCCGAGCCCTTATTTGGTGCGTACGCAGTCATTCTGAGATACAAAGTTTTTCAGCGCCCCAGGGCAGCTGTCGCGATCTCTTTGTCATTTTTGACTGAGGGCGCGGGGAAGAGCAGGAAAAAATTTGTTGTGCACATGGGAGAGCGGGCAGCTGTGCTGCGGCTGCAGTATGCTGCAGTAGCACCATGCAGTGTAGCACGGCACTGTAGCACTGTCCGAAAGTATTAGTGCAAGTATCTTGAAATGTAAGCGCGCTATTCAGTAAGTGTAGCGCAGTTACAGGAGAGTGGGAACGCCGGAACGTCAAGTACTGAAATAAAGGCGCCAGTGCTGCGCTGCTTGGAATATTAGCACAGCACCTTAGCTGCGCGTATATGATAGGTTTATTACACACAGAAACCTTTGATACATTACAAGTATTTGGTGAAGTAGTAAAACGCTGTCGAATAATGCATCTGCGTAGCCACTGAAAGTTTAACAAACTTTTTGGGTATCACTAAGCAAAAGCTAGTACAATTGCATGACGCTTTCTTTAAAATATTTTTTTTAACATAATCCGAAACAGGATCTAGGACTAATAAATACTCAGGAAGTTTATTGAGAAGCATTGCAATTTGACATACTGTTTCTCAACGTCAACACGCGCAATAGGGAGATTGACAGCACGTCTCATTTCTTAATTTTAATTGGGAATAAGGGGACTGAAATACTTAAGAAATACTTCAGGATGATTATAAAACACAAATCGAAAAAATTTAAGTAAGGAATAGTTGTAAACATCCTGAAATTGCAACATTTGTAAAGACGAGTACATTTCGCGGCAACTCATTACAGGCACATTGTTTTCGTTACGTCCAACACGTAGTATGCGCCAAAATATGTTATTCAATATTACTTGAAGTTTGTGAATGTGACAACTTGGGGCACCGCCCCAAACGATGATATTCTGGACCAGCAATGAATGAGCCAATGAGTAGTAAATTATTTTTAATGATTCACGATCAACATAATTGGATATTGCATAGATTATACCGAGTACCGTACTAAGCTTGCGCCCCACGTCTTCAACATGGGATTTAGAACATAGCTTTTCATCCAGGATCAGTCCAAGATATCTTATTTGGGGCACCCACTCTAGTAGATTATTGTTAAAGAAAATAGGTGGCAACTGTTGGAGAGTGCAGGAGGAGAAAAGCATTAATTTGGTTGTATCATCATGGGTAATTAATCTATTTTCAGTTAACCATTCAGACAAAACATTAAAAAAAGTTAACATAACAGTTATAGTACCTTGAAAAGTACTACTATTGTTGTAGAAAACCGCGTCATCCTCATACAGTACACAATTAATACGGGGGTGGTAATATCATTAATAAAATGTTAAATAATAACGGGACCTAAAATGCTTCCTTGGGAAACACCCGAATTAATAGGCAATGTATGTTATTTGGCATCATTAGAGAGTACATATGGATCCCTGTTAGACAGATAACTATTAATCAGTGCATTTGCTGCTTTCCGAACGCCATAATGATCAAGTTTTTTCTTAGCAAAATTGATTTATCTACTGTATCGAACGCCTTTCTGAGATCAAGAAATAAAGATATACCATATGTTTTATCGTGGAAGCATTGCAGAAGATCTGTTACAAGATTAAAAATTGCTAGCGTAGTATTAGATTTAGTTCGAAAGCCAAACTGCTTACCACTAATTACGTTATGTGGTAAAGCGGTAAAGCCTTAATAAGGCCATTGTAACACTACAAAAGAGTGGTACGTAATATGAGTGCAATTCATAAAATGTATGGCTATATAGAACTAGATAGTATTTAAGAAATTGAAGGAGCTAAAAATACCCCAAACTAAGCAGTAAAATAATTTTCTAGGCTTAAACTCACAGCAGGTAGAATTCCATAATAGAGCGTGATTTATGGATTTGATTTCAATATATTACTGATACGTACGGTAAGAATAAACTAATATCGAGAAAAACACTCATCTTAAGGGTAAACATTATTAAATCTTATACCGGCAGCAAAAATTGTTTCTGCTAGGAGAGGAACCTGAACGTCCTATATTCTAAACAAAAACAGACACGTGGTGGGTCTATTTTTAGCCAGATAGCAACTACTTGCAGTCCCGCTGTTGCGCTGTGCGTGTTGCTGTATCCGAAAGCTGCCCAACGCACACTTCACAGCATCGTAACGGAGCATGCAAGAGGGAGCTCCCTTTCAGGTAGCTAAGGAATGTTTAATACAAACATTTCAAAAGTATCGCAGGCATGCATATATTGAAATTAGCAGAGAGCCTTGCCCTCCTGTTCTCCCTGTAAGGTAGGTAAGGAGAGGAGGAAGTTTCTTTCTTGCACTCACTTTTTTCTCCGAGGCGTGGTAGTGCTCGTGAAAAACGTTTCCAGAAAGTTATTTATGCTATATTGTTGTAGTATTCCAGGACACCGACAAAAAAATACATATATATGTATATATATATATGTAAAAATCTGTCCATAGAGAGTAAAACTATACATTTCTCCATATATACTTAGCTATATGGTTAAATAGTTATGTTTTCACTGTGGAAATGAAACGAGGAGACATCAAGTTTAGAAGTCTATACAAAACGAATGAAACGGCTCGGCACCATTTCCTTGATCGAATTGACTGACGGTAAAGCTGCAAAACGAATAGAAAGCAGCGAAACAAGCAGAGACGTGATGTGGCTGAATTCAGCTAAAATATAAATTGAGCTTTAGCTCGCCTCTTCATGTATATTCTTCATTCCTCTGGTACGATATTTGCAGATTTATCCTTATTTATATATCAATATATATTTTACCTGTCTCTCCAGTGGATCATATTTACTTTCAAAAAGCTAGAGAGATCCGTCTCCTTCTGCATGAGTTCGGGAAAATTTTTAATTTTAAGAAAGTGTAAAACGTGAGAACGATAGAGCGGTGTTCCTGTACCTGCGGCTCATTGTTAGGGCTAGCAGAGTGCGTGCTCTATCGAACAGTGAGGAGGGTCAGCACGTGACCCATACAAAGGCTGCTGTCGCAGCTACGCGGCGAGATGTCATCTTTTGCCACTTGTTAACTATTGACGCGCCCCATAATTATTTTTATCTTCGAATTTACCGTTAGAAACTTTACGGAAAGAATGAGTATCTGTTACTCAGGGGACGCGGAAATGGAGCTAGGTAATGAACATTATTATGTTTTACCTGCGCCTTGTCCGAACAACTTCCATGGTAAGTTACGCTGCCTGCCAATTCGTCTCCGTGTGGTACGCCATTCAGCAAAAATGACATGCTGCTGAGCTTCCGTTCATCTTTCTATCAGGTTTGCCGATGAGCTACCGTACATCTCTCCGGTACGCCATTAAGCAGGGACGTCATCGTTGAGATTTTCATTCTACAGGGACTCACAGAATTATTTTAACAATAGTTTCAGCTACGTAATCTGGGAGGAATAAAAGTGTCTAGCTACCGTAGGCCTCATGGGACCAAACCAGAGTTGTGACTAGCGGCGCTGGAACTAGTGCGCGCTAGAAGCGCGGCTAGTTTTTTTAGTAGCTCAAGCACTAGCGCCGCTAGGTTTGAGAATCATTATCGGCGCTAGTAGCGCCGCTAGGTTTTTTGCCAATGTCAAGCGCTAGTCGCTAGTTTTTGCATTATATAATGTAGTATATTACTTACTTCCATATATCTTCCAGTTATATGGAAAATTAGTAAACCCTTTTTTGGTTTCTTCCATTTGCAATGCAATAAAAGTTATATTTTATTTCTATTTTGATCTTCAGGTTTTCACTAGCGCGCACAATTCTGGAAGCAATACAGAAAAGTTAATGATGAAAAGAACAGGAAATTCCAGAAGCAAACTTACACTCTGACTAATTCATTACGAGATAACATAGTCTACGCAATACTTACAGGGTCCTTTGACCATATTCATCTAGGACATTTTTTGCAACTGCAGATCAGTAAATAGCCTTAGAGATCAGTTAGGCAATCAGGGCATGGGCACTCAAGTATGCATGGTGTAGTCATTGAGAATGTTTACTACCATGAAATTCTCTTCTGAAAATTTTCTACAGAGTCCGGTGAACAATGTCGGTACTCAAGAAACTTTTTCATACAAGTCACAATATATTAAAATAAGAAAAAGGAGGGAGAAGTTGGAAAATTTTTTATTGGGGTTCGCTTTATCTACTCTAGAAATATGTACCTATGTACTTTTAGAAAATGTATTACGCAGTATTACAAAAAATTCATAGTCGATATTCATATATCTTTGAGCAAACTCAAAGTATTTGAACCTTGCTTTGTATTGCAGAGAGAGTGCAGTTAATTTGTAGATTTTATTTAAAGCAGAGTTGTTAGCCTAATCATTGAATAGGTTGGGTAATGGGAAAAGATAGACAAAGAGATACATTCCCAGACAGGAGTGAAAGCCCAGGCTTTAGTTCGCTTTGAGTTATTGCCCTCCTTTTTTTAACACACCCGACAAGAAGTAACAATTTACGAAGAGTTAAGACGGTGAGTGATGAACACTAATAATGACTGTATCATTAAATTCAGGAAGAAGTACACATAAAACAAGGCCTACGAATTCTGAAAACAAATCTGGCTCTGTTTATAACTTTTGGAAGCAGTCCGTGTCCGACTCTGACGCCGACTCCACGCTCCATAATACACCCGGCTCCTTGTACGACTCCGACTCATCAACCGATGCACTAGCAGTATTGGGACGAGTCCGATGTCAAAAGGCACGTCCGACTGGGTCGTCAGAGTCTATGTACGCCAAGCCCACTCAGTTTAACCTGTCCAAAACTGGAAACAAGCACTTGGGCTTCGTCACTCTGAATAGTGCAGCTGGTGTTAGAAGCAAACCGATTATGTTGAGTAGACTGAAATCTCCATTTCACGAAGTAAGAGTGAGTTCATGGAACTTTGACAATTAATCGATTGCGGATCAACGTGTGAAACTTAAATTAGCAAGTCGAAGCGAAGACACCTGTCTGAAGTTTAGGACAAGTTAAGCCTCGAAAGCTTAATGTATTTCCCAATCAAACACGTCCAAAGTCGATCCAAGCCAAGCCCACTCGACTTAACTTGTTCGGAAATGCAGACTCGAACTTTGACTCCGCTGTTTCAAATAATGTTGGTGGTGTTAGGAGTTACCCAATTGTATGAAACGACTGAAATATCCATTTTACGAAGTAAGTTAGAGTTCTAGGAAGTCTCACTGGTATTAAGGGGTCAACGCCTGTAACTTGAATGAACAGGCCGAAGCCAGGGCACTCCTCTAAAATCCCGGATAAGTGAAGTCTCGAGGGCTTAATTTCACTGTCCAATCGAACGCGCCCTTAGCCTGCTAAGCGTCATGGATAATATGTTAGGTTGTGGGTTGCCTTCCTACAGTCACAGTCAACTCTATAGGCTTACGATTGCTACAGTCACAGTTAACTCTGTAGGCTTACGTGAAGTGTACTCCAAATGCGCATATCGACGTAGGTTGACGCAGGTCCTTATTCCGGTAGAGGAGTAAAATAGCCGAGCATCAGCGTACTAGAAGCATATATAGCTCTGCTTATAATAAACAAACGGATGTGAACACTAACTGTATGTTCGTATGGTTCGTTTGGGCACCGAAATTGAGCTTTCAAGGATTAGCAAGTCCGATATTCCAGCCAGAAGCTTTGGCTTTGCCATTTTAAATCGTGTTGCCAGTGTTAGAAACAACGCGATTATTTTAAGCCGGCTGCAAATTCCCTTTAACGGAGGACTGGATTTTGCAAGTCTCAATGATAACATATACATAGCTCTTGTGTGAATGTACTATTGTCCTTACATAACCTTCCCTGGATGCACTGAGACATGCAGGCGTTCTCCTTACTAAACCAGTGCCCGGTGCCCCGACCCTAAAGTCTTCTTTACCCAGGCTGTGTGAGCACGCGAAGGCAAGCATTTCCCGTTGGTACACACGAAGACGTGGTGCTGTCGGGACAGCACTTTTCTCATAGTAAATTCATATATTATGGGGATAATGGAGGCGATCTAACTCCTAACAGATGAAATTTTACGTATTGTTTGTTGGATTAATCATATAATGTACCCCTCACATGACCGTTTCTTGAATAAGTACAATAAAGTACCTAGGTATTCTCTAACGAGTGTAAGTCCCAACGGAGTAAATTTTACAAACGTATATATTTGTATGGATTTTAATATCGTTAGGCTCACCTATATAACCTTAACGCGATAATGAACTAAGAAGAGTACATACACACATACATACATCTAACAGTTACTTATTGTTTGAAGGTTATTCCCACTAAATTGAAACGAAAAAAAAGGACGGGTTGCATATATAGGTTAATTTCAACAGAAGTAATTGCACGAAGTTACTCGCGCGTTGGCACGCATACACCCACACCAGCACATTAGACTCCAGAGTTGCTCAGGCAGCCCTCACAGGAGCAGCTCATCGTCCTATCTAATGATCAGCCTTAATTAGTTTGTCAAAGTTTAAAACTAATAAGGACTTTAGCCGCAAAACCTGAGCATTATATTGATTTTGTACGACCGCCCCACTCGACGGCTTTTGCCTCCGCCAATGAGCGGGGCAGACTCGAAAAGAAATTATCTTTCGAAATTTGAGACGCCGAATATTGGATGATGACGGAAGTTTCTAGCGGGTTGCTGAACATGCGAAGCATTAGAGGCCTTTTTTTTAACGTAAAAGCTTCTTGAGGAGGTTTTTACCCTGCGGCTATCTCAAGATGCGAATAAAATTATGGGCAACGTCTGACAGAACCTTATGGAAGAAGAGATGAGTATGTTAGAATAATTTTAGATTCCAGCGGGATAAAAAACGAATATGTTGCAAATTTGGAGAATCTTAGATGGAATTTTATATTGAATAAACGTTCGTGTGTTAGGGCAATTCTGTTTGGGAAAAGAGAAAAAAAAAGGATTTGTTTTTTAAATGGTACGGTAAAAGCTTATATCACTGGCGTCGAGCGTGCTGGGATAATTTTAATACAAACAACATCAAGACGAGATAAAACGAGAAAATCATAGTAGTTGTCGAGCGGAATATTGTGGAAAAGTGAATAGGATATGTGATCAAGACTAGTCATACACCCTAGGACGAGTAACACGTAAAGCAGAATTGTAGCAGTTTCTCTGCTTGTGTATGTTTCCACCATGTGGACGCTCATTCAGCCCTTATGATGCTCATATAGTAAACAGAGGAAAAAATTATATATGCCAGTCTATTATATCCGACACGGCGATAATTACATTGTGATTTCTCCGTAAGTGGTTATCTCGTGATTTATGCATACGCGCATAATACGTTTTCCTGCTC
>LQNS02015105.1:13425522-13462734 GCA_001587735.2 Parhyale hawaiensis
CCCAAGTTTCTTCTACGCTTTATAATGCGACCCCTCATTAGCGTGGCTTTTCCTTTAGGCTGACCATTAGCATCTGGCTACTGAAAGTCCCATCCATCAGAAAACTCGGCACTATTTTCAACTGTTCGGAGGACTCTCTGGCTGATAGGCGAGTCTGCAGCCATATTGCTTGCTTATAGAGCAGCACAACCCTCTCGCCGTGCTTGCAAGATATAAACTGTCAAAACTGTCACGGCACTTCGCACACGCACCGGCATCGCGCGTACACGATCACCATCACTTACCATCACCCAGAATGTCCAGGGTTCAGACTCATGCAACCAGGTACACTATTGTCAGTCGATCTCGCACGGTTTTACATCGTCATCTGCCACTGACGATACCGTTGACGATATGAGTTATTGTACGCAGGGATCAGCTCTCGTGAGGTACTCGGTGTCCTCTTTGATGAGAAGCTTACGCTTGAGGCACATGTTAGGCGATTGGTCTCACGTACTTCGATTAGGATTAGGCTACTGCGTCAGGTACATCGTAGACGCTTAATTCTTTGCTCTCTGCCTCTATTCGAGTATGATTTCCCTATCTCGGCTTCGGCTGCCTACAGTCATCTTCATTTGCTGGACTGACTAGTCGGTTCGGCCAGTTGGCTGTCGGCCCAAGATAATGAGGTAAACTTGTACCGAAGACGGAGTGTTACTTGCCTCTGTATATTCTATAAGGTATACATCAATGAGGGACATTGGTTATATTCTTTTGTCCCTGATCCCAGAGCGTCTAAAAACACACATGAACTGCGGCCGAAGCCCATCGTTTGACGTCGGAGGCAGTTAGGTGCCAAATTCGTCGGTTCGGTCTTGGTTTGATACCCAGAACTGCGTGCATGAAATTCATTGCCAGGATATGTGTTCGACCGTTTGAGGCTGCAGGTGTTCAAGTCAACTTTGAATATTTTTGAGAGAATCTTCTAGTAGCGTCTCGGGCATCTTAGGGCTGCTTAACAATTCATTTATATTTTCATTAGTCGTCCTTCGAAGCATTGGCTTAGAGTTTCCTTGATAACTACCAGAGTATTCTCTTGAATCCCATCGACAGACCGTCACTCATCAGGTACGGCGATATAGCCACGGGAACGCATTTTATGTGCGGCAGAAAATTCTCTTTACCTTCCGGTTTCTGTCATGGATCACAAGACAGTCTACGGTGTATGATTCTCTCAACATTTCCCTTTCCAGTCACAAGCTGCCTCTATCTTTTTTGCTATGTATGGTTTATCACACGTAGCTAATAACTAGAACGCCTCGTGGTGTAAGACCATCGCCCACGATAAAGAAAGCGGAAAGTGCTGAATCAGCAGTTTTAGCATTTTTCGCATCTATATATAGGTCATTCCACCTGACTGCCTGCACGAAATTACGATGCTAGCTCAATTCTCTCTGTCAGTTTTTGGATGGAGAGATATTCATATATACGGGGATTTTTTTTTTGTACGGGCAAATTTCAACCATAGGTAGAAAAACTCAAAATAAATAGATTTTTATAAATGATAAAATGCCTAAAAACTCGTTCGTTTTCGAGTTATCATGACACCTCTCACTTCGTTCGCTTGTAATAAACACATTATTCAATGTACTGTAGTATTACTTGTATAGAGTAATTTACTGTTAATGCAATGGATAACTCAATTACATCAACAACACAGTGAATAAAAGCAAATTTACAATATAACTGCAGCTCAGACCAATAATCTTAGCGCGTCACGACTCACAAACATCCCAGTACGGAAGGTTTCTTGTTACTATAGCGGACGGTACGCCGTAACTGGAGATGGAATACTTGCGTCGTTACCCTACTTTATCGCAGCTTGGACGCTGTCAGTTGGCATTTCTCCCAGCCAAAGGAGGCTAATCTGTTCAGCGGAGATCGGCAGCACAGTCGGAAGCAATGGCGGCCGACACAATTTGTTCCTGCCTTTACTGCCGACACTTAATCTGGCGGGACTTGATTGCAGATTATTTAGTAGGACGAGACACTCGAGACTGGCCTGATTTGGTCCCCCTACAAGAAGTGATTTTCCTGACGAGTAAATTGAAAGATTTGCCATCAGCGTAACGATCGCTCCGAGCTTTGGACCCTGGGACGCTCTAAGTCTCCTGACAACCAAAGGAAAAGAGGGAAGTCTATGGTATTTATTGCGTTGATGTGTGGTAAGTAGTTACTGTTCTTATCTCAACCACTAGATATGATTAATTTAAGCAGTCTTTAGCAATTCACTGATATTACAGAAGAAATTACAAAGGCTCTGCTATGATAGTGATCATATGGTGATGCATACTGCTGATCCAGTTGATTAGTTATTGCTCTCTATATAACACTGCATATTAACTTGAAACATCTTGGTTGTATCAGACTGTGTTGTGCAGCTATTTTGTGCATCAGTTTGTGTAGAACACTTCGGATGTTCTCCAACAGCACCGAGAGAATTCAGTACTGCTTACTAACAGCGCATAAGATTATCGTACTTCAATTCATAAAAATTAAAATTTTTGTAGTAAACTCCAGTTGTTCGCTTACGGCGGAGAACAATGTTTTACATGAATGTTGTAGGGTAGTTATACAATTACCTTACAGTACATATTTCCCCTAAATTATCAACTTTAATCGAAATATCTATCCCTATAGTAATTAGATTAGCACGAGAGCGTAGTAACATTAAAGCACACATAGATATTCGGGATGCGGTCAATGAGACGTGAATAGATATTCGACGTTACCTTTACGTTACGTCAAATACGATAGTTAGTTTCGGCTGTAGAGCTTTCAGTTAATATATGCGCTTTATTTCCTTTACAGGTTACTCTGTCACGATACTGGTTTGGTCTTAGATATGCTGTACATTACTTGCTCACGGTTTATTTGTTAATTTGTATTTAGCTGAGATCTAGCTATGTAGTGCTAATGATATCAGGAGGCACAGACAAATGCATTCGTGTATTTGCCTTATGTGTGGTCACCTCTTGTATGATTGGGCCCCATATATTGCTTGTGTTCATAATGTTGTTTACTATAGGCTTGTAGGCGTATTGTATTTGTGGAACCTGTTGTACTCTTAATAATAACTATTATTGCTGGTATTAATAAACTACTTGGAGCGCTGTTATAAATTATTCATTGATTACAACACTTGAACTGCTCTACCTTCCATCCGTACTGTTATTATACAAGTGAAGCTCGTATAAGGTGTTCTAATAGAAGGAGTTACTCTTACTGTGTTTGTCCCCAAAATTCATATCAAGTTCGTGAGACTCGTACGAGGGAGTTAGGGTTAATGTTAGTCACCCATTTAATATTCATTTTCTTCAATATTGTAATATGTACTATTGAGCTTTATAATGAACTAGAGCACTCTGAGAGCGCATGCCTCCGCCAGACTAGGCAACGTTAACGAAAAATTCAAATTGGTTCTGAACCGATGATTTCCTTTTTATCAGCATTTTATTTGGTTATTTGTGCCTATTGAAAGTATAATAACAGCTTCTGTAATGTTCTTTTAATGTTCATAACTTTTCGAGTTTTCTTGCTGACAAACAAGCTGACGAACACTAGTCATACACACAAAAAGACCCACCGATCATCAACCAAATGTGTTCATTTATGTCTTTTAACATTTTTAACAATTCTTGTAAATATCATACAGATCAGTTCGAATTAAACACAGAGGCAAATAAGCGGAAAAAAAAGACGGATCACGACAAAAATTCGATCATTTACTTTTCATGATATATCACGACTCAGTGAATTTCGTATCAATCCGGCCATAACATTTGGTTTTACGGTACTAAGAAAAAAGAGATACACAAACAAACGCTTGAACGGCTCTTCAGTAAAAGTTAATTATCTGTTACTCATAACACGCCTAACAATCCCTGTAAATTTCGTAAAGCTCGATCCATAACTTTTTTAGTTATCTTGGTGACAGACAAGTAGACAGACAAGCAGCTAGACAAATAGACATACAGATAACCTCAACGAACACATAACATCCTTGACGGTGGCAATTATGCAGTACGCTATTGCCAGTTTTCCACTAATTTAACGCTTAAAGTATATAAAGACAAAATGAAGAGTGACTTAAATTCTCATCCATATATGGTACCTTTTCTTATAAAGTTCACATCAGTCTGCATCCCATTCGATACCTTAAGTGCTTTCACTGAACACAATTTAACTGTCAGAGATAAATTTAGTATTTGCATGTATTCTAAACCTGCTACCTAATTGATTTAAATAACTAAAATTTGGCTCACTTAATGTGAGAAAAGACGGTACCTGTGTCGATTGATGGACAGTCTTAATCTAACACTATGAAGACTGTGCACATCAATCTGAGTTCTGGGTAAGATAGACCAGCGTACATAGGTAGCTACATAAAACTACAGTTTACAGGCCATACTTGTAAATTTTTTATCTGTAAAAATCTATGTCATACGAACATTGCTTTAACGCTCTCGACCGCAAGTAATACATAACAAACTCACCATATCAAGAATGCACAAGGTTGGGGATATTATCGTCGTAGATTAATAGTAATACTGAGAGGTGTGCTCAAGAAAAACTGACACATATACGCTTGGCTTTCGGAAAGTTCTAGCGAAAACTCTTGCACTGTACGCAAGAATGAATTTACGTCAAAGGGGTCCTGGGGTGAATCTACCTGGGGGACAATGCACCTCAACCAAAGGGAGCCCGGGAAAATAGAGCTGCAGGGGGCCCCCCAGAACCATTAATTAAGGCATAGTTGTGGTTGCATAACAAAATATGCACACACAAAATTTATATGTACCTACTAAAAAGAGTAGCTTGAGATCCACTGAAAATACTCTCTTCTCGAGAAGTTCTACCATAGAAATACCCATTTAAGGCAAAGTGATTTTGTTGGGCAGTGGGCATATCAAAAACTTTGCTACCTATTTACTCATATCTTTGTCTGAAGTTGATTTTTTCATTGTTCGTATTTTTTATTTTTTCTTCTTTGGTCCAGAGAGGAGTCTCTTTGGCAAGGGGTCCAAGCAATTGCCTCAAGGCTTCCTTATTAATCTGGCCCTGATTGTGCGATGGGTCTTAATTATGTCCAATAGAAACTGCATCATTTAAGATGGGTCTTCATAACTTGTAATGGAAGCTTCATAATGTAAGATGGTCTTAATTACTTATAGTGGAAACTCAATAATAAATGTATTGCTAGAGATGTGTCCTCGTAATCTACGAGTACAATGGAAACTTTATAATGTAAAATGGGCTTTAATGACCGTTACTGTGAACTCTATAATGTAAGATGGGCTTTAATGACCGTTACTGTGAACTGTATAATGTAAGATGGGCTTTAATGACCGTTACTGTGAACTCTATGATGTAAGATGGGCTTTAATGACCGTTACTGTGAACTCTATGGTGTAAGATGGGCTTTAATGACCGTTAGTGTGAACTCTATGATGTAAGATTAGCTTTAATGACCGTTACTGTGAACTCTATGATGTAAGATGGGCGTTAATGACCGTTACTGTGAACTCTATAATGTAAGATGGTACGAATGACCACGTTTCCTGCTCTAGAGCTTCAGGTTTGAAAGCTATAGTACGTCAAGAAGGACCCCGAGGCTATCCTGGGGAGATGGTCAAGGTTTCCTGCTGAGATGAAAGGTTTTGGCTGTAATCAAGGACGTGGTCAAGGCCCCTTCATCTACTAATCAAAGGCATTAGAGCTCATCAGAAGTGGCAGACTTTGGATGGGCAAGAAGCGCTCTGCTCAGTCACAAGCCCACTTCTAATGAGGCTTTGATGCGATCATCAGCGGTGCAAACGAGCGACTCAAACACTCATTGCGGCCTGCCAACTTTGCCCATCTCCTACTTCTCATTCATTCGCGGGCTGTCTTATAGCTGCTTCTTCAGGGTCTCCCTGCGGTGCAGTGTCGTGAAAGTGAAGACCTGATGCTGGTGAACGTGTCTAGAAGACAGCAGGCCATGAGCTCCCTTCGAGGTACTGGCATGAAACATATCGAGACTTGATATAAGTGAGCGTTTCTAATAGGAAACAAGTCATATAGTTCTTTTCGAGGTATTAGGAAAATAATATATTTCATGCCCTGATGTTGGTGAGTGTCTCTAATAAGCAGTAAGACACAACCTTTCCAGGAGGTAGTTGTTACGCAATGAACCTCGACACCTGATGGTGATGACTGTCACTGATATATAGTACATCTCGACTTTGTTTCGAGGTATGATACACATCGAGACCTGATGATGATAAACAAACATCAATAGAATGAAAGTCATGACTTTGTCGTGAAGTGCTGTTCCATTCTACGCGTTTCCCGACTGATCTGCTGATGTTAGATGCCATCCTGGAGGATTGAGGTTTTTTCTTTTATATTTTACTCATCAAGCGTCATTAGCAAGCAGACAAAACTTGCTAGGTCTCCAAAATAAGCAAGGAGAGGCCGTGAGAATTGCTCTACGACAAGGCACATGACTCCCAAGAATTTAGAAAAGTGACACTGAGACCTCCAATGTTTCAACTCCACGGAAAGGTATAGTTGGCTTCAGTCAGAGTTTTTGCCTTTAATGGCAACTTCCTTGGAATCCAGAATTTTATGAGTGCACAATATTTCAGTGCTAGTGGCTGTCGATTCTCTCGAAAATCTGCTCATTTTAACCACTATGAATTATACTACTCCGAAGAGAGTGAACAACCCACGTCCTATGACAGCTTAGCATATGTTTCAACGTATCCCTTAACCGCTGTGAGGGCGCCTTCAGATTACGGGATAATAGAAACTGGGACTGAGCTGTACTATGTGGTTCTCAAAACACCTTTCTATTCGAAAGTAATATATATATATATATATACATATATTCGAAAGTAATACACATTCACAATACGTATGATATTGATATAGTTAGGCAATTGTAGCAGTGTTACTTTTTTCAAGACAAAGTATACCGTACTTGGCACAAATACTTATTTATGAATGGAAAGGCGAACTGAAAAGAACATTATCAGCATCTAAATATACTCCTATGTGATGCATAATTTTCTATATACTCTCAGATTCTTACACTTCGTCTTTCTGTCACTAACGTGCCTTCTTCAGTAACCTTTATCTATACTCATCAACGGTTAGTGTGTCAGTTGAACCCTCACTTTGTCTCGCCTGACGCTGATTTCATTCCCAAACCTTAACTTCGGTTTTCAGACTCTCACTAGCGCCGTACTCCTGGCAAGCCACACTGTTTCCAGCCTCATTTCGTCTATCAGTTCCTCGCTTCGTCCCCAGCCATACGCTTATTTTGTCTCTTAGAATATGGCTTCGTCTTTAGCCTTAAGCACATTTCGTCGCTCAGAACATCGGCTTTGTCTCCAGGCATGCCCTCATTTCGTCTCTCAACACATCTTTTCGTCCCTTGTCATACGCTCATTTCGTCTCTCAGCACATCGCTTCGTCCCCAGCCATACGCTCATTTTACCCTTAAGAATATTGCTTTGTCCCTAGCCATAAACTTATTTCGTCTCTCAAAACAACGGCTTCGTCCCCAGGCATACCCTCGTTTCATTTTTCAGAACATCTCTTCGACTCCAGCCATACCCTCATTCGTTTACAGAACATCACTTTGTTAACAGTTATTTCACATGCTCCCTTAAGCATTAATTTCTTTGCTGAAGCCCGACTCCGTTTTAACAGCAATCCCAGGTCCAAGGCCCTCACTCCGTTCACAGGCCATCACTCGGTTCCTAGGCCCTCACTTCGTACCTCGTACCCTTACAGCCATTCTGAGACCCTCAGTCTCTCCCCTTGGACCCTTTCCTACCTCCCTTCCCCCGCAGATGTCAGTGTCGCCCGGGCGTTCATCCGTCCGGCTTTCTTTTTTGCGCTGTCGGCAAAATTTTCTCTGCGACTACAGGCAGAGAGCGACGCGCGATGCCAAGAATTCATGACGGCAGATAAGTTTTTCGGGACCTCGGCACGAGAATAGTTTTTTGGGGGCAAGAATGGACATCATGCGACTCAAAGAAGATTGATTAGATAGGCAACATCGAGAAAATGAAAGGAAAATGCTGAATTTGGCCTAGGAAAAAAGCGGAGCAAATGCGGAGAAAATTGAGGGAGCTTTCGGCCGAAGACATTGAAAGACAAGGCGTTTTTGGGAGAAACAATTCGCTGACTTCGCATCCACGGGTGTCGTGCGTCGCGTGATTTTGTGTCCAACATGGACTTTGAATCTTTGCAGGCATAAACAATGATCCTTAGGTGCTGACGCAGGATGAAACTTGGACTTTTGTGTTCCCCAATATATCTCAGTATTGATTCAATAATAATGTATCCGCCTAGTTTGTTGTAAATGAGGAGCATTGCGTACTGGTTCGTGTAGATAAAATTGTGAACGAGTATAAAAGCTTTCAGAATCACAGTGTGAAGTTTTGAAGTGAGGCAAGAAAGGCACCTCAGGTCAGGTAGCATCAGGAAGCAAAGAGCGTAACGGGAGGACTCACGAGAAACTAGCATCCACAAGTGATGTCATCAATGACGTCAATATCGACGAACAGTACAGATGAGCAGTAACATAAATGTTTGAAAAATTTTCAAGAAAAAATCGTCGTCAAAGGCAAATTTCACCCCTGAAGCACATAAATAAATGAAGAGAAGATCAATTAGTTGAACCATAAATATAATTACCTATAGAATATTGCAGTGGAAGCTGATGGGAACTTTCACAGTATCAGAGGCCAGATGTGGGCCAGTATGGCGCACTGATTTAATTTCTTCTTTGAAGTGAAGCCTTAGTTATTCTTTTTATGCAGTTCACAGTGCTATTCAAAAAACATATTGAGACATATCACCGTATTTTTCGATGAGCTGCACCCAGACGCAAAACACGGTAAAATAGTTGTCATCAAATACAGAAAGTCTGAGCAATAACCTTTCTTATGGTTTCTCTCGCGTCGAGAATATAATACTGCTTGTATTTTTGGTTAGGATTAAGAGCCCAATCAACGATGGCCTGAGATCCGACCCTCAAATACTTCGACTTAGCGGTGTGCCGTCATTGGCTGACATGCGGTCACGGCTAAACTTTATTTTAGTCCCATTGAGTCTTCCCGTTGCACTTTGTTCTTCCTGAGTGGCATGGTCACTAAATGATGCCAGTTGTAGCTAATTTAGAAAATACATCAAGGTCTAATAATATAAGGCGGGGCGTGTTACGCTGTTAGAGTCCTGCCGTCAACGAGGACGGTAATGAATTTACGTTAAATATTGTTAGCATTTTTGTTTGTGGTACGGATTTTACAGATTTGATCTTTTATGAATTAACCAAATATTAAGATCTATGCCAGCATATGTTCCACGTTACAGAATTTCCCTCCTGCCAGCAAAATACCGAATTTTAAATGTTTGTAGTCAAGTAGCTGTAAGAAAACGGAGTTAACCCAGAAAATTTTCAGGGAAACATTCCCCACTGTATTGTGGATCCAAGCCTCGACGATATCAGGATCAAAATATGTCAGGAACAAGAAGTGAAAATCTTTGGTCGATGATCAGTGTTAAGTGTCAACTGCTAAGATGATACTCACCCAAAGAAAAATATATGCGGAATGGATTATGAACAAAAAAATCGATCGATTGTAAAATGTGCAGAAAAAATCACATCGGAAGCCTAAATACCACAGTTCATGTACAGAAGATAGTTGTGTCAAATTTGAGTGTATGCTCTACGCCCTTAAATTTTGAGGTTTGTGATGTCACAGTTGCGTCACGCCTGTGTTGCTGCGAGGAATCTTCGATATTTCCACAGTGGCGTGACGTAATTTTGACGTCACAAACCTGGAAATTTAGGAGCGAAGAGCATTCATCCAAATTTGACACAACTATCTTCTGTAAATGAACTGTGCTACATACACCCGCAACGCATCATGCTTTATAATGCTGGAAATGTCTTCTCTTCTACTGCGCCCTCTCTATTACCGTCATCGACTTCGGTCGCCCTTGCCCTTCAGAAGATAAATTTTCTTCTATCTTATCCTTTTGATAGTGATTGAGAGCGCAACTAATCAATCAACTATCCTACAAACTAACCAGCCAACTTACAGACCTGTGTATTATTATTTATGTATAGTGGATATTTATATAGCTTGGAGGAAATATATCTGGAGCGAATCTCAGCCCCTTCTGTTGCAGGCTACTACATTGGGAAATGACTGTAGCCCCAAACCTCCAATACTCCATCTTCGGCAGCCAATCTGGATGATATCCAGTTCTCCTGTGTAGACAAATTGCCAGCTGTAATCAGTCACATATTGAAGCCTAAGCTGGCTCGAGGAACCTGATAGCAAAAACGTACCATTCACGACGGGCTTAAGCGAAAGGCGGTTCATACATTGGATACGGGTTTGCTCTCTACTGGTCAGTTTGCGTACAGAACTGGTTTAGGTTGTTGTGACGCACTGCTGTCGGTGTCATACCATTTAGTCTGCGCTGGATTTTGGGTCTGAGGCACGCCTGGTACAGTTGGACTTAAGCGCGGCATTTGACAGGGTCAAATACAGGGGTCTATTGTATAAGTTGTAATCGTTTGGTGTGGGTGGTAGGGTTCTGTTAATCATTCATGGTTTTGCTTCTGAGCGAACGCAGAGTGTGTCTGTTGACATTTTTTGAGTGCCTCAGTCGCCGTGGAGTCTGGCGTCCCTCAGGAGAGCGTACTTGGCCCGCTACTGTTGGTTCTGTATGCTAGTGACATGCTCTCTTCGCTAAAGAACACGATGATGAACTATGCCGACGATTCCTCTTTGATAGCAGTGATACATGCCCCCAGCATACGTGAAGATGTCGCCCAGTCTCTGAATAGAGATCTGTTGCACATTAGTGCATGGTACTTGGCCTGGATTATGAAGTTGAATGCCAGTAAGGTCAAGTCTATGATTGTCAGTCGGTCTCAGACACCTCTAGCGTAGCATCCACATCTGAAGATAAATGACACTTGCTTCAGGAGTCTAGCTCCTTGGAGATTCTCGGTGTTGTCTTTGATAAGAAGCTTACCTTTGAGCCACATATTAGGCGACTGGTGTCACATGCTGCCATTAAGATTGGGCTCCCGCGTAAGGTGAATTGTATATTTGGTGACAGTGAGGTTGTCCGCAAATGCTTTTTGCTTTCTTACTACCTGTGTTGGAGTATTGCTCACCGGTCTGGGCTTCAGCTGCTGACAGTCACTGGCGTCTGCTGGACCGACTTGTTAATTCAGCCAGCAGGCTGTGCGCCGATAATGATCTGGTGAATCTATCCCAAAGGAGAGAGGTGGCTGGACTCTATGCTTTATAAGGTTTACAATAATGAAACACATTAGTTGTATTTTTCTGTCCCGGCCCTCAAGGCCTCAAGGAGAATTACACGTGCTGAGGACGACGCGCACTCTTTCACTTTGGAAAGTGTTAGATGTAGCTAATCAGTTCAATCGCTGCTTCGTGCCCTGGTCTGTTGGGGTTTGGAATTCATTGCCGGCATCGGCTTTCGGTCGTGTTGGCCTTCAGGCGTTTAAGTCAGCAGTTAATGGTTTTTATTGGATTTTCTTTAGCAGTGTTTCGCGCTTCCCGGTGTTGCAAACTGCTTAATTTGAGTTGTACTACTTGCCCGCGGCGGCGCGGGAGTGAAGTTTTAATAATAATAATACTGAGTGCAATATTTGTCGAATCCACTAACGAATTGTAAATGGAAATTTAGTAAGTGTCTCGGAAGAAATATAACGAGCGAATCTCAGGCCCCTTTGGCCCAAGATACTGCTTGAGGAAATGGCTGTAGTCCCCAGTAACCCAATTTCAGTTGCCAACCTGGCTGACTGGCTGGTTGAATGCCAGTTCTCCAATGCAGTTAAATGGCGTGCACCACATCAGCCATTTTCGGAAGTAAAGCTGGCTGGCGGTAAATCCTTGCAAAGAAAATAAATAAACAAATAAATGAAAATAACGTTCAAGATTGGACGGAAACACAAGGTTGTAGGTTACTGTAAAGAATTGAAAAGCCTAATTTAGTATGAGTGGACAATATAAGCATTTAAGATATTTGAAGAAACACCATGAGCATGATGTCGCCCCTCCCTTCAGACCCGCTCAAGGAGGCTTAATAGTAGGAGGGAATGAAAAGCTTCGGCGACGTTGCCAAAATTTCCGGCAAGGCTGAAGCCTGGCTAACTGGCTGCACATATGTATTGCAATACTAATACTATATTGGAATTTTTGAAAATTTTGGGGTATTATGCTGTAAAGAATACATACATATTGTAGTGTGCGCGTGTACATGCGGGAATAGACTCACAGAAAATTGCATGTACGAGGAATTACTGGAAGGCAGTAGCTATAGTCTGACCATTTTATCAAGGCAATTCGGTCGTGGTCAAATTTTTCTATATCGGAACCAATTCTACGGGTATTTCTGAGATTTATCTATGTACAGGTAGCGGGCGGGGCTAAGATATGGGTCAAACAAAATCTCAGAAATGCTCATAGAATTGGCAACGCTATAGAGGAATTTGACCACGACTGAACCGCCTTGATAAAATGGTCAGACATTTTATAGCATGGCCGGGTCTATCAGGTGGAATATATACTTTACTAGCATTTTGTTCTGCCAGTAATCATAGCAAGACTGTACTTAGCGCACTTGCTATATCGATTGTAGAAAACGTTTCTGCGATAATACGCGCCACTAGAAATCAGCCGTCCCGGAAAAATAGTAGGCTGGCGTCCCAGGTGAGCAACGGTTGTATCGTCCCCGACTATTAAGCCTCTTTGCATCCGTTAATGCTATCGAAAATCAGGGTCACCGCAGAAGCTAAAGCCGCAATTTAGCTGCTGGGCGGCGTCGTGGTGGCCTTAAATTTTGTTTGGGGAAAGTCAGCAGCCAAAAAGTAAGGGAATTTTACGCGTAGGCTTGAATGGAAATTAGCAGAGGCACTTGCTTCAAAAATTATGTCCTTCAAGGCATGCATGAACAATATGTACAGTTAAAACAGCTGGAATGAAAAACAGCAAGAGCTTGATGTTGCCCTACCCCAACCCACTGACGTCACTAGCCAGAAAGTAGAGAAATTTCGTTCCTAAGCTTAAATAGGAATTAGTGGAGGTGTGCGCTGTAGTAAATATTTCCTCCGAGCTGTATAGCAGCCATTTGGATTTCTTTTTTGCCACACGGAATATATGTATATTTACTTACATTACATCACGAATCTCGATCTATGAACAAAGGATAGGTAAAAATCCAACTTCGAATTGACAGTCCACCAAATTCTTGAATACGCTGAAGCTTTTGTGTGTTCATTGGCGTGTTGCTACGATAATATACATCTTTTTACCATTCCCAGTGTTCATTTTCTGTTTGTTTTATCTCGAGCTAAACAGCTTTGTTTGATGGTAATTTTTTTTTGTTTGCGTGAAGATATTAGAGTAAAGTACCACCAGTGTGTATCCAAGATATAAAGATACAGTTTACATTCTTGAAGATTGACCTTCATTTTTGCCTTGTTACCAGACTGCTTAAAACATTGCTTCGCGGTAGATTGTTACAGAATAGCAAGGAGGAACGAACAACGCTGAGGTATCATTGTAATAAATTATTCGCACTATTTTTTTATTACGACCGGGTATACTAGTGCAAGCATATTTCATATCTTGGACCATTAGGCTATGTTTTGAGCATTGAAAGATACACTTGAAATCAAGTGTACTGTAGCAGTGATTTATAAAATTGACGTCGATATTGAAGCTATGTTTGATCACTTACGACGGTAAGCCAGCTATTGATGGCGAAAGCATTGTGTAACACTTGGATAAGTTGTGACATAGCGCTGTGACCCATCACTAAAAGCGCGGTGAAGAGTGCACTATTAGCCAAGGCTTATAACACTACACTCAAAAACTAACATTCTAGTAGAATATAAATGAATAAAACACACATTTTCTTTGATAATGTTAAGGTCTTCATTGTTTAATGAGAGCATAATTATTATTATTATTATTATTATTATTATTATTATTATTTTTATTATATTGGGTAGTTTAAGGCTCTGTTCCCTCAAGAAAGGCGTTCTCACAGAGGGGGAAAAAGAAGGGACATATAGTATGGACGAGTTCTATTGGGTCGCCAAAGCCGATCTAAGACAAGTCCACTCGACTTCCCTTGTTCGAAATCAGGAACTTTGCTACGTCACTCTGACGCAGCAAACAAATTACCTTGAGCCGACCGACAGAAATCTCTATTTTACGAAGTAAGATTGAGTCTTGGAGTTTCACAGGTAGTCGACCAAGGGCCAGCGCCTGAAACTTGCATCAACTGGTAGGAGCCAAGTCACCTAGCTGTCTGAAGTTTAGGACAAGTTAAGGCTCGAAGGCTTGATTTTGCTGGACAATCGAGCAAGCTTAATGTCGATAGAAACGTGGAACCCATGCACGTGAATGTTCCCACACAGGATCACCGCGCATGAGAATAGTAGGTTGGGAAAGAAGAGGAAGGGCAAATGTAAGCAGCATTGATAGGAGTATGAAAGCGGAAGGACGCAAAGCGAGCATGAAGGAAAGACACACTGAAAGCCTATAGGTTACCTGTGGGGTGTCTCTGGGGGAGCTGGTGCTCCACATAACGTAAGACGGGTGAACCCAAGAAGCAAAGAACGAAACGGGAGGACTCACGAGAAACTAGCCTATAAAGTGACGTCATCAATGATGTCATCATCGACAAACGGTATGGCTGAGCAGCCTATGAGTATTTTATTTAATTTCGAAAGAAAAATCGCCGTCAGATGAAAACTTCATCCCTTAAGTACATAAATAAATGAAGAGAACATATACTAATTTTGCCCTGATTAAACATCTTTGAAGTGCAACCTTATTTACATTTCATATTCAGTTCTCAGTGTTCTTCACAAACATATTTAACCATATAACCATATTTTTCGACTTAATTCATTCAATCTCCCACTCCTGGCTGGCCAGCTACTTGAGCTGCAGGCCTACACAAAACACGGTAAAATGGTTGTCGCTAAGTACAGAAAATTTTAAGTAATAACTGTTCCAATGGTTTGTCTCGCATAAAAAATGTAACACTGCTTATATTGTTCGTAAATATTAAGAGCCCAACCTACGAAGGCCTGAGGTCCGACTCTCAAATACTTCGACTCATCGGTGTGACGTCATTCACCGACATGCGGTCACGGCTAAGTTTTATGTTAGTCCCATTGAGTTCTCCCGTTACACTCTTTGCTTCCTGGGCGAACCTAACGAACCTAACCCTATGGCCTATCCACAGAGTGCAGGATATTGTGAAGTCTATGGCCCATCCTATGCCCCCTGACGGGCAGAGTGCAATGAGTGATTCAGTTTACTGTTAATCACTACGTAGTAAATGATCAGATGCGAAGCTTTATATAGTGAACCTAATGGCAATTGCTGAAACTACACGAGCCAAATAGTGAGTTGGCTGCATAGAATTAAAATAGCTGTAGAATATTTTTTGGCATCTATTAATATGCTACTCATGGTGCAACACTGATGACTAGAGGTGGGCGCTTGCGGCCATCTGCCGGCTACCTACTTGATTATAAACGTAGACAGTCTGCAGCATGTTTAGTTTTGCATGTTTACTCCTGTGGTTGGACAGTGTGTGGCTGCATTGGCCCACCTATGCTAAGGAAGTTAATTTAAAGTGCTGTCCAATGAAATCGCTAGGAACTTAAAATAGCGAGCGAGCATATGAGTGGCATTTAAGCTCCAACAAGCAAATCAATAGCGAACTCTGATGAATGATAATGTGTGTCAGTGATCCTTAAAATGTCATTGGGTCAGGTCCTGGCTTCTCTGATGATGTGATGCTGCAAACATACCCTACTTAAATTCAACAGTAGCCCGTCCATACACTGCTTGTGACGTCCCAGCGTATGCCAATGAATTTTACCAATAATGAGAAAAAAGCGAAAACTGGATAAGTTATTATGAACTTCGCTGCTACTTTTTTGATTTAACATATTATCCTGATAAATAGCAGACTGTGTGCTGAATTATGATACTAGTTTTATGAATATCTTATCTTCACATCAAAAATTAACTGTTGTTATTTGTCTGATGCATTGCACATTGTCATTTAGAGTACTGTGGCAGTGCGTACAAGAAATTTTAGTACAACATTACCGTAGATCAGATGGACCGCAGCCTGTATCCTAATATGTGACGCTGATTTCTGATTTGAGTTGTAGCTTGAATGTATTTATTTTATTCTGAACCCTAAAAACAATATGAATTGTCCTCTAGTCGAAGTTTTCATCAAGTGACTCAAGGCCAAAAGGTCAATAGGCTTTTCTTTGCAGCGGCACAGCAGATCTCCGTTCGACGAAACTCAAACGAAAAGTCGCAATTAATACGCCAAATATATTCTTTCTGCCGGCATTTATTAAGAAGCTGCAAAAGAAAGACAAAAAAGTTCTTTTGAGCAGCAGAAGTTTTTGTTTAACGTTGAGACGCTCCCGAGCTCATCCGTCTCTCTGGAAAACATCCGTCATTACAAAAAAATCTAAAGAAAAACACCATCGGCTGAAAATATTACTGCTTCAGCAGATTAGGAGATCATCCTCTTCCAGCAACTTTTCTATCTGGTATCGGCAGCGGCAAGTTTTTACCTTCATTCCAGGACTTTTGTGCTGCGTCTGTGTTTATTAGAAGCTTCCCGAAGCTATCCAACAGAAATTACTCGTCCTGATTCCTGGCTGCTCTATAGAGTAAAGAAAAAAATGAGGGAGGGATGGGACACAACATTGTTGACTGAAACCCATCCCTTCGCCCTCTCCCCAATTCACCGCTTCAGTAGACATACTGTATATCACTTTCATAATACTCTATATTCTGTAAGAAAGTTCGGATAGTTCAGAGTAATTTTCCAAACACTTCATAATACAGTAGTAGAATTGTTATGTATGTTATGCTGGCATTGTATTGAGATTAATCATCTATTGTTGAAAACTTTGTATTAAAAATACATCTTACAGACTTGAATAACCGGAGATGAGACTCACAGCAAACGATGGAAGGTGTTTAACGTATTTTAAATTAAAGTCTTTCAGGGAGCAGTCGACGAATGGGAAGAAAGATGGGCCGAGGTATCTATTACAGTGGGGATTAAGTTAAAGGATATGATGGAGAAATAAAAAAAAATTTACGTACGCTTTCGAGCTGTAGCAATTATCCAGCGTTCCAAATGGTAAAATTTTCCACGAGGTAGAGAAGAATAAAGTATGGATTGCAGGCTCAGAGTTCGCGCCTCCACTATCAACGTTTTTGAGAATTATTCAATTTTTACTGTTACTTGAAACTAATTTTATGGTAAATAGAGTACGTTCAGACATTTCTTTTTCATTATTAATAATGTCTTCCTTTTACAGATACCATCACAGTTGTTTTCATCTCTGAATATGTTAAAAATAATATATTAACAAAATGCCTCAAGTGTGTCCAAGCTTTCCCGAATACGCTGGACTTACGGTCGTAGAAAGTTCTGATTCTATGCATACAAGGTGCATCAATCTAGAGCTTTCAAAAAGAGAAAAATGAGATGGCAATAACGTATGTAAAGTAAATGCGAAAGCAATTGCAAAAGAATCATATAGGCACTGTAATATTTATAAACTTATGCATGAAAGAATATCAATTTCTAATACCGTCTCCATAGTTTCACGCAGTGTAATTCCATTCACATCGCCTCATCTCAACTACAAGTAATATGCTCTCAACGAGGAATGAAAGAAATTAAAGCCTGAAAGAAAAATCTTGGTCATTTCGAAGCTTTCGAACCGTAGCTTTCAAGGCGTGAAATTCCTGTTTGCTTCTTTGTGGAGTAGAAGCAGCAGCTTTGTTGGAGACGTTGAGCAGCTTTCTGTCGGTGTCGATAGAATAAGGTTGCCTAAAAGTGCTGCAGTCTCCAATAAGACTGATCCCGGCCTATATACTACATCGGTCCTATTTACTCGCCTGAAAGATCTTCCGACAGAAAAGAAGAAAAAAGAGAGGACCTCTCCACTGCTCTTTTGTTCTCGAATCGCTGAGTCGGCGTGGTCTTCGCAGCGGTCGCACCCTCGCCTCCGACCGACTGTGCCAAGGCTAAATGGTATCAGGCACCGCACCGGCAATGCTATTCCTACGGACAGGTTGCACAACTGATCTCGAAAGAGGAAGACTCATGGAAAGATATCGAAAACGATATGGCCAGCATACGTCCTACAAACGCTAGCCATTGGGTCACTAAAAATGAAATTAGCTGCCGACGATAGCTATGCAATTGCTACCAAGGCACCATTGAAACTGCCAGCTAATCGTAAAAATGATTTGTGAAACAATAAAATGGCCAAAATTGCTTTCATTCATGGTGCCTAAGACAAAAGACGCTATTTATATGGTGGCATTCATATGAGTAACATGCGGCAGCTGTGAAGAAACTTTTACTGAACAGTTGGGGCTGTATCGCCCCCGGCTTAGTGAAGCCGCGCAGGGTGTTCTATGTTGGTTATTTGGATAGAGAGAGCAGCACTGGGGGACAGTCAAATATTGTTATTTGCTTTTTTATATCCAGGCCGCACAACATAAAATGAACCATAAATATTCGACAACTTTGAATACAAGAGCCTAACGTGATAATTGGGCTCCTATGCTGGTTATTTGGATAGAGAAAGCAGCACTGGGGTACAGTAATATATAGGAGATAAAGCTGTTCTTTAATTGAATAGAACCGTTGATCAGGTAAATCGGTCTCCTATATGTAAGCTTGGATGGAGAGAGGAGCATTTTGGGAAAATGAAATGAAGGATATACAATCTATTTTTCATATCCAGCCCATAGTGTATATTGTAAAATGAACTTTAGGATTTGGTAACTTGGAATACAATTGTTTCACAGTGGAACACTTAGTAGTTAATATTATTTATAATAAAAATTATTCAAATAGAGAACGGAGCACCGGGAGACACAAAATCTTTACCCTTTGTTTTTTCATGTATAAGCCACGTTATATTTGAAACGAACTGATTGGATATATCGAAGATAAATTTAGTGAGAAACTGACATCGAAAAATAGCGTTACAGCAGCTTCAAACGAGCAGAAACAAAAGTGCTGCTTTATTATATAGTATATCTGCTACCACTGCTGCCAGTGCACTGGTTCGCTACACGATACATTAGCGTCATCCCTTTCACTGGGAAAGCCTGAATTGGTGTTTGACCCATATGCTACAAGTAGCTGTTAGAAAAGTATTATTTTCCCCTGATAAAAAATAGGATAAAAATATTGCACTTTTGCTGTAATAAAAAGGAAAAAATAATAACAAACAGTAAACAATTGGGATATGCATTTGAACAAACAATATATAAAATTAGACAGGAATATAATGCGCATTGACTCAGATTATAAAAGAGACTTCAATGTTTCTCATGGCTGTTTTATATGTTCAGTAATACTCATATCTACATATTCATGATAGTAATCATTCCAAGAGTGATGTTGACGCAATACGTGTACTAAATTGTATCTTTCAACATAATTCAAAGGATAAAAAAACAACCGTGAGTTCTAGAAAGTAATTTCTCTTTCCGCTCCTACAGTTACTACTAGTTTTACACTAGTTTTACGCATCATAGCCCATCAGCCAAAAGAGTGAAAAAGATGTCTTCACCACTATTACTGATTGTCAATAAAAGTGCACTGCGCTTGCCTCACTCTAACAGTACAGGTAGACCTTGACATCTTGATGTAGGGTCCCTGGTTTTCTGTAGTTTATGATTTAGGTGCAAACTATTTACCTTTAGGTACTCGATATGTGAACATTTTATCAAAATATCAGGCTCTTAGTCGCTACGCGTGCATACCTGCATGGAGTGAGTTATCTTCCTGTGCGAACTTCCCTTCTGGATATAACTCCAGGTGTACGTAGGGACTACAAATGTGATATCTTGAGTAGGGAAATACTTAGCAGATCAAAGCGCCAAGAGTGAAGCCTTCACAGTATAGAAGTGACGGTATAACACGGGAGGAGCGCCAACCGGTTCAGCGAAGCAACAACATCTGTGTCTCTCTGTTGTCTAACAAAGCAGAGGCATCATTGTTTACTTATTTTTACGAAACAAAAGCAACTCTTTCTGCACATTACTACAAAAAAAGTGTCTGTTTCTACTTAAGTAGAATTATAACATTAGAAATCTAAAGCACTCTGAAAGCGCATACCTCCGCCAAGCAAGGCAACGGTTACGAAAAATTGATATTGGTTCTGAGACTATGATTTTCTCTGTATAAACACCAAAATCTAAACATTAAAGCCCTTCAATAGTGTTAAGAGCTTCAGTAATTTTTTTTGAACATCCATTCATAACTTTTTGAGTTATGCTGCTATCAAGCATTATAACAAACATGAGCTTAACATACAAAAGAACACACCGATCTGCACCAAAATGTTATTATTTATTCCTTTTAATATTACTAACAACTCCTATACATTTCATAGAGATTCATTCTTTATTTTTTGAGTTATTGTGCAAACAAGCATGAAATTAAAAACAGTGACAAACGAACGAACAAACGAACAGATCGTTACAAAAATTTGGTCATTTACTCTTCATAATATACCTAACAACTCATGTAAATTTCATAAATATCTGTTTATAACTTTTTGAGTTATAGCATTGAGAAAAATGAGGCAGACAAACAAACGGATGGACAGATCTTCACCAAAAGTTAATCATCTGTTTTTCTTAACATACCGAACAATCCCTGTAAGTTTCGTCAAAATCGGTTCATAACTTTTTGAGTTATCTTGATGACAGACAGACTGATATTAAAACCTGACGAAAACATAACTTCCTTGGCGGAGGTAACATTTGCGTCCGTCTCTGTCGTTTACTGCCAGACACAGGTGTTCTTCTGTTTTCACCTACTAGTACTACTACTACTACTACCTCCAAACCAAACGTATCTCTCTGTGTATTGTTAAAAAAGTTTCAATGGCCAAACCTCCCTCAAAATAGGGATGTTTTACATTATTATTATTATTATTCCAGGGCAGAAAACTGGCAGTGTGTGCTCCAGCCGTACCTTCATTCAAATCCACTCCTCATTTTCATTTGTCTGCTAAAGCCCCTCTTCGCTCCAGCGCAGGCTCCATTAGCAAATTATTCGTTGCTCTTCATGAAGATCATCTCCTAATTAATATGTTGAGGGATCATATTCTCATTAGAGGTTTTCCTTCAATGGAACTGCCCCTTCTTTTATAAGGAAAGAAAAAGTTCTCAAAATGCGCTGGTGAGTTGAGGAGGAAAAGGTGGAGGCGGTGGTGGTGGAGGATAACCTAGCGCACAGAAGCTGCTGGTATGGATCATAAAGTGCTCAGTAGGAGGTCACAGGCTTAATAACATACAGAAAGAGTTCCACTTAGCCACAGGAACTAGCTGCGCGTGGGCTTAGAATATTTCTTTTTTGCTTTGAAGAGTAAAATGAATGTTACTATATCATGAAATATAGCTGATGGTACGAATGGCGCAGGGTTTTGTTCTTTGTTTTCAGGTAAGCCATTTATTTATGAGTATTGCAGGGCACGGTACTGCCATAAATTGATTATTCTTTAGCTTAAAGTTATTGGCTGTCATGCTTTAGAGTGTTGCCGTAGGGTAGAGAGCTCGAGATATAAGCTATTGAGGGTCACAAGTCATGACGCACGGTGTTTCCATGTAATACAGATTTCAAAAGCTGTAAGCAACATTTTGGTTATCACATCGCAGGGTGTTTTCATATAATACAAATTTCAAAATCGTGATCAAAAGTCTAGTTGTCAAGACACAGGGAGTTGCAGATACTATGAATTTAATAACCCGTCAGGAATACACTGATTGTCAATGCACAGAATATTATCATATAATATAAATATTCAAAGCCATAAGCTAGTAGAACCTACTCGTCATCAATTCACAGAGTCTTGCCCAAAACTGTACATGCATTTTTTTTATTGCCCTCACCCCAAACCGAGAGCATAGTGACGTTTTGAATGGACCTAGTCCAACGAAAATGTATGGTGAAGCTCCGTCCACAGTACTGCAAGAGCGTGCGAATACGCCTGATCGATAACTGCAAGGCGGCGTCCACGCATGCACCGCGTAAGCAAAGTTCAATCAGAACAGATGCTAACAGCTGAGTGGCTTACGAGTCTTTAACCAAAGAAAGAGTGATTTATGGTACTGCCATATTTACCAAGAAGGTTGTTTTTGTTGGCGATTGCTTGTTAAAGTGTTTGTTTGTATGTTAGAATTATAAATTTAAAAAGTTGTCGACAGGTCCGCTTGAAAGTTACAGAAACCGTTAGGAATATTCCAGAGAACGGATGATGAAATTTTAGAGTTGATTCGTCTTTGTTTGTTTGTTTATCTGTTCAAACTTAACTCAAAAAGTTATGGGTAAATATTTACAAAATTCACAGGGACTGTTGCGAACGTCTCAAAAAGCAGATAAAAGGAATCTAGTAATGATCTGTCAGTTTTTTGTTTGTTGTGATGGAGGTAGTCTATAGTAAAGCTCGCCCTGCAGATATCGCGTAAATCTTTGGGTTGTCAACTGCTGGGTAGCCCCGCCGCCTGTGTACCTTTGTTATCTTTATGAAGAATCAATAAAACACCAGGAAGTTAAATTTAATTATACATACTCCTCCCGAGGAACAAAAGACTATAGGTAAAGATAAAGTCAACTTGACCGCATCCTCCACTAAGAAACCTACACGCACTGGTTTGTGCTGTAGATATGGGCCAACTGTAAGGCTGCAGTCGACCATGAGATTTCAAGGACTATGGTGCCATTGACATAAGGTTCTACAACCCGCGTCCCCATACCCTCCCATTTCCGGGTAAAACAAGTAAACCCACGGTAGCTGTGCAAACCAAGCAATTTTGCTAACTCAGCACACCGGGCGCAACAATTTGCAGAACTTCAGCACTCAAGGCTGCGGCAACCACGGCCATGCGTTTTAAAATAGAGCGAACAGAGGCTTCATTCGCACCACAAGTCGTGCAACGATATCTACTATGGAGGATATGTGTGAAAATGCACGAAGTTGCGATGAGCCGAGCGAAATTTGCTGCGATTTACGAAAACGCAGTGAATATCCGTTGAAGTGCGAATGAGGCTGAATTATGGACCGTACAACATGATCCAGCCGAGCGCAGAGTTCCGTAGCTCAGTCATCGCTGCTAGATATCTTTCGTTTATGCCTCGCCCCTGTTTTATCATCGTATTTTATACCCTGGCCTTAGCGTTTCTGCTGTAGATCGACCAAAGGCGCTGATGTCATTCTAATAGCGTGATATTGAGTCATTAGGCAGAGTTTTATGCAGTGGAAAGGTTGCGTTGAAACGACTTCGTGATGCTAACATTGCTTTTTTTCCCGCTAAAGACCGCTCCTTTTTTGTTTTGTATTTTTCACGGACTATCGGCATGCATTCAGCAGCGACAGTCACAGTATTTTTCTAGTTTTTATATGACTAGTGGATTATTTTGGTACAGGCGATGCAATACGTTCTTGCCGTAAAGCACACACAGAAGAATATTGGCTGCAGCAGGTTTGTATCAAATTCCTGATTAGATTTGCCCATATACAAGTAAAGATAAACTTACCTTTACAAAACTTGCTCTATGTGTAGCTAGAAAATCGGCATAGGTCATTTCGTCCAAAGAATAGCATTTGTGAATTGAAATTATTATGCATTTGTTATTGACAGTGAAAATGGGCTTTGGACCATCATTTTCAAGACAAATCATCACCCAGCCAGCTGAGTGTTATTCTGCTGATTTTCTGGTGATCTTAATGTGAGTGAAAATATGATCTTAGGTTACGGTACCAAAGAAATATAATTTCACAGAGACGATTTTTTTCTGCATGGAATTTGCGGCCTTAGGGTATCGTGCCTAAGGAATATCATTGCAGTAATCGGCGAGTCAGGCAGCGGGTCAAATACCTCATGCCGAGGCTGGCCGATGCAGTTGCTTGTCACGCCATCGAGGAAACTTCCGCTTGGGAAAGTTCAGGGTCGCCGCGGACCCCTTCTCTTAGGTTTCATTGCTAACTTATGAAGCATTTCGAGTCACTGATAGAGTGTGACTAGCTGAAGTAGTTTAGGATTGCGATTATGTTTTTTTTAATTATGTAAATTACTATTCTCGTTGCACTGCATTTATACTCATATAATCATAATAGACAGAACGATAATCTATACCTGATAGTTAAATTTATTAAGATCAGGCTAGCAAGAAAAGCTCCGTAATATATAAAAGAGACGCGTTTTCTTTGCAGGATGTGGGCTAAGTTCTTTTGTTACTGGATTTTACCGATATTTCCCCTAACTGCTGCACCCTATGACTACATAAATCCCTTGAATAATCCCTAGACTATACAATCGAGTCGTGTAGCTGAAACACAATTGTAAAGAAATACTATGCAACAGTTATACCTATATATATATATATATATATATATATATATATATATGTGGAGATGATGAGGGTTGCGGCTACGAGGGGACATAAAATTTTTGAATATCATGCATTAAAGCGACTACTGACCTTAACTTTTCAAAGGAATTAGCTCCATCTGCTTTCCTGGGTGCATTTTAGGGAAGCCGTGCAGATGAAGTACCTGCAGTGTAAATGGAGGCTATATTACAATGTATCAATGCACAATTATAAATACATGTTCAAGTGTAAAAATATTTATTCTTTTCAATAAAGAATGGAAGCGAGTTAAGAATAATAGCTAAGAACGTATGAAAAGTATAGCAGGAAGGCCTCTTACAGACAAAGGAGATTCCGATATTACTAAAATATTAGGAGACTTCTCCGTAGACTGTACGCAACAATTTCATTCGCCATGAGCAAAACAGCTCAAGATACGAAGAACGTTAGTTTCAAGCTGCTGAATCTAAGAATTTTGTTTTCAGTGAACAGTTCGTTAAACGCTGACACCACTAGGATAATAAAGGACGTAAAGCTGATACCTACTGGTGAACTAGCGTGAAAGCTGCAAAGCAGATGCACACAGATATTTATTTGATTTAATTTATTTATATATTGGAGTATAATGTGTGATGCTGATATCTACTGTTACTAGGTAGAGTAAAGGCAAGAAAGAGGATACCTAGCAATATATTAAGTAAAGGCTGCAAAGCTGACATTATACATAAACAGTTGTAAAAAGAAAGCCAAGACAATATGTTAGAATACCTTGTACTGAGTCTGGTATGACGCCGCCATAAAAGCAGTTTCAAGTTTCGCTCGCCAGTCTTTTTGACGTTTTCTGTTATCAAAGTCTACCTCGATAGCACGTTCGAGTTTTTTTTTATTTTCCCTCTTCTTTTTGTGCCACTCCTACACTGTGAGCGGCAGGTCAGTGGGAGGTTGGTGGAGGTACTCACGAACCCACTTCCACTATCTTTCGCCACAGTCTGGCGAACTTGGAGAGTATGAGCCTTGCTCGGCGTGACACCTCTGCCGAGCGGACTGTACTTGTAAGTCTGCCTCTGTTACTTTTATGTTTGTGAAGTGAGAACGTTAAAAGAAATCCAGGACCGCCTAGAGCTCGCAGGTGTCGTCTCCTGTATTACAATATTAGCACCACAGTACTGCATGCGAACCTTATGAAGCTGGGCTTAGTATCTCGAAAAGCTGATGTGCTGGGCTACACCGAGATTCCCGCATCAAGTAGAAGGTACAACGCAAAAATTGCTCTGGCAAGATTGAAGACTCTTCTTCGCAAGCCTGGAACGGCTATTAATATCAGGAATGGCTTCTGTGCTTATCGGCAAAGTATCATTGCACATTTCATGAGGCAATGGTTGTGAGGATTTGTAACCGGCTGAATAATTTTCATTTCTATTCATTGTATGAGAGCCCTGTTACTGATGATACTTATTTATGACAGAGTTCTGATCGAGATGATATCGATTCAGAGTATGGATCCCCAGCAGGTTCGTTTTTAACGGAGATTGAAACGCGCACCACAGTAAGTAGTTCGGTTCAGCATCACGAACTGATGTCCACGGTGAAACTGGTTTGGACTGTCCAACTGATCACAGCTTATTCAGGGGTCCATTTATTTTGCTGGAAATTGTCCTGATTTTGTCATGCCTGGTGTTCCTGATTGCGTCACTGTTTCAGTGGGATCACCTACTGACACCTCTGATCACGCACTCCCATTTTGCTGGTTCGTTAGTAGAGATTTGGAGGGAAGTGTGTCTCATGGGTGGGGCTTATTGGGATACTATTGCTGTCATAGTAAATGAGTTTCCGTGGCTTTGTCTACTGAGTGGTGACGACCTTATCTACGAACTCAGTGATTAGACTGTATAAGTTTTGGAGAGGTTTATCCCAAAGCGGTCCATTCTTTTGCGATCACCGGATAAACCATGGTTTAATGACGAGTCCCGGTTGGCTTCTGAGGCTAAGCAAGCAGCTTTTTGATCTTGGCGACGTTCACGTGACTGTGCGTTGTGATAGACATACGTTTTACGTATAGCCAAGGACAAACATCTGTGCGAGGCTGCACAGCATCGGCAGAGGCACCACTTTAGGAGAGGAATTCCTTAACTTCAGTTTTCTACTCACCCCAGTGAAAACGACTTCAAATGCTCAGACCACTGCCATTCAAATGTCATCAACTACGTAGATTATGCACTGTATGATTACAGTTTATTTCTGTAGAAGTTTATAGCGTCAAGTGTAACGTAAATTAATTAATAGAGTAGCATTGAATCATAACCCTAAGTCAAACATGCAGTCACTCACGTCATATCCTTATTAATCACATATAGTTAATTTTCATATTTGCTCTCTTGAATCTATTTTTGATTTGCCTTAAATAACTGTTTATATTGTATTATAGTAAACGTACTATGTTACAATAGTCGTCATTCACCAAAGTCTAGGTTTTAACGACTAACATCTGACTTAAATAGGTAACTATCATGATAAAAAAGTCTAAATAAAAAAAATGTAATGGTTCAATTAAACATTCAGCTTTCCTCTCCTAACTTTATATTAACAATTAATTCGTATCTTCAATCAGATAAAAGCAAGAAAATAAATAACAAGCTTTAAATGTCATAGAGCATTCAGAAGTCCGTGCGTGAACCGACAAAGACTCCTCGTGTTCATATGCACCTCTAATCTAAAACGCTACTCTAGTGAGTCTCTACTGAGGATAATAAATCCACACTGTTGGTGGAGCGAACTGAGTAGTTCAGTCCTAGGTGCTGAGCTTTCTCTATCACTCTTCGTGGGGCCCTAGTGGCGGTTTGTTTGTCGATACCCTTTTTAAGGAGTGTCTTTTAGCTCACTTCGGTAGTAAGCAGAACAGGTATGTGCTGTCGTTACTGCAGGAATGTCGCCCTAGGCCCAGCACTGTGCGATTGCTTTTGATGAACTTTGATCCATATGGTGGATTGGTCCCTATTGACATTTTCCCTCTGGCTTATAGGAGACTTGCTGGCTGGCTTTCTGTATAGTTTTCAGGTAACTGATTTAGTGGTGAAGTTTTCGTCACTGTTGGCATACTGGAAATACAGTATTGCACCCATTCCTAAAGGTCTTGCCTTGCCAAATTTAGGCAATTACTGGCCAATACCGTTGACAGCAATTTTGTCTTAGGTGCTTGAAAAATTGGCGGCATGCAAAGTGAGTCGGGTTACTGGAACACTGGGTTGCTATCACCGGGCCAATTTGCGTTGAGACAGAACTGGAGTTGCTGTGATGCTCTATTGTCTGTGTCACGCCTCGTTCAGTTAGTGTAGGATCACCGTTGTGAAGCGCGCCTCGTTCAATTGGGCTTTAGTGCGGCGTTTCATAGAGTCAACCATAGAGGCCTCTTGTATAAATTAGAATCTTACGGTGTGGGTGGTAGAGTGTTGTCAACAACTCGAGATTATATTTCTGATCTCACGCAGCGCGTGTCAGTCGATGGTTGCGTGAACACATAAGGCAAGGGGGTTCCGGCTGTTCCTCAGGGTTGTGTTTTGGAACCCTTGTTGTTGTTTGTAATGTGCACTAGGGATATGTTTCCTCCTAGGTGGACACTATTTACAATTATACCGAGGATTCCGCTTTGGTAGCGGTGATTCGCTGGCCCCTGGCTTGCGTAAGGTTGTTGTCCGGCTTTAAAATGAGACTTCTCACAGATTGACGCATGGTGCTTCTCATGAGCATGAAATTAAACGCCGATAGAAGTAAGTTTATGATTGTGGATCGGTCTCGTACTCGGCTACCTCCGTATCTCCCTCTCGAGATAGGTAGCACTGTTCTACAACGATTAAGCTCTTGAGATACTTGGTGTCCTCTTAGATGAAAAGCTGAGATTTGAGGCCCACATTAGGCATCTGGTCTCACGTGTTTCTAGTAAGATTGGGATCCTGCGTAAGGTTCAAGCTGTATTTGGTGCCGTTGGAGTAGTCCGGAGATGCTTCTAAGCTTTTTTTGCTTCCTTTGTTAGAGTATTGTTCACTTGTCTGGGGTTCGGTAGCCGGTAGTCATCTTCGCCTGCTTGACCGACTTGTTGGCTCTGCCAGTCGGTTGTGTGTCAGAATACTTTAGCACTTATCCATAAACGGAAAGTTACTTACCTCTGCGTGTTCCACAAGGGATTCGATAAATAAGGGCCACTGGCTACACTCCTCTGTTCCTGCTCCTAGGATCTTTAGAGGAAACACTCGAGCTACATCCTCAGCCCATCTCTTTACTTTGGGAATTGCTAGGTGTCAAACTCTTCAGTTCGGTCGGTGCGTTATACCAGGAACGGCACTGGCATGAAATTAGTTCAAGGAATCCGTGTCCAGTCGTGCCGATCTGCAAACGTTCAGGGCGTCTGTGAATATTTTTATGAAGGATTATTCCTAGCGGCGCCTTGGACGTCTTGGTGTTGCTTTATGCTTCATTTGGGCTATTCCCGTCTCTTGATGTCCTGGCACGAAGTATTAGTAATAATATTAATAATACATGGTTTGCATGTGTTGTTGTGTCCTTGTAAACACAACTGCGTGCCATATCAGTCAAGTCAACTTGCTCAAGCAAGTGTCACGAGTAAGTTTGCTTCTATCGTCTCAAAGTTGCGGTGAATCAGAGCTCAGATAAATTTAGCTGTTCACTTTCCTGCTATTTAAGCTATGCTGCAACGCATCCGGACGATTGGCTGGAAGAGCAAAGTCAACAGACTGCCGTGTGAACAAGTGCGTGCTTTGTCGGAGAATGCAAAGAAATGGTATTCGTATTCACAGTGACCTTTTATTCACGATTTATCAATTCTATTAGTAAAATAAAAGAAGTTATAATGGGTGTTAAAAATGACAACTTCCTCTTTTTAAAAACGCTGCTGGAACAAAGTTCTCAATAAATATATGTAACGATTGAACGTTGCGTACGCGCCACAGCAGGTGCTGGCACGATCGTGCGTTTGTCGTTACTTTCCGCGACATCTCCCAGACGCTCTTTGGACACAGTTGCATTGGTGCGGACAAGACGCGAGACGAACAATCCTTGCGAAGGATGTCAAATTAAAAGCACTTGCACAGCACATAAGACACCCTGCAGATGCAGCGAGCTGTCTGTACAAAGTCTTCGCGCCAGTCAAATTTAAATTATTAAAATCTCCACCCGTTGAGCATCTCAGGCCGCCTGCAGCTGAGGCGAAGGGTCCGTGAGAAGAATCCTCACTCGAGGCGCAAGACTGCAATGGCGTCTGAGATATGGGCTCCCATCACCACCTCCATCTTATCCAGCACCGTCAGCATTTCTGCAAGTACCTTTGCATAATTTTCTACACTTCTCCCTGCAGAAATAAAAGAGTTCACTTCTGCTTCTCGCATTTCTCTTCTGCTCCACCACTGCCTAACTCGATGCAGCTCACCGGCAGACAGACGCTGTAATTTTTTTCCTCCCGGGATCGTAAGACAAAGTTCAAGCGTGACTGATCGGGTGCAGGATTTTAGGCGCTTGCTCTGGAGCATCGAGCTTCCTGGGGCATATATAAGGCTGTAGGTGAGCGCGGGACTTTGCATTAAACTTCTGTTTCCGTTAAAATGGCGTTACTGTTGCTGGGGAGAATTAATTTGCAGAGAAACATTTGATTCACAGCTTGTCCATTTGTACGATTTGATTTAAGAGTAATACTAAACCATTTTAAAGACATTGTGTTACTGTTATATTATATGTTACAGTATGTCACTGTGATTGTGATATTACTGTCGCTGTCGTATAATATCGTACACTATGCCACTGTCACTTGGCTGTTGCATTGGAAAATCTTGGGCTTGTATCGGCTGGTTGTAAGGATTTGATGCCATTGTTTTTATTATTGTTACGATATACTGTTCCTAACATTACCCATAATCTCAGTGAAGAAATTAAAAGACTAACTTTTCCGTTAGCTCATAGAAGCTGCATATGCGGTTATTGTGCAAAGAATGTATAATATTGATGTTCCTATTTAAAGTGAGTGTACAACTACCTAATTAGTTTTCCTGACTGCTTATAAGACATGAAAGAACTTAGGGCTCAATTTTGCCATGGTGGAAGGAAGACTGTGAAGGCTAACTCGTGTTGTCTCCCACAGTTACCCCTTCTAAGTTCGTTTATGAAGCTTAAGTGCCCTTTTGTGCTCCCTCACTGGCCGTGCGCTTAGTACCTTGTGTAAATCGTACTGCAATTACAAGCGTGGGGTTCATAGATCGTATTTCGCTCGGAATGTAGAAATGTTTTAAGCTACAAGACAGCAAGTCCTTATCATAGTGTAACGTTAGCAAACTTGGATCCTGGTCAGTAATGCAGCGCCCAGTATATCCATCTTTCCACTGTTCATGACTAAAATCAACGAAGATGCACAAAGCATCTTGAAGGCCAACGCAGAACATGCGAGAGCTCCTGGTCAGTTACGTACTGCCTATAGAATATACATATTCCTCTCTTCATCATCGCAGTGGACAAGAGGGCAGCTGAAGCTCTTCGTCTTGCCTAAACTGAACTCAAAGGTTTCTGTAGGGATCATTTTTCACTGAGACCGGTGCGTCCATCTTCTGCTCGATGCTTCCGAATTTTTAGAACATTCTCGATTATTCTTCTGAGTAGCACTCGGTTGACTGACGGTATATCAGGAGTTTCCGAAGGAAATTTCTCAAGTAAAATTAGATTTGACAGGACTTATTTTACTTGGAGGGCAAGCACTTTTTCCCAGGTTATTCGGTACCAAACCTGACGCCTTGTTTCAAAAGACCGACAAAACTGCGGAGAAACTGTAGAGACGACGGTTTAAAAATGAAATCCTTGTCTCTTGATTTTCGCTGACAAACACGCCAGTTAGTGTTATAAAATATAGCTAACGTAAGACTAAGCGTTTCTTTCGTCCTAAAATACGAAATGTTTCATCGTTTTACTCTTTCACAACTACTTGCAACAAAGACAAGAAAGAAGAAATAAACAGTTCCATTGTAGCATTGCAAGCAAATAAACCTTGTCATACTCATGCTCAATCCAGATTCTTGTAATTATGGCACAAACATATTGAAGGGTAGAATCTCTCCTGCTGTGAATTACTTGCAATTTCCAGAAGTTTGAGTACTTTGAGAAATAAATGGTGTAACCTTCAGTTTCCAAGTACACCTGGAGCTTGGACAGTATTCACAAGCAGCCTATTGTGTCGCTCCTTTTCTGTTAAGACGAGTAAGTAGCAAAGAATCATGCTCTGCAGTGTTCCACTATAAATGTGTAGGTGGTGAACTTTGGGAAGTGCCATTGTAGTTCATCGCAGATTTTGCGTTCACCATGTATTGGTTGGTTAAGTTTAATGTCAGAGGCAACGGGTAAACCCACTTCGTCAAGTTAGGTCTTTTATTCTTTACTCGTAATAATAGTACCGTACATCTAACCTGGACTACGGAATACCGAGAATAATTGTAAATGAGATGAATCAAACATGCTCCCACGATAACTGCCTCTCTTTTATACGGTATACAATAATGTCTCGACCTTAGAAACGAAGATTGTAGTACGCCCGCCTGGTATAGCTTTTTTCGGTATTATTTTACATTAACTTACACATGATTTTCATGATTTTTAATGTCTTCAGTATGCAAATTGGGTCAACTGAAGACAATTTACATGAATAACGTTTTCGTCGCTCGCAAATGCTTAGTTTGCGAGATATATGACTTTGATGTTCCCAATATTTTTCTATGGGAGAAAATACCGGGCGATCCCATACAAGCAAAATTAGGGTTAGGTAATGTTAGGTTAGGTAAGGTTAGGTTTGGCTAAGTAAGGTTAGGTAAGGTTAGGTTAGACAAGGTTAGGTTTGGTTAGGTTCCTTTTAGGTCGCTAGCAGGCCTGTAATGACATCGGCTTTTTTCTCCCATAGGAAAACAATGGGAACTTCAAAGTCTAATATCTCAAAAACTTAGCATTTGCGACGGAAACGTTATACATGTAAATTGTCTTAAATTGACCCAATTAACATATTGGAAGCAACAAAAAACCCCAAACACATGTGTAAGTGAAAATAAAAATTTACCGCTTTTTCAGCATCAATAAGACTCTTACCTCTACCCATACTAACAAAATCTTTCACCAGCTATTTTCATGGCACACCTGGAAATCACAATGCGTGTAATATCTTGTCAAGGAAGACACCGACCACAGCGAAGACCGGTGAAAATTGTGGCATATAAGAGCAGGACTCTAACACAATATTACAAAAAAAAAAAAAAACAAATTATAATAAAAAAATGGTAATACACCTGAACACTAAATTAATTAGTGAACCTAATAGCGCGCCACGGGTGTATAATGGCTAGTCAAAAGAACGAGTTTCCTCAAATAATCGTCCGAAAGTCTTGTTGAGCCCCAGCAAACACAGCTTTGAATTTACAAAAAGCCTAAAGTTAGGTTTTGCCTCCATTCCAGCTGAGCAGAACCTCTCCCAGCCTATTCTCAACTAACCTAAACACTTGCTGACGTAACACTTGCCTTGATTTAGGCCACATACTGCAGTATACCAGGATCCACTCTGTTATGAAGGTTGCATTGCCCCTTCTTGCTTAACTTTCGTATTCAAATATAAGAGAAGGTGAAAGCGGACAGTTTACTTCACTAGCATTACCATCTTCCTACTTGTGCTGCTGAAAAATTGTTCCAAGTATAGCTATCAATCCTTGGAATTGGCGAAGATGTATTATCAATACCTATGTGCCTGGGTCCCTGCCATATTCAAGATACGAACATACTGGTTTTAAATAAGTACACTGAAGTTCTTGGCGAATACCTCATGTGCGACGAAGAATATACAGAGAAAGACAACTAAATAAATATGATGAATACTACATATAATTCTCTAATTTCTAACAACAATTTCCCTTAGAGTTAGAGAAGCGAAAGCACTTGCTGCATGGCACGGTCGAGCCAGCAATGATAAGCTGCCTGGCCGCCCAGCCTAGGCGACCTACAGAGGCTTGGCGCCCAAGAGAGACTGTGAGGGCGTATGATTAATTACAGGCCTTTCATTCAACGGGACACCTTAATCCAGCGTCAAATGGAGTGCCTATGATGAGCATCAGTACAGCACTTCTACCATTAGCATAGGCACTTCTCTGGTAAATGGCAGTGCTGTACAGTACAGCGCGTGTCTCTGGCTCCATTGCTCTGGCTTTGGCAGCAAAGGGAGAAGGCTGTTACAGCAGGGCTTCAGTGCCTTCCTCTTCTGTAAGCTGATAGTGTATACGAGTACCGGGAAGGCTGACAGCTGTCCTGCATGTATTTCCGGCCATCAGATACACGCACGAAATCGCCAAACTACAACAGTAATTTGCATCAACCATGACGAAAGAACTTTCGCCATTTTCGAAATGAGATATATGAACATGAAATTCAGGTATTTTTTTTTAATGAGATGTCGTGCTTGTCTCATGTTTTTAGAGGCATAGACATAAAAAAGCAAATATTTAAAAATGCTATGTTTTCACATTTTCCATGGTTTAGAATTTAGAGGCATTGCATTATTTTTGGGTAAAGATATATATAAAAATGCCTTGACCACACACCCACTAGATTGTGCTGAAGATAAATTCTCACTAGAGCCCAGTACGGTTGCAGTCGACCACGGCTTGTCCGGGCTATGCTATTGAGGCTCAGGCCCCAACTGCGGCCCTAGACCCTAAAGCCGTTGCCTCAGTGACTGTGAGGGAAAGAAATGCTGACACTACATTCCCGCGCATCAAGAATCTTCCTCCTTGGCATGGGATCGAACATCCGATCTCCTGATAACGATATAATCAGCAACCTTGATCACTGAGAGACTGGGGGTAGTAGAATAGGAATAGATACGAAACAAAAACACGTACAAAAGAAATGTAGAAACAGAAACATTAGCAACGACTGCAGGAAAATGATCGGTTCATACTAAGATCTAATATCCAAGAGGTTACTTTGTTGAAATATCTCTTGCATTGTACCTTTTGGCATTAGCCAGTCGCTCTACCAGTGTTGAATGCTTTGCAAGTCAGCAATTCTTCTTTGCCTATCTGTGCTAGTAAAGTGGTGGCAATAATAATAGCACAATTGAGAATTTTTCGATAACTTAAAAAATACTACGCCATATCATGTGCAATTTTGCCATAAAAACCTTATATCAACTAGTTACCTCTTTTTTATCCTAGTTTCCCTATAAACTGTTTCAATGAACTTTTATGATGAAAAGTATAAATTTGTGTTGGAATTGGGGTGGAAATAAAGATAGCACAACTTGAAAAAAATTACGTTTTTGCGTTACTACATCCAGACTGATGCAGTATTCTTAAACTTATTACAAAATTTCAAAATGTGCTATAATTTTTGCCACCACTTTAGCCGGATTACAATCAATGTGGTGTCCTTGTATAAGAGGTATAATGTAATTTTATCCATAGGATTACTTCTAGTACGATGTATATACATGTACTAGTATGAGCCATTCGCACTACCAATATGACAAGAAGGCATTTCAGAAAATTTTCATACAATATCTGCCACTGAAGCTTCAAGTACCACCAATCTGAAACCTCTTGATTAGTACTAGTATGATTAATTTACTAACGTAGCAATTGTAAGTCGCAGAGCCCCGATTATGATTATCAGACCTTTGTATTGTAGCTGTATGCAATATAAACGTGTCCGTAAGCTTAGAGTAAGTATATACATTGGCATGAATATAGTCGCTCTACCGATATGAAAAGCTGGCATTTTAGAAAATTTTCCCTTACATCGAGGCGAACAGTTTGTGTTTTGTTGGAGCAGCGCTTTAGCAAAATTTTGCTCTGGACGAGCACTTACGGAGTTTTTTCACGCATGGACAGCTGAGGAGACCCTGACACGCGAGCCGTGCTCTGACTGCCTGTATGCACGCAGACAGCTTAGGTACGCGGTTTTAGAAGTGCATTTCCTTGCATAAAATATCCACTTTACTGGAATATTTGACGTCTTAGACCATTATATTTTAGGTACGTTAACGTTTTATGCTCGGAATAGGGATAAGTTTCACTAGAGACATATCGTGGGACGAAGTTCAGTGAAAGACAGGGGCAGAATCGAATGCTGAATTTTTACCTTCGAAGTAGTCAATGGACGGGGGTTCGATTGGGTGCCAAGATTAAACCTTCGAGGCTTAGCTTGTCCAAAATATCCGACAAGTGTGCTGGTTTCGACCTACTGAATTGCGTTGCAGAACATTGACCCTTCATTAGGTGTCTCTTAGACTTCCAGAAACTAAATGCCACTCCGTAAAATTTTTTCTTTCAGCAATCTCAGCGCAACGGCGGGGTTACTTCTAACATTTGCAGCACTATTTAGAGTTGCAAAGCCGAAGCTTCTCTCTAATGTTTCGAAGAAGTCAAGCCTCAAAAGCTTACTATCGGCGCCCAATCAGAAGTGCGTTTATACATGACCATGTGCGACGTTATTGTTTGGCTACGCTTATGCTTTAACATGTTCATGAACAAACTTCCCGCGGGGAAACATCGTTTCAAGCGAGTAAAATTGGTAAAAGAAAAGTTGCTAAAATTTCGTTTTTTTTAGTCATCATAATGTAGGTACTTGATTAAATATCTTGTACTGTTGGAATTTAAGTTGTAAAAAGAGCTTATGCTACATATAATGACTTAATTGATAGTTGAAGCATCAAAACGTTTGACAGTTACTACAATTCTGACGAGAATTTAGGCACCTTGCTGTTTTAATGAATGACTGTGTTTATTGTAGTGTATAATCTCTTGACAGAAAAGTTAAAGGATTCTTTTTTGTATGGGAACAATTATTCACGGGAACCCTAAAAACTTCGGAAAGACTTCTCAGCGAAACTTTAGAAACATTCATTTCTAAGAAACCAATTTTAGCTTCGCTCTTATTATTACCGAGACCATAGGTCACCACACTATGTGGTGTAGTATATGCTGAGACCTATGTATTTGGCAAAAATTTTGATGGATTCCTTTTTTTTTTGAAAATAGAGAATTTTCGTGGCTATTGGAGCGCAAGAACTAGGAATTGCTCTCTATTTTTGTGGGAAATAGATGGAATTTTCGTGCTAACAGGAGGGAAAAAACATGCAGTGTGCATTCATTTGTTGGTAAATTAAGGAATTTGTACGACTAATGAGACCAAAAACACTTGTAGCGCCAGGCTTATTTCGAAACCTGGGGCTGGTAAAACCTGTAAGGCGTATGCATTTTTACACAAAAACGTTATCGTGCTGTAGGAACGCAACAATTAGCAGAAAAGATGCGATTTTTTGGGAGGGATAAAAATATATTTTTCCCCACGAGAGAGTAAAAGCTCACTGAGTGCATTTCTCGTTGCTGGGGGGGGGGGGGAAGAGGAGGATGCACAAGCATATGCGAGAGAGCTAATAGCTGCCAGGATATATCCCTGTCGTGTGACTGGTCAGGGTATATCCCTGTCGTGTGATTGGTCAGGGTATATCCCTGTCGTGTGACTGGTCAGGGTATATCCCTGTCGTGTGACTGGTCAGGGTATATCCCTGTCGTGTGACTGATCATGATATATCCCTGTCGTGTGACTGGTCAGGGTATATCCCTGTCGTGTGACTGG
>LQNS02015105.1:13464087-13498669 GCA_001587735.2 Parhyale hawaiensis
ATTCCTGTCGTGTGACTGATCAGCGTATATTCCTGTCGTGTGACTGATCAGCGTATATTCCTGTCGTGTGATTGGTCAGGGTATATCCCTGTCGTGTGACTGGTCAGGGTATATCCCTGTCGTGTGATTGGTCAGGGTATATCCTTGTCGTGTGACTGGTCAGGGTATATCCCTGTCGTGTGACTGATCAGCGTATATTCCTGTCGTGTGACTGATCAGCGTATATTCCTGTCGTGTGATTGGTCAGGGTATATCTCTGTCGTGTGACTGGTCAGGGTATCTCCCTGTCGTGTGATTGGTCAAATTTCTGAAGTTGCTCTGACTGACATTTTATTCAATTTTTATGTTTCAAGCTTGAATGATCCAAAATGGATGAAATTATATTTCTTGCTGCCATTTCATAATGCTTTTGTTAGGACTCAAGCAATGAGAAAAGCAGAGCCGTCCTTAACGAGAGCACAGCAATCCCGCATCAGTCACGCTACGGCCCTGAACGGAACTGTTTTATAAGTAAGAAATATACAAGCTCAAACTGTTTCAATTTCAACTACCTTAACTTGTTTCCCGTATTTTCCGTAGGTTGTACTTCCATATGAATTTCAGCAGACTGTAGTAGATTATAGCCCTTTCAGTTTTTTCTGTAATATCCACCTTTACTGGGCGCGAGTAGTGCTGTATTCAGAGAACCATCGACAATTTTCGTGTAGAAACCACATTCGTAGTTCTAGGCATTAGCCAAATATCGAAACACGTGAAGTGTCCCGCGGTGACGGCAACCCGCAAAACCGCAATATCCCAATAGTATTCTGCACACGCCGAGTCTCTAGAAAAAGAACACTTTTTTATATTGTAAAGGAAATGCAAACAGCTCATCGAAAGTACGATTTATTATGTACATATTAGGCCACAGTCGTGGGCCTCAGACTTGTAATTAGAGAGCGCTCAAAAACACACTGGATGGAGGCCATTATTTCTATTAAATACGTATATTGTATAAAACGTCTGTGTGGTCGGAGATTGTAACTTTTGGAAAAAAGATTCAGCGGGTACTGTCTCTTCGAAATGGTCGGGACCCATGGCAGTTTTATAGAGTTATTTTATACAGGATTATTAGTATTATGTATTAGGTGTCGGTCACACCTAATATTAGGAGAACGTGACAATTCATTGTACGCGTCACAGCACGAAAACTTGCACGGTTAATTTTTTTGAGGAAACAGTAAAGCAAATGAATTTAAAATCTTGAAGGGGAGATTTTTAGTAAGCAGATTTCAAATTTATTGGGTTACGAATCCTGTTGAATGATTTCTTGGATAATAAAAATTAAATCTGTTTCACAAAATCTTTATAGTGATTCGTTTGGAATGGAATGCTCTTTCCAAGCTTAGAGGAAGCAAAAGACCCTCAGGTTGCGCTCCATTTTGCGATAATAAAAGAAGTTTCGTATTGATGAAGGCAGTAAAAGTTGCAGGGTAAAACTTTTTTTTCTGCAGAGTGAAAAATTTTCATGCGTATTTTCGTGCTTTTCTTCCTCTTTTTTAAATAAAGGAATTCCCGTGCTTCTGGGAACAGTAAAATCTGGTAGCGTTGTAAGTGCAATTTGGGCATGTCAGCAAGACTGGACAAAATGATTGTCACGCCATCTATGGGAGTCGATCCTTTGACGCCGAGGAGCGGCGGCCGCTCTATCCATTCACTCTCGCTGCCCACGACTCCTCACAATGCGGCAAATGGCAACTCATGTCCCGGACTTTACGAGAGACGTCAGCGTGTCCACAACAAAAGGCAACGCACCGAATGACCCACTCAAATTAGCGACAATAAGGCCTCGTGACCACCGAGATTGCAGTATCTCTCGCTGCCACTGAAGCTCAATGGAAAGGACCGATTGCGCCGGCCAGGATTTACGGTGTGGTCTTTGAAAAGGAGTCTTTCTGATCCTCTTATACCTTTGTAGTATTAGGGCACTTTCTCACAGCATAGCCACGCTATTACGTTAGCCTCGCCGACTAAATCTTTGATGTTGTCTGCAGTGACGGCCTCCTGGATATCTTTCCAAAATCTCGGTATCTGCTTGGCTTACGGAATCAGCAAGACCAGCAACATCGCCATACCCGCTCTTGCATTTAAGAGCGACAGAACCGCAGGGGTGCACTTTTAGGGCTGTGAAACTCAGAGTCTTTCGTGACTGGGAAAACAAATATTTTGAGTAATAGCGCTAGATGTTACTGATGTTGCTACAGTCAACTGTGTTTAAAAAACATAACTGCTTGTACTGTAGGTTAAACTGAAAATGAATCAATTAGTTGCAGTACATTTGGAACAATAAGTTAAAGCTTAGGGCTCAGCATCTGAAAATCCTGTTAGCTTTTTGCAGCTTCGTTTCTAGGCGAATTATCATGAGCCATAGCACTTCCCTGACAAATAAACAGCATTTACATTACTTTCATTGGGTCAGCTTCTAAAACTGGGGCCACTGAGGCCACGCTGAGGCCCCACAACTCCACGAAAGGCTGTGTAGCCTGCACGTGGTCGCGATACATACTGCATTTGAACTCAGTACCATAGATACGGTAGCATGAACGATGTGGGAGCTGCAAAATGTGTACACATCCTCTCATCAAGTTGTGCGTGCGACAGGTATATTGTAGCCCTCGTATAAAAAAACATGAAACAGATAAATGTATTTAATGCATTATTTTTTGTGACACACACGTGAAATGCTGAATCTCACTAAACTGAAGATGCTTCGCTAATTTTGGAAAATTTTGGATTAGCGATTAAGTCGGGTGTTCCCGACACGCTTCATGGACATTCTTGTCAGAAGAATACTATCTTAAAAGTCACCGAATGGTTCCAGTGGGGGTCGAGCAGAAATAACGCTGATTAGCTGCTAGAAACAAAACGTCACAGTTTCAGTCAGAAACGTGATGAAAAAACAGCGGTGTCCAGACGAAGAACAACGGCGTAGAATTTAAGAAAGTACATGCGAAAGAACTTCACTGACAAGTGGTTCTTTGCTGGAATGATACGAGTATATTTTTTCTGGAATACATGTATTAATTTACAAATTTTAAAACGCATTTCGGTTTGATCAAAATACAATAAAAACGCCAAACTTTCCATGTGGTTTTCCATGGAATTTACTTACGATTCTACAATACATTTCAAATGTTTCAACGCCAATCGCTGGACGGATTAAAGGCAAAATGTTTGCATTGTTCCGTGGTTATTTCAGTGCAGTTTCTATAGGAATTCTTGCGTCTGAAGCCTTCGATATTTCTGGCTCAAGTGTGTTTGCTAATGCAGAATTGCTCACTCTAGGGATTTAGCAGAGGGATACAAGTTCTACTGCATACAACCAAATAATTTTCGTTCTTGAGTGTCTAAGAAGGGATTACCTGCTGGAAGAAAATAATATTCGCTCTTGAAAGTCTTGCTGTAAGACAATAATATTCGTTCCTAAACGTCTTAGTAATGGAAGTCCTGATATTAGAAAATCATATCGTTCCTGAACATCTCAGGAACGGAAGTCCTGAGGTTAGAAAAATATTCGTTCCTGAACGTCTTATAGGAAAGGAAATCTTGTTATACGAAGTTAGTTTTGTATTTGAATGTCTTCAGAATGTAAGTGCTGCTGCAAGATATAGAGATGCCTGAGCGTATTATATAGGAATGGAACTCCTGCTACAAAAAATAATTAATATTAGAATATCTTAGTACTGGAAGTCTTCTTAATAAGAAAATGCTTTTCTTGCTGAACGTCTGATGCATGTAGGTTCTGCTACGACAGAACGACGCTCGTCCCTGATTGTCTTGAGCAAAGCAGCCCTGCAACAAGGCAATAGAATTCGTCCTACTGCAAGAAAAAAGTATTCGTTCCTGATCATTTTATAAGTGGAAGTCCCGCTACAAGAAAATATCATTCGTTTCTAACCATCTACGATATCGAAGTACATATAGATTAACTCTCATACCTTAATTTACAGCACAACCTTGATCCAGGCACTGCTGCCAGAAACTGAGCTCTTTAACTTAGTTATCACAATTATTACAGACCGTTCCATTACTGACTTACAAAGATCCTGCTCTGTATTCTCAGTATCAGGCTCGAGTTAAAAAAAAAAAGAACTTTTATCAGAGGGAAAATATATGGTAATGAGCACATAGATGTACGATTTGTGTTAGTGGGTAATCAATTTCCATTACAAATGAATTAGGGCCCTTTTAACCTTCATAAAACACAGTTGTTGGTCGCTTGCTCCCTTGCTCCAATGTTGGTTAGTCTCTCTGTCACGCTCGATGGGAATAAGATAGGAATAACTTCAAGGGCGTAGCGATCCGATGAACGTGAATAAGGTAGTTGGAAATTTGAGGGCCCTTGCTCCTGATCTCCGGCCTCTGGATCCCGCGCACTGGATCTCCGGCCTCTGGATCTCGCACTCTGGATCCTTGGCTCTGAATCCCCGGCTCTGGAGCAGTTAGAGAAGCTTAGTCTCGCTGTTCAGTCTTGGAGTTTTCGTTCCTTTCGTGCATAAGATATTCCGCTTATGCTTTCATTAGCTGTATCATATCGTAGCAGTTCAATTTTTACGCTGAGCAGATGACTTTTTATATTGAATTTGCATCGCAGCCAAATTTCGACGCTTGAGATTCAATAGTCAGTTGGCATCCACAATACTGTGAGCCTTGGGCATTTCCAGTGAATTATTTTGACTTAATTATATGTTCTTAGTGCAGCTTAACGCTTAACCAATTCCAAGCTGATATTCACTCCTTATCTTGCAGGGGGGATATTTTGCTATCGCAAAACTTATGCTTGTACAGCTTGCGTTTCATTAATGGAAGATCAGGTCTGCAGGGATGAGACCTATAATACAGCACAGCAAAACCTATACTGGGAACCGGAACAATAAGAAGCTCAGTCATAAAATTTCTGCCGTCTTTTTTGACGGCTGGGCCCTCTAATCGTACCATATTTTGAGAACTTAAGGTAACATACTTTACTGACTAAGCAAAGATGATGCCAAACAAAAGTGTATTTTACTAAGTAAAATAGCTTTCTTATGAGATCAATTTCAAATTATCATGCAATACGCTTCATTAAAACTCAGAAATACAGTGAAACCTCGTTTTCATGGACGTCTCGTTTTCCCTGACTCTTGACTTTTCTGGACAGTTAAGCAAATTTCAAAGTTTTCCCGGAAATACCAAAGTTTTCTGGTATTGCGACTAGGTTACAATTTGCTTAACAGTCCAGAAATGTCAAAAGTCAGGGAAAACGGGGTTCCACTGTACAGCACAAAAGCAAAATTATTTAAGCAAAGCTTTTTTTTGTATCTGTTAGTACAGTATCTTATACAATGGCATGCATCTGTTAGAAAATTCAGAATCCAGAAACTGCGTACAATTTTCAGAACGCATCCATACTTCTTCATACGCGGAGCCAAACATGAACGACGGCCAATTTTCTAAAAAACCCTCTCATCTTAATAACGCGGTGAAAGGCTCTTATTGAATGTCGATGTAAATACAGCTCATTATACTATGACATTCACTTCTTGAAGATTCAAAGCCAATCATAGTGCAAAAGTCTCCACCAAAATCATTTGTTGCTAGCCTGACCCTTGAAACTTTCACGGTTTGGCACAGCCACACCGCACTTACTGGCAACACTGAGACTGGCCGCATGTCGAATATTTCCAGACGATACGTACTTTCCTGCTGAAAATTATTCATGACTCCCTTGCAGTTATACTCCTGGAAAATCCAAGGTAAGACATGAGAAACATCAGAGAACAGGTTTATGCTGATCCGCTTATTGGCATTATAATTGAAGGCATGTTCCATTGGGCGCCAAAATTAAGCCAGACAGACTTGACTTGTCCGAACTTCTGACTGAAGATTTGGTGTTATCACCTCGGATCATATTTCAAGTGTTCGAAGCAACGCGATTACATTGAGCGTGCTGAGAAGGCCATTTTACGGAGTGATATTGAATTTCTGGAACTCAAAGGTAACCTATCGAAGATCAATACACGAAATTGAACTCAGCGGGTCGAAGCCAGTGCACCTGCGTGAAGTCCCAAACCAGTCAAGCCTTGCAGGCTTCATCTGGGCGCCCAATCGAACATGCCCTAAGCGGTAGTTTCTCGTACCAGATTTTTGACCCCGTATCAATATTACTACAGTGAGTAATTGGGCCTCCGTTTCCGCAACAGAGGCGACCTTACAGAGGAAGAAGAAGAAAGATTGGACATACAGTTTTTCGATGGAAACGTGGAACCCATGCACGAGGGTGTTTTCACATAGGAATAACGCTCATTGAAACAGCAAGCTGGGAAAAATGAAGAAGAATAGAGGAAAGTAACCTCAGTAACAAGAAGGAAGCAAAGTGGGCATGGAAATAAGTTCTGAAGGCCTAGCTGAGGCTAAGGTAGCCTATACGGTCCCCCTGGGGATGCTGCTCCCCGTAATATAGGAAGGGCAAACCTAACTGATGGCTCTCGTATCCTAGACACGTAAACTTCCTATAAGTGCTATATAATAATTCACGTCGTGTTTTTACTTAATTATAAATCTATTTAGCTTTTACCCTTTACGCTCTATGGGAATAAGATACGAAAAACAGTGATTGGACATGTTCAAAGGTGCTACGCGAGATACCACTTGACTGCGCCATAAAATATATATCCAGTAGTTTTCTTATTGATGCAGAATGTTGAATTTTCATTTAAGAAGCCCTCTGAGAAGTAAAAAGCGCAAGAGACAACGGGGTTTTCCGTGAAATACTAATTTTCTGCCGTCATGTATAAAGAAGGCTCGGCTCGGGTCTTCAGTAAACCGTTGCACACACCGCAGCTACGTAAGTTTACCTGCTTTTTCTTGGCACCCTAACTCAGAAAGTTATAAAACGGATTTTTATCAAATTTGCAGGAAATCTTGGGAATGTTACGACCAGTAAATGACCAGATTTTTGCGATGATCTGTAACTCTGTTTGATCGTTTACCGGGTCGTTTTACTCGCTAACAGCAATATAACAAAAAATATTAACATATCTCTATGAAATTTGTAGAAACTGCTAGGACGGTTAAGAGACATAAATGGCCTAGTTTTGGTGATGATTTATTCAACCATTTTGGTGTTTGTCTCTCTGTGTGCCAAAAAAAACATGCCTCAAAGAGTTATGGACGGCTTTTCAAGAGATTTACAAGAACTGCCAGAAATTTATGACCCAATTTTGGTGATGATCAAATAGAAATCCTGGATTCAGGATTAATTAGAATTTTTGTCAACATTATTACATTGCTTAGTAGGGTACACGCTCGTAGAGTGATTCTCTTATTTTTGTTATTACTAACACTACACGCTCAGTAGGTAAGTGATGAAACCATAATGAAGCTTCATGCAGCACTTAAGTCCTAAACGTTGCAAAGAAAGATTTAAAGATCCAGCAAAAACCCATTTATAGCTGAGTGAAACGCCTACAGATGCACACGTCCGAACTCAAGTCTCGGCAAGGAACTGCAGTTCAAAAAACGGACCAGGGTAGAATACATCGACTGAATCAAGGATCTTGACACCCAATATTCTCCAGTATTGAAAGGTGGACTTCACCCGCAGCACGAGTATTTCTCCCAAACTTTGAGGGCAGGGACAGAAGAATACATAAATTATCTTCACCGTTTTATACTTTATAAAACATTGAGAGGCTGGCCACACTCGATGCATGGGACAGATTCACCGGTTCATTTTATCAGCATACAGTCTGCTGGCTGAGACAACAAGTTGTTCATGCAAATGCAAGTGAATGGTAGCAGCCGAATCATAGACCACTAATAAATTCTCCGACAAAGGCAGCAAGAATGCACAAAAGCATATTCTGACACATATACTACGTTTTCTTGCAAATCCATTCCAAACGACTCCAAGCTGTACTACAGATCCATGTGGTTCACCCTATCGAATGCTGCACTAAAATCCAACTGAATAAGGCGTACTTTAGGAAGACGCTCCAGTGCCGACTGCAAACGGTGTGGCACAAACAACAAAGCGCTACAACAACCCAAACCCTTTCTGTGCGTTAACTGACGAGTAGGCAGCAGTCCAGCAATATCAGCGATGCGACATATTTTAAAAGCCTCTAATTTCTAAGAGAACTTCCACCTAAAGTAGTTCAAGGGTATTATTATATGTATAGAAGATGGGAAAACCTCACATAGCAGATTTGGAGCCACGCAATATATGAAGACGAGCCTCTCTATCAAGCTCTGCGCCGAACACTGCTCATAGTTTTCCATAAAACTATACATGTTAGCAACGAAGACTCATATCGCTGATATGCACGGATATCAAGCACAATGATATGCACATTTCTGGTTAATCAAATTCAAACGCGCGGCATTATACTCCACAAACATTTTATTTGGAGAAGGATCGCACATTTCTTCGGCAACGCCTCTCGTAGGCATTGCTACTCGCTCCTTTGGAGTCGTACCAGTAGACCCATATCAATTAGAAGGAGAAAATTGGCCTGTTCAAATTATCAAGCCTGAAGAATTACCACATGAAAAAGTGAGAGCCGAGAAATGGGCGCTGCACAAAATTGCTACGGGAGAAATCGCTCCCGAGGCCGGTGATGCCGCTGAAAAATCGCCACCTGAAAATTAGGAAGGACAAATTGCTGTCAGGGGGCCCTCAGGGGCATCTGAACAGCTCCCTTCTTAGGACTGCTACTAAATAGCAGAGTAAAAAGTGAAGTTACTGAGGAGAACCTTGTAACTCGGGTGATCTCTGTGGGACATAGGAGAACCGTATGGTAGTAGAATGTAGAACCTTATAAATGTAGGATGTATGAGAACCGTATAGCTATAGGATGTAGTAGAATCTTATAACTGTAGGATGTAGGAGAACCGCATAATTGTAGGATGTGAGAGAATCGTATAGTTGCAGGATTTAGGGCAATCGCATGACGAAGTTGTTCCCTTCTAATTTTTCTTACAGATGGCTAACAACGCTTTGAAATTTGGAAACTTATTACTCCCTCTGTTCCCAAATGGTTATTCCACAGCAAAAAAGTTCATTCTGCATTAGCAGTTCGATCTCAGCAACATTATTTGCTGTTTACTTTAATAGGTTAGTATTGACCACGGCTGAACTACGTAATAATACGTACAAACCTGTTTATGTAAACAGCAAATAATTTGGCTGAGATTGAACTGCTAATGCAGAATGAAATTTTTGGCTGTGGAACAACTATTTCGGAACGGAGGGAGTATTATTGTTATGGCACTTGAACATGTGTTGCATGGAACTATAAATACTACCAAATTACTATGCAACAGATATCGAAGTAAAATCTAATTACTTAACAGGCTTTTCTAAAACATAACACCGAAGAGGTTAAATAGCCCCTCACATACATAATTTCGCCTCTCCATATATTGTAGTGATATGTTTTGCTAAATTTAGTGTTGCACACATAGAGATTTGTGTTCAGTACTCTTGATGGAATTTTCGAATTCAGAAACGTTTCGATTCACAAAAAAGACTGTCAGAATTGTGATTCTGTCCTTGGCTGCTGGCTACAGGTTTCCTCTACAGCATCCCAGTACTGAGACAATATTTCAACTTTGGACGAACACATTATCAAGGAGCCTCATGAATTGGAAAAAATCCCAAAATTGCTTGACCGTGTTCAAATCTTTGAAAAACAATAAAAATGTATATTGAATTTTTAATCATCAACTTTATATATGTTAGACAATTTCAGTTTTTTTGACTATTGGTTAAGAAGTAAGATAACTGCGAATAACTTACAGCCCTGTTGCCGAAGTTCATCTATCACTCACTTCAGTTGAGACAGTTATTGGATGAGATTGTTAGGTTCTAAATAAACTTTGATATAGTACAAACTTAAATGCCATTTACTCTAAGTAGACAACAGAATGACATTATTATAAGCAATATATTTCTCAATATATTCCATTTACTTCAACGAGTGATTACTTTTCTTGATCACTTCACTATTTGGAAGATGGAAACTTGTGCAACGTCACTTTCACCATTTGCGGTTGAGGAAAGTACCGGGATATAACTACTGTTTTACAACTAGCTATTCAATGATTCTGTTATTTTCTATTAGGAGTGCACCCTAGTGAAATGGCAGCAGTTGTCATATTTGTTCTTTCAAAATATGCTAGTGACTGTTCTAAAAAAATTGAAGAGAAATATCATTGCAAATTAAAAATCTCTAGTCTTGATTAGATGCAAAATTTAGATGTTCTCTGTTTAGCTATTGTCTGATTTTCTTCGTGAGCCATTTGTTCGGGTGAGGTATACTCGGCGAATTGGTGCTCATCATGAGTTGGCCTTGGAACCGTTACGATGCCATACGGGCCAGTATTCTCGTCCGTTTTTTCCATGGTGCGTGGATGTTTGGAAAAGTCTTGATGGCTCTGTCTTTGCTGTTGCGGGTATTGGCACCTCGAAACGATCTGTACACAGAGCTATTGTGTGATCTCGGATCTTCTCTTTCTTTTTTCCCCTTTTTTCTTCCCTCGCTGGGCTGGTTGCGTGGGGATTTCCCAACCTTATGGAGTTTCTCCATTTTCACGTTGCCAGTCTGGTGTGATTTGATAATAAAAGTGATATGTAGTTTTTCATACTTCTGGTTTCCAAACGACGTACTAAATAACTGTAAATGATCAACATTGCCAGCGGCCGGTACCGTCGTTGATGACTCCAAAAAAAGTACTTATAAAAAGCACTTCACCGATATCTCCATTTTTGCGCAGTTATCTACTTTACGACTAAAAATCTATATGGGAAATAAGGAAACCGCTCTTCTTGCTGGTAATTTTTTAGCTCCCACATGTAGTTGCATCCGCAAAAATTCCAAGGTAGTAAATCCGCAATGAACTCAATTGAATTTGACAGGTTTAAAAACAGTTTCATACCCGGAAACTCAGGTTACTAATAATTAAAGGGCAGTTCTCTGGCTTGCCTGATTGCTGCTCAATATCATAGACACCACAGTTTCCTGGTGTGAAAAGTGTAATAGGAAAATTATAAATATTTAAAGATATAAATACATATATTTGATAATAAGTAAATACATAACGTGAGTTATCAGTGTTGATTATTAATATTAATCATCAGCAGGATATGAAAGGAAAGAAGGTGGAAACGTCCAAAACACTGCCTAATAGTGCTACTATATTCAAACCAGCGTAAGGAGTCCGATGGGCTTGGCTAAGAACGTAAAACAACTTTTCCAAATCTCACTTATGCGCGCGGTATAACTTGTCGCAATCGATGAAATTATATTTATACTGGAATACTCAAAGGGCATTAGTTTATAGACTAGATTTGGCACTGCTGCGTTCAATGCAGCCCCACCCCAAAAGGATTGCTTACGTTGATTTGACTATAAAAACAATCATGGTTGACTTGAAAATCTTCAGGAACGTGTGGCCGAACACAGATCCCAACAATAAATTTTATTTCGACACTCAGATCGGAGAGTATAATTTCAGGTAGTACAGATATTACAGTGTAATTGGTTGCTCAAGCTTCCAACTGAATCATGAGGCTGACTCATCTAAACTTCAAAAAATATTTTCTAATTAACAAAGGCACCTAAAGCGCAGAGTATTATTCATAGTGATGTAGGCCGTAGGGAATGCATTCATCAGCAAGAAGTATAAATTATTCAATATTAGTAACTGAAGGGGAACAAAATGAATTGTGATAATTTTAAGTTCATTTTGCGGTTCATGGTAACGTTAGTAGTAATGACTGGTAAACTTTATAGACCAATTTATTTATTCTCTACTTATAACTGCATTCCTTACATCGCAAGGTACAGCAGAGTTTACTTTTGTTTGATGATTCTAGATTCATTGTTAGAATCCTTTTGATCTAAATTTCAACAACACGACTCAGGATTCATTTGAATTTCAAGTGAGCGAGTAAGGTGTAGGGTATTTTCGAGTGGCACACGGCTTTAGCTTCAGCTTGTCGGAACTTCATGAGAGGTAATTTATTTTAGTTCGCGGTAAATTGACACATTTACTGAGCGAGCTGAGATTCAGGCTACAGTCGATTGCGCTCGGGACAAATCCACGACTTTTTGAAGGTCCAGACAAGTTAACACTAAGTAGATTAAATTATCTCGATTTCTATCTAGGAATCGAAGGCACCTTTAGTGTAGCAATTTATGGGCCGGATTATAATAATATAGTTATAGTTAACAGTATAAGACTCACGGACTCAACCAGTCGCCTAATCCCGCGGAAGACATCGCCTGACAGCGTGAGGTAGGGAGGCCCCACATATCAACAGGAGCATATCAGTAATACGGCAGAGCTGAGTAAGCACGAAGCTCACCCACAGCAACAATCAGCGGAGATTCAAAACACCCTTCGAAGTTCCCTACGCCGCCATAGAAGCAAAACTCCCCGGGTTTATTGTGCCCTGTCGTAACTTTGGGCCGCACTGGTGCTCAACTGATCGTAATTTGCAGAAGGCGGATGACTGAGAGGCCGACATTGGCAACATTATATTGAATTTCATATCTAATAATTAGGTGTTAACAAGGCTGGTGGAGGCAAGCCACTGCACCAGCCAGGAAAGTTGATTAAGTGGCATTGAAGGATGTTCGCTGCAAGGTAATCGAGAACCTCAGGGGGAAAACCAAGAGACGGGTTCGGCTGACTTTAATGTAGCAAAAAATGCGATAATTTGAAAAGACGGGAAACTTGGGTACATATTTCATCCCCTTTCAACAATGGCTTGAAGCGTTTGAGAAATTTGCGAAAGGCTGGGATGAGCCATGAGACGGGTCCCGTTGTCGTCAACGTAACAAACAATATGCTAAATTGAAAAGAAAGGAAACTTGTGTATTAGTGCCAGCTTTTCTCACGGAGCATGAGAGGCGTTTTGCGGAAGGTTGAAGGAAAACCAAGAGAAGGATTCAGTTGACGTTAACAAAATAAAAATTAGTTTGTATGAATATATGAGACATGTAGGTACATCTTTCATTCGTACTTATGTTACGCTTACGAAAACGTTGCATCATAATTGAACGTTTCACATACGTGAAAAAATGAAGCACAATTTTTTGTAAACGTTCTTACAGAAGCTATTCTCTGTACACAATATCAATTCCCAACTTACAAGTGCTCACTTTATAGACAAACTTTCGCGTCCATTCTCTCGAAATTCTCCTATTTAGGATTCCCTTCCAAATTCCATGAGAAATTGTACGAACGTCGGAAGTGAATCGAGTGAATTTCATCGCTGAAATTCAGCTTCCATTTAGGTAATTTTCTTGCGCTCACGGCCAGATAAATCTGGCGGCAAAGGTTGGATGCTCTGCTGTAGCATTCGTATTTCAAACCCTGGTCTCAGCAGCGCCGTAAGCCATGCGATATGTGAGTCCTAAAGTCCAATTTTTATTTTCACACTCTGACCAATCGGCTGCCGAGCTCCCTTAACGCTGGGCTTTTTAATTTATGTGCCACCAGAGTTGAAAATTTACGACTGCAAAACCAATTGAGGAATTAAATTTATTCACTGATGGGTATTATTTTTGCCTCTGTGAAATATGGCGACTCGGATTTCAGGCTCGGCAGCTTTATGTAGACCGGAGAAGTTGGTCCCTGCAACGGAGGCTGTAGAGTTACCGGCTTGCAGGGCCAGTGCTTTTTTCTCGCTACAGAAATCCAGTAAGTTTTTCTCTTCGTAAACTTGGCTGAAAGTAATTTTAATCTTACTGATAGCCAATGATAGAGAGAGCATGTAGTTTTTTTTATTTTGTCATGAAATTCACTTGATTCATACTGATATCAAATGGTCTAAATTTTTTGGGAAATAATTTCAGTCACAACAAAGTTGGAAATAGTATAATGATAACTAAATTGTGTAGCTAGGGGTATCGGACTTTTGAAAGTCTCGCAAGTACAGGAATGCAGTGTTAGTGCTCCTGCATAGGAGAGAATGGCAGTAAGCTATGTTTACGTCAATAAGCTTAACACTTTAATGTACACTGTTCTATTTTTAACTTATACCGAGTATTATCATACACGTACATACCATGCAAGTAGTATCATACATAAATTGATGTATCATTTGGACGTTTGACACTTAACTGAAACTGTTAACAAAAAAAAGGTGGGGCTTTTCTCAGTAAATAAATGCATTTGAACTAATTTTACTTATACTTCTTTATCTGCGAATTCAGAACTGATGATGGAGCAGGTCTCCGAAACGTTTTGTAGAATATGACTTCAATTTTGATCTTCGTCTTAGCTTTTAAATTTTTAACAACTGAGGCTGTGATAGCATTGTAGCAGCCACATTCCCATGCAGTACGTACATTAGACACAAAGACAACTATTTCTGAAAGTTGAAGTTATGCGTAGAAAATCCAGCAACGTATTTTTCCTTCCGAAACAAAATTAAATTAAGGCTAATATCGGGAGACTTAGTAAGTATTTTCATCAGCTCGGGATCAAACGGATAACGGTGTTTAAAAGTTTTGCAGACAGTGCGTCAGGCATCGGGTACAAATAAAGAGAAAATTTAGCATAGACTTTAAAGTTATACACCGAATTCAATCTTCAACGCATTGTTTTCTGCATAACTGATGATAGTGTTTGCTAAGGGAACTTCACATACAGCTCGTATAGTGTCAGAGAGGAGTTCTTCCCACCGTATCTAGCCAGTTAAAAAAAAAAATACTGCCAGCCTTTTAAGTTTCAATTCTGCGTAAGCCTCTTATTTTCAAAAAGAGCCATTCAGACATTGGAACACTACTCTCAGTACGTAGGAGTGTTTTCTAAATGTTCATAGTCAACCATTTTCTGCTCTCTGAACAGAAGAATGTGTTGTAAAAGATTCGTACCTATAAAGCCTCAGCTAATATCGCACAGTGATCTCTCGCAGTTTAAATTTAAATACGCCCATTCTACTGTTGGAATAGCTGAACGTATTGTCAACACTTGAGTATACAGCATTGTTGCAGCCTGGCACACGTTTCTACCGTCAAAGAACTTGGAGGATTTTCCTGTTGCATAGAAAGGGCTCGTTGCTGTGAAGCGTAGAGCAGAAGACGTGAAGTATCAATGCTTCAGCAAAAGGACTCTTGGGCTTGAGGAAAGGCAAGAATTAGGGCTCATTCACAGACGGGCACGTGAGTGTATTCAGGGAGCGGTATTCAGAGTAAGACAATGGCAAGCCAGAGCTCAATGTTTGCTGCCTCTGCTAGAAACAAAGAAAACAAATCCACTTGAAGTGCAAAAAACAAAGCTGTGCTTGTGAGAGAAAGAGAGAGAGAAAGAGCAACAGAGAGAGAGAGAGAAGGGAGTGAGAGAGAGCGAGAGTCCTGGACCTTTCGGCTACATCAGCGTTAAGAAATTCTGGTCACCGCTAAGCTTTTTCTGTTTTGCTGGGAACATTCGTTCAACTCAAGTTGTATTTTAGGCTCGTGTAGCTGTTTCAGAACACGAAAAACTCATGTAAGTCGATCAACAAATTTCAAAAAATTAAATTCATCGTGTTGCAAGCAAGTATTGCGATAAATCACTTCACTAAGCACTAATAAATCGTTGATCTGCAGGTGTACCTACACTAACGCATGTCGGTGAATCTGAAGCACTACTGCGTCAAAAACCTCAAAAAATATGGCGCACTATTGCCACTAGCTGTTAGGCTAAAGTTTGTGCGTGCGTTTCCGGTACCTTTCACAGGTATCCATGTGATACCGGTTCCTGACGAGCAAGTTAAAAAAAATGTGGAACAGTCTACACCAGGTACTTCCATACATTTCCAGCTTTCGTTCCCATAGGATCCAGGTGGGTAGCCAGTGGCATAACGCACGCCACCCTACATATACAAAGATTTCAACCGCCACTGTTGCCGTAGCTTAAGTGTAATAATATCATCTCTATATATTAAAAAATTCAAACTGACATCACAGATGTGACAATTATAAAAGTGCAAAATACTGTATTAATTAATTAGAAGCGATAAGACGAGAAAATATTCCTTAGCCTTTGCATGACAGTTTTCGATTGCTACTTGAGGTACAAAGTTTAACTGTTTATCCGTAACTCTCAATGGCAAAGAAGAAAATTGAAGGTTAACAGTATCTTCTACTGTTTTGTCATTTTTATACACTTTTTACTAGCTATTTCTCATCTTTCTATTGCGGAGCATATTTTTAATGCTTGCAATGTCTGCGAAAATTCTTGAGACTTGTATCATTTTATAGAAAAACTAAAGTTGCATGTAAAGTACTGCACTGAAGAATTGATAACATACTAATAACTAAAGCACTCTGAGAGTGGATACCCTCGCCAAGAATGGCAACTGTAACGCAAAATTCAAATTGGCTCTGAAACCATGATTTTTCTTGCATCAAAACTAAAATGTAAATCATTTGTGCCTATTAACAATATTGACAGTTTCTACAATTTCCTTCAAGATATGTTCCCATCTTGTTGACTTATGCTGCTAACAAATATTATGACAAACATAAGTCAAACACGCAAACGAACCGACCGATCTGAACCAAAATTCCATCATCGATGTCTTTTAACGTTGCTAACAATTCCTGTAAATATGATAAAGATCCTTTCAGAACCTTTTGAGTTATTGCGCTAACAAGCTTTAAATCAATCATAGCGGCAAAGAAACGAACGTATTAACGGATCATCACAAAAATTTGGTCATTTACTCTTCGTAATAAACCTAACAACTCACGCAAATTTCATGGATATCCATCCATAACTTTTTTGAGTTATGGCACTATGAAAAATTAGATAGACAAACAAACAAACAAACAAAAAAAACATACGATCGGATTTTCATCAAAAGTTAATCTTCTGTTACTGTCAACATGCCTAACAATCCCGATTAATTTCTTAAAGATCAGTTTATATCTTTTTGAGTTATCTTGCTGACAGACAAAGAGACAGACAGACAAACACGACAAAACATAACCTCCTTGGGGGAGGTAAATAGTCAATTGATCTTTGTATTCAATGACTCTCTGTGTATTTCAGCTATGCTGTGAGATAAAAATTTGAAGTATGCATGTTCCAATGCATCCCATAGCAATGCCAGATGCATCAGGAGCTTACAGACTGAGCTTGCTTTCTTCTCACATAGTTTATTCTTTAATTTGGATCCAATAATTTAAAGAGAAGTGGATCAGTGAAATATTTTTCTAGCTAAATGGTGGGTACTTGTAATGAACTATTATTCCCAATTGTGTTGAAAATTTATTTAATAGACAACCTTGCAATATAGAAGGTTTGATGTGACTAAAACAATCTTAAAGTTGAAACCTTTTAAAATGTATAGTTCCTAGACACTACCACGATAAATTCATCGTAAAGTAAGGGCCGAAAATGGAAAGCCTAACATATATTGAGGTTTGAGAATTATTGCAATTGACATACTTTTTAGTCGGTCTAAATGGGGTTTTCAGGAAATATAGGAACTTCATCTAACAAGGAAAACCATGGGTAAACAGCGTTTTGCCTTCATCCCTCTCATATCCCACTCTCCTATTTTCCTTAATTGTTTCCTATTATGGTGCCTGATTTTAATGCTTATTCGACACCTCTAACAGGGAAAATCACAGGCAAGCAGCGTCTTCTTCCGCTTTTGTCACAGCACACGTTCATTCTCTCTAGTGTTTCCTATTACGACGCCTGTTTTTAATAGTGATTCGGCACTTCTAACAGAGAAAGTCACAGGCAAACAGCGCGTCTTCTCCCACTCCTGTCACATCGCACTCTCTTTTTCCAGCAACTGAAAGCTCCATCCAGCGGCTGTAATGAGGTCCTGCTTGCTCTCTTGTCAACACGATGGTATCGAAGACGCCTGGCGAGTTCTTAAAACGTCCATGGCGCTCTTCAGCTATGGTCAGGCCTGTCTATTTTCCTGGATGCTCTTGTGAAACTGAATCGAATAGCAGTGAATGGGTTTTTAGAAATGAAAGATGTGTCTGTCTGTGGTTCCAAAAGCTGCCACAAGGCAGAAAGCCTTAGTGAACTACCAAGCCTAGCATATTCTGAATTTGAATATCAAGTCAGCTCAGCTTGGCCAGTATCTAGTCGATATCCTAATTGACCCCTGCAATCCTTACAGAAAATCAGGCATTTATCCTGTATCTGCCAGCATGCACTGAGTGGTCGGATAATATAGGATCATCCTCCTAAAATTTCTAATTACGAGACGTCTGAGCAAGACAGCGAGCGACAAATTAGGCTCCGTGTAATTTAGAAGCTTCAGCTAGGGAATGCTCCAGTGAGACGTAACAACCATAGCTTGAAAAACTTCTTCAAATTTCTATTCGCAATGACTGTGCTGTAACAAGAGAAAGTTACAGAATCCAGTCTACTACATCCGTCTTTCAATTGCCCTGTACTCTCATCAAGACAAGCCTTTGGAAATAATATAATTCTCCACAGTTTTATCCTGAGGAATGGAAATGCAAAAAGATGTAAATTGTATTTCAGAGTTGCTACGAGCATAGGAGAAGTAACATGCACCTAACAAATTCCTGACAGAGAAGATCGAATTAACAAGATCGAGGCAGTAAGCCATTTATAAAGCCGTTCCATCGAAAATATTATATTTTTCTTGTGTATTATTCCGGTACTGTAAAGTGAATGTACAAAAGGCAGTAAATCCACTTTCAAAATTGCCAACCGAGGAAGCATAATTTTGCCCTAAAAAAAGTCGATACACAGGTATGACTGCACTAAATGCATTAAGCCCACTTTCAAAACTGCCTTTGTTATCGAAGAAGCATTATTGTACCCTACAAAATTCCTGACAATGAAGATTGAGAACACAAGAGGCAGTAAGTCCACTTTCAAAACTGCCAATGGTACCGTAAAAGTTGGAGATAAGAATGAGCGAGCAAGGACTACGACGGCCGTTTACGGAACATAACTCGCCGATGCTATCCTTGCGGAGTCAAGAGGTCGCAACCGGCGCCAGTTTATCATTTGGAAACTAACTTGGGGCCGATAATTCAGGGCGCAGCTTTATGATGATCTTTTCTGGAGCCTACGGCCGACCGACGGCACAAACTTTACCGAGTTATAGACTCGAATTGCTGACGGAAGCAGAATTCAATTAAACATCTCGGGTAGTAAATTTAATTAGGACTCGTTTGTTGTGACGGGTAATGGCGATTCTTTAATACAGCTTAAGACGGATGGGCGGGACTGTGGGGTGGTGCGTGTTGTGTAGTTGGTGCTCAGTGTATCTTGCTGTATACTGCTGGGCGCAATGCAGCAGCGTACCATACTTAATGAGTGCTACTGGTGCAAAGTACAGCATTGTACCTGTGTGCTGCAGTAAAGTGTACCTCACTGAGTGATTCTGCTGCACAGAACTGCAGTGCATCTTACTGTGGGATGCTGATGCACAATGTGCATAACTGTGAGCTACTGGAGCCCAGTACACTGACACCTACAATTACTGCTTTTCTGCATGAACATCGTTTGCCGAATTTAGTTAAAAAAAAATCTGCATGCTCACTTATTCCGATGTCTAAGTAGGTTAACACAATTCGAAATCCCGTTATACAAGTAGGTCAGTAGTATCCAAGCAAAACTGCCAACCAGGAGCAACACGGTTGTATGTCCGCATTCATTTTTCTGGATCTTTAAAAACACATCGTCAAATTATTATTAATAATAATAAACTTCATTTAATTCTCATGGCGACATTACAACACTGGAATGCTACAATGCTACATAGTACACTAGCTGTATTTTATTTTTAGGTTACAAACAAGGGACATGTCGCAGTGTCTTACATTGTAGACTTCATTACGCCCCATTGCTTGGCCTCCGTCAGGAAACAGTATGCGCTGCCATCGTAGATTCATATTAGACAGTTTGTAGCCAGGGCCATTGCAGATGACTTTTATTAATGAGTTGCTAGAGTTTTCAAACATGCATTTCATCAGGCTCAAGGCGCATTTCCTGGTCCTGACGTTGAGACAATCAGTGTACTTTCGAGCAAATATTTGACATGCACTATTAGGCCTAGGCACTTTCATTAATATACGGAATATGTCGTTATAAGCAACACGCAAGCGCTCAATGGATTTCTTATTGAAGTTACACCAAATTGAATTACAGTACAGGGGGTAACAAAAGGTTCGGAACAGCTGGCATTTGACGTTTACGGAACAGTGACCGAATTTCCTAATTAATTACCGTATTACGAACTCCATGGAGCTTTCGCTTATCATTCTCTATATCTCGGTCATCACGAAAAGCATCAGTGATTTTGTGACCCAGGTAAGAGAAGCTGTTAACGTACGTAAGCTCCACACCATTCAAAACAGAATGTTTATGACCAGGCAGGTTTCTTCTCCTAGGCCTAATATACATGCACACTGGTTTTACCGTATTATACTCAATACAAAGATTAATATCTTGGCTCTCGCAGATTGCAAGTAACTTTTGCAACCCTGTAGCATGGGGAGATACAAGTACCATGTCGTCAGCAGAACTAAGGGCATTAACTGCTTTATTGTTAATATGGCAGCCTACTCTACCAGCATTTAACTTTGTATGGATGCAGTCAATGAAGATATTGAACAGATTGGGAAACAGTAAGCCTCCGTGTCTTATACCATTAGTCTTGCCATACGCTGATGATATTTGCGTCCCCCATTTTACGCAGCATCAATACGTTAGGGTTTTTACAACGTAAGGAGGTATTTGTTTCTGTAGCATGCACTTAAACAGAGAGTAGTGGTACAACCTATCAAATGCTGCCCTAACGTCTAGAAAACATAGATACATTGGAGAGGTATTGTCAGGGAAATAATTTATAAATTGTTTTAACGCAAAGACAGCCATTTCAGTGCCGTGTTGTGTTTTAAAGCCAATTTGTTTATCAGAAGTATCCATATACGCTGACATCCGTCGCTCAAGAATCAGTTCTATGTAGTAACTTTGAGAGTGACGTAGCGACAGCTATGGGGCGGTAGTTGCTCTTGTCTGATACACACTTTGTCTTACTATATACAATTGGGGACATTGTGACCTGCATCAGAGTGTCTGGGAGGAAGCATAAAGTTAGGCAACTAGTAAGAAAGGTAGCAAGTAAGGTTACAATCTTCGGAGGGCCGTATTTGTAAGCTTCAGCAGGAACCTTGTCCGCACTTGTAGCTTTATTACTCTTAAGTAGCTTTAATGCTTCACGGACTCCGTCTTCCGATACACTACATTGGTCATGAGGTGTGCTCATATTATCTAGAATACTATCTACGTAATCTTTACGATTATTATCATCAAAGCAGTTCATATTGCCCTCATAATGAGATTTCCAGATTTCAGATGCCTCTTGCTTCCCATAATTCATGCCTAGTTACCTTGGCATGTAAGGTGTCACATAAAATTTTTGAGAGAGCTTCTTGCATATTTAAGATACGTCGAAGACCTGGCGCAATACGTTTCAACTCTCAGGACTTGCTAGAGAATTTTTCCCCTGGACGAGTTGTTCCAGGAAAGCATTCCTCTGAGGCGAGCGTTAAAATCATATTGACTTTGGTGGATGCCTGGCAAGCCATAACTCAAATCTTTGCTCTGCCAACTCTGTGTTCCGTGGAGCGAAGCTGTACAGCTCACACTTTTTAATGCACTCATATCCCCTCACTAATCGGTGGCTGGTTCCAAATGAGAGATATTTTGCTTTGGTGAACACAGTTACAGTCTGGCGCTCTGCTAAAATGCTCCGTTAAACATTGGGAGAGAGAAGCTTATAAGAATTTAAATGAGGTTAAAATTATAGCAAAAACGTATTTCAGTGTTGGAGAAAAACTTAGAAACTTGGGAATGGTTAAAAATATTGAATTTATTACCGTGTGTTCTGGAATTATTCTTTACGTAAGCTTCTCTCAACGGAAATAAAAATAATTTCCCGCATAAAAACCAGTTGACACCGGAAGGAATTGTACTTACGGTCACAAAAAGTTAAATAGCCTACTATAGGAAAACTTAAGTTTGCAATAGCTAGAGCAATTCTCTACCTACATGATGCTGTTAAAAAATTAATAAAATATAAACTAATGAAAGAGCTTTATATCAACAAATCCAGCGCTTTCCATAAGTATGCAAACTGTTTCTTTACATAGTAGGATACCATTTAGATTTAACAAGTTCATCATATGATGCCTCTTGCTTACCATAATTATATGAATTCATGTCTAGTTACCTTGGCATGTAAGGTGTCATATAAAACTTTTGAGAGAGCTTCTCGTAAAATACCAGTCAATCTATTGCTTTGGCTGGACTTACTACAGAAGAAAATTAATAAAAAAATTTTAAAAAGATGAATGGTATTCTTTCTTAATCTCAAAGTTGCATCAAAGGAGAGTTGCTCCCAATCGCTCTGATACATACACGTATTAATAGATATACACACAAAGCAGCGTGTAATGTCTATTTACAGTACCTACCAGTATGACCGTAGATTAAGCTGCAGGAGAGGACAGTTGGTCCGAGTCGCACGCTGTGTATCAGTGTGTACACTCGTTTGTCTCTGTCACGGCGGCACTATCAGACCAACTGCCGGAATGCATTTGTCTTGTATTAGTTGGGAGCGGGAGAGCGGCACTGGTTTATTATGGAGTCTTGCTGAGCGGTGCTGCGAGGCTGCTTGCCTGGCGCACTCGCTGCCTGCTCGCTGGAGTTGTACAGCGTGTGGTGCACTCGCTGCCTGCTCGCTGGAGTTGTACAGCGTGTGGTGCACTCGCTGCCTGCTCGCTGGAGTTGTACAGCGTGTGCTGCACTCGCTGCCTGCTCGCTGGAGTTGTACAGCGTGTGGTGCACTCGCTGCATGCTTGCTGGAGTTGTACAGCGTGTGGTGCACTCGCTGCATGCTTGCTGGAGTTGTACAGCGTGTGGTGCACTCGCTGCCTGCTCGCTGGAGTTGTACAGCGTGTGGTGCACTCGCTGCCTGCTCGCTGGAGTTGTACAGCGTGTGCTGCACTCGCTGCATGCTCGCTGGAGTTGTACAGCGTGTGCTGCACTCGCTGCCTGCTCGCTGGAGTTGTACAGCGTGTGCTGCACTCGCTGCCTGCTCGCTGGAGTTGTACAGCGTGTGGTGCACTCGCTGCCTGCTTGCTGGAGTTGTACAGCGTGTGGTGCACTCGCTGCCTGCTCGCTGGAGTTGTACAGCGTGTGGTGCACTCGCTGCATGCTCGCTGGAGTTGTACAGCGTGTGCTGCACTCGCTGCATGCTTGCTGGAGTTGTACAGCGTGTGGTGCACTCGCTGCATGCTTGCTGGAGTTGTACAGCGTGTGGTGCACTCGCTGCATGCTTGCTGGAGTTGTACAGCGTGTGGTGCACTCGCTGCATGCTCGCTGGAGTTGTACAGCGTGTGCTGCACTCGCTGCCTGCTCGCTGGAGTTGTACAGCGTGTTGTGCACTCGCTGCCTGCTCGCCGGAGTTGTATAGCGTGTGGCGCACTGGTTGCCTGCTCGCTGGAGTTGCATAGCGTGTGGCGCACTCTCTGCCTGCTCGCTGGAGTTGTATAACGTGTGGCGCACCGGCTGCCTGCTCGCTAAAGTTGTACAGCATGTGGTACACTCGCTGCCTGCTCGCAGGAGTTGTATAGCGTGTGGTGCACTCACTGCATGCTCGCTGGTGCTCGCATGTGGAGCACTCGGTGCCTGCTATAGATATTTGTATATTAATGTTAATAATAATATTATAATTTATATTTTGTGCAGTGGCATAGCAGCAGCAGTAGTAGATTACGTTCGAATACTTCTCGCTACAGGCTGCGTAAACTGGAACAGCTATATTAGCACCACTACAGGAGGAAATTCTTTAAAGAATATTGTCTCGAGGAGCTTAACTTGAGGACGATATGAAACTTTTTGTGAAACGTAAGCGAATTAAGGATACTATTAAACTTTACTACATCCAACTTAAAGACGCAACGTTTGCATCGCTCCAACTTTTTGTGCATTCAAGGCGCACTTAGTCCAGTGAATAGCAAGTAAAACGTCATTGTAATGTCCTTCATGAGGTATGCTGGGCGTTATTGGCAAATGTAGCAAAGCTGTTCGTGTTGACGGCTTGGCGGCTCACTCCTTGTAAATGAGTTAAGAAGTAAATACTGGAAATTTAATTGGAATGTGCCTCAATTAGCACAGGGACCTCAAACAGATCTTCATTGTGACACCAGTGGCTGGCGGTGGGGTGACAGCATTATCCACGATCGCCTTCAGATTATTTCGGTGTTTTTAAAATTATTGCTGCTTACTGATTACCTACATATATATATATATATATTGACGACTAGAGCGCTTTGTGTCGTAACACCATCACCCATGAGGGACAGGGGGGNGGCTGGCTGGCTGGCGAGAGAGCTGGAAGTGGTGTCAGCAAGTTTGGTATTTTAATAGCTACGAGTAGGTTTACCCGCCAGACTAAATACAAGACGTATTGGCGATAGCCTAATTCTGTTTGGCAGTGTTTGCGTGGGAAGGCATACAAATGTTTATAAATATTCGTAGTCCCAGGGTTCAAATCTCTACGGACCCCCAATGTATTTATCTGGCTTAGCTCCCGGGCAAGATGCGAGCTTCCCTCTGGAGGATTCCAGGTGCTCGTAGGGACTAAAAATCAGATTTATATATAGACACATACAGAACAAAAACATAACCACCTGCCTCACTTCTTTCTCGGGTAATAAATATGGGTTTCTTTTTGACAAATGCATCCCCTACGTCGATGACTGGGATAAGTTCCTCTGTTACGTGAAAAATATTTTATAAGGTTTCAAAAGATAGTACTAGGACCTATTTGTGATTTCTGGTGGCCGTCAAGTGTGTAGTCTTCGTTACAACAAATATTGCATTCCACGAAGGTAGTTACCCACAAAGTTGACCAATCGAATCTCTGAAGCCCAGGCACTCATTTGAAAATTTATTGATTCCTTTATTTATTTTGTTTCATGTATGTGATAAAATATAATGGTATTTCAACATGAAAAAGCGGAAAATGATCTATGATAGATAGGTATACACGAAAAAATAATATGGAGTGCTTCTCTAGGCTCTGCTTTTCTTTCTAACTTTAACTTAGACAGGCAGCTAGGGTACGACAACGCTAGTTACGTTTTACACACAGACAGAGCGGGGCACTTGCGGACACTTATGGCTCAGCAATATATATATATATATATATATAAGAAGTCTGACATCTGGCTCCGGTCCTATTTCAGGCTTTTGGCTGCGTCGTAGGTGCATGGCTGCATGTGCTGATGTTGAATTTGATTTTCTTTATGGGTGGTACTGTAATCAGCCAAAACTTATATAATATTTTAGGTAAATACTAATTAACCAGTGTGCCCGCGCTGTCATAAAATGACAGCGAATAATTTGTGTTGATCCTTCTTCATTAACCATGCTTTCCTTCATACAATTGCTAACATTAAAGATCATTAAAGATCACCCAGAAGAGGGCTCACGGCATCCAAATTACCCTAATTACTGAGCATCAAGACTCTTATCTTCTGACATGAAAATAATTCATTACTTTTGCAGTCAGTTCAGCAACGTTGAAAAGAATTGGTTCGATTTGCATCATAGATCCCCTAGTGTGTCATATTTGTCCGACTAGAGGGCCCAGCCGTCAAAAATGACAGCAAAAATTTTGTGATTGAGATTTTTATTGTTCCGGTTCCTAGTATAGGTTTTGCTGTATTACAGGTCTCATCCCAGCAGGCCTGATCTTCCATTAGTGAAACGCAAGCTGTACAACCATGAGTTTTGCGATAGCAAAATATCCCCCCTGCAATATAAGGAGTGAATATCAGCTTGGAATTGATTAACCGTTAAGTTGCACTCAGCAAAATATAGTTCAGTCAAAAGAATTCACTGGAAATGCCCAGGGCTCACCGTATTGTGGATACCAACTGATTGTTGAACCTCCAGCGTCGAACTTTGGCTGCGATGTAAATTCAATATAAAACGGGTGAAGATTCAACTACTACGATATCATTCAGCAATGGAAGCAGGGATCCAGAGCCCGGGATCCAGAGGCCGGAGATCCAGAGCTATATTTGTCACCGGTACCCCAAGCGATGAAATTGTATGGTATCTCAACTTGTTTTTCAGTACATGAATTTTCTTCTATTAAACTCTTAACTGCGTGACGGAGAGACGGACCAACATTGGAGCAAGGTAGGGAGCAAGCAAGCGACCAACAATTGTGTTTTATTATATAGTGGATAGTCTTTTGGTTATTGAAAGATGTTTTGTCGACAATTGTACCAAAGTTGGAAGGATAGCAGAAGCAACGAAATCATCTGTGGGAAGAAACTGCGAATCAAGATGCATGAGAGTGCCAATGGAAGCTTCAGATACCTTCAATGCTGAGATTTCAACTTCGGCAATGCAAGAAGTACATTTAGACTTGAAGCCGCCTGATACTTTGCCATAGATTCGATGTATGGAGAAGATAATACTCGCACGAATGAGACTAAAGCCTGCGATATCTACATTTTAGAAGTTCAATTGTCCCTAATTAAGATACGTTTGCCATCTTCTGCAACCCGGCCTATTTTCTACCGATCACTTTTCAATGGAGATTGAGAGGACGACCAGAGCCTCCATCCTGGGCTAATTTCCGCCTATCTGTTTTGTTAAAGCGTGACAGAAAATGGATAACAAACAGATAAGTACACATCGGTCTTTATTATATTGTAGAAAATAATAAATAAAATTTTTCTATTTTGGGTAAAATATCTGGAAAACGAAGTAATTCGAGACATCATTGTTAGCAGTTTGCTAGCAGAACTACATTAGTAGTGTCCGTCTTTGTTTCATTGAAGAGAACATATGTTTATGGATACAGAGAATAGAATAATGCCAGAGGTCGGCGTGCTGTCCAGTTAGATTAGATAGGCGACAGAAGACGGACCAACAGGCCCAGTCCCAGAGAGACACCGGGACTTATGCTCCAGCCCTCTATGAGCTATTGCCTTCTTTTAGTCCGTCGTCCTTTGTTAACACCGCGAGCAATATCCGTGACGGCTCAGTACTTTACATTTACACTGCAGCATTGGGGATCAGCAGGTGCGTTATGGGTTGATGATACTCTCGTCAATCTGCCCGTGCGTATTTAGCAGCCACTGTACAAAAGCTGCATTATTAATGTTACTAAAACTTTGCATGGTACAAACTCAGAAGATTTCTGCTCCTGATAAATACGCTATGGTGCTGAGGAAATATTTCTACAGCAATATTAACTACGACACTGAAAAATTTGCAATTCCACTTGAAAGCATTGCAATACAGTTATAAGGTGGTGAGCACTGTCGAAAATGCGACCAATGGACGGTCAGATAGGTCCTTGTATACTTACATTTGTAATAAAAATAAATGAGGGTTTTTTATAGTAATAAATTGGGAGCATGCCAGTGAATTCATTTCAGTTCACACTAAAATTAAAATTTGACACCACAACCATCCTTGAGTTCAATTGGATGGAATCCCACGACCTGTTTCTAACCAAGATGCAGTAAAGTTAAAGCTCCCTAATGACGAAAACAACTTGACATCTACCCTGGCGTCCCAAACATCATAAGGCCCAGAAGTCCTTTGTATTTCCAACCAAGAAGTTCTAAAGTTAAGGTTCTATACTGATGAAATAACTTAACGTTAACTTTAAAGTCACAAAAGTCCTTCGACGTCTTCTTTAAATTAAGCACTAAATTACTAAGATTCTATACTGATGAAATGACTCAACATTACCGCTAACATCTCAAAAATCCCTCGTCTTGTACTAATCAAGATAATAATAATAATAATAATAATAATAATAATAATAACATTTATTTCTCCACAGGCGGGAGGTATTCTTGGATAATTATATTACAGCTTACGAAGCACTAAGGTGCAGGTTCTATAATGATGAAATGGCTTAACATTTAAGTACATGTAGGCAGCACCACAATAATGTGGCTGTTAGATAGTGATTGCATCAGTCAGCTGGACAACATACGGCTACGCTGAAGAGCAAAGTAAGGTCGTATTGTATGCAGAGGAGCCCTAATGGCGGCTTCCAGAGTTATTGCTTCTCTCGAGCTATGGCTTCTGTGCAACATTCGTACTTCTCCTTTGACTTACTGATGACATAAATTTCTGCCCAGCATCACTGGCATGCGGAAGCAGACGGAGCTCGACTAGCGTTCTGGAAAGCTTCCCCTATCGTCCGATCCAAGATGCATCGAAGCTACCGATTGTTATCTAATGGCTTTAATCAAATACTGGTAGAGCTGTGATGTGTTTATAGTTTTATTATGCACTAAAGATGAACGCTTTCCACCTTCACATAGCTAAAAGTTCTTTAACAGAGGGCATCGCATAAAATACTGTAGGTTTTGAGAAATAAAAAGTGAGGGTTTTGATGTTCATTAACGGCAGTAGAAGTCTCATTAAACAATGAACTTTTTCATCAGCAAGTAGTGCATAGTTTATTAGGCTGCGGAAACTTTAATATGAAATAAGGATATTAGAAGTTTCATTAAACAACGATTTCTTTATTTGAAAGTTTCACATATAATGCTGTTAGCTAAAATACATCGTTAACCAGAGACGGTTTTAACATCAACATAAGATCTTTGACAGTTCATTAGAAGATGACTTTTTTGCAGGAAGTAGCATGTAAAATTTTATTGATAATGAAACTTCTCTAAACAGTGACAGCTGTGAAAATATTATTTGAAGCTATTAGTGAAATATTATTTTATGAGTCTAGCTGTAATTTTGCTATGCTATAGGTCGTAGGTCGTTTCCTACCATAAAAATTCTGATGGCAATAGAGGAATGCATTATGTCACAGCGATCACATTGTTATATCTGCGTTTGCTAATTACTGGTTTTCTTTATACATACTATGTCCAGTAAATTATTTCGTCGCTCAATACTTTACCAACTAAAGGACTGGCTAGGGACGTTTCACACGTACACTTCTTGCCGAGATTGCAATTCCTTCACCGGTAGGCCAGTAAAGCGACTCGCAGGTGGATCCACCCGGCTAAAAAATGTGCTAAAATAGCGCTCAATATTCAACTTAAAGATATTTTTTGGCTACCCCAAACGTTCTTTTTAGCATTTTTAGCTTAATGGGGGAGGGCAAGAATTACATAAAGTGCTGGTTAATAACGATGATGAAAAGTGAATCCGAGACCACTAACCTAGCGTATGATCCTCTATTACCATCTCAAAGAAGATGTGGTTAGTGCTAATGGAGTAGTTAAATACTAATTACAAGTAGAAAGTTTGCTTTTAAAATAAGAAAAAGCAATGAATTATAGCTTAATCAAATATGTTTGAACGTAAACTCACGTCACAAATATGACTGACAAGCTTGAGCCTATATAAGAGGTGAAGGTTAGCATCCGTAGTAATTTACCTCCATCAGCCTCCTCCTGCAGACCAGTTTATTTCTAGGTCAAACAAAAGAGTATATTGCCTGATGTTACACGAAGGCCGTCACTCTATGCTCAATTCAAACCAGCTCGTCTCAGCTTCTACACTGGCTCGTTCCGTTTGGCAGACCAGTCTACTGCTACTGATCTACTGATATTGTACGAAAGCCATGACCATAAGCTCCGTTCAACACCAACACGTCTCAGATCTTACACTGGCTCGTTGAGCTCGTTTCCGACCACGGCACGAGCCTTTAACTTTTACAGGAACACCAGAACCGCAGCGAGTTGTTCAATTGCGTGTACAATTGAGTGTTCATCGGGAGCTCTTCTCATGCTTCAAACTTTTCGCTTCATCTACATAACATTGAGCGGCGGTGACGTCGATACATTGAGGCCGATGTGAGAGCTGACGGCAAGCGAGGGCCCACTGGCGAGCAGAAATTTCATCTTTTATTTTTTGAGTGCAACAGAGTACAGATGAAAATGCCATTTGAGATTCCATGTAACGAAACAGAAAGGAAAATATTGAATTGAATACTTCGGTATTATATGTGACGCATATGTGGGCAGGAAATATTGCATAGCCGTCACTCTCACAACTTTCGCTTGATCTTTTTTCTTTATCGTAATTCTACCAATGCGCAGGTAAATAAATCGACAGGCATTTAGGTTAGCAAGTAATTGTCGGTAAAGGTACAGTAAAATGGGTACCATATACAATAAATTGCAGATATTGTACTGTTCACTGTGGCATTCAAATGCTAAACAAACGCTTAATTGAGCACTTGTAATTAAAGTAAAAATAAAAAATGTAAGTTAAATTTTAGGAGCAATGTCCGCATACTTTCTTGCTCTCACTAGACTGTGTAAATCGCTTTATTGCCGGTCAGGATTTTGTTAATTCCTGAAATAATAGAAATCTCACATAATTGAAAGTTGGTGCCCTAGAAAACCACAACTAGGTACGTAACGTAACCAAGTTTTGTTTTGCTTGAGTCAAGCAATATTCTAAATGCTACGACTTTTTTTATTTTGAATTAATTTTAACTTTAAATCCATTTATTGCAGGTCTCTCAAAATGCCCAGCAATGAACGGTTGATGGCTACAGAAAAGGAGCGGATTGCTGCAAGCCTTGTAGAACGTTTGGGTTTCTAATATTTAGCTAAAGAGCAGGGCGAGATCGAAGAACTTTCTCTTCATACGTGGAGACTCCCAACACCAAACAAAGGGAAGAAAAAAACGAGAAGAACCTTTTCAGCTCGTGCTATTCGAAATATATTAGGACAAGTCAATAAGCATCGGAACAGCGCTGCCATATTTGACGATGCTGGTATCGCTCCCGTGTCCAGGCAAACTGTTGCAATACCTTCAATGAATTGGCGAAGAAATGAAGCCTATCGTCAGGTCTACGTTGAATAATACTCAGAAAGAAAAACGCATTGCTTGGGCACAAAAATACATGAAAACCGACTTCCAAACTGTTCTAACTACGGATGAGGCTATAGCTACCCTTGATAGCCCCCAAGCGATGGCTAAAGCATGGAGTGCTCATGGAGCCCCTATTCCGCATCGATTGCGACGCCAACAAAGAGGTGGAGGTGTTAGGTTTTAGGACGGTATCATAGGTGACGAGCTTAGCGCACTTTTCCAAATGCCAGAGGTGTCAAACGTACGAGTCGTGATTACATAGAATTTCGATGTAAATGAGCATTTGCCACCATGGCTCGGTGACCTACCATTGTCGCGCCACCGTCATATGAATTTTATACACGATAATGCTTCATCCTATTCAGCGATGGTTACCATTTCATTCCTTGGAACTTGGGCATTAGAGGAGAGCGTGTAATGACCGCCTTGCTCTCGTGACCTTAGTCCCATCGAAGAGCTCTGGTCAGTTTTGAATTGGGGAGTTTATGAACGAGAAGTCTAGTTTACATGGAAACCAACTTCGGGTTGAAAATTAATGCTATTGCTGGTACCGTACCATATCATTGTCTCAAGTTCAACAACTGACTTCTCCAATAGAAAAAAGAAATATTTAGCGTAATTTCAAAGAACGGAAGTTATGTCAACGCATAACTGTTAAATTAATTCATTATGTTTATTTATATTGTTGCTGAGGGGTTCATTGTTCTAATTAAACATAATGATGATAATGAAACACTGTTTTATTACCCTATTGTACATTTTTCGCGACCTGTAGTAAAGCGATTGACAGTTGAAATGATTTAAAATACAGAGCTACTCATAACTATTAAAAAAATCATATGAGTTCAAGCGAAACGTGGTTAGTTGACGTACCTAGTTGTGGTTTTTCAGGGCACCAACCAACACTGACGTGAGATTTATGTTTTCTCAGAAATTAACAAAATCTTGACCAGCAGTAAAGCGACGGACGCAGTTTAGTCTTCACACTCTGCATACCTGGTAAACTGTCTGATGAGAATACCGTGGGGCGAAGCAAGTCTATTTATATGTGATTAATTTGTATTGATCTATCATGATAAAAATAGGTCCCTGCTTTCAATATTTACTCATAGAAATAATAAATGAAGGCCCTGCGTACAAATGTGGTGGGATTAAGCTCTGAAAACATGATTTCCTGCAAAGTCGCATCAAAACAAAAGCCATGAAATACATTAATATTAGGTCTAAGAAAGAACATGATTTCCACCAAGCTAAAAGCAGCATTGAACAATGACATGCTTCGAAAAGTAAAGGCTGGAGCTACAGTGTTTTCTTTTGGCTCCATCGAGAGACCAGAGCCATACATGCAGGAAAAAACACCTAAAGGCAATTTCACACCACTGTTTTTTGGTTCCCATATAAACCACTCAGTGTCTGGTTGCGCTACTTTGTATGTTTGAACAGCAGAAAAGTGCACAAATAGCCGTAACTTTACTGGCGACATTTACTATAGGCAAGCCCCTTACTGTAAGCAACTGTGACGGCTAATATAGTAAGTCTTTTGGTAAGCATAAAATCATGTTTACAAGGTCACACAAAATTTGGCCGCTGAGTAGTACGTAAGAACACCGTTAGACTGTCGTTTGACCCCCACCTTATCTATGATCCCCGAATTTCCATCTCTATGTGCTCTCACCTGCTTGGCCTATACGGAAGTCTCCTGTTTCAAATATATTTATGTCTTTAATCCTCTGATAATTTGGGTGGCCGACTGCAGCCATGCATTCCTCTGGGGCTAGAAGGCATCTGTCTGCAGCACGAACTAGTGTTTGTAGACTTCCCCGTTGGGGTGTACGGTCAGACTGACTTTAAATTCAGGTCGAACTGAGGTATAGCTACCGCGTAAAATTTAAAATAACGTAAAATGATAGACCTCCAAGTTTCAATAGTGAAAATCTCAATCGTTGGAAAAATCCCAAGTCATGACAGCCATAGTAAACGATAAAACTTCGTTAAGTATGCAGGTTGTAAATAAATATTTGTAATAATTATATATTTGTATTGGGGGACCACAGCGTTATAGTCTATCATCGAAGCGTTGCCACACAAATTGGAATCAGTCGCTCATTACCAATATATATCTATATCGCATTTTTTACCATTTGGTTGTATCAAGAATTGTAGCAATGCTCATAGAATTCAGTACCTCATTAGCAAACGCACATCTATATATTAAAGCTATATGAGGAGTAGGCATGTAGATGCTTTGAAAATAGTCCCGCATTCACGACTGAAATACGTCATTCTGTACTATATAGTAGCTTGCTTCCAGGAGGCGTGGGAATATGTACATATAATTCTGCTTGAGGCTCCATCCGTCCATCCATCCACGAGTCTGTACGTGAGGCTTTTCACTGTAAGATAGCGGCAGCTTCAACTTGCAAGAAGCTCTGATTTTCGCTGGAACTAAATTCAACAATAGTTGTTTTCTTTAGCGCTTCTTGGCTTTGGTTTTGTTTATCGACGGCAGAGATGTACAACTTTAGCCTGTCCACCAACAGTGATGCACGCTTCATATATTCTCGCGTCATAATTTTACGCTTCGTATGTACTCGTATGATACGGGTCTCAGATGTCAAAAACGGAGCTATCTCTTGCGTTTAGTAGCTCTTCTCATTCCAGCTTCCCAGTCGATGCACGAGTTTCTTTAACTTTCACTGGGCTGCAGGTATATTTAGAACGCAGGTTTCCAGTCTACGAACTTCTTAATGTGGGAGATAGTTCTGAAAGTCTTCTGGGTTCTTTATCTATATTTAACCCGAAGCTTTCGGACCATTAAACGTTGCCCGTCATCAGGGGAACAAAAATCAGCATCAGAGCTCAGAAAGTACACAAGAGTCGTATCCTGGCTACAGACTAAAAAAAACTTTATAAATATATTCATCATATTTTCGTTGCTCAATGTACTTCATTCTTCATCAGCTGCTTAATATATCTGATGTGGAGAATGCATCAGATCTCCTGCTATTTGCTGTGTGACGGTAAGCTCATCTTCCATCGTTCAGCCTTGAAGTGTCGGTAGTTAAAGGTTGATTGTTCTTTTTTTTTGTATTAAAAACCTAGAAGACTTTCAAAACTCTTTCAATATGAATGTGACTGGGTGTCATCATATATTCTAAGATGTACGTGAACTTCATATAAAAAGGAACCGTGCAGATATAACCGTAAATTTCATTGGAAAAATTCTTCTGAATTTCTGCTCATTTTCACTCGTTTATGAGTTGCACCACATGAAAAAAATTCGGCAAATGAGACAGCTCTGTCAAAGATAGGCAAACGGAAAAGAGATATCAAACAGCAATCCGCAATGTTTCACCTTAGCCGTTAGCTAGGCCTTCGGGACTTCTGTCTTCTGTGTCCACTTTGTTTCTTTCCGATTTCAACTCATTCTGATATTATTTTCGTCTGTTTTCCCTCTTCTTTTTCAATTTACTGTTCCCATGCGCGTTTATCCTGTGTGGAAACACCTTCGGGCATGGGTTCCCCGTGACTATCGACATACTATATCTTCATTCCTTTTCTACTCTTAGAAAAATTTAGTACTTATTTAGGGAGGCTTAAACTAACTTATATTACTACTACTACTACTACTACTACTACTACTACTACTACTACT
>LQNS02015105.1:13498678-13530124 GCA_001587735.2 Parhyale hawaiensis
CTACTACTACTACTACTACTACTACTACTACTACTACTACAAAAATGCTTTTGATAAATCGGTCAGTTCTGAACGCATTCACAGTAAGTAAGAAAGAAAATTCTAAGAAAATTCAACAGATTCCGTAGTTAAATGTGTGATATAAAATCATAAAGACCGAAGTGAAAACTGTTGAGAAAATGGATGCAAACGCGAATTGAATTTGAGAAATACAGTATAAAAAGTGAGTTGAAAAGATTGAAGAGCATTACGAACTGAATGTATGTACTTCAGAATCGAGAGGCCAAACAAAACATACACAAGAGGAAAGAAAACCCCAGGAACGAAATGCTGAATCCCGTGTGGTTACATGAGATGGCTGTATTGTGATCACAATGAAATAAGTGCGAATAGATACAAGAAAAACATTGCTTAAATTTTTTTTGTAGTTTCTTTGCATCATCTGCAAGCGTTAAGTTGTACGATTTACTTGGCGTTATTTTAGTCGGTACGAGTAAGGGTAGACGGACTACGATACGTCAGACGTAGTACGCCATCGGTTACGTGACGTGCTTTAGTTTAGACGGAGGGGGTTATGTTTGCAGATCTGGATGAGGTCAAACTAAGGAAGGTAGTAATAGCGTAGCTTAGGAATGGCGCATAATAGAAAATAAAGATGTTCATTAACCGTGGAATTTCCACGGGTTCCGCTGGTATGTACCTACATATCTGGGAAATCTCCTGCGTCTTTAGGAATTTAGAACTAGAGGTAAAAACAGGTTCTCATGCTTTATTACAAAAATTTTAGTAACAATTTTAGCAGTATCAGTTACACACAATTCGACGACGTGTATAACGGTTTTTTTTATATTTTGCTCTGACGGTACAATTTTGATCAAAAACTTGCTATTTTCATCGAACAGTTTTGCATTGTTCTTGCTAGTGTCTATTTTTCTCCGTATGTATATGGCGAGTACTAATGGAGAAGACGCTGCTAATAATGAGCGTCGATGAAAGTTTTGAAGTTGGTATTACTATGTTAAGCGTCAAAAAATTTGTGCAATTTCTTTACGTTTACCGACCTATTTCGGAGAGCTTTAGCTCTGGATTTAATTTCCCTTATCCATATGACCATCAGTGATTGCTGGCGGCAGCCGGGTAGAAAAATTCTTTGTTACTGTATTTGGCTTCCAATTTTCTAAAATATTTTTTTTTTCGTGGATGCAACTCGTCCGTAGGGCATTGCTTATGTTTTTACTTTCTGTGTTCATATGGCGAGTACTTATGGATGGGCAGCAGATGCTGATGGCAACCAAGAAGAATTTTGATGAGGTCATCAGCGCCTCTGAGGAGTAAAGTTGCTCATGAGTGTTGTTCTAATTTCCCAACATTTCACTAATTTCCTATGCAGATTTGGAGTCCTCAAGTCTGCCAGAAGATGAATTCGAAGAGGAGACTTGCTTGTGCTTTGAATGTCCAAAGTTGAGACGGAAAGTTGCGCCGTGTTCTCCAGACGGGAGCCTGGCATATTCAAATGAGACTCACAGCTCCGTGACTTTGGCAGTGGACCTTCGAGTCTCGAGTTGCCTAATAAATGGACACTGTGTCGTATGGCTGCTATATTAATGCATGGATATTTGTTTGTGCAGCCTTACTATGAAATGGACACTGTGTCGTATGGCTGCTATATTATTGCATGGACATATGCTTGTGCAGCCTTACTATGAAATGGACACTGTGTCCTATGGCTGCTATATTATTGCATGGATATATGCTTGTGCAGCCTTACTATGAAATGGACAGTGTCGTATGGCTGCTATATTATTGCATGGATATATGTTTGTGCAGCCTTACTATGAAATGGACACTGTGTCCTATGGCTGCTATATTATTGCATGGATATATGTTTGTGCAGCCTTGCTGTGACGTGGACTCTGTGTCGTATGGCTGCTATATTAATGCATGGATATATATTTGTGCGGCCTTACTATAATGTGGAGATTATGTAATAAGGAAATGTATCTATACAGATCTCCTGTTAAGCAGACACTGAGCCGTTTGGCTGTTATATTCTAGTGTGAATATATAGTTCAGCTTTACTGTTACTTGGACGATGTATTGTGGGACAATGCAGCTTTCTTTTCCGTGGGCAATTTTTTGTAGGGAAATATGCCCATGTAGGTCTTCGTTGTGTGGACGCTGTATAGTACAGTTGAGGTATAAATGCACTACAAGAAGACAAAAAGATGTAATTTCTTACTGTTTCAAAATCAACTTAAAATTAGTTTTCGGATCTGAAAATTATGTTGCTCATAATTTCATTGTAAACAAAATGAATGCAAAGGAGTCTTTCACTACGAAAACGTGCAAAAAATAGTTTTCCATTATGGAAGAGATACCTAAAGCTAGTTTTTCACTGTGTAAAAACAACATGGAAGCGAGACGTAACTGAGCAAAGTTAGAGGCAAGCTGTAGCTTTATCTTCGGAGAACATCGGCAGATCAGAAGGAATTTCCAGCACCAAAAACAGCGCAAGCTAACAAACGCAGCGGCCAGCGGGAGCTGAGGGGACAAAGAAGCAGCGGTCGGTAGGGGCACACACGGGGGTAAGCTGCCTAAGAAAGGGTCGGGGGCCTAAGAAAGATGGCTGCAAGTCTCTAGTCTTGGATGCTGAGGGTGGGGAGGGGGCGTGAGAGTAAAAACAAAATATTGGCGAGGGCAAGAGGGGAATGGGGGAAGAGGTGAGGGTTGTAGGTTGCCTCAAGATAATTGAGTTGACGGTGCTGGCTTTAAAACACACCATTGTTTAGGCTTTACCGAGGCCCGGGCCTCAATTATCGCCTTAACGCTACATCGCTCATCCACGGAGTGCTCCGAGGCGCCCCGCAACACCTCACCATCGCATTTCCGTCAAACTCTTCGCTAAAATATCTCTTTTCCGTCTATCAAATGAGGCCTTGGGCAAAAGAAGAAGCTTGCTGCTCGCGTAATTATTATTGATGCAACTCGTATATCTTTTCCACCGATAGAAATAGAAAGGGAAGGTGGTGGATAGCTGAGGGTTGCGCACGAGACTGCAGGGTAGACGCTTTGGATAAAGGAGAGACGCTTTAGCTGTCCGTTGGAGCGGAAGTGATAGCTGACGGTCCGACCGACACTGTGCGGGGACTTTTCGTTCGAACGCTACATGGTAAAATTGGGAAAGAATGGCAGACAAGGAACTGGAAATTGTAAAGGGAGGTGGCTTTGAGAAACGCCAGGTCATGGATGTTTTAGTCATAGAAAGATGTCGGGAGCGAGCAGTAATTGTACTACCCGAAATAAGTAATATCAGCCGAGTTAATATTAGTAATTCTATCGAAGGAAAGAAAGAGCACAGAGTCGTGCGAGAGCGTTGCAGCTCACTACAACCACTGTAAATTGTTGCTGGTAAGCAGTGTCTTCAGTAGGCATGAGCTTAGGTCTGAAACACCAGAAAAAGTTCTCCATTCCATCTACAATTGTTTATTACGATAGAAAGTGTTTCTTTACTCTACTTTCGATTAGCTAAAACAAAGTCTGAACAGCTCATGTTGAATTCAAACAAGCATGGGGTAAACAATGCATAACTCTCACACCAGAGTTCATATAAAGGCATAAGTATAATATATATTGACCGGTAAGGCATATCTCTTGAAGGTGACCTATACAGTATTATTGGTCCACCTTTTCAAATAACTCTGTGGTATCAACGATTGATATGGTGTATCGGGCCCGTTTGAGGACACACCGCAATTTTACTGAAGAAAAACACGTTTACGAAAACAATGGGCCGCAATGCAGTGTTGTTTGTAATGATAGTATTACCTGTCTACCCTTGTATCTAATATAATTCTAGTGGTAAGCTGTGCCCAGTGCACGCGTACCATGACCCTATAGGGTACCTAATAAAGTATTTTTATTTTCTTATTTCAAAATTATTATTGCTACATGTAGCGATACAGATCAAGAATGACGAAGAGCTAAGTGAATTTCAGAGACAGTTGCAGGATATTCTTCCGATTTCAATTGCACGAAAATAGATGGCTTCTGTAGTAACTGTTGATCTAAGAAGGCGATACGAGGACTTCTTGCACAGGTATCGGAAATTTAACCGAAAACCTGCAAATGAATTTCAAGGTTCAGTATATTGTATAAATATTAGTAGAATCCATGCGAAACTGCATGAGTAATATACCTATATGTTTGATATTCAGTTGTAGAAATCACTGGGAATATCTGGAGGTATTTCAACAGAAGATCGGTAATTTAGCCGAGAACCTGCAAAGGAATTTGGTAACTGCATTAATGTTCGGGAATTGCCGGAGGAAGCAGAGCGGTAGCAGCTGCAAATCCTGATGGATTGAGAGGAATCTGCATTGGGAGCTCCAGGCCGCCTGTGAGGAAGACTCCTTGGAGGCAATGGCCTAACTCTCAGTTCGGTGTAGAGCTCCAGCATCCAGCCCCGTACACAGCAGCCCTACAGCTCTGTGTGATTAGATTGGTTAGCGAGCTCCGACTCAAGCTTGGCTACGGTTACAGGACGCGGTGCAGACATTGTATTGCACGATAAAAATGGTGACTAAATCTTTGCTCAGATAACGGGATGCCAGCGTTGATACTGGAATTTTTCGGCATGAAGAGGTGACTCAAGAATAGCTGGGGCAATAGAATGCAAGGGCCGATATTGTTGTTTTCAGATCTAAAAATGATTACGCAAGTTTAGCTGTCGCATCAGAATGTAGGGGACGACATTGCTTTGCGATCGAAATAGGTTGACTCAAGCTTAGCCATCGTACCAGACTGTAAACGACGATATTATTTTGCAATTTGAAAAGTTAATTCAAGCTTAGCCATTGCGCCAGAACGTAAGGGACGACATTATTTTGCAATTTTAAAACGTTAATGAAAGCTTAGCCATTGCGCCAGAATACAGGAGCCGACCTTATGATAAGATCTAAAACTGATGACTAAAGTACGTCATAACCGTGGCAACGATGCCGCGCAGAACACATTGCACTTCGGCATAAAATTAATTACTTAAGTTCGGTCACAGCAGCAGGATGCTAAGTGACATTGGTTAATTATATAACATAATGACTTAACTCTTCACTTCCCAGCTTCCTTCGAGTAAGATATTTCAGACGACGATATTCTTGCACCTGCGCCACTCAAGGCCAGCGCCCCTCATCGTATAACGTACGTTCATAAGTGCACTGGCCAGCGACTTTCACTGTTGAGCATTTGCCCATAAGTTGACAAGCGATTGTGTAGTGCAGTGTAACCCCCGATATTAGACACACAATTTATTGTTCTCAGATTACAAAGCAAATTCTTGACAAGACACTCAACAAATCAACATTAAAACCGGGAACACATCCAACTCAAAGTGACGAAACACTTGTGGGACACCTAAAATAGAAAAATAAAGTCAGTGATGTCATAGTCTAAAACATAGAGAATGAAAACTATTGCACTAAATAGACTAGTTGGATTCAATGTCATTGGCTAACAAGCACTATAGTTACATAACAATAATTAAATTTCATAGCGTTTCAACACATCTATTATAAAACCTTTGATAAATTCCATCATCAGATCATTGTGTTACACTCACTGCTATGCATCAATTGGCGCATACTTACTAAGGCAAAAGTTTCTAAAGAGCCTTTTAAATGACAAATGCGACATTGGTAGCACTAATGCTTCCGGTAGTTCATTATATGCCTTTGCACACTGGAATATGGCGAAACGCCTTTCAACCTCAAGACGAATGTCTGGTAATTTAAGTCTAGTATTTCGTGTGCCATAACTATGTGTTGGCACCAGTGAGCTAAAATGAGTTTGAAAATACGAATTTTCTCCTGACATGGCCATTCTTGAAACCACTAATGAATGTTGGCATTTCATAATGAAGCCTGTACGTGATAACAGGACGTAGGACAGCACAGTTTCATACACTGCTAAAAATAGTGATTCAAGCATGGTAAATGTAGCTGCTCACAGACGCTGACTTTTTCAAGGTAAATGAATAGTTCAAGCTTGGCTATGGTCAGGGGCACTGATGATAGCGTTTTTATACCAAGAATTTACAAGTAAGTTTTTCTAGTTGCCAATGACTTCCGTTTTAAACTGGTCCCATTCGTGCTTGATGGCATCCCTTATGACAACAAATTCAGAAGCGCTCGTCTCTCAGCAGAGAATATCCCATGGTATTACTTTGTATTCAGTGACACGCGCAGGAGCCACTCATGACCTTTGTTGCTTCTTCTCAAGCATTTCCGAAAGGGGAAGACCTGTGTTCATGACCCTTATAGTCGCATTCACTTCGTTGAAAAGATTTGAAGTTAAAGAAGCGGCACGACTAACATTTTTTCGCCAAAATTAAACAACGAGAAGACGTTTCACTTCCAAGTGCATATATAAGCAAATATATGTTTTCCTCAGCGCGCAGTGCAGATCAATGCTTTTATATTTGCGCATCAACACTCAGAGTTCGGGTGAATGTCATAACAGTTTCAAGCAAAAAACAGCTTATGTTGGACTCGGCATCAACGCCAATGGATGACAGAACCACTCATGTTCAGCGCCATCCCTTTTGTAGAGAAACTTTCTACCTTAGATATTAAGAGGGTATCAGGTTGTAATTGGGACAGTAGTCGAGTTTTTGCTTAGTGTTCCCTATCAAATGAAATAAGTAACTACCACTACTGTAAAGTTCGAAAGGTCTGGATCAAATTTCTACAGCTGTTTAAATGTATGCTGGACATTCAATGAACAGCGCAGTTTTCAGATTCATTCTGTGCATCGTAGTGCCTGCGAAGATTTTTTTTTTTACCTTTAGAGTTCTATTACTGAACTGCTTCCCGACTGACGTCGAAAAATATTATTTCGCTTTAATTTTAAGTGCCTCAGAATACGATGAAACACTTTGAACTCTTCATAAAGAAGAGTCTGTTGAGAAATTTCAGGTTTCCGACAAGCTATGATTGCATAAAATTAGTTTAAATGAGTAATAATCTTGACGATGACGTGCGTTTGAGCAAGCCATTATTATGGCGTCAATCTTCAAGCCCAACAGTGACCGAACTCTGCTAAAACAAATTTTAGTCCTGTTCATTAAAGTGTTTTTGTACACGAATTCATCAGCTAGTTGTTCTCAGTCTGAAGTCTACATGTCTGGTCTGGACTTGTTATTGGGAGCCATTAACTCTTTCATTGATCTATCTCTCGACTAACCTTTGGTAGTCTTTAGTTTTTGGGTTGATTCGACTTTCAACAGAACTTGTCTAGTCCTCATTCCTCGTGTGCTGGATCAATCTCTAGTCCTCAACGTCCGATTGAGTCAGGAGCAATCTTCAACAGGCTTCAGTCCTTTACGTTGATGTGTGCGTTCACTAACCTTCAGCATCCTTCAGTCTCAGCTGCCGAGTGTCTCCTGACAAACCTCCCCTCATTGTAAAGGTGCTGGACTGCGTTCGACACTCCTGGCACTCGATTGCGATTCAATCTGACCGAGGAAGGGCTCCCAAATTCCACTTAGCTCCATCTGTCAATCCACCTGTCCTTTCATCGTCTACCACCCGTCTGCCGATGCTTTAATTTAACTTTAATGCCAGGAAAAGCTGGAATTAAAAATATAAGTCCTCAGGGACGGAAGACATTTCCATGCTTATTCAGTCGCACAGTGGCAGAAGCGGCAGCCGATTATTGCGTCATATCAATGTCTCAAAATTAGTCAATTTTGCTTTTATACGCAAAATATACTTTAGATGTAAAAACAACTGCTGCGCCAATGAAGAGAATATTTTCGCTATGATAACATAAGTTTTGACTGCCAAATATCCTATTCAGAATTACTGTTTGGGTTTAGAAACAAAATGCAGGAAACAGTTCGATACTTTAGCTCCTTGCAATAAAAAAAAATACTTGTGTATGTGTAAAGTAGGTATTCACAAATTCGTTATCAGGAGCATGTAGCACTGCAATGTGAGCACTAAATTATACTGCATAGAATTTTGGAAATCCTGAAGTAGGGGCTTTAGCTTTTTGGGGGCCTTAACCTCACTTTCAGTTCTGGTGCATTCGTTTTCAGTAACCTGAGTATGCTTCGGATTTAAAGTAAAAAACACTTAGAAGTGGAGGAGTTGAAAGTGAAGTTACACACTGAGCGCATTTGCGTAACATGGGAACGAAAATGAAGCGGTTCACCTGAACTTTAAAAAGAGAATGGAATCTATTCTTTTTCCTATAGGGCATTTGCCTGAGCATCCATCCCTCTGACCAGCGACGCTTAACCATGCATGGCCTGTTATATCGGGCCTATTGCGCCATTTGCTTGAAGAGAATGACCAATTACTCTCAAATAAACATGACGCCAGCAATAGCTAGACATATTTTCTGTCGCTTACATGCAAAGAACAGCAATCGGGCCCGAGAAAAGTGTTCCTTAAAGAGACAGCTGTCGCCGCTTTAAGTGTACCATTGGAGGCTATGGTAGCGTAGGATACGACCGTCGCAATAGTGTCAGTGTCAGAGACGATATATAAGTGAACACCGATCGCATCAAGCGCTGCCTCATTTCAGGAACTTTTCTGTCTTTTCCCGTAGCTTTAGCATTGGTAAGCTCTAGCTCGAGTTGAGAATGCCCTCGCGAATAGCTGCTCTCGAACTGAGAGCAATAAATATCCTGTAAGTTGCATTGCCTCTCCGTTATTACGATCACTTCGAAGAATATTAAAGGGAGTATTATTTACACTGCAGGAGCGAAGAGTTCATAAAAGAAGTCTGCACTCGGGCCTTTGAAGATAAAACAAGCCTTTGTGATCTTCTGAATCATTCAGAGCTTGTCTCTCCAACGCGCATTGATGAATGCCAAACATAGCTGTATTGACAGCTGCTCGTGTTAGTCAGGTGTTCAAACTGGGCTATACCGACCTTTTTAAGGGGCCAAAGGTAATAGCTTGTTTATGAAATGTACGCTAATACACAAATTAGATTGACAGTATTGATTGCTAGAATGACAAATTTAAAAATTCCTTAACTAATTCTCGAAAAAATAAAGGTATAAATATATAAGAGATTCATCACTGGAGGGAGAGAGAGTGTTGGAAATGGTGTTCGGAAAACAGCAACGTCATTGGAAGTGCCGCATTTTACTGTACTGATACTACCTCTAGGTCTCAAAAATTAATAGAAGTTATAACAACTGTAGCAAGAGCAAGATATGAATAATCTTCCATAACGTAATGTTCTTTATGTACAATAGTAGAAATGGGTGAGACTGTATGATTCCACGTACTAGTAGAAACAAATGACGTGTCACTTATATTACGAGTGCATAATTTCTATTGTCGATCTCCTTTAATTATATATCATTTTTAAATATAAACAACATGCACAGAGCCTTTGGCACATCTCAACAAAGTCAATAATTGAAAATATTGTGCAACCTTCTCTTGCAGACGTACGACAACACGAGATATCTTGGAAAGTCCAAAGTTATAGGAAATAGACAGTGCAATAGACTATTAAAAACCCAACCTACGAAGGCCTAAGGTCCGTTCCCCAACTATTTCGACTCGTCGTTGTGACGTGATTTGGCTACATGCGGTCACGGCTAAGTTTTTTTTTTTTTTTTTAGTCCCAGTGAGTCCTCCCGTTACACTCTTGGCTTCCTGAGCCTATCGGACCAAAATTGATTAGATACGAAAAGTAAGATAACTACACAAGGATGCAAATCATTAGGCAAGATTAGGGGGACGAGGCTGAGTTTTCTCCAAATTGAAGTTATTAAAAATGTTGAGCACAAGTTAACTGAGGCTAGGTCCCGCTAGATTAGGTTAGGTTGGATAAGGTTAGGTTTGACGAGGTTAGGTTAAACCAGGATGGGTAAAGTTGGTTTAGGAGAAGCTAGGTAATATCAGGTCAGAAGAGGTTGGGTTTCGTTGAGATGTGGTTAAATTAGGCTAGGTTCGTTTAGAAAAAGCTAAATTAGGTTAGGCTTGATTTTGTTAGGTTAGGGTAGGTAAAGGTCGTACAGTATATTTTAACTTATATCAATATAGCTTGCTTCAAAATAACTATGTACGAGTTATAAATGCATATTAGGTGATAGGCGGGGCTTTTTTCCTACCGGAGCCTCTTTCCTGCATGGCTTTTTCCTACCGGGGCTCTTTTCCTCTCGGGGCTTTTTTCCAATACCCAACCTCACAGTCCACCTAAATTAAAAATACTTTCAGTTTTTTGCCGACTGTAAATACCAAGGCTGCCAGTAAAGTTTTTTTCAAATTCCCCAAATGGAGTCTGAAATTTCCCCAGATCTGTCATTAAATAATTACTTTTCTGTAAAGTACGAATCACGTTTTATTGCAAGTTTATTTTTTGAAAGTGATTCTAGTTTAAAGACATAATTCCAAAGTGCAATTGAATACTAAAGTGATATTCAATAAATTGTGACACGCGCTCTAATTTTTTATTCCCGTCTCTTATGGGTTCTTCAATTTAATACTGCAACACTTATAGTAGCTCTTGCCATTTTCAACTTGATCTTTCTCCAGTCAGTTTTTTAACAATTTGGCTGCAACTCTGCCACATGTGATGGACAATGATCAATTTGCGCATCATGGCCCTTTAGAACCACCAACATCCTTGATATTTGTATCGTGAATATTTAGAAGTAAAGGTTATAACATTAAACCTGTCACTATCATCCTTTTCTCCGTGCTCTGTTAAGCGCATAGAATGATATATATTCGTACGATAGGATAAATATGATTTTATGAAAATCTCATATTTATAAGCGTGTACCATACATAGCGCGCGTTGCAGTTAAAGTGTTAATGAAGGATCTTTCAATCACTTATCCACGAACTTACAACTGCGATGATTTGCGCTGTGGCTCTGACTTAGAATTTATTTTACACTTTTTTAACCTATCCTAGTTCTTAAACGTACCTCGTCTAACCCTATTATTACATAACGCACTTCACTTAACCAAAACATACCTCGTCAAAAACAAAAATGCCTAATATTGATGACTATAGACGTCGTTCAAACCATTATCGCTGTAAGTCACTTCAATTATGGCGAAAAGTTCAACTATACTACTGTTTCTTAATTGGGTCCGTGGGCTTGAATAAACAACAAGTGAAGTGAATCAGCTTTAAGCAGCACTAGCTGGTGCTTTCAACAACACAAAGTGGCAGCCAAACGACGGTGGAACGAAACTTGCTACCAGTAACGAAAATATACCTTGTTTACTTTACCTTGTTTCAGATTAGGTGAAGTGTTTCCTAACAAATATTTCACTGTTTTATTAATGCTATTAACAGTTAAAGATACTATCAATAATGTCCTTAGGGTGATTTTAAATCTAAAAAGAAACGAATACAATGCCCCGCTAATGTCTGTGAATGCAATGTTCACAAAACTGTCTTTACTTAAGTTTGACGATGTGTATGAGTATTTTCTTGTCCTATTTATCAGAAGTCTTATGTTTGATATTCCGGACCTTTTTGTGAAGTATTATGGTCATATTGTGCCGGATCATTCCCAAAACACTCGTAACCAAAGACTAAATTTTCGACCTGTTAGACTCGAGCTACAAAAAAGAATGGTTGTCTTTCAGAGTGTTAACTCGTGCAACTCGCTACCCAGCTGTCTTACCCTACCCATGAGTAATGCTGAGTTCAAATCAAATTACAAATATTATGTTTTAAGTCGATACAGCGAATAAGGTATTTTATGACACGTAGTTTGCATTTTTTATACTGTGACCGTTCTTTCTTGTTGCTCAGATGCACTGCTTACCTACGGTTAGTTGAATAGACCAGCATTTTATGCCAGAATCATCAATTTTGTGCAATATTATTGCGATTAAGATGTGTAGAAATTGTGGAGTAGTGCAATATGGTAATAATGGATTTCAGTTGCAGAAGCAAACGTTCAACTCTGATTGTTAGCCTAACATGTTTGATATTTACCTAACTATCAGCACTACGAATGCCTTAATAACCACCAGTTGCATTTTTACTGAGAAGAAAATACCGATAGCTTAGGTCCTAGAAGTTAATGTAAGCGTTCCATCGAAATTGCCTTCCCTTCAAGGTACGTCTGTAGGCTTGTCTAAGTTTTTTCGTATGAAGGCTACAAATTGAGCTGTACTACGTTGAAAATATTAGAATCAACGATGTATAGACCACATGTGGCGTATATCCCATAAGCGATTGTTACGCTTTTCGTTGGATATGTTCTCAATTTTAATTGTAGTTACTTGTAAGTTTTAGAGAATAATTGTAATTTTCTTGAGAACAATAAAGGTTTAGAGGCTAAAGGTTTAATATATGAAACAATTTTGAGAATATTGCTTGGGAAACTTGACTAAACTTGCCTGTTAATTCACCAGATCTGGGGAAAATTCCCAAAATGTGGCAGTCCTGATAAATATCATGTATATAATAGAACTCTCCAAGAAAAGATCACTCAAGTCAAAAGGATATGATGTCACGGCCGAACTTCTATTCGGAGAACGACGTATGAAAATGTTCTATAAAGAAATAATTGTCTTTCAATGTCTGTATTTTGTATTGAAGTATGACAACCACAAAACTAAAGCAGTGAGCAAGTGAAAACAGTGGGTGAATTAAACACGCTTTCATTCTCGTAAGGTATGCCTGTATGACCAGCAGTAAGAAGTATTGGTATGTACATTAGTATTATACTTATAACGTACACGCTGCTCGGCTAGCGTAATTTATGTCTGTCTTTTAGTATTTTACTCTAAAGCTACACCTGTATGATCAACAGGAACATACCTTCATATAATATTCGTATGTTGGTATTATACCTGCAGGAGCAAATATTGGTGCCTCCGACCATAACTGCGTTTCTTCCCCCTCTCCACCACTCCCTCTGCCTGTGTCGGCGTGACCCCAAATTACGGACTTATCAGCTCTTCCCGTCCGTTGAGCACAGCTTTGTGCCTCACTGACTTCGGGCCGACATTAGTGGAGAAGTCAGGCTCGGGCCGATAGCCTTCGACGTCACCGGTACAGTGCTTGAGCCTGCGTCTCTGGACCGGAACTCCTGTAGAGACGCAGCTCCTTGTGTATCCATAGTGACTTGGAAACTGTTGCATTTGTGCTCTGGGATGATAATCCCCACACTTCTATGCGGAGCTGCAGACTCATGAAAGTTTTACCATGAGAAGAAGGATCTTCATCGACGCTGAGATCTTGGCCACCGCAGTTACAGTATTTTCTGAGGCAATTATTCTTGTAGTCTTGCGATGAGATCCAACGCCATGGGGTTGTACGCTGGGATTTAAATTTTTGCAGTAGTACTCTGAGGTTATAATTCTAGTAGCAGTACTCTGAGATGAACAAAAATGTAGTTCTACATGGAGTGGAGAACCGCTAGTTATGCACTGAAATAAACAGGTACAGTTCAAGTGACAGGTATAGGCAAACTCAGTGTTAAGCCTGTAAAAATAATGATGCAGACCGATTCCTTATGCATACGGATTTTCTTTTAGTTTTGTACAGACAAGAATGTAGGTTTACTTTGGAGTAGAGGCTAATGCGGTCGTAATTATGAAAAGAGAAGTTCTTAGTTTCAATTGTGGATATGTGTAGACGAATATAACTGCATGATACACAATCGAATGCCATTTTAGTGGTGCAATTTCAAAAGCTTTTGCAGTAAAATCCCTGATGCACTACAACAGCGCTCGCCATTGCAGTACTCCACATTGCCATCTCTGACGTGCTAAGTATGCTACAACGCTTAGTTCATCCAAATTCCAACATATCTCACTCTCGTCTCTAGCTCCCGTTCTCCGGATGTTTCTATGTACAACATCACACTGAGACTCTTGCTCCTTAGCTTCATCTCCCCATCTGTTTTTCGTTTAGCTTCCTTCTGTCGCACAAAACTACCTACAATTTCGCGTAGTTTCTTCTTCCGACTTTCATTTGAGTCCAAGAATGCTTCTATCCACAACCTCGCTCAGCCTCTCATTTCAGTCTTCAAGCTGTCGTTCTCCCCAACCTTGTTCAACCTCTTGCTCCCGCTCCTCGGCTTGCTTCATCCACATCATCGCTCAGTATCTTGCTCCCGCTCTTCGGCTTGCTTCATCCACATCATCGCTCAGCCTCTTGCTCCCGCTCTTCGGCTTGCTTCATCCACATTATCTACAGCCACTTGCTCCCATACCTTGGCTGGTTTTATCCACAATTTCAGTCAACCACTCGCTCCTCTCCTTGAGCTGCTTCTATCTACATCCTCACGCAGCCTCTTGTTCTCGTCCTTCGGCTGCCTCTATCGAGAGTCGACGGAGGCCTCTTTTCATGCCGTCAGTCTGACCAGAGCATCGCATTGTTTCGCTCCAAGCAGCGGCCGATACTCATTGTACTCATTGTTCCCATGCATCTCTGTAGACCAGCCGCTCTGTCTTGTTGTCTAATGCTCGGTTTCCACTGATTTTCCGACCACCTTGTGCCAACAACTCCGCCTCAGTCTTGAGATGCGATGCATTCTCAAGGATTTTCTGGGCGCCTCGGACTTGTGTTCTACGCAACCGTTCGCTTACTTATTATAGTTATTAAATACTACTGTTTCAGTGTTAAACAAATCCATTTCTGCTGAAATCATAGCCACTCAGTTTCCGACACTTCGGGTGTTGTGGTGGGTCCAGAGATTTTGTTGTCGTTTCGTTCTTGGACATTTCTGGAAAGTGACGCAGGCAGGGGAAATACCAGGTGACCACGAGGAAAAGCGGAGGAAACCAGTGTTTTGTTGAAGTAATTATTTTCTGCCGTCATTTCATGTGGGCTCGGGCTAATTACTTAATTGAAATAATTAGCGAGATCTGTGAAACTTGTACGCTTTGAGGCGATATAACTGCCCTACGGTGCTTGAATGAGACTCGCCATATCAGCTGTTTTGGTGACTTCGTCCTTTCTTGTAATTTCTGAACTTCCTTCAGTCATCCGGAGAGATTAAAAATTTCCCCCATTGTGCCCTTGCCGTCATCATGGATATATACTTTGAATGAAAAGAGTGACAAACAGTACATGTAAGTCAGTTACCTATTACGTTTTAACGCGTGCAAGTAGACTATTATGGAGTGCGAACGCTTTAGCTAGAAGACAAGCTGCTCTACTAGAGCGAGTCAATGCTCTAGCTTAGCAGAGACAACAAGCAGCGAAATCGCTGACTCAGCGGTTCTCTAACGGCCTTCGTTAACGCGGTGATAACGCCATCGCCATAACACTTGGCCAGCCTCCAGAGCAGCTCTGTCTTCGTCACTAATTTCTGTTTTGCTGACCGGCAAATAAAGTTTATGTTGTAGTTGATTGTGGCGATATAATCTGCAGCAAATAGACTGGAAACACGGCGAACTTGGTGTCAATTTGCTTCCGAATTGCACCTTTAACAGATGACATGTCAGGAATACAGGCTTTAGAATTGTAGTACAGTATACGAGTGTTTTAACATGTTGGTTGTAGAAGGCAGTAATATGTCAGCACGTAGATAGCAAGTGAGAGTGATTTTGCTCAAAAAACGGTGGCAGGCTTACGATTAAAGGTCAACATAAAGGTAGTATATGATGAGTCTTCCTGTGACAAGGTAGTATAGGACACTGAATAATGAGAATGAGAGCATGGTACATATTTTACCCACTATTAAGTAAACATATGACCGCGATTGTCTTAACTCAAGCGGTCATGATAATCACTTTGGTTACCAGACTCTATTTAGTATGTAACAACGATTTTATAGACAAAGAAATGAACAGTTCTTTGTGACATATAAATACTGAAATGAATTAGGTGAAACGAGGTGTTTATTTAAATTTTTGTACCGTCAATACAAAAAGGAAAAATTTAAATACCATATTTATGCGGATAAGAAGTTGCCGGGACGCTGGGCATAGATAGGTTAAATTATCACAGTCATATTTTCCTTCTACTCAAGATTATTCCCACATGGAAGTTTTCCACGCACTCCCAAATTGAATTATTTGCCATCGACGTCCACACTGAAAAGCAGCACTGCATGAGTTGGCTGCTGGGAAGCGACTTGCCGCCCTCCGTAGTCCAGTGAAAAATGTTGCTAGCAATAATTTGAAGTTTGGATCTGTCAGGAGCACATGCGTGCTGCTGAGATGTTTGCTCACACTCCTGTTTATGCGATGTTAATTCATTTACAACCTCGAACGAGGGACACCATTCTAAGACCCGAACTTGTCGCCACCATCAATTACGTGCCATGATTATTATTCCAGGACGTTGGTGGTTGGAATTTGGGCGTAAACATCTACGGGAGCGGTAACAGTACAAGCTAGATACGAACGTTGGAATTTTGGTTTTTGGTCTTTAGAAAGGTAATCCTTCTAATGTCCTCAAAGTTGAAATTTTCCTGAAATTTGCAGTTTGTCAAGGGACACGAACGTCTTTTTAGCTGCTTAAGGGTAAATATTTTTTTGCATCAACATCACGGCCAAAATTCGAGGCATGCAGGAGTACGATTACCGCAAACGACTCAGCTGTCTCCACTTGTATTCAATACAGCGCAGATTCGAACGATTTACTATCATATATGTTTGGAAAATTCTGGAACGTAGCACTGTGAATGTGAATGAGCGGATTGTCGCCAGACACTCGGAAAGAACTGGAAGGACCTGTGATATCCTTATCCCACGCAGAGATGGTGGAAAAGCTGTGGCCACAAAATATTCTAATAGCTTCGCTGTACGAGGAGCAAGATTGTTTAACAAAATGCCTCGGCATATTCGAAACGCCACTGATATCAAAACTGTAGAGTTCAAAAATTTGCTGCATTCCCATTTAAGAAGAATACCAGATAGACCAGCGGTCAGCGGTTACGTGCACTGTGGAGATAATTCGCTGCTGGCTCTCTCTTTGGTTTCAAACTGCGGCACAACAGAAAACACCCAGCAGAGTGACTCCACACAAGTGAGGTGATGTGAGAAACGTCACCTGGACTTCTTCCGAAGACTCTTACGGTAACTCAAGGTACATTAGAATTAAGTTAAGATTTTCATCTAAATAGCAATAAAGGAGCAACAGTGTCCATTTGGCAACATAATTGTCCAGGTGCGAACTCTTTAACAATGCGAGCGAAATACAGTAGCTGTCTTCAGTTGTGTGCAACACGACGTAGTTTCGAGTGCTTCACTATTTGGAAAATCCTGGAACATATCACAGTGAGTGTTAATGAACGGAATGTCGCACACATTCAGAATAGACTAGAAGGACTTTTGAGGTACGCCTTTCAATTGTAATGGTGGCAAAGCAGTGACGACAAAATATTCCACTGGCTTCACTGTACGAGAAGAAAGGCTGTTTAATAAAATGCTGCGGCACATTGTATATCTTATTGATATGAAAGTCATAAGATTTAAATATTTGTTGGATTCTTATACAAATGCCACATAGACCAGCGGTCAGCGATTACGTACACTGTGGAGATAATTCACTGCTGATTCTTCCTCTACCCGCGAAGTGCAAATCTTACGTAAGAAAACCAACATCGTGCAGGACGTTAGCTGGACCTCGTCCGAAGACGCTCAAGGTACTCAGTTAAGTTAAATGTTCTAGCAATAGCACACTTCGTAAGAAGGACCGAGGCCTTCTTTGGTAGTTAGGGTAATGCGCCAACGAATTAACGTTCAAGGGAACCAATCAGTGTTCCATTACGATATTACGGACAAACCTCTTTCACTGAAGGTATTTTTCAACACGCGTATCACACTGGGTTATTTTTTTACTTGTATAATTGAATCTATGCATAAATGTTCATGCATGAGACATTGGAATACTTCTTTAAAAACTAAAAATGACAACCAATTATCCTTTCATTAGGCGCAGAACCAACTTCTGGTTCGTTCTATAGTAAGTTCGCATGGGAAGTTAATGGTAAACTTCAGTTACTGTTTCGAAGTTGCTGAATTCAGTTACTTTATAGTGATCCTAAACTGTTTTTCCAGTGCGCCTATCGCCATTATACCAGAGGTAGTTAAGCTGGGATAATAATAAGAGTAATTTTTGCTTTAAACTGCAATTCTTAAAAAAAACATAACTTAGTGCTGAGAGCAGCAGGATATGCAATAAAAAGATGATAAAATTAAAAACTTCTATGTGTTTCTGAAGTCTTCCAATGTAGACTTACGTGCTCTGCATGCTGCATGGACATCATATGTACATATATTAAGTAAAGTCTATGACCTTTAATAGAAAGCGGTAAGCGTCGCAAGTTAAATCATCGTTGTAGTGGGACAGGCACACTACAGTACTTCGATTACTGCAAACCTTCTTTTTAGCTGTCTCAGCACTGGCCTTGTACGCCGTGTTGCGTATGAGGCCCTTGGTTCGAATCTCAGCGGGCTCCGAATATATATGTATAGCTAGTGGAGCGTTTAACTGTAACAGTTTTTAACTCAATGAGGCAATAAGCATATTTACCCCAATAGTTGTAACGGGGAAAAATTACACTTAACGGCGTGATAAAATCTACAGACTCTGCTATGTCGTTTTTCTATCGAAAAACTGAAAATGGTGGCGTTTGTACAGTTTGGAGAGGCGAAGTTACGTTCAACTAACGTTCTAATAAATTTTTATTGAAAGGTTTTTCATTTAGAACGTTAGGGAACCATTCGTTTCTGTTTTAATCTTTTTTTATTTTTCGTTAGCTTAGGTTAGGTTAGGATAAGCATACACTATTTCGGGTAGGTTAGTTTATTATAAGCCGATTACACTCAACCCCTTCATTAGGCATAAAAACTACACCTAAGACCCTCTTTAGACAAATTACACCTAAATAAAAATACCCTTAAAGCCCTATTTAAGACTAATAACACCTAAACCCGCATGTAAGCCGATTGCACTTGAACCCCTTATAAGCTATAAAAAAGTACCCCTAAGGCCCTAACAAGAGGCCAGTTACACTTAAACCCTTCGATCGCTATACACATATATAGGATAGCCTTCTGTGTTTTTAGTTTTATTTGACCCCTATATATACATGTATCAGATTATATTTGTTCCACTTGCTCCTGAAATTATTCAGAAATGAAACTCACAATTTTCCATGTTTTGAGTACTTGACGTCCTGTGTTCGAATGTCGTGAGCTCTCCTCTCTTTCGCTCTCCTTCCCCCGCTTCATTCTACAGAAACTCCTATATTAAATCTATAAGCCTATGGAAAGCATGATAAGTCCAAACGCTGCATAATAAGTCATTTCGGCTGCACATGGCAGATGAAGAATCGCCTCTGAATGATATAGAACTCTCGCACTTTCACATCGTTCTCCCTGCCACTTCCGACATATTTTATGCGATTACAACATTAGAAATGCAGGGACCAACGGTGGGGGGTTTTTCTCTCAGTAACTTCGAACTGTAGATGAGTTCCTATCATATTGCTGACTATGGAAGTGATAGAATTATTCGCGGCTGAATTTGAAATTTAAATGCAATATAGGAAGAAAGCTGCATCACTTACGGCTTTTTGGGGACTGTCTCTAGCGCCGATAGAAAGTTCAGATTCTTTCAAAAAACTCGTGAAATAATTTGGATGGTTTAAAAATTGGACGGACGGTCGCTGGCGAGATTCTCTGAGGGATTATTTTAATTTCTTCTGATGCGTCGACAATCCAAGCGTTTTTAAACGGCATGAAAGCGAGCGTGAGACGGGAATTAGTTTCACATAAAAAGCCTCACTGATTTTTCTCTTTTTACGGCGACAGTTTCAATGAAACACGACCTGAGACTCGGAAAAATGAGACAGAAGTCCCGACGTCAGTTCCGATGCTGGAATTTCTGGACCGCGCTCCGCACCATCAATGGAAATGAAAAATTAAATGGTAGCGTAGAGAAAGGAACCATTGTAACTTCCTCTATCCTTTTTTTAATTCCCATTCATAGAAATGCGATGAATTGTCACGAGAGGAAATGTCTGCTTGCGTTCTTTTGTGTTGGGGCAAACCTAGGCCTTGCGTGTCTAAGGAAACTCGCCTTGTCATAAAGTTGTAAAGCCATTTTATACAAAATGTGCGTAGGAGCCTCGCCTATAGAAAGAGTGAAGGAGGGCAAGTCAAAACGGGAGTTTCCGCTGGAACCGTGGAGTAAACTTGCTTTGTAAAGCCGGGTTCACCCATGAGTGTCTCACTTTCCATAGGTAGTGCATTCCGTATGAATGTTGTAGCGGGGGGGCAACGCTAATATTATCATTGAACTACATGTATTTGGATAAAAACAACAGATAGGACTAGATATCAATACTCTATTCAAAAAATTATAAAACTGAAAGAATCAGCGAATCAAATGTTTTTATTTTCTACAATAGGCTATGAAGCGAACAAAACGGGAGCGATAACACCATACTCTTTATTCATTAAACTAGAAAAAGAATAACTATTTTGAAAAATGGAAAGGCAAGCGAAGCAACAGATCGCTAACAAACACATTAAAAGTATATAATTACTGGAATGGTAAATGACTAGAAACTTTATCAACAGTTCATCAGTATTACTAGGTAAAGGGAGCAACTATCACAGAGCTAAAGCTTTAATTTCACATTACTCTTCAAACTTCTGCAACTGTCGTTACTTGTATCAAGCAGACCTAGTCTTGATCAGCTCCAAGAAATTTTACATTAGCCAAAGCCATTTCTGCATCAGTAAATTAGCACACTGAAATTTGTTGATTTATCTCTGTACCGTAGCAATATCTATAATTTCTGAAGCAACGTCCAAAAACAGGTTGGTAAACTTCATCAACCTTAGTTCTAGATGGTTCACTGAATTTTCAGTGATTTGGTGAGATCCGTGGAGTTAATATCAGCAAAAGTAGGCAATGGCCAGGGTCGTCCAACGACATGCGCATAAAATTTAACGCCCCCTCTGATGTAAGAAGCTTAGGCAGCAGTTCGCTCTGTTTAACAAGTATAGCCAGTACACTTCAAGTTCAGGTCATTCACTCACACTTGATAGTCTTATCAATAATCGAACATTCGCAGCTTACTTCACATTTCGAGGCTATCAGAATGCCGTAGTTGTCCCAATCGGTAATATCTGTATTTAAACTTTCATGGGTTTAATAGCCTACCCTAATTTTTCAAAGTTTTATTATCTAGAAAAATAAAGAAAACTCTTAAAAAATCACAAACCCTTACAAAAGAAAAATAAAAATTTTAAATATTTGGAATAAATAAAACTAGCGCATGTGTAGGGCTGCAGCAACTCTCGCACCTTACCGGCAGACGTGGCAGAGATGGATTGGAAACTTGCTATCGTGATCTGGGGAAATTCTATGAAAATTGCCCCAAAAATAAATATGGAAGTCAATGAATAAGTTAATCGGGCTCAGTTCAAAAGTGAAGGTGGTTAGGATTATGAAGTTGTTCTAGCCAAACCGTAACCAGACTCGCGCCGAAGAAGGGAGGAAGTTTGCTCTAATCCAAGCCTTACATTTCACTACAATGTTCTGTTTGTCCCTTTGAACAAACCGAAAATAGCACAGCTTTTCGAGTTTCAATTCACACAAAATTTATAGACATGCCCAAAACTTTACAAGTTGCACTTGCTATGGAAGTACAGTACTGTTCTCCACTTTAGATGGCGAGTACGAGAAAAAAGCTGGGACAACTTTAAGCTATCCAAAAAACGTTCACTGCCAAAATTCGAGGCATGCAACAGTATAATTACCACAAACGACTTAACTGCCTCCAGCTGAATTCAATCCGACGAAGGTTCGAGCTCTTTGCAATCATATATGTTAGGAAAATTCCGGAACGCATCACTGTGAATGTGAATGAATGGACTGTCACCGGACACTCAGAAAGAACTTCAAGGAATTGTGATAAACGCATTCCAAACAGAGATGGTGGGAAAGCTGTGGCGACAAAATATTCTTACAGTTTCACTGTACTGGGAGCAAGGCTGTTTATTAACATGATGCAGTACACTCGAAATGATGGGAAAGATATACAGTTATGAAATTTGCTGGATTCTCATTTAATAATAGCTACCAGATAGACCAGTGGTTACTTGCACTGTGGAGCTAATTTGCTGCTGGCTCTCTCTTTGGTCGCTAACTACGACCCAATAAGAGACACCCAGCATTGTAACGACTCCACACACGTGAGGTGATGTGAGAAACGTCACCTGGACTCCGTCCGAAGACTCACGCGGTACTCACGGCATGCCTACTGACTTGACGGCGAACACACAGTTCGTTGTGTTTACGTGGGTGCTACAAAGCATTCGAACACCCTGTACTGCGTACATGGTGGAACAGACAGCAGTGTGTGCCGGCCTTAAATTTTGCCAAAGGTAGAGTTTCCTCAACATAGTGACGGTATTCTTATAACCACTGGAAGCCATAATAACGTCACTGCTTCATTAGGATTGCATAGCTAAAAAGAATGCCAAAGTACGCTTTTCAGTCGCTACTCTGGACTTGCAGTAATTTCAGGCAGTAACTGCAAACCACTTACACTTGAGATTACTGTATGTAAGCTCCATCCCGCGTTTTGGGATAAATGTTGCACAGCATTGAGCTCGGTTCCCAACTGTAAAGACAACCTCTTGACATTTTAACAACAAGAGAAGCCTGCTAACTCCACTAGCTTTCCAAGCGCAAGTCGGCTGTTGGAATCAAATATAAAAGTCTCAGAATTTCTAGTGCTTCTCTCTAAACCCTACTAAATTGGCATCTTAAATAAGATATATAAAATAGCAAGAACCTTGTTCTTATAATACCGTTAATAAGTGCCCTGCCGCAGCGAATAAGTAGTTTTACCGAGTTCGAAGAAGCGTGTATGACCTAAGTCTATCGTCTCATTCTTCCGCTGCAGTCACGATAGCCTGAACTCAGCTTCAGCTTCAAGCTGAATGAGTTGCCAGAGCTTCAGATTAAGTTTTGTGTGGATCTTTTAGAGTAGTTATGCAATTACCATAAAATGAAACTTTACTGCACGTTCTCAAATAAAATAAAAATATAAGTACCTAGCCAATGATAGCGTCCAGGTTAAGGTAAGTCAATTTGACCAGTGTTGTCAACTGTCAAGTGTTGCTAGATAGCTGCAAAATACCACTAGAAATCGAATAAATGCCGCAAATGCACATTTGCTCGTCGTTTTACATAATATGCGGTATAATTTCAAATTTGAAGTGATTTTAATGCTACTGAATTAGTTTTTCAGAGTATTCTGATTCTCCATTAATTTACTTCTACAGTAGGGAAACAATGTCTTCAGAGGATATTTAAAGCCGCTAGAAGATAAATTTTGCCTCGAACTGAGCTCCAAAACTTCTAGATTATAGCGACTTCGTCACTAAATTGGCAGCCCTGAACTTGGCCTCATTCCCATAAGGAAAATCGACATGCGTTGTTTTGAGCTGGAGATAGAGTCCCAGAATGTACGGCTGCAGTCGACTACAGATTATCAAAGACAACCATAGGTTGTCAGGGTAGCAATACTGTACTTCACAAGAGCCCCAAATTTCTCAGAACGGACATTTTACATATCACTTGTTAATGTTCACTAATAGTTTCCTATAAGGTAATAGCACAATTAACCCTAGTGTCGCATGCTCAAAAAAACTTTAATTTACAGAATATCGGGCATCATTTAGGAAGCCTCGTACACCGCTGCCCCCGCGAGAGATTTCGCCGACGGTTTCGGGACAGACGTGGGCGAGCTGCAGCCCACGCGCTTTCTGCTTTTCATACGTCAGTTTTCACATTGAAAATAAAAAATTCGCTTGGCAGCTTTATGCATCCCCCTCAATGAAACAGACCGTTCGTCACAGATAAGATTCACGTGGAAAGATAAAAGCAGTTCAGAAGAGTTTTGGCTATTCAGTTCTTTTCGGTATTGGTTAAAATGATCAGTACAATAATTTGACTTTGACTAAAGCCAAATTTTGCGTTGTGTGTAAATGTGCAATTCTCTCTGGGCAGCTGATCGGTTTATAAGGTTTGAAGTGGCGCCGCAATCGTTTTCATAAATGAAATATTCTTCGTAAAAGAGTCACAACGTACGTGTAGATGACATGCTTGTTTTTTTCTCATCGTAGCCTGGGGCATGTTCGCTCTTGAATATGATGATAGACATCAAATTATGAATGTAATATTTTAAAGTCAGTTTTGTGTTCTAACTGCTACATACATGGATGAAAAATCCATATCTTGGAGCATTTTCAAACAGGCAGGTCAAAAATCGCATTCATTTAGATTATAAGAACATTTTTGCTTTCTCGTCGCTTTCTATAAGTTATTTTTCGTAATAGATGAATAACATGTGTCAATCTCATTTTCTCGCGGAGTTGAACAACTTCTATTACTACGCTAGCTATGGTCTAAGATCATTCCATTCATGAGTTAAAAAGTTGGATCTTGAGTATGTACTTACGTATGTAAAATGCTAAAATGTACAAATGTTCTCGCATTTTCTTGTCATTTGCGTCACCCGACCATTTTCTTTTTAATTTAAAGAGATCAACTTTACCTACTCTACTATATAGCCTTCTCTACTATTCCCTGGTTATACATTCAAGATCAGAACTTTTCCTTGCAGGTAAAAAAGGTTATATCTCATATTTCTCTACAATTGGCTAAGATCTTCTCTCCAATTCCTTTGCTATTTACGCAACGAGATCATTTTCCCTTTACATTAAACCTTAGCTTTCCAATTTCCCTGCAGCCCACGGAGATCTTCGCTGTTCCCTTGCTATTTGCATGGTCAGATCTTCTCCTCGTCCTTTCAGAAAAACGCCTCCGGGGCCTCTAATTTGCCACCGTCTCATTAAATCCTGGAAGAAAGTTCAAATGGAGGTGCGAGACCCACGGCCTGTTGAGGACATCTCCGCACCACACATTTGTCAGCTCACGGCCGGCAAGGCAAAAAGCGAAATGAATCTAAGCGGCAAACCTTCCAATTTCTTGTCTTCTCGCCTTCAGATAAATAGATATAGAATTATCCTTCCCATTTTCTTCCACCCGAAACAGATCAGTTGCTTCTAATATTGAGGCGGACGGCCAATACTTGCACCTTTGGAAATACGGCCCAGATGTAGTCGGAAATTCGCCTCATTTACAAGCAGACTTTCATTGCTTCTTAATACTGATGCAGGCGGTGAATACAAGCACAATAGGAAACATAGCCCGGATGAAAACAGAAATTTAGCATATTGAAAAGGAGACTCGTAACACCTCTTGATATTGATGAAGTCGGTAGGTAAAAAACAAAACGGATGAAATAAGATATTACTCCATTTACCAGCAGACTTGCAGCACCTCCTAATATTGATGCAAGAGGTGAACACTTTCACTATAGGAACAAAATCACAGCTCAGATGAAATCGGAAATTCAGGCCGGCATAGAAGCACACGATGATGTCTGTTGCCGTCTCTATAAAGCAAGATGAGCTCTGCCGTCAAGAAATTCTGTTCAAATATTAAGAGCAACATCAAAGGCGAGCTTGAGCAGCGGAAAGAAAATAATCACTGTTGAAGGAGTGGGTTTCTTGGAAGTCATCTAATGGCGGTCAGTTTTGCTGCAGCATTTTTTCGTAAATATGAAGCACTTTGAGGTCGCAGATTAAACTTCTGCAGGAAAAAAATCACTCCTCTGATTTCGTTCAAATAACATTGATTATTTTGCTAGCGTTTGAAAGAGAAAACGGGGTTATGATTCTACATTTATTTCGAGAACTCAAAGTCTAAATGTGCTGATTCTGTATTTATCTTCTCGAGAACTGGAGGTCCGCTTGCTTGTCGACTCTACATTCAGTTCGGGAATGCGGAGTCCAATTAATGTAATTAGTTTATGCTTGTCTCATGAACAAAAAGTCCTTGTCTGTGCCGTCATTCTACAATTATTTCATTAAAAAATATTTGTTCGATATGTAGAGACATAAAGATTTTTATCTTAGGGTTATAGCTTTATATTCCAGATATAATCCACGATTTGCATCATGTGGACTAATACAGGTACATCAAGGCTTGAAGTCTAGCACAAACAAGTTTTTACTCTAAAAAAAAAACTTTCTTTTGAACCAGTGGTTTTCAGCAGGTACGGTTTAGTAGCCGTCCTGAAGAGCTATAAAGGAATTACTGACATCCATGTAACAAATTTGTAGTACACCACTGCACGTGAAACCAGTGCAGTCGCTGTTTAACTGACTGGTAACGGCCTAACTAGCTCAAGTATATTCTAAAAAAAGCATATTTCCCGGCCCTCTGTGACTACCTGTTCCCAGACAAAACTCCCCCAAAACAGTTCGCAACTCCGAAATTACAAACTGAAATCCAAATTTCTACTACTAAATTTAACAGTAACTAGGGCACTCTGAGAGAGCATACCTCCGCCATGCGAGGCAACGGTAGCAAAAAATTCAAATTGGGTCTGAAACCATAATTTTCTTTGCATAAACTCCAAAATTTAATCATTTGTGCCTTTTGATAGTAAAAACAGCTTGTGCAATTTTCTTGAAGATCCGTTCATATCTTTTTGAGTTATATTGCTAACAAACGTTATAACAAACATGAGTCAAACATACAAACGAACAAACCGATCTGCACCAAAATTTTTTCATTTATGTCTTTCAACATTACTAACAACCCCTATAAATTTTATAAAGATCCATTCTTAATTTTTTGAGTTATTGCGCTAACAAGCATAAAATTAAAAACAGTTACGAAAGTACGAACAAACAAAAGGATCATTACCAAAATTTGGTCTTTTATTCTTTGTTATGTACCTAACAACTCATGTTGATTTCAAAAAGATCCATCCATAACTTTTTGAGTTATGGCATTAAGAAAAATAAGGCAGACAAACAAACAAACCAACGAATAAACATATCTGCACCAAAAGTTAATCATCTGTTCCTCCTAATATACCTCACAATCCCTGTAAATTTCATCCAAATCGGTGTGTAACTTTGTGAGTTATCATGGTGACAGACAGACAAAGAGACAGACAGACAGACGAACACGGCGAAAACATAACCTCTTTGGCGGAGGTAAAAATCTGTTCAAAGTATTGTCGCCGCTGATAGCTTGTTTGCTGTAGGGACCAACCTGCAAGGTTAAAAAACAAAATTCCTAAAAATTATATTAGGCAGGCTCGTGTTAATCGTTCTTAAACAGCGCATCAAGTCGGTTCATTTTATTCTCTTAGGCTTATGTTACTCTTCCCTATACATTAATTTGCATCAGGCAGGCTCCTGGTATTCTTTCAGAGTCATGTTATTCTTTCGTAAATATTGAATGAGGCAGGCTCCTGTTAGGCCTTCAACAGAAATGGAAGGACTTACTTTGGGAGAAGCCTTAGAGGTTGACCCTTAATAATGCCTGGTAATCCTTAACTTTAAGTCTTCCTAAGATAAGACTTCCCAGCAAATGACTTCAGTTCAGTCTTCAATCCTGTGATATCAATGGACGCTCACTCGGCAAAGACCTTATCGGTAGCTTCAGAAAATCAGAATTAATTGCACGGACCTGCTTCACTGTCAAACAAAAGCCCTGCAAAAGACAACGCCAGGTCTATTCAAGATAAGAAAACGAAGACACGCCGTGCAATGTACTTAATTATTTACTTCTCAGGGGTAGAATATTATTTTCACGTTCCTCTTTTGTCCCAGGATGAAGAAAGGCTTCACAAAAGAGTTAGGTTTTTATAATAATACCTACACGTGCGTTCTACAGAAAACATACACCAAGGCATTTACATTACTAGGGCTATCACACACTATTATTCTAACAATAGTAATACAATAGAACTAACAGCTGTGCTACACTCATTAGTGGTGGCGCCATGCACTTTATGATGCCAAAGTAACGCAGTACAAAATATTTATCTTATAAAAGAATAGGAATACTAACCTTTCTACAGCCATCATACCAAATAGAAATCTTCTGATGTTGTCAAAATAACCGAATATAAAATCTGAAATATTTACATTACTTGTGCTATTACACCCTGCTGTTGTCTGTCAATAAAACATTATTATTAGTACTGCAACATACATTATTGCGGCAGCAGATGCTTGATATCAAAGAGCCGCGAGAAGAAAACGCCGGCGCATTTCTACGTTTGTTTCCGCTTGCTGCCGCACTCGCAGTAGGATTTCTCGCTTGTATTATGGACGCAGAAAAGTTCCGGCGAGGCTGGAAAGCAAGCGAGCCCCACATGACGGTATTGCACTGCCTCCAATATTAAAAAAAAGGCGCGCTCGAGTCTCCAAATCCAAAAATCAAATACGAAGGGAAATTTGATTTGTATTCGATTTTGGAAGCTGGAGCGTTGGAGAGGAGCGAGCGAGGGAGGTCGGAGGCTGCACAACGTTCTGGGCGCGTCAGGGAACTCCTGCTTCTGCTGCAGTCTTCCGCTGGGCACGGAAACGCAAAGTATGTTAACGTATAGTTTTGTGAACAAGTATCGTTGCTGCCGCTTAGATTTTGCTACTTCGTAGTTGTGATCTAGTAACTTAATAAGGATTCGAAAGGAGTTGTAACCTGCTGGAGATGAATCTATGAAATCTAAGCTGCCAAATTTCACAAAAGCTATAAAATATTAGTGATTATGCCAGTGGATTTATGCCCACAGCTGTACACACTTCTAAACTTTCGACATGCGTTGAGTCTCCGCGCCTTAGTATTCAGAAGGCTATGACTGACGTTAGAGACAGCATATGCTTAGCAATTAGCGAATTGCGTAGCTTCACGAGACCTTGAAGGACTCATTTATCTTCTTACACAACTGAAATTGTGTATAATTTCCGGAACAACGTATAAGTTTGATGTTCTGCAATGCATCAGATGGCGAAATGTCTAAGTGATTTAGAGACAGCTTAGTAATGCACTATAAGAGCGTCTTGCTCATAGATACTACACGTAATGTACTTTAATATAACATTCAATTGAGTTTTTCCAATGACGGATTTGAAGCAATAACCTCGCAAATTGATGTAGAGCTTTCGGTAGACCTCATCCCAGCAACAAAAGTGAGGTTAAGAAAACCCAGTAATGTTGAAAAATTTACTTGAAACCCCCGTAATACTACATTGGTACCTACCAATGATCTAAAAATGCATGTTTAACTATGAGATGAATGTACCAAGACAGCCGGCAAATGATATTAAGACTTAACAATTTGTGGCTGATACAACCCTTCCTTACTGGAACCATCTAAGGCTACACATCGTGACTGTCAATATCATTTCACATAACTGCCTAGTTACGAGTATATTACACCACTTTGTGGTTGCCTACGTTATATCACTTCATGGTTTCCTATGTTGCATCACTTTTTGCTTGCCTGAGTTGAAACACATCATTATTGCCGGAGTTAAATCCCTGCACAGTTCCCTAAATGAGCTACATCACTTCACGGTTGCCAATGCAATACCACTTCACGGCTGTCAATACTGAATTACTTCACTGCTGCCAATACTTCATCACTTCATGGCGGCCAGTGCTTCATCATTCAGATCACTACAAGACCGCCAATACTATATCTTTTCACTGCTGCCAATACTGTATCACTTCACTGCTTCTAATGCTAGATGACTTCGCTACTTCCAATGCTAGATCACTTCATTACGTCACTACTGGCAGGGCTCCATCACTTCATGGCTGCCAGCTGTTCAAACTCACCTTTCAGCTCTGCTGTCGGTTCTGATTATCTCGCTTAGCCCTTATACTAAATAAATTTCATTAACAACTCCATCAGCTGTTTACTTGGCATTTTATTACAAATCGAGCATACTACGAATTTGAGAAGTTTCTCTTCAACAAAATGAGACTGTTAATTTTACTAAATAATGCGAAATAAGTCTACTGCAAACATCAGAGGATGTCATAAACAGTTGCTCTACGTAATTGCACTTCAAGCCTTAATATTTTTGTCAATTTGTTGATATAGAAGTTTTAGAAGTATGTATACGTTTGCCAGTCATTACTGAATGTACAAGAACTAAGTCAAATAGCCTAAACATAGCATGAAAAAGTAATGGGAGAACATATAAAACTGCGTCTGCCCCACCGTGCAGTCAGGCCCAATTGCGGGAGCAAAATCTGCCTTAGGGGCCATTGTCGAGTCAACATATGGTGAGGTCTATGATGCAGTATACATCACTCGTTTTCATAGCTGAGATGGTGAGTAACACTGGCACAGCACAGGCTTTGCCGGCAGCAAAACAAGTGCCGCAGGTTTGGGGGTTTGTATCAGCTTTGCAGGAAGAGAAACGGTGTGTTTAACTTTACAGGCTCCATATGCCCATCGAGCAACGATGCATGAGCCATTTTAGTGCTTGTTGGAGAACTGCGTCGGGACGAAGGGGGTGTAGTTCCAGAGACAGAGCATGCTTAGTAAACCGCAATGAAGCGGTAACGCTATTTAGGGCGTATTTCAAACCTATAGAATATACAAAAGTGTTTTGTAGAACCTCAGAGACAGCGCATGGTTTATTAATAACAAGCAAGGCATCGATAGAGCATGACAGGTCTCATTCGGCTGCTGCCCTTAACAGCACCAACAACTTCCCATCTACTCAATGTGTCGACAGCCCCAGACCCAAACAGTACAATAACTTTACAATAGCTGCACACACAATCGTCCCACTGGCTGATTTTTTATAGCTATCTAAGTGATTTTAATCTGACATGACAGCAGTACCTCATAGAAGGTGGGAGCATGAATTCCGGCTACTCTCTGGGAACGGGCCTGTTGGTCCGTCTACTGCCGTCTGTCTAATCTAATCAATCGACACCAATAACGTCGCCACAGTCAGTCAACACCAATATTGACAAGTAGTCAATAGCACAAATTCACAGCCAACACAAGTAACTTTGCACTGAATCAACACTACAAACTTCGCAGTCATTCAACAGTACAAACTTCACACCTAGTCATCACCACTAACAATGCACTAAATTTATATCAGACACTCCACACTCAGTCAATACCAATAACTCCTCAGCCAGCGAACACCAATAACTTCACACGCAGTCAACACGAATAACTCCTCACTCAGTCAACACTATTTGACTCCACACGCAGTTAACACTAATAGTACACTAAGTCAACACCAGTAACTTTACATCCAGACGCACAAAAACTTTACACTGAGTCAAGACAACTACAAATTCACACTCAGCCAAAAAATAACGAAACTCAGTCAAACCCAAGAATTTCACAATCAATCAACACTAATAACTGTAGATTCTGAGTCAATATCAAGAACTTCTTAATCAGCGATCACAAATAACAGTACAGTCAATCAAGTCCCAGAACCTCGCACTCAGTCATCACCACTAACAGTATAGTCAGTCAAGCCTAAGAACTTCACACCCAGTCCTCACCACTAACAGTATAGTCAGTCAAGACCAAGAACTTCACACTCAGCCATCACCA
>LQNS02015105.1:13541947-13558332 GCA_001587735.2 Parhyale hawaiensis
ATTGGAGAGCTACTACACAGCATCGGCAATGATGATTGTGTAAAATGTTTTCGAGACCTGGAAAGGGTTAATAAATGTATTATTAACACAGAGTTCTCTGTCGCCTTCAATAAAACTTGCATAAATATATATATATATTTGTATATTTGTCTGTCAACCCAATAAGTGGTTGATTTAGTAGAGCAATGTTCATAATTTTTTGTAGGAAGTTTGGTGGGTTGTCCTAGATTTGACCCATACCAAAAAACTAGTCCTAGCTGGCCATAAAAAATGACAGAGTTTAATATTCCTCCACCGGGGTGAATTTGCCTCCATCGCGGTAGATCGTCTCACGCCACGAGGCATCCCATTTTTCCTATGTTATTATTAAGAGATCTGCACGGGGTGGTCAGCGTGGAGCCAGCCTTGTTAGACACAGCATCCCTAAGAGAAATTAGGATTAGCTGGCCATCAACAATGACTTTGTTGAATTTGCCCCCACCGTGGGTGATGGTCTTACGTTACGAAGCGTATTAGTTTCACTCTCTGGTCTTTTGAGTGGATCTATGTTTTTTGAGTCGTCTGCTATTAACATACTTATCGAATACCTTTGGGTTGCGTTGTGCCGTGGCAGCAACGGAAACTTGTTTTCCTAGTTTGGTAGTCAAGGTTTGCTACCCCACCATAAAAAAAATGAAGGCGAAGAAATTGCGGTAACAGCTCAGTCAGCTCAGTAATTTTTCATGACCATAGTCGTGATTCTACTTCAGAATGAAAACCGCAGAATGAGTACACCTGAAACGTAGATCAGGCATATAAGCAAAAGCAGCTTAAAATTTCATGGAGGAACGAACTGCAACTGTGGTTTAATTCTTCATCGTACGAAGTGAAAAAGTCGGACAATTCAAGGAGGTTTAATAGATGGAAGTAGCAAAGGGTACAGAAATTGGAAGCTGAACTTTCCGACAAAGCTGAAGCTTGGCTGACTTACTGATTAGCTGCATGAAAGGCTGCATGGGAGCCTGTGATTCGTTTGGAAGAAAGCAGCCTTCGAAGAAAAAAAATAATAAATTCCCTGGCCAGAACGACGGAATGTGGCTGTGTTTTTTCCTTCTATTAAACGTCCTTGGACAATCTGTACCGCAGACAAAATAAATTGATTTGTCTGCGATTTGTGCCGTTGTCGAACTCTACTACACAAGTGGTCACTTCACGTTCAGCTGCAAACTACAAATGCACCCACAATAGCTTTAGTAAGATCTAAGAAGAATGAGGACCAGGAAAAATACCCGCAATGCACTAAACACAAAGTCTTTTTCAAAACAAATAAGACCCGCTTTGATCGCATCAAGCATTATTCAGCTACATGCCACTACTCTTCGAACTTAATCATACGGGTCGAAAAAATATTCGTAGAGTACAAATTTTTTGTCACTAAGCATATTTATATACATATCTGAGATCGGAAACCTCTACAGAAAAAAAGACAACAGCAAACACAATGGAAAACGTCTAGAAACTAGACCACTCTGAGAGCGCATACCTCCGCCAAGCGAGGCGACGGTAGCAAAAAATTCAAATTGGCTCTGAAAATAATTTTCTTTGTATAAACTCCAAAACGTAATCTTTTGTGACTTTTGATAGTAATAACAGCTTGTGCAATTTTCTTGAAGATCTGTTCATAACGTTTTGAGTTATACTGCTGACAAATGTTAAGACAAACATGAGTCAAACATACAAACGAACCAACCGATCTGCACCAAAATTTGATCATTTATGTTTTTAACATTACTAAGAACAACCATAAATTTGATAAAGATCCATTCATTATTTTTTGAGTTATTGTGCTAATAAGCATAAAATAAAAAATAGTGACAAACGAACGAACAAACGGATCATTACCAAAATTTGGTCATCTAATCATTGTTATATACCTAATAACTCATGTTAATTTCATAAAAATCCATCTATAACTTTTGAGTTATAGCATTGAGAAAAATGAGGCAGACAAACAAACAAACAAACAAACAAACAAAAAACAAACAAACAAACAAACGGATGAATAAATCTTCACGAAAAATTCATCATCTGTTCCTCCTAACATGCCTAACAATCCCTGTAAATTTTGTCGAAATCGGTTCGTAACTTTTTGAATTATCTTGGTGACAGACAGACAAACACGACGAAAACATAACCTCCTTGGCGGAGGTAATCAAAAATATGTATTGTAAATCGCAAGAGCAACAACGAATGTCAGAAAAAAGTGGCAAATGTATTCGTAACATCATTAAAAATACAAGAAATACATAAAGCATCAGCTTGTTAAAAGGACTACAACATGGTTCCAGTAGAATATCTAAAACTTTCTAGGTCAATTTTCTGTTATTAACACTACACTAGAACAGTCTTTCTCTTCAGTGAAGAAGTAGTCTCTGCTGAATCAACAACGCCCAGGCTGGTCAGGATGCTGAAAGCTAACACGAATACAGCATTCAAGTATGCAATAGGAATACTGAAAAGCACGAGATGAGCAACGAATACAGGAAAAAGCCAAGAAACTCGGCTTTTCTATTAGCTTCATACAGGTCATTATTATGAACTGGAAGTTTGAAGGCACAGTGGCAAAAGAATAAATTCAGGTACTCCATGAAATTTATCGCAATAAGATTGCTTCAAGGTTCTTGCAATGGTGAAGAAAGATCCTAAGAAATTTTGTCTAGACTTAACAGGTCATCTGGCATCAGTAGATATGAATGGAACTGAACAAACAATCGCCAAGGCTTAGCGTAATGATCTGAGAAAGCGCAGTGCTCGAAGAGTCCCACTTCTGACAATGAAACACGTTGCTACTCTACGGGAATACGCTAATGCTCTTCTTAACGATAATGATGGGATTTTTGATAATATCCTCTGGTCAACTGAAGCTAAAATTGATCTGTTTGGCAAGACTTACAATAGGACTGTTTTAGCGACAATCGAATACTTCCATGAAATCAAAAAATGATCTTCCACCGTGACGCATGCGATGGTGCATCGATCATCATCTTAAGGCATTATTATTTAACTACATGCGCAGTTTAATTTCATGTTTACGTATAAGGAACAATGAATTCAACAAATTATTACGAAGTTTTCTCGGAACACCTCACTCGTTTCGTCCAGAAGCTCAGGTTGCAGAAGACTGAATGGTTTTTCACCAAGAAAACAACCCGAGACACTGATCGGAATCCACTTGTTTGTTTGCTCAACAAGAGAATCAGTTTTTGTTTTTGGACTGGCCTCCACAATTTTCGGATCTAAATTCAACTAATGTCTGAAAACCGTTTCAAAGTCAGATTGGTCAGAAGCAACCATCTAATGTGGATGAATTAGAAAAAAGTCTGTGGTGAAGAATGGGGGAAAACCCCTTTGGACTTGTTTAAGACCCTTATGATTATGAGCAGTAGTAGTCCAGAAGTTTATGGAAAATTCACATTCTCAGGCCTCGGGGGCAAGTTTTTTCCGTCACTGCTAGCATCAATTTAACATCAATGCAATCAATCCCTCCACCTGACAACTACCGCTGACCGCTGGTCTTGCTGATTTTCTTCTTAAATGCGAATTCAGCCTTCCATTTGGTCTGGGACATATTTAGCCTTTTTAAAACCATAGTATCTATCTGCTAAAATATCAGCATTGGATTCTTTACTCATATCTGCTAGAAAGTTATTGGAATATGGCATAGTTCGACTGGTTCCAGATGTCTGTAGCATCTGTGCTCCAATTGAAGAAGGAGCACGAGCATGGAAGAGGAGGACGACGCACCTAGCTGACACTGTCCCTTAATCTAACGCACCTTGCATACATTAGAATACTTGAGAGACGCCTGTAGGCGTTCAGAACATTCCTGAGCGCCCCTACCGTCCGATGGCCTGTAAACTTTCTTGTGTTTTCTCCCTGGACTCCCTGGTGTTCCACTGATCGGAATTCGGCTTTCGTCGTCCACCGCCGATCGTCTTGAGCCATTGGTGCCTGCGGGCGAATTCAGGCGATACCTGAGCGCGTGCCGATAATTCCAGGCAACGGAGACGAATTCTAAAGGTTCCTAATTAATTTGGCGCTTCAGCGCCAGAGTCGACGGGCGACAGTGCCACTTGATGAAAATTTGGAGTCGCAGCGCCTCTGTTACTGCGCGATTGTGCCTCTTGCCGAAAGTTTAGTGGTTCGATGCTGGAATCCCCATGCGATAGTGTCGTTTGCTAAAACTTTAGTGTTTCAGAGCTTAATACAATGCTGAGTAGCGCCACTTGCAGAGAAGATGTACTATTTGTTTTTTCATATGAATGGATTTGGCAAACAGGGAATAATTTCAATTTCATAATCAAGATATGTTAGTGTTAACACTATCAAGACCTTACTTTTATTTATACTTCCCTAGACATATAGCTTATCATCACATACCTGTGATAATTCCCGTAATGTTTATTTAACATATCGAAACAATATAAAAAGTTTTATTTATATAGCTACTTAATATAGACAGGATTCAGCCACAGCACACAAGGCAAAAGTCACTCATGTGTGGCCCTCCAAGGATGTTCTTGACTTCATGAAGGCTGATCACTGGCTGGCTGGGAATATAAACTTGAACCCTATCCATTACACGCTGTTGTCATAACTAAAGAACATGGCTGGCTCTAAATCACACAAGAATCTCGACTCACTTAATTAAGCGTTCCCTTATTGCTGTAGTGGCCAGATTTCCAATTAATGTTGTTCTTAAAACAGATAAATGAATAGCCAGACAGATTAAAGCTCTGTATGGGTAAAAAGGGAGGGCACTATGAATGCAACTATGCTCATAATTTTCCTTTGTATTAAGAAATAAATTATAAAGTTTCAGCTGAAAGTGAATATTATATTTTGCCTTTTAATTATAGTTCTTAACTTATAACATTATGTTTGGCTTCATTAAGTATCTTTGTTCTCTCTAGGCAGAACTCCGTCTCTCGAATGAACAAACGTAGATTTAGACCAAAGGGGATCTAAACAATGGGCCGTGATGCAGTGCAGGACGTAAGGATGGTATTACCCGAGCTTTGTATCTAATGCACCTCTAGCGTATAATAAGCTGTGTCACGTGTTGCACTTCTACCATGCCCCTATGTATAGCTAATATAGTGTGTTCATTTATTCACATATTATATGAGCATCTAGAAGAGTACATGGTTGGGATGATGAAAAGTAGCTATTCGGGTCAAAAAAAAGTATTTGTTACGTGAAAAAAAACTTGCATTCATTGCCATTGAGTACATACTACGCATCTCTGATATTAGAAACATCTACTAAAGAAAGGACAACAGTAAATACAACAGAAGATATATGGTAACCAAACATTTAATACACATCGTAAAAGTAACAATGAATGCCAGAAAATAAGGTGGCAAAGTAGCATTTGTAACATAAAAGGCGAATATATTGATGCTTGGTAGCATTGCACTTATTGGCTACAACTGCTCCAGTTGATGTTCACAGACGCTTCGTTGTTTACGAAACCGAGTGAAAGAAGTCCAATTTACGGACCGAGGTTTTGCTAATGCCGGCATCAAACTGTTTGTTTAAGAATAATTTGCAGTAGTGGTCCATAAGGTGGTGCGGATAACCGTTATTTTTTAAGAATGTTCGGAGAGAGTTAACTTCGTTTGAAAATGCAAGGTAGGAGGAAGACAAATGGTATGCTCGAAATAGTGAAGGTTTTATTTTTTATTGCATTGATTTTAAATTGATCGTAGCAGTGACTGAAAAAAACTTGCCCCGAAGCCTGAGAATGTGAATTTTCTATTCACTTCTGGACCACTACTGCAAATTATTCCTAGATAAACTGTTCGATTCCGGCATTAGCAAGCAATTGGACTTCTTTCACTCGCTTCCATACTACAACAAAGCCTCCGTTAGTGCAGTAAACACTTTGAAAACGTTCCTTTCCAAAGCCCACCCACATATAAACTTCAAATTTTAACACAAAATCACATTTACCATAGCGTCCTACTTCAAATTTATAGACAAACCTCCCGCGCCACTTTTGTCCAGTGTTATCTACCGTTTTCACCGCCGGGGAAGCCTCATATATCGGTAGAACTGGACAACACTTCAAAGACCGTATTGACCAACATTTAGGTGTATATAGTCGAACAGGTTTACCGCTTGAAAACCCTCACATTCAGCTCCCTGCCTACATGCTGAGAGCGGGAGCTCCAAGGGAAACACAAAGTCAGTCTTTAGCAGCTAAGGCTGCCAGCACGCAAAGATGCTCTGGCGCGAAAGCTCCAAGGGAAACACAAAATCAGTCTGTAGCAGCCAAGGCTGCCAGCGCGCAATGACGTTCTGGCGCTGAAGCTTCAAGGGAAACACCAAGTCAGTCTGTTGCAGCTAAGGCTGCCAGCACGTAATGATGCTCTGGCGCGGGAACTCCAAGGGAAACACAATGTCAGTCTGTAGCAGCCAAGGCTGCCAGCACGTAACGATGTTCTGGCGCTGAAGCTCCAAGGGAAACACAAAGTCAATCTATAGCAGCTAAGGCTGCCAGCACGTAATGATGTTCTGGCGTTGATGCTCCAAGAGAAACACAAAGTCAGTCTGTAGCAGCTAAGGCTGCCAGCACGCAAAGATGCTCTAGCGCGGGAGCTCCAAGGGAAACACAAAGTCAAACTGTAGCAGCTAAGGCTGCCAGCACGTAATGATGCTCTGGCGCGGGAGCTCCAAGGGAAACACAAAGTCAGTCCGTAACAGCAGAAAAGGCGCGGTTGTCGCAGTTTCGCTGGCGGCTCTACAAATGATGGCGAGCACCACGCTCAGGAAGTCATTGCTATGGATCCATGGACCATTAGGGCTGCAATCAAAGGAAATCTTATTTCGTAAGTTTTTCTCTTCGAGGAAGCTAAAAAAGATCTGAGCACCAAGAAAAAAGACGATTCTGTGAGAGCCGCTTGGGTTCTTTCACAGTGTGGAAAGTTTGTCATTCTGTGTTTTCTGCTGCTGGAACGAATTTTGGACGTCGTGCTCTTAATGTTTTAAGTGTGTCTTCAGTAGAAGTTGGTCAGGTTAAGTAGCTCAAGATACATTCCTGCTACAGACAGTGATCTGTGCAACTTTGTGTTTTTTTCTAACAAATTCTTCTGTTTCAGCAGCGTCATCAACAGCCCTACTATGAAACAGGACAATAAAGTACAGCAAACTACTTTGTTAACATTTGGGCAATGCATTAAAGAAAAGTGAAGGAAGAATTACATTTATTAATGTGTCATGTTCGAATTTCACAGCTAGATATATAAATTACAGTAGGATTCCAGATGCAACGTATTTGGCAACATTTCTCTAGAGGAAAAAATGTCGGGCCAGCTCATATGCTTGCTAACTGACTTGTTCCATGTTCAAATGCCACTTCGACAAGGCAGGACGGCTTTCCATGCTAAGATATCACTCAAAATGACAATTGGAGGGATAATATGCCGAGTGCAGCAACGGTATAGATCTAATCTAAGGTGTTGCAGCCCTAGTCATATCAGCCCTCCTATTTAAGGTGGGCAATACCGTCATGACGCCGACAGTAATTTACTTCTATAAAGCTATTTACAGATATACAGAAACATCAATAGCACTGTATACCGATTAACATTCAGTACCATGATGGTAATGTAGCAGCAAAATTTCTGTGGGGCATGTAACGGGATGTTCGTATTATCAGGTGCAGTAGTGCTGTAACAAAGCACATACCAACCAAGCTTTTGCAGGGATATACTATACTGTATGCATTATCATTTACCACAGAACTGAAGCAGTGCGGTGTCTGCCGCTATGCTTGGCCTGGGAAACACGCAGCTGTGGTGCAATGAACGACAATTGGGCTGTCGGTCGACCCGCGTCCTTCTCTTTTGTGTGACTGTTGACCATAGCCTAGGTGTGTTATACGTGCTCCTTGCGACTTCCTGCTGAGGTGTGGTGCGTTATACGTGCTCTTTACAACTTCCTGCTGAGGTGTGGTGCGTTATACGTGCTCTTTACGACTTCCTGCTGAGGTGTGGTGCGTTATACGTGCTCTTTACGACTTCCTGCTGAGGTGTGGTGTATGTTATACATGTTCTGCGTGACTTCTTACTGAGGTGTTGTGTGCGCAGTGCTGTGACTGGTCATTGTAAGCAACGATTTTTATTGATAGAAGGCCTCCACTTAATGCTCTAAGTACACCAACGGTTACAAGTACTGTTTGAGCTCAGTCGGGCATCGAATATAGGTTGCAAAATTTGCTATGGTGAAAATTCACACTTTGCCAATTCGCAAGAAGAATGTTCCTGTCCTCAATTCTACAAACCCTTGAGTTTGCCAACGAATACATGCAATGTAAATGGATGCATAGTCACTATTAGAGAATGAAATCCATTTATCAGACCCAGGATGATTTTGTTTAAAAGTAAAGTGCATAAGTCTGAGCTGCCGTGCAGCTGAATATGAAGCTTCAGGCTCGTCCTCTCGTCCACAGCATTTCCATGCCCAGTTGACCTGTCAGTTGAATTCTAATGCCCAATTTAGCATAGCCTGAGATTTGTCAGAGCCATTTGATATGCCAATAGAATTTCTATGCAGAATGTCCAAATCTCCGCTGGCGAATTTAGATCCGTTCCATTTTAGATGAAATTCGAGTAGGTCGGCAAACGCGAGCGTAGATTACCAAGAGCACCGCCACTTGTGCTGGATGTAGTCAGTTGAGAGCGATGTGTGGAGGCGCGTTACTGCATAACTGACGAGACCGTGTGCTTACAGTAACTGTGCTCATCTATCGAGATAACGTCTATATGAACTCCTCACTGGATAACCGACATGAATAGTCGTTATGCTCATTTCATTATTGTCATGCTATAAATCCAGCAGATATGTCATAAATGGATGATAAACTAGAACAGCCGTTGTAAAAATGTTATTTTTCTAATGATATACATTCAGTAGATATGTCATCAGTGGATGACCAACGAGAACAGTCATAATAGTACGTAATAATAATTTTATTAATTTAATGATTTTACGTAAGCAGTAATGTATGTCACTGAATGCCGAGTATATTAAATCTTGATTAGATTGGATAAGCGGCAGTAGACTAACCAATAGGCCCATTCCCAAAGAGACACCGGAACTGATACCCCGGCCCTCTATGAGCTATTGCCATTATGTTCGTAGGATATAGAGGACTGGAGATAAGAAAAAATAGGAGGGAAGAATCCCTGCCAAAGAGACGATCATGAATGGACGCAAGCACAATCAAGAGCCGCTAATATGCGGAGCTTAGAGATGTCAAACTGTATAGTTGGAGCACGAGAGAGATAAAAATAGATTAAGGTGGTCTAAAAAGCTTTGGCCGTTAAGAGTTTGCGACTCCTGGAGAAGGAGTTCTTAGCTGTGCAGGATGTCTCTCCCAATGTATGTCAAGACGATCTTTAAACGCATTGACTGACTCCGCACTAACAACTCCGGAAGAGATATTCCAAATGCTGACTCTGAAATACGGAAAGAATTGCTGACTTAAGGTCGTTCTTTGAGCTTAGGCTTGAGTTTTTGACTACTGTTTCGCAAGCGATCATTGAGGTCTCTTTCAAAGAGTCCCGTTGTAAGTACATCGTTGAAGCCATTCAAATACTTAAATATTTCTATTAGTTGCCCATGAGTCGTCTTTGCTCGAGAAAGATTAGACCCAGTTCTTTTAGGCGTCATTCATACGGCTTGTTTCGCAGCTGAGGTATCAATTTTGTTGCTCTGCGTTGGACTCTTTCGATATTATCGGTATCTTTACACAGATTTAGCGATAAGAATTGAACAGCAAATTCTAAGTGTGGCCGCACTAATGCCTTGTACAAGGGAACGATGATGTCCTTGGACTTATATTCAAAATTTCTGGTGATGAATCCCAGTACTCTGCTTGCCATATTCACACTCATGTCAACTTGCTGACTGTGTTGTAGTTTATTTGTAATAGTGATTCCCAAGTCACGTTGTTGGGTGACAGCAGCCAATACTGTCCCGTTTATTTTCAATGGGGTGGAACGGTTAACCAGCTACTGAGCATTTGTCGACATTAAAGCTCATCTGCCACGTTGTGCTCCATTCCATGAGGTGGTCAAGGTCTTGTTGGAGCCCGGGTATTTTCGTGGCAGGATGACATAGTTTAGTATCATCCGCACATTTACTGACTTTACTACGGGTGTTAAAATCGAGATCATTGATGTAAATTGAAAACAGAAGTGGGCCAAGCATGGTACCTTGTGGAACGCCTGATGATACCTGCGTCCAGGTGCTCGTCTCTCCTTCAAGCTTCACTCGTTGCGTTTATAATATTCACATGAGTTTCTTGTTATCTCTGGTCTACCTAAATATTAGCTTGAACTTTATGAAAAACGCCGTAGCCTTTTCCAGCCAATTATAATAATCATTTTTCTAGTTTTCCCAAGTTTACAGTAAACGCTTAAAATAGAATCGAGGCATGCAAAAAAAAAAAAAAATAGAAAGAGGAAAAGTCGGGCTTAATGAATTAAGCAACTATTACTACACAATAAATTAATTACATGTAAACCTAAATGAAGTAATCAGCAAGGAAGGAAAGATAAGCTAAGGATGATCCAGAAAGCGTGCATACGTAAATATAGGTGTAGTAATGAGGAGCGAAAGGAAAAAGTTGGCCCAGGATGTATAAACATGGATTCATTGAGAAAGAAATAAACAGGGAAACAAAATATAAGCTAAAATTTATCTAAGTAGTCTACACAGCAAAGAAAAGGAAAAAATTATCAGGGAAGTAAAATATTAGCTAAACTTGATCATGAAAGTTTAAACATTCAAAAAACGGAAGGAATGAGCAAGCAAATAGAATATAAGCTAAGATTTAGCAAGGAAGTCTAAACATGCAAAGAAAAGGAAGAAGTGAGCAAGGATATAAATGATACCTATGCTAATACTGATCACGGAAGTTTAGACGTGTAAAGAAAAGGAAGAAATGAGCAGGTTGGTAAAATTGAGCTAAAATTGATCTTGGAGGTGGCGCCATCTCTGTGTGACGGCACCATTAAGCAGACCTTCCTGAACTGTCATGGCGGTCATCTTCTCTCCAGCATATTCGTGGCTCACAAGCGACCAGTGACCAGCCCCGACACACTTTAGTCCTTTAGTCTGGCACTATCATCCTTTTAGTTCCAATATAATCTTATCCTGTAATCAGTGACTCAAATAATCAGCCATATTGTCCAAGGAAATAGAAGTGTCAGTCAAAGCTCACGATCAACCGGAAGGTTGCCGGGCTGCAGCTGCGCCGCCCGTAAGAATAGCATTAGCTACAGACTCTACCATTCAGGTCCATCCAAGTCATGAGACGCTAGCCCATTTACATTAATTGTGGCCATAATGCAGGCCTGCAATTATGTTTAGTGATGCCTCGTCCATCAAATTAGGAGAATTTCCTGACGGATCAGGCCTAGAAATAGCGAAGCGCGGAAGCCAACGCCAGTCAAACCCTAGGCCGCCTCGATCAAAATAAACTGGCCTACCAGAGGGAAAGCTTAGCACGTGATGAAACGTCGCCGCTCCCTTTGATCTCCGGGCGAGAGAGTTGAGCAAACTGCAGTTACTGTCAGAGGGGCGGCCTTAGAATATCATCGGGGGACCTTTTCTTTATTAATATAGCAATGTATATAAAACAATTCCTGCTATAGTCTCTGCTAATACGTCTGGCGGGCCGGAGCCGAAGAGAGTTCAGTTAAATTGCAGTTTTTGCCAGAGAGGAGGCTTTAGACTATAATCGGGGGACTTTTTCTCTACTAATACATAAGGATCTATAGACCAACCCCCGCTAGACTTTGCTTCTAAACCGGTCAGGTAAGCGATATGATGGCCGACGAGGTAACTTACACACACGCCAAAATGCAAAAACTATTCACTCATACTACTGCCGCAAAACCTACAGGCTGGGACGTCAAAGCGCGGGTAAGACAAAATGGAATAAAAATAAAGACTAGTAAAAGATGAAATTCTTCAATGCAATCAACACAGAAATAAGCTCTCCATACTCAGAACAGAATCAATAAAAGTACTCAAAATTATTAGATTTAATAGTAGGCAAAAGACGGGCCAATGGTCCCACTCACAGTGAGGAGCCAAAGACCAGTCTGCGGTCCTCTCTCAACTATCGCCATTATGCTAATCATAGACCACACCATACATTGATAGGACCCTGAAAGCGGGGCTCTCGTAATTGGGCCTGGAGGCCGATTTACGTAAGTGTTAATAAAATGAGTTCTAATAATCACAGAGACCTCAAACAAAGATTAATTTCTTCATCGTAACGTAAAGAATGTGTTGCAGAGCAGGGAATCTAAATTCACTATCATATATCTTCATTAGGCGATATATTATTCCATACCTACGGACACCAAGAATAATTGAAAATTTTTCGTAATTTCTAGGAATATTACAATTTTATAGAAAAATGTGACACATAGATACTACTTGTAATGTACTTTAATATCACATACAATTGAGTTTTTTCCAATGACGGATATGAAGCAATAATCTCAGAAGGTGATGTATATAGAGCTTTCAGTAGAGCTCATCCCCGTAGCCGCAAGGAAATGAAGGTGAAGAAATCCCAGTAATACTGAAAAACCTAATTAAATTACAGTCATGCTACAGAATAAAACCATATTAGTAACCATGAACTAAAAATGCATAACCAACCATGAGATAAAGATAGCAGGGCAGCTGTCAAAAGACATTCAAATGACATATTAGTGCTGATACAACCCTTGATCAGTGGAACCATCTACAGTTGACCCATGTCATTTGACAATACTACCTAGGAATACTACGCCACTTTGTGGTTGCCTACGTTACATCACTTCATGTTTGCCTTTGGTACATCCTTAATGCTTGCTTAAGTTGAATCACTTTCATAGTTGCGTAAGATGGATCATTCCATGTCTGCCTAAGTTGAATGACATCATGGTTGTTCGCTACACTGTATGACGTCATGGTTGTCTGCGTTATATCACATCATGTTGTATATATTACTGGTACGTCTCATCATGGTTGCCTACATTACATGATTTAATTGATTACTATGTTTAATCACTTCATGGTGGTCGACATTACATGATGCAGCGGACGACTATTTACATCGCTTCATGGTTGTGCACATTACATGATTTAATAGATGACTATGTTAGCTACCTCCACCACTTCATTGTGGCCTACATTACATATATGATTTAATAGATGACAATGTTACATCACTTCATGGTTGTCGGAGTTACATTACTCCATGGTGGCCTACATTACATCACTTAGATTACTTCACAAGTGCCAATGTTAGATCACTTCACAGCTGCCAATGTTAGATCCCTTCACAACAGCCAATGGTAGATCACTTTTCGACGGCTAATGCTACTTAACTTCACAAGTTGCCAATGCTAGATAACTCTAGTTCTGCCAATGCTATATAATTTCACTGTTGAAGATTCTAGATCATTTCACGGCTATCATTGCTGTATCACTTCACGGATATCAATGCTGTATCACTTGACGGCTACCAATGCTGTATCACTTTGCGGCTACCAATGCTGTATCACTTCACTGCTACCAATGCTCAATGCTACACCCCTTCATGGCGGCCACTGCTTCATCATTCAGATCACTTCACGGCCGCCAATGCTTTATCACTTCGCTGCTACCATTGCTATATCACTTCACTGCTGCCATTGCTATGTCACTTCAATACTTCCAATGCTCGATCACTTCATGGCAGTCATTGCTTCATTACTTCACGGCTGCCAGGGCTTCATCACTTCGTGTCTGCAAGCTGCTCAGACTCACCCTTTGGTTAGTTCTGCTGTTTGTTTTGATCATCTCGGCTTAGCCCGTAAACCAAATAAATTTCATTAACATTTTCATCAGTTATTACTTGGCATTTCATTACAAATCGAGTATACAACAAATTTTAGAATCTTCTGTTTTACAAAGTCAGGCTGTTTATCTTACAAACTATTGTGAAATAGTTTTACTCTTCTGCAAATATGAAAAAATGTCATAAACAGTTGCTCAACGTATTTACACTTCAAGACTTAATATTTTTGTGAATTTGTTGGGTATAGAAGGTTTAGAAGTATATACAGGTTTGACAGTCATTACTGAATGCAAAAGAATTAAGTCAAATAGCTAAACAAAGTATGAAAAAATAATAGGAGAACATATAAAAATGAGTCTGTGGCACCGTCCAGTCATGCCCAATTGCGGGACCGAAATCTACCTTACGGAGCCAGTGTCCAGTCAATGTGTGGTGTGGTCTATATGCTTATATATACAAAGAGAAATTATGGATAGCTTATAGAAAACCGCAGGCAATGGGATGACTGTGCGAATACAGTTTGACCAATTGCAGAAGAGTGGTTAAGGTACTAACACGTTCCGCTAGTTAGGTTATGGAAGACAATGGAATGAAGCTGCCTCCGAGAGATGAATAAAAAGTGTATTGAGTCATAGAGAAAGAGTTCGAAGTCTTGGACGGTGCTGCTCCCACTACTTGTCCAGACCATTACTTCCAAGCAAAATCCAAATCCATTCCTAGTGTTCACTAAGTAGAAGCGGAAAAATGGTGACCGGTGTAGTTCTTGAATGTTAACGTTTGATCATCTGCACACGATTTTCATGGAAATCAGGATCATCTCGGTCGAAGAGTCAAACTGTCGGAACGTATTCGAATCGAATGTATTAACAAGTTGCACCCCGAACTGTCTTTATTCGAGGGAGATAAGTCCGACTGCCAGGCACTCTCGTATGGCTTGTTGCGTTACTGTTGTGTTAATTTTGTGGTAATGTGTTGGAGTCTCATTTTTATTAATATTTTCTATGAAAATGCGGCGACCAGAATTGACGAGAACTCTCTAAGTGAGGACAAACTATACAGAGATTTGGGTATTTTTTACTAGTACTACTAAGATTTTTAGATCACTATTCTGGGATTTTATATGGGGGAATTTTCTGATAAAATTTGCTCAAGAATCACTAAATCATCATAAAATAAGGTTTTTAGTAACGTGATTTTAAAGAAAAAGTCTGTACACAATACACACTCTCAAACAATTGCGTAGTCTAATGAAAGGAGCATCGCCGTGCGTCGCTCGACTGCGCAGCTTTCACTGTTTACGTCACATACGAAAGACAGCACAGATGAACAACTCCACAGACGAAGGAAAGCGCTATTGACGATTAAGAACGATAAATCCATAAATATTATATCCAATGATGCGTTAATTTTAAAGGTTAGGTGCGTAGGACTGGTTCTGCTAATGACATCGCAGTTTGCGTCAACATTTTACAGATGAAAAAATGTCGCGCGGAAGTGACTACCAAATCTGATATAGAGATAAACTTCATACATCAGTATTTTTAAAACTACGCATTTCCGACGGCTGCGACCTATAAATTCGTGTTCAGCGCATCAATATCTATTATATAACTGATTTCAAACTTCTGGATTCCAGTGGGGGAAAGAGTAAAAATTGACCGAGCTTTGAATAAGAAGAGATTCTTTTCTTACGTGTATGACCAAAATTTCTGGTCATGAATCCGACGACTTTTGCTTGCCGTTTTTGCGCACTTGCTAACTCGTTTCTCGTGTTTTCTAAAATACCTTATTGCTGCAGTAAAAATTCTGAAAATGACGTGGTTTGAAAGAAATTTCAAACGTGAGCATGTAATTTAAACTATTGATACTGTACTTAATAATAGAAGCACCTACTTCATGGGTGAATGCATAAATCTGTGTGGAGCTCCGCAGCTGGATTCATAAAAAGCTGCAATGCATTTCAGTAGCTTATAAAATCTCTGACTATTTGAAATATTATGTAGCTAATGTATATGGCCCAGTGGTATCAATTCCTCTTTATAACGCAGGGAAGTCAGCGGTCTTCCAATACAGCGCAGGGAAGTCAGCCTCCCAATACTGCGCAGGGAAGTCAGCCTCCCAATACTGCGCAGGGAAGTCAGCCTCCCAATACAGCGCAGGGAAGTCAGCCTCCCAATACAGCGCAGCGAAGTCAGCCTCCCAATACAGCGCAGGGAAGTCAGCCTCCCAATACAGCGCAGGGAAGTCAGCCTCCCAATACAGCGCAGAGAAGTCAGCCTCCCAATACAGCGCAGGGAAGTCAGCGGTCTTCCGAAACAGCGCAGTTAAGTCAGCCTCCCAATACAGCGCAGGGAAGTCAGCGGTCTTCCAATACAGCGCAGGGAAGTCAGCCTCCCAATACAGCGCAGGGAAGTCAGCCTCCCAATACAGCGCAGGGAAGTCAGCCTCCCAATACAGCGCAGGGAAGTCAGCCTCCCAATACAGCGCAGGGAAG
>LQNS02015105.1:13558659-13569669 GCA_001587735.2 Parhyale hawaiensis
AGCCTTCCAATACAGCGCAGGGAAGTCAGCCTCCCAATACAGAGCAGGGAAGTCAGCCTCCCAATACAGCGCAGGGAAGTCAGTCCCTCAATACAGCGCAGGGAAGTCAGTCCCTCAATACAGCGCAGGGAAGTCAGCCTCCTAATACAGCGCAGGGAAGTCAGTCCCTCAATACAGCGCAGGGAAGTCAGCCTCCCAATACAGCGCAGGGAAGTCAGTCCCTCAATACAGCGCAGGGAAGTCAGTCCCTTAATACAGTGCAGGGAAGTCAGCCTCCCAATACAGCGCAGGGAAGTCAGTCCCTCAATACAGCACCCCGTCTTGCCACCATCAGTATCCGGTCCCGAAGCTCTCTCTCTCTCACTCGAGATCTCAAGCACCCTCCAGAACCTCCACAAAGGTCGCAGAACTTTTCTGATATCCACAACAAAAGACAGCGGCATTAAAGACTTCCTTTGGTCGACCAACGACGGAACTTTAGGGCGCGCATCGACCGAAATCTTTTCATGGACTCCTGCAGCGCCAGCGACAGAATATGACCGCCGCCACTGTCTATCCCGAGAATTTCACTCCGAGTCTCAATTGATTTTGCTGCCAACTTCGCCCTTCGCTAAATAAACGCCCGAGACCCGTGGTATTGAATACTGTACTCCGTTGTGCTCAAATCAGAGAAGATTAGATCTATTCTAGTCTATAGTGCGCAGGGACAGCCGAGTCCTGGTTTCAGTGTTGTTGTAGGAGGTATGATAGAAGAAGTATGGGTATATGAGTCAGGTAAAAACATTCGCTTTGTGTATAATTGATAATTTTCTACATTGAGGGAAGTATTTTTATTGGGTTAATTTAGTGAATGCGGAAAGCGCTAAAGGGTAAATTTATAAAAGCATAATTTATTTATATGCATAATTTTTATCGTCGACTCTATATTTTGATTACAAGGATTCAGTTTTATATTACATATCACATCAGTCTTTGACGTACGTTTTAGGCAAATGAAATATGAACCGGCTACTTATTGGCCTGACTGGGAATATTATAAGGTTATAATTGCTATAATTATGACCTGCCAGACCCATTAAGGGATTGAGTGGAACGTGATTGGCGGAACTGGTGGTAATGAAATTGTCTTAGTGATTTATCAAGGAGCTGGAAAAGCTCTCTAAGGAACACCACTATAGAAGTAAGCAAATATGGCAATGTGTTCGTTAAACGGTTAAGTACGACGTAGTCTGTGAAATCAATATTGCAGCAAACGCTCAGAGATTGTAGCTGTTCAGTGTATGCTTGTTTTGATTATGCAGTGTAGATAGTTATGATTTATAAGCCTACATTTTAGTACATATCTAGTTGTTGGGTCAAAGACACGCTTATTATTTTATGAATTGGTTTGAAAGTAGTCAAATTTCCACTTGGGACATATAATTCAAGATTTGGTCTATTGTATAATTATTATTAGTCAAAGATGGCAGTGCAGTAGAAGGATAACATGCAGCATAAGTTTGCAATTGGCCTCGCTCATGAACTGCCTATTGTTGAGGTTAGAATAAGCTTAATTGCAATAGGAATTAAGCCACAGTATTCTCCCCGCGGCAGCATCACCATCCGTACAAATGAAATGACGCCCTCCGCCATATCGCATAGCGCATTTTGCAGGCCCACAGCCTCCATCCTTTGATTTTTTCATCCATTTGGGGGACGGTACGAAGAGCAGAGCTCTCATTTAGCGCTCGAGCGAGTATCGGTGTAGCATGTAAGGGCTTTCCCATGTCCTGCCGCACTGTCATAATCGGACAGGCATTTTAATGGACGACGACATGTCTGAACCCACGCAGTGAGCGCCTGGCCATCTCCCTTGAATTACGACACTACCCGTAGCGAGCAGCGGTGCGCCCCGTCCGACCAACCCTCGTGGGGGGCTTAGGACTCTGCTGTCGTATGCAGAGCTGCAGTTAAGCATGAACTTTTGTTGACAAGCACAGTGACAGGATAAGGGGAGCAAGGCGTGCATCTGTAGCACTTTTAAAACTGTTATACATGCAATTCTGCAGATATGAAATGGGAAAAATGTAAGGTATCTATATCACTCTTTTTTTTTGCAAACCAATACGCACTCATGCTGATTAGATGGGAAAGGAAGTAGTGTATGTAAGCACTTTTGCAAACCAAAACGGACTGATGTTGATTAAACGAGGGAAAGAAACCGTATATCTGTATCACTTTTAAATGTAATTATAAGCTGAAGCTGAATAGATGGAGCAATGAATTCTTGTACCAGTGGTATTTTTACAAACTGTTATATTTTCGTGCTATTATGAGCTACTCCAGTTCTAGAAAACAAGTTCTTCAAAAGGTGTTCGTGAACCTGTAGCACTTTTTTTCTGAGTTCTCTTGGTCCAATTGCTTACAGCGTGGGAGAGAAGATTCTGGTGGCTTCTGCACTTTACTTACAATTGAAATTTCAAGTAATTCTGGAGAATTGATGATTAGGCAGTGCCATGTTAAGAGCGGCAGTCGTATACTATAAAATATTTTCATGTATATTAAACACAGTAAAAGTTGGATAAAATCCTACGTGACATTTATTGAAATGAAGCTCATTGCTGTAATTAAATATCAACAATCTATATAAAAAATACCTAAATTACTGCAGAAGTTGACACTGCATAAAGCGGATATGAATATAAAAATGATCGAAGTGGCCCGAACATTTGCAATTGGATCTCTGCGGTGTGCCAGCTCGTTCGGGCAGTAGGGGCAGCCCTGGGCGGCTTCAAAAATAGAAGAAAAACACTGCAGCCGCATTGATATGCCATTTCTGCTCAGGCAAATTGAGTTATCCGCCGAAAATTAGGTGATGTTGGTCGGTGGGGCAAACACTCGCAGTACAAAAGCAGTGAATTGTCCCGCCAGCTATTTGCTGTGTAATGGAGTGAAAAAAACCTACAGTCCTCATTGGTGAGAGAGCACAGTTTGCTATTGGCTCCAAAAGTCTAAAAATACTTTATTACTGCAAATGGAAATTATGCTGGGGCCTCCAAATTGCGTAAAAAGACTATATTGCGGCAAATGGAAATTATGTTGGTGTTTTGACAATCCATAAAAAGACTTTATTGCGGCAGATTGAAATTATGCTGGTGTCTTGAAATTCCATAAAAAGACTTTATTGCGGCGAAAGGAAAGTTTGCTCATATCTCCAAACTGCATAAAGATATCATTGTACTAACTGCATAGTGTGCTGTACCTTCTGTATGCTGCACAAAGCACTTTATTGTGGTAGGGAGAAACCTCATTAGCAGTAGACTACTTTGCTAGCAGTTTCAAATGACAGAAGACAGTTTCAAACATAAACACGGCTCTAGAATGCCGTTTAAATCCTGCCATTGGATAGGAAGCCACTATAACATATCGGTATAATATAAAAATATATCGTTACCCACTGGCGTACAAAGAAATTTATGACCCCCCTGGTGCATTAGCTCTACGAAACCGAGGAAAGAATATTATATCCACAGATTACAATAGTAATCGAGAAAGAATACGTGATTTAGAGTTATACGATAAATATATATGACGTTTGTTTTGCTTTTGTCGCAAGAATATATGGATAAGAACAGGCATCGCACTCTAAAAATAAAGACCGAATAAGACTTATACTGTGAGGTACAGCATGTAATTGAGCAGTTCGAAGCTTATTTAACTGTGTGTTTACTCAGCTTCGCGGAAAGAAGCGTAAAACAAGCATATTATTAGCATCAATAGATATTACTGAGACACCAATACTACAGTATGTTTCTAATGTAAGAAACTGCATCTAATAATTAAAAATTATGTAATTTAAAAAGTATTTGAACGCTTCAAATACCCAGTCGGAAATAATGGTTGTGATTATAGTAAAATATAATGGTGTATGAGAGATGAAGGTCGATTATGGATGATGACACAATATGGTAGATATGTTGACCAAAATGTAACGTTGATTTTAGAGTATTTAGGTCGATCTTGGTGGAGGCAATATTGGTTGTTTAAGGTTTGTCAGGAAAGGAAGGGCGATGGTAGTACATGGATGTTAAAAGATTACTGTATACATGGCAGAGCATGGACGCATGCAGCTCGAACTGTGCCCCGTAAATTAAGAATATACAACAAATTAACTTTTCATTGTAATGTCCAATTTGATAATCTTTTAATTTGTACAATGTTTTGTTTCTGCATTTTGTAGCTAAATAAGCTAACAATTTTTGGAATTGCGCAATGTACTTCTGTTTACTTCATTTATGCATACATTGTTAATTCAAGTAGTATCTTTGTATTCTATCAATTAAAGATTCCGTGAGTGGTGGTTAAGTGTCTTTTAAAGAAAACGTACTGTGATTTTATTCCTTATATATTGTGGTTACCTAGAAAGGAACATTATAATAATAAAATGATATTTAAGACCATATACTGTAGTCTATTTTCCCAGCTTCGTTATGAACAATCATGTTTGAAACTTACCTACTTTTGGATAAAACACTGTTAGCCCTTCCAGTGAATGATTACTATAATGAAATTTGCCATAAAAATTGAAACATTTTCCATTTCAGTAATAAACGCAATAACTTTTAGTAATAAACCCGCTCAAGGAAATTTATACGGTAAATATTGCAATTAAAAAATATTTTATTGAAATCTGTTTCAAGCAGCTGTGAAGATTAGGATATACCACTAAGAACAACTATAATCAACTAATAAATCACTAGCTGATTATAGTTGTTCTTAGTGGTATATGGTAATACGATTAAGGGTGAATTTCTTTCCATAACCATGCATGGTAGGTCATCAAGGATTTTCGTACGTACGATCATGAGTGGCATTCCTCCCATTGTTTGAGGAAGAATATGTATGGATTGCCATGGATTATAATATGGCTAGAATTTCCAATATAATCGACCAAATAATATTGTATGACTATAAGTTTGAATGTGAAACATCAAAAAATTCATATTATAGTGCAAAGATTGTGCACATTTTTAGTTTTTTTCTTTCCTGTCGATGAATTGCTCAAATTACAGGGTATGTATGGACGGTAACCGTCTTGACGTTATTTTTATCTATTGTTTCCTGATTTTATTAACGCCACACCACTTCAGCGTAGTTACCCATCATCATCATTTGCTTGTTGTATCCCTGGTGAAACAGTATTGCAATCTTTGATCAAATATTGCCGCCTATTTTTATGTTCATTCAGCTTATACTTGTAAAGTATTATCAAGAAATTATTCCTATTAGCTTGATGTAAAAGTACGTCAAGTTTTATGATATATTTAGCCTTACGAATCCGGACAAGGGGTTCGGCCAAAATTTATCAATCGTTTTGTGACTTCCTCTAAACTGTGTAGTATGGCCCTATTCCGGCTTAGAGTTAATGACGTTGTATATAAAGGTGCGTTAACTGCACAGCCTGGTTCATGGTCCTGCTCTAGCATCGTTCTGAAGTTTAGAGTCTTTCACCATTCTGAGCTGCAGGCCTAACACGCACGTATCAGTTAAACTATTTTTTTGTACAAGCAACTAATCATCAGCAAACAAAGCAGGCATCCAGTGCATAATATGTCAACAGTTGAAAAAGTTGATCTTGGTAGAATATAGTTATATCATTCGCTGAACACAGTCGATTTTGGTCGTGAATGGTGTTTCATACGGTTCACTATGGTAGATCATGGTTGTGCCGCCAAAACCTCAATGGTTGTAATTGGATATGTATGGTTGGTAATGGGTATTATAGTTGGCAATGGTCGAGGATTTGTGACATATCTCTACCATAACGCACCCCATAATTGGATGGATATGGAGGATATTCCGATAATAAACAACCAAAGATCTCGACCATATTTATCGTTGTTGCACACCATAGTTTCTGACCAGACAATTTTATTTATATTTACTGTAGTTGGTTGTCGGCCTTTGATATTGCGAACTGCTTCAAAATGGTTCCTAAAGGTTTGGAACATGAGCGAAATCTTCGCGTATTCTTCTTCTTCGGTTGCAGTCTTCAGTTAAGTAACGTTATGCGTTCGTCTTGTGAGGGCTACAAATTTAAATTCTCTCCATAAATATTCCATCGGATTCAACTCTGACGCCGGACTATACCGTGTTTCTACATAGATATTGTAACCTTTGAAAGATTCACGGGTTACAAGCTTGACGGTATTTTTAAAATCACTGTCCTGTTGAAAGTAGTGTAATAATTTCTAAGCATAATTTTTTCAACTGAATTCTATAACTTCGCTCATAAAATCTATTGATACTCGACACCATTCAAAGTTTCTGGTATAATTTCTAGCGTTTCTGTGCCACTGAAAGCAAAACAATGCATTATGATCGCATATTCGCAAACGAATGCTTTGCAGTAGTGATAGCTTGTTTTCTGGTTATGGGCAATTCCATCTAGCCATCAAACATCCTTAGTAACGTTGTGACCATAAAGCTAGGTCCTGGATTCATTTGGCGTGGTGATAATTTAGCTGAAAAGTCATTGTTCATATCAAACTGTAATCTTGATTTCAAACATATTTTCTTCAATAAGGGGTTCTTGCTACGAAGTCGTAGATTTACTCATAGTTTCTTAGTACTCTTTTACAAACAAAAGTCCCACAAGCACAAATATAGTTTAAATTTTTTTTTTTTTTTTTTTGCAAAAGAGAACTTTTAATTGTTTTTGGAATGCTATGACCAATTTTCCTATTTTTTTTTTGTACATCTGATTTTAAAGCCAAGTTTTTGTGGTCCCACAATCCTTCTTTTTTATCTATGAAATTTGTATTGCTGACAAGACAAGAGCGAATAAGCTCCTGGCATGTTGTAATAGCTCTTAGTGGCAACTTGCGAGAAATTATGCCATATTTCATATCGTTTGAAAGCTCCTTATGGTTAGGCCTTGTGTAATGTTTCTGAAGAGGCGTCTTCGGACGAATGAAGAACGCATGTGATCACCTCACACCTGCTACACGTCGCATAATCCACTAGTTTCTGAAATATTGTAGAGTCGGGAACTCCAAAATTACAAAATTAAAATATGAAAATGAAGCGTCCAATCACTTTTCCACTACGCACATTCCAAGTTACACGGAAACTACGAAACTTGGTACGCTCAATAAATAATCTCTATTTTTTTTGGTGCGCGGTATACGTGTTGATGTTCGTACTGTATTTGTCTCATGATTATGCATTTCGAAAGTATAGAATAAAAAAAAATTGAAGAATGCTCACACTTATATTAACTGAGAAAGATTTGACATTTATTGCATTTTAGTCGTCAAATATTTTATTCCGTACGTTCTGGAAGTAAATAGAACAATAATATATAAAGAAACGAAAGTATAGCACGTAGCTATACGTTCAGAGCCGCAATTTCCTGTACGTAATGCAGGAAGCTAAAATAGAACAAAAAATATAATCGGCGGTTAATATTCGTTTTTCCCTCAGTCGACTACTATAGGACAACAAAGTGGTTTTTAGGATAAGAGAGGGCTGCTGATAACGAAAATGACATCCATTTTTTGTGGAAATCATTAATAACCGATATAATAGTCATTGAAGTTCCTACTGTTTTTCTTTGGGAAAAAATAACCGGCGTCATAGAGACTTGCTAGTGACCACATAGGAGTCTAACCTAACCTTACTTAACCTTACCTAACCTAAAAAAGGCATGAAAATATCGCACTGTGCGAGTGTGGTTATTTTCTCTCATAGAACAGTAATGGGAATTTCAAAGTGAAATATCTCGCAAACTGAGTATTTGCGAGAAAAACGTCATTCATGTAAATTGTCTTAAAATGTGTCTTATTACCTATATATGGCTGTAATATATCGAAAGTCTGTGTTTCTACTAAATTAAAAATTCACCTTTTTTTCCCATAAAAAAATAATGGGAACTTCAATAACCAATAGGTATCTCTGTTATTACTGGTTTCCACAAAAAAAAGGATGTGATTTTCGTTTGCAGCAGCCCTCAATTATCCTAAAAACCACTTTCTCGTCTCAGCACTTGACTGAAAAAAAAACGAATATTGTCCAAATCGACAGTTAGCAGTTATTTGTAGCAGGCCACAAAAATTGCTGAACGCATTGCTCAAAGCCAAAGAATTTCCGTAGCAACTGATACTATATAGATAGAAAGCGTAACACCTATGCGTACAAAGCCTCAGAGAACTCTGCACCGGTACTGGACAGAAAGACTAAGGTAGAAATGACAAGATAAGAAAACAATGGAGCTTCAATGCTCAGCTTGCACTCGTCAGTAATGCGGAGGAGCCAGTGCAATGCAAAGGCAGACTTTCAGTTGCACTTTCGACTGTAATCCAAAGTGCAGAACGCTGTGTAGCAGATGATCCCTCGCAGGCAGGCGTAGCATGGGATCCTTTAAACATCTCGCTCTAACTTCCAAGATTTGAAGACGAGCTTTTTGCAAGGCACTCGACTTGTCAATGTTGTCACTGGAGTTTTTTGTTGGAGTATTGAGCGGCTCAGTAACATGCATGGAGCGAACAAGCAAATGCTTGAGATTTGCTGTAGATTGCAGGATAGACTTGTACTAACATGCCTGGTTGATATATATTTAGGAAAATGCTATTTTAATGGCATCAACAAACTCAGACACTATTCTTAGTAATTTAGGTAACAAAGTCTCGGTAATAGAAATTTTTGAAGCGAGCAGTTACTGTAATTGCTACAGATTTTCTGTAGATTTAAGTACAGTTTTCTAGTTCAAACAACAATTCAGCTTTACCACAAATCTACAAGCTTTCTTCCCTTTTCTAAATGCCCATTATTACCCATCACTATGTTTCATTACAAAAGATGTATTTTTCTCACTGTTTTTTCGTAATATAATCTTTCAAGTTCAAATATTAAACCGTAGCATTTTAAGACAAGATAAGCCGCATTTGCTGCTCAGCTCACTCCAATAATGCTAATTTAAATGTTGAATTTAGTTTAGAAAGTTCATTGATTTTGTCTAGGGTCTTCGTACCCCCAACAAAGGTGCGATATCGATTATGCAAGGGTGTGAGATACTGAATCATTTGTATTAGTACAAGACATGTTACCAATTAAATATTTCTTTATGCATCATCAGAGAACTTTAGTCATACATAGTTCTCTTGTCAGTAATGTAATTAAGGAAAAAAAAGAAGCAAAAATTTGTTGCTAAACACACAACTAATAATAATAATGATGAAACCATCCACCACGTCATAAGCGAATGCGGAGTGCTGGCGCAAAAGGAGTACAAGCGCAGGCACGATAAAGTTGCCCGACACCTTCACTGGACTCTCCAGCGGATCCATAACTTCCCGGTCAGTGAAAGGTGGTACGAGCACGAACCCGCGCCCGTGGTTGAAAACGAAGCCGTGCAGATCTACTGGGACAAGAGGATGGAAACCGATCGTGTACTAGCTATACGCCACTCGACCGGATATCGTCGTCAAGGACAAACAGGAGAAGTCGGCCAAACTGATCGACGTCTCAATCCCCTTCGACTCCAGAATCATCGACAAGGAAGCGGAGAAGAAGGAAAAGTACCGGGACCTTGACATCGAGCTCCAGAGACTGTGGCAGATGAAGGTCGACTTCGTTCCAGTGGTCATCGGAGCTCTGGGGGCCATGTCCAAGAATCTCAAGACTGCCCTCCGAGACCTCAAGTGCGGCCATCTCCACCCAGGAACCCTCCAGAAGAGCGCTTTACTCGGAACAGCGCACATCATTCGCAAAGTGCTCTGAGTCTTAGGTCGCGGGATGCGACCCGGCGCCAGAGCGTAGAGCCCAACATCGCTCAACCGATCCAATTAGTGGGTGGTGAAATCCCCTCGATAATAATAAATAGGGGAAGTAGCCGAATATAGTTTGATTGCTTTAGAAAAGTGTGAACCAGGAAATATTATAGGTCAAAAGTCATTGGCATACATGTAACTTTAGAAGAATATTTTATTTATATAAATTGACCATTGGCTAGAACTGTTACCTGGTTCATAAAATAATGCATATTTAAGTAAAGAAAGCTACATGAGTGGAAAGCACTGCCGCAAATCCTCCCCAATCACCAGGTTGAGCATTAGGAGTCACTTGAACACTTGCTTTTAGTTGTAGAATTACTAAAAATGTAGATTCGCTTGAAGAAGGGAAACGAATAGCGCTGAGTCAAGTTACCTGTGACAAAAATGTTTCACTGTCACCTAAATTAAAGCTTATGTTTCGTTTATTTTTTAGAAATTTTAATAATGGAATTATAGAGGTTACAGTACAACTTCCGGGAGCTATGTCATCAACTACTGAAGTAGGGAATATACCTCGCATGCAAGGTATTAGAAGATTTCCTCATCATTATGAGTAAGAGAACTTATTGGCGGAGGCCAATTTCAGCTTTAAATCATAGTTATGGGTAAAGGGGTGTCCGGAAATTAAGACCGGATCTTTGACGTTATCAGTTTGAATCGTGCAAGAAGCAACTCAATTACGTTCAGTCGCTTGAAAGTTCACGGTTACGGAGCAAGATTGAGTTTCTGGAAATTTCAATTATAACCGATTAGGGGTCAGCGGACCGAAGCCTGGGCACCTGTCTAGAATTCGGGACAAGTCAAGCCTCGAATGCTTAATCTCGTCATTCCATAGAACGTGCAGTAATTGAGGTAGGTACTACTAGCACAAAAAAGCGTGCCATCAATTATTGGGGTAAGAAATACTTAACTTTTTTTAAAATAGCCGCATTACCAACGTAGGCACTAGCGCAGAGTAAGAACAAACCCAAATTTGTGGGAATGAGATCTCTCTTAAATTTTAATCACGAAATTGCTAAACTTATAGAAGCACGAAGCGAAGTCAACAAACGTTAAAAAAAGTAACCTTGAGAGGATAGCTGTTAGGATATCATGATAAATGTATGTATGTGTAATAAGCTGCCACGTGATTAATTAATTACCGTGTCAAATTTATATATATATATATATTAATAATAAGACCGTTTCGTTTAAAAAA
>LQNS02015105.1:13578329-13601992 GCA_001587735.2 Parhyale hawaiensis
GGGCCCTGCAACAACGACAAAGGATGAAATAGTCTCAAGGTAGCGCTCTGACCTTAGTGTATGTGGGAGCCGGGCCCTGAAGCGACAGAGAATGAAATAGTCTCAAGGTAGCGCTCTGACCTAAGTGTATGTGGGAGCCGGGCCCTGAAGCGACAGAGAATGAAATAGTCTCAAGGTAGCGCTCTGACCTAAGTGTATGAGGGAGCCGGGCCCTGCAGCGACAGAGAATGAAATAGTCTCAGGGTAGCGCTCTGAGCTAAGTGTATGTGGGAGCCGGGCCCTGCAGCGACAGAGAATGAAATAGTCTCAGGGTAGCGCTCTGACCTAAGTGTATGTGGGAGCCGGGCCCTGCAGCGACAGAGAATGAAATAGTCTCAGGGTAGCGCTCTGACCTAAGTGTATGTGGGAGCTGGGCTTTGAGTGACAGGGGATGAGACAGTCTCAAGGTAGTTTCTCAGATGACGATGCATATACCGTTTTCGTTCCGCACGTCTCTCAACATTTGTCTATCACGGTCAAGTCTGTACATCCTGTTTTTTTTATAGTTTAGGTTGATACATAGATCATTTCTGATTTTTGGAAGTTAATTTCCGATCCATCATGACTGAGTTGCTAGATCACAACCAAACACTAAATGTAAACTTCTATGCTGAGCAATTGCAGCGTGGGGATGGCAATCTGAGAAGTAAACATCCAGCACTTGTGAACAGAACAGTCATACTCCATGACAACGCAAGACCACATGCTTCAAAAGCAATATAAAAAAAAATTTTGCAACTCGGCTGGTCTGTACTGCCCCCATCCACCATATTCCCTGACCTTGTTCCGACTAATTTGTTTGTTTGTCTCCAGCTTAACACAAAATGTTATGAACGAATCTTTAACAGTTGAGTCGTGCGCAGAAGAGCGATATTTTCACTTATTTGACGGGACAATTTTGCGGGTAGATCCAACATTTCGCGACATGTTAATGCACACGCAGCAGCGACAGATACTTGAAGTTGCAATGCCTTAGGGTAAAATAATTAGAGTTGCAAAGAAATGGAAAATATTGACTTCATAAATTTTTTTGCCCGTTTACATATATCCATCAATTTTTATTGCCTACTAGACGGCCCGTAATCCCCCCATTGGGTCGTCATCACGATCGTCCTTGCTTTCGCAAAAAAAGAAAAAAAAAACAGGCGTTATTCAGCTGGTCATATACCAAACACGCTATTTGCAGCGAATTAGAACTCAAAGAAGCTTATGGCTTTTAAAATGCCTATAAAGCAGCAAGAAAACCGATTCTAGGAATTTTCATAGCAAGAAAATTCGCCGTAGAAAAATTGGCCGCAAGAAAATTCGCCATAGGAAAATTGGCCGCACTGTATTTTTTTTTTCGCCGCAAGGAATTTTCGCCGAGCACAACCGGAACAAAGTCCATTTACGGGAATATGGCTGACTATATCATCTTGGTACAAACTGAAATTGGCGTCTCTAACAGAACAAACTCAAATCAAAGAGTAAAAGAGTAAGCTTTGGAGCCCTAGCTGGGAGTGTTTAGTCCCAAAGTTAGTGTGGTAATGTGGTGAACGTTTCTTCGGATTTACCGGGGAGCAGAGAAAAACGTCTGGAATGCTTATATTCCCAATGACAGAATGCACAGAGCATAACTGATAATGTGTACCCGGTGAGCATTTAAAAGTTCCATCGTAAGCCTAATTTTCTTTAAGCTTGAGGTCTTCTAATACTGATTGTGTTGCAAATATTAAAATTCTATCTTGATCATCTACACCACCGTCATATGGTAGAAATTGCTCGCCGTTTTCAATGACAGTATCCAGCTGGAATTGGAAGTGCTTGGCTATCTAACCTTCTCCAGTTTCTAATATAGAGGGACATGCGTAAAAAATAAGGCATTACTGGAGAGATTTTTTTATGCACTGATTTAAGAAGCTCATGCTGAGTTCTTCAGTTCTAATTTCGCTTTACAAATTGTTGGCTGTTTGGGATTTGAAGAATGACAATGATCACCGAATGCTGCGCATATTGACAAAGTATCATATTTAAGAAAGGTATATACTCTTGCTTTGCACTGCTTTAATTCACATTTCCAATAGGTTTTTCCACATATTTTCTATCTAATCTATATATAAAATTACCATTATCCACAATTTTGCACCACCTCTACTACTTTTCACAATATAAGCCACTGAATATGAAAAATCTGCCAATAAATTTGATTAACACTCTTAAAAAAAAAAATTACTAGCAATAAGTTAACTGGAATTTAAGGCTTTGGAAACACAAAAACACTTAGGTCAATAAGAAGTATTATCCATCACTCCATATTTAACGCACTTCTAATTCTAAATCATACAAAGCAACACCCAATTAGGTGATGGATAAAACACTATAATTATCAACAGTTATTCAGTAGACTCACTTTTCGAAAAAAGGCATGCCAAATTGTCTAAAATAAACTGCAGAATTGAAAATGGTAAATGCAGTAAAGGTTCAGATGATGCCTGATAGGGCAACGTGACCTGATATACATGCCTTACCTTGAGAGTCTTCGGAAGAAGTCCAGGTGACGTTGCTCACGCCACCCCACGTGTGTGGAGTCACTCTGCTGGGTGTCTTCAGTGGTGCCGCAGTTTGCGACTTTAGAGAGAGCCAGCAGCGAATTATCTCCACAGTGCACGTAACCACTGACCGCTGGTCTATCTGGTATTCTTCTTAAATGTGAATCCAGCAAATTTTTTAACTCTACAGTTTTGATATCAGTNCCGAGGCATTTTGTTAAACAATCTTGCTCCCCGTACAGCGAAGCTATTAGAATATTTTGTGGCCAAAGCTTTTCCACCATCTCTGCTTGGGATACGGATATCACAGGTCCTTCCAGTGTACATAGAATATACACGAGTGAAGTTTGTACCGAGTTGTGGCAAAAATTCCGTGCGGCCAATTTTCCTACGGCAAATTTGCTTGCGGCCAATTTTCCTGAGGCGAATTTTCTTCGGCGCAAATTCCGGACACGAAGAAAACCTCATGTAACGCCTAATTTATTCGATTTATTCGAGAGAAACACAATGATTCAGGAGGAATCTGTTCTGTTCGTCACCGAAATCGCGCGAAAATATCCAGTAAGTTGGACGGTCGCGAAAACGCTCAAAGCTGCGATTTGACGACGAAACTTCGCTGCGATCAGCGAAATCGCCATAGTGTGGACAGATTTTGGCGGTAGTCTAGACGGGCATTTAGTGATGAAGAACGTGACACAAAAGGTAGGTACGTACTAGCGTATTAGTATATAGATAGAAACATTGTACTCAGCGACACCTAAATGTCTTGTACAATCTTCAAGCTTATAAATGAAACTTCGAAATATACGTTTATACTGATTACCATCGTTCTAACCTGGATACCAATTCATTTCATACTTTTCGCATTGCATTGCAGATGGAATCGCAAACTTTAAAACTAAAGCTTTGAGAAAAATGCACGCTCTACATGCCATATATATATATATATATATAGTAGAGTATAAATAACTAGTCTGGAAGTTACTTTGAGTTGCTTGAACGCCGAGAAAAAGATTGGCCTAGATCCATCTTGCTGAATTTGCTCCCCAGCCAACTTTTTCGCCGAGTCTAGTTGAGCATGTGTTGGCAAAATGCCACTCTCGGCAATTTTTGCTTCTCGTCTGCATTGGGCTTTTAAAAGAGCAAATGATTAAATTTTGGAAACGTTCTATTGGTCCGTTTGTGTGTCTCACTATATATTTGTCTTAGTGCTTGTCAGACTATGACTCAAAAAGGTAAGCAGATTTTCAGAAAATTTACAGGAATTAATAAAGAGGTTAAAAGGTACAAACAACCAAATTTCGGTGGTGATCCGCTTGTCCTATTATGTGCCTAATCATCACCCGCGAACGAAGTGAGAGAGGTAATAATGTGTTCGTTGAAAATTTAAGTATATATATTTGTCTGTCCAACCAAAAACAGAAGGAGCTGCGCAATGTTCATAATTTTTTGCAGGTAGTTTGCATGGTGGGTTGACCTAGATGTGACCCCATGCCAAAAAAATTAGGCTTAGCTCGCCACCAAAAATGACGGCGTTGAATTTGCCTACACCGCGGCCGATTGTCTTACGCCACGAGGCGTTCTATTTTTTCCCTGTGATATTATTAAGAGATCTTGACGGGGGCTGTGCCCTATCCTTGTCGGACACAGCATCCATATGAGAAACTAGGATTAGCTGGCCATCAACAATGACTCCGTTGAATTTGCCCTCACTGCGGGTGATGGTCTTACGCCACGAGGTGTTCTAGTTTCATTAATGATTTTGAAATTTAGGATCTTCACAACAATTCAACGGTTAAACATACAACTAGAACTGCCATCCGAGAGAGCAGACCTCGGCCAAGAAACACAATCCTATACAGAGTTGTAGAAAGACATAGAAACGGAGTGATCGGTTATAATATACCAAAATTTTATCATCTATCCTTGGTAACATTCCTAATAGTTGCTGCAAATTTCATAAAGATCCGTCCATAACGTATAGAGTTACGTAACCAGCAAACAGAAAAACAAATCCCGGCAAAAACATAACCTCTTTGCCAGAGGCATGTATGTACTTATAAAGCCGCCCGAACTATAATGAAGTAACACATTGTTAGGAAACGACAGCGTCAGGAGATTCACTTCTGACTGCACACTTCGAGTACGTGCACCGTTTTCATACAACTCAAGATAATATGACTTACAACAGTAAAGAATTCCTTTAGTACTTAGTTCCAAGTGTATTATTAATAAAAAACTACATTCACAAGCAATGGCGATGCGAGCCATTATTTTAATTTTTAATAAAAATACAAGACTCACCTTGTGTCGAGTTAGCAGCGGCGTATACCAGAGGAGATAAGAGTAACAAGTAAAATTAGCGCTAATGCGAGCTTCCCTTTGCGATACACACAGGCATTCGCTATAAAGTCAACCAGATGGACCGGCCGAGCAGGCCAATCCTAGCAAAAAACCATATCTAAAATGAGCGCTAATGCAAAGATCCTACTTTAATTTACTCTACGCCCACTAACAGTTACCTCAAGCATCCACAGTTTCAACGGTAAAGTTACTCACATGGGTGGGCTAAACAGACTATTGATAGCAAAAACTAAATTTAAAAAGAGTACTAATGCAAGCACTCTATTTCACTTTACTGCACGCATTGGGAGCTACGTACCTCGCGCGTCCTCAACTTCAGCGGTAAAATCATTCAGATGGGAGCGCAGGGCGGCAGACTATTCATAACAAATAACTAAATTCAAAAGGAGTGCTCGAGCAAACTTTGTACTTAACTCGTCCCACAACAAATTCAAAACTCCCGTTGCGTTTGCGCCACAATGTGGGATGAAATTCTAGCTCGATGTCAAGAGGAAGGAGCTGCAGGAGAAAAGGGAACAGCGTTGGCTACTCTAAATTAATTATTCTGGTAATGTGCCATGCTCCTTAGCTGCGGATTACTGTTAATTCCAGCGCAGTTAGTAGCAATGAATGTATTGGGGTCTTTAGGAAAATGGAAATCAGTAGGAGCCTCGGAGAACTAATTAGGAAAGTTGGCTGAGAGAGCCAGATTATTGAATAAGGTCCCGTGAAATGGACCTGGCGAGGCGGCCTGGGTCCAATCTGCGCGGCAAGTTCCTTCTGCGGCTGTACTCGAGCTGTTTAAGGCACGTGGTGAACACGAGCTGGGAAAATATGCAAGTATCTGTCTCTTTGTGAGTGTGTGTGTGCGCGTAGGCGTGGATGTGTGTGTGTGTGTTATTTCTACATGCATTAATGTGTGATTTGGGATGTAAAAAGTTAAGACTTAAGATTTGATGTCTTTCACTTACGTACGAAGAAGAAAAAATATCGACAAAAAACAAGCAGAAATTGTGACAAGTGCATGGGCCCATCTCTAGCTTATAGAATTTGGCCGTTGCATAGCAGTTGTTCCTTTAGCGAGGAGTGTTTCCTTTGAGACAACTGAGGTTTAGTTACTTGTAAAGGCTGGGCTGCGAGTTGTCGAGAGTGTGAATTGTATATACCGGTACCACATTACACAAGTGCAAGTTCAACTTATGAGTGCACTTTCACAGGTGTATTTACACGACGTGCGAGATGAACATTCGCCCATAAGTTGAGAGTATAATTGTGTATCATGGTCCCGGCATTGATGTTGGCTTTGAATATTTCAGTAGATGGAAATCCGTGTTTCGGTGTAGCTGTGTAGGAGAATACAACCCACTGAAACGAAGCGAAAGCGGTGACGTACTGGGGACAGAGTGCGACTCTTCTTGTCTGTCTGCTCGCTGCAAGCAGCGTTTGTTCGAAGTTCAGGGTCTCTGAAGACCAATTTACACGATAGTCTGATGAACGTCTTCTCTCCGGCAGAGAAGTGGACAGCCTTTTGGATTCTAATACACTCCAAATTTTAATATCTATCGCAAACATCACTAGTGACCCTTGCAAAGCAAACTAACTTGATGGCCAGCGTATTAGCAACACCCACTTGCCTTGATGAACGAAAATTGCGGAGATATTCGGAAAATTTGCTAAGAAAATACGTGCACTAGAATGTCATGTGAACGGACATGTAGATTCTTGTCATGATGGCCGAGCTTATGCTGCCAGCCGTTTGGTTTTGTCAGACCATAGAGAAAAATTCGAATCTATTAGCGTTAGTTAAGTTTCGACAAGCTCATATCAGCAGTTGAATCGACTATGTTTCTGGAAATGAGTGGCTTGGATTGCTAGGTTGGTGCAGCTCTATACGCATAGGATGACGGAGCTATGCACACCTAAGCACTAAAGGCCTTTCATAAACAAAATGCTTCAACTGTGGTTTAAAAATAGATGTCCCAGACAATTGTATATATTAGATATTTCCGTCCGGCCGATTTCCACACAGAAAAACATAGTAAAATACATATATATATCAACACTCGAAATCTTTGTGGTTTCAGTGAGAGTATAATTATAAAATACCTGTAAGAATATATATTTAACAAGCAAACACCTCTGAGTTTCTGAGAACAATACTGTATTATAGGTAGCATGTATTATATTTAGTTAATATTGACCACATCTCTAAGGGTTAACCGACACGAGTTTCATTAGTATAAATTAGGTCGTTATGAATGAAAGATCTGAGTTTCTTCTTCACCACAGTTGAAGGACTATAGCTCATGTTTTATGTTTTCAAACTTGATTTCAGATTATTGGACAGTCTCTTCAATACTTTTACGATTGCAATTCTTGGTGGCTCATTAAACTGTGATTTTTCTCATGTAAGCTAAAATTATGGAAGACACAGATAAATCAAAACTACGTACCTACTCCCTACCTATCGTTAAATTATTTCTAATTTCAGTTCGGTCGTGACACAACTGCATCCCGGAGAGATTATTATATCAATGAGATGCTTGGTGAGGAAGTGACAAGCGCACTAGTGAAGAGACAAGTTCCAGTCTGGTAATTTTATTAATAAAAAAAAATCAGCCCCGTGGTAGCTACAAGCTGTAGTGGGGTGGATACTTCTAAAAAAAAAGCAACATGCGAGTTAATGGCAAAAATGTGCTTATAATTTACGTCCATGCTTGTATCAAACACATTGTTCTTTTTCAAACATAACAAATTAAACTTTCGGCTCAAAATCGGAATTTTCCTTTCTTAACGATCTAATATATAATCACTGCCATCTCTATACATTATGTAACATTCAAACGTACACGAGTTTACCGATAACGGTGTTTTACCGTAACCTTATCATACACAGACAAAATTCAAATCTCTTAGAGTTCACCGAGAACATTACGGTAATATAACCCAGCACCACGGGGACAGAATGCGATAGCCTCGGTCCAATCTATCCGGTTGAGCTGGCTGTCGTGAATCAGAGCGTTCTCGTGTGTCTCCAAAATGTGGCATTTCACTGATATTACCATTTGGTTATGCGAACACATTCAGCGCTTTGGAGTCCATGGGATCCAATAATGACATCTCCTAGCTCGCTCCTAACATTGGAAGTCGGCTCGAGCCATAACCGTTCATTGCGCGCCTTTCCGGCCGGTTTCATTTCTATCTGAGCCTTTAACTTTGTGCGAGCGAATCAAGTCTCCGATGTGCACGAAAAGAACACCGACAAAAGACGAGATTTTTGCGAGGGGCATTTGCTATAATCCTCCGAAAGTCGAAGCTTCTCTTTTAATTGTGTTCGATCATGCGTTCAACGAATTAAATCGGGCGGGTACAAAAATGAGGAAGGATCTCTTCTCGGCAGAGCTGAAGACCTCTGGAGGAGGTCGGTCGTATTGGGACAACGGCGAGGATGCATCGAGACGATCACCGGAGGTCTGAAAACCTCAATGGAGAGTTCGAAACTTAAGCAGTTTGGGCACATTGTTAATTAAACACCTGCAGTAGTCTTCTCTTCCTAACAAGACAACGACTGCGAAGTGGAGTATAAGTAGCCTACCGAATTATAGTATTATACTCTGGCCAAAGCCCTTGGACTCCAGTCAACTGTAGCCTACTGCAGCTAAATTTGCAAGGATTAAAAAATAATCGGGAATACAGTATTACACCGTTGCAGGAGTCTAGTGTGGCTGGAATTTTCCTCAACAACAACAAAGTAGTCTACCGAATTAAAGGCGTTTAGTTTGGCTACAGCTTCTCCCAACGCCCTGCAAGCAACTCTAAAGAAAGAAATTTGAGTAGTGTTACGAGTTAAGGCAGTCTGGTTGGACCACCAACGCACGAAGCTAGAGCTCCAATTAGACTGCAGCTTTTCCTAATCAGGGTTGTCCATAATTCTTGGGTACATAGGAATCAAATGTTGGAGGCGAGGAATTGGTCTCGATCTTCAGGCACTAGTATATACAGATTCGTTAGGTTATTTGGAAGTCACATTGGCTACTAATATAAGTAACAGAGTAGATTAGACTAGCTGGAACCTGTGGAAATTCTACACAAGGAAAGCACTATGGTTCAGTGATATCTCGGATCCATTTCGTCTGTCTTATTTTATCCTATATAATACTGACAGAACCTATGTATATCCAACAGAATAAAATGTTACTCAAGCATACGAAGCTCGAAAATATGTCCCAAGCCAAACCGCCAATCTTGTGTCTATGGTTCGAGAGCAGTTCCAGCTCAAAAGAGTGCAATTTTTGTTCTCTTCTCTCCCGAGGAGGTATCCAACTTACCTACCGTAATTTTCCCGTATCTAATTGTGAAAGCTTAACGGTCGTACTAACGCAGCAACTAAGGAAGGAAGGAACGTAGGGAGGAACAAGCGCATTAATATTATGGTGACTAGTGGGTCCAGCCGTCAAAAATGACGGCAAAAATATTGTGATTGAGCTTTTTATTGCTCCGGTTCCCAGTATAGGTTTTGCTGTATTACAGGTCTCATCCCTGCAGGCCTGATCTTCCATTAGTGAAACGCAAGCTGTACAACCATGAGCTTTGCGATAGCAAAATATCCCCCTGCAAGATAAGGCGTGAATATCAGCTAGAAATTGATCAAGCGCTAAGCTGCACTAAGAAAAATATAGTTCAGTGGACAGATTTCACTGTAAATGCCCAGTGCTCACCGTATTGTGGATACCAACTGATTGTTGAACCTCCAACATCTAACTTTGGCTGCGATGTAAATCAGTACTATATACTAATTCACGTCGTGTTTTTACTTATTTATTTACATCTACCTATATTTATTTCTTTCCTGTCACGCTCTATGGGAATAAGATAGGAGAAAATTCAGGTGCCGCGGCACGACGGTATCTTGGATACGGGGGTAGCACTTGGGCGCTCCAGCTGAGGGACCTGAGCCTGCCTGCATGGTCATGTCTGGACATGTTCATTGTTCTGAGTTGTAACGGGAGATATCACTTACCTACGCCTCATAATAAATGTATCCAATTTTTAGGCAGAATGCTGAGTTTTAATTAAAGAAGCTTTCTCAACGATAATAAGCACAGGAGACAGCGGGGGTTTTCCTGAAGGGCTAACTTACTGCCGTCAATGACAATGACAGCTCGGGACACTAGTTCAATATAAAAAGGCGTCTGCTCAGCGTGAAGATTCAACTACTACGACATCATTCAGCAATGAAGGCGGAGATCCAGATGCTGGGGATCCAGAGGCCGGAGATCCAGAGCTATATTTGTCACCGGTACCCCAAGCGCTGAAATTGTATGGTATCTCAACTTGTTTTTTTAATACATGAATTTTTTCCTATTAAACTCTTAACTGCTTGACGGAACGACATTGGAGCAAGCAAGCAAGAGAGCAAAGGAGGGAGCAAGAGAGCAAGCAAGGGAGCGACCAACAACTGTGTTTTATTATAGAGTGGATTGCTAGCAATGGAGGGAGCAAGAGGCCCAATCCTAGAGAGCAATCGAGATTCAGGCTCCGGCCCTCAATGATTTAGTACCGTTATGTAAAGAAAAATTCCAACTTTTGAGGGAATACCGCAGCCAAGCATATGACTGTGGAAACATGATTGGTTGCAGCAGGTCAGTGATGGTTCTGAGATGTTAGGTTAGATGGGAAATGAAAAATGGTGGAACGCAACAACCTCCAAAGAAGTTAGGTGGTAGGAGTTGATAAGTCATGAAGGATTGATGCTGCTTCCATCGTTTGTCCAGACAAATTTTGAACTTTTCTCTTCTCCGATAAATTTCGAGAATAGTCTATGCGAAAAGTTCATTATGACGTACAGGAAAAACTGCTGACTTTTCGTAGTTTCCCTTTGTTTATGTATGATTTTTGTCCATTGTGTCGGAGGCAATCATTACGTTTGTCGAAGAGTCCCGTCACAGACACTCCGTTGAAGCTATTTAAGTACTTGACTGTCTCTAGATACAACAGTTGCCCCGTGAGTCATCTATGGTCGAGAAAGTTAGAGCTGTGTCCAGGCTCCTGAAGGCGAGGCTCGTATGGCAGCTGGGGTATCAATTTTGTTACGGTGAGTTAGATTCTGATGGTCAGTTAGACTGTCAAAAGAAGGGAGTATAGACTCTGAGTTCCAGGTTCGAATCCCACGACCTCATAATATGCGGTCTTTCATTATCTTACAAATATCGACAATGAATTCTTTCAGTATAATTCCTGATATAAATGGGACTAATAACAACAAGACATACGGTAGTACAGGAAAGAGTCAGTCAGGAAGAGGAAAAAAACTCAGTAGGAAAGACTAACGGCATCGTATCCATACGAACAACTCATGAAGGGCATGCAGCATGAATGGTCTACAAAACTGTGCGTTCAATTCAACACTATAGCAGCTGAAGTTGGCTACTGTTGAGTATCCACGTTGCTTAGACTTTGCAAGCTTTGGAATAGTGGAATCACTATTCTACTAGCGCATAGAAAAGCCGACGCTTCAGCTAAATAACAGCCACGAGCAAAGACTAACGTCTCGGATGAAAATTGAAGTTGCTGACATACGCGAGTTGTCACGTTAAAATGACTTCTTTCACCGCCTGGTACAGTGTTCTAGTAAGCATGATATGCCTTTAAAATATTTTCAACAGCTGCTGACTGTCGGCAGAATCGGTAAAATTAATTTAACTAATTTTGTAAATATTGACTGCTTTCACGACAGATGTATGTGCCTATTATTGTTCTTAGATGCAGCTAATAAAACCCGGTTGTACAGCTCTGGAATCGAAATAAAACAATGACGTCATCGCGACGTCCAACCATGTAAGACTAACGTCATTTTGACACACAGATCTACATTTTGGAAGGATTGCGATGCAATTTCACGTTGCTCTGATGTTACTATTACTGTGCTGGCACTGTTGATGTGATATTACTGTTATTGTGATGTCACTGTTACAGTGTGTTGTCACGATTTCAGCGGAAGCTGTCATTAAGTACTTACGTGTACCCTTCAGCGCACTGACGCCCTGTTGGTGGACGTTGGGAAATTTGCTGACACAGTTAAAGGATGGCAAATTAGAACGAAGGGTTTTCGTCGAAATACGTGGAACTGCTCCTCAGACCTTGCAGAGTAGAGCTTCTGCAGAAAAATAAAAGAATGCATGTAGTGATGACGACCAATTACAAATGGGAACACTGAATAGAATTACCAGACTTAGTTTACTGTTTGTGAGTCTTGACGGCGCCATGGACTAATGTTCCGATGCATATGTTCCGTTTGCGACAGAAAATACAAATCATTCCAAATTCGTGGAGCAAAAATTTCTGTAACATTGGCTACAACTAAACGAGTGGGAACATTACGCTAAAAAATACTTACGTCTTCCAAATTTTAAACTTATTAAAATTAATTTAGAGAGATATCATCGAAACTATACCTTTGTGTTTGATATAGTGAGAAAACTGCAGTAGAGCCTGAGATTACAAACTAGATTTTTTTGGGAGAGCAAAACAATGCTTAAGCCCAGCATGAATAGGCAAGTAATACAAAGCACTGATAAAAAAACGGAATTGTTGCCTTGGTGGGCAGTTGTCTCATAGGCCTGTTTGCAATATGCGATATCGTGGGGCAGTCTGGCTACTGTCCCTTAGGGCGATGTTTTTACCATCATCTTGGGATTTCGCTCTCAACTGTGGAACTTAAACGTCCCATTTTAAATTTCACATCTAATTTTGCTCCTTACGTATTGGAGTTTGCCTTCGAATTTTATTTTAAGCTTGTGTGAGTCGTAATTATTTTCAAGTTGAGTGAAGTTTTGCATAGCCTGGCGTCAGGAGCCATGACAGTGGGAAGACACGGACTGGGAAAAGTGTGGGTTAAAAAAAAAAGAGTAGTAGAGCATGAGGCCCACTGCGCAATGCCAGTAGCACAGTGCAGATGAACTTTAAATTGGAAGTTGCTTGAGAAATTTTCATCGTCGTACTTGGCAGACAACATAACGTTTAATAATATTACATCAGTTCAGTTTTACTAATTTCGCAATAAATGTTATTTTAAAGTTTTAATGTTATCCATCTAGGATAGCTGATATGTAAGTGAACTATGCATTATGTTCGCGTCGTGAATGGATAATGCAAGATGTACTGAAACAGATAATTCATTGACAGTGATGTGTCCATTTCTATTAACCCTTTCTTACTCAAGTTGTGTTGTTTCGCTAAAAGGGTTTTTTCTCCTACCACATTTCAATAGGATAAAGAGACCTCGTAGCGTGCTACAGTCTGAGTAAGATATGTTCATGAGATGACCTCCAGTCTTCACAAATGCAGTGTAATTAAAATATGCGTCATCGTCTGTATAAGAATGATTTAGTTAATGACCACCTTTTTTAATAGTTTGGCCGTCGGCAACTAGCGGCCTTTGGCAAGTATAGAACTGAGGACAGAAACGTGTCAACGGTTCTGTCGTAATATTGTCTTCGATTATAATTATCTATTTTGCAGTACGGTATTTTAATTTGAAATCTTCTCATAAAATAATCTGTGCATGAAGTTGTTGGTTCAATTTATTCTATTTTGCATGTACTTTCAAATATCATGATATGACCCCTCGAACAAAGGGTCCTCGCTTCCGGTATCTGCGAAGTAACTCGATCGCACAGTTCGCATGAGATACAATGCTCATTTAGAAAGCAAATATAGAAAGGGAAAGTTTAGCTCTAACTTTCGTGGATCTTTCGCGCCCGTTTGTGTGAACAAACAGTTACCGATGTGAAGGGACATTGATTTTATATCGGAATACGGACATGCAGAGCGAGGGTACAAAGTTCTGACACTAATTTCTGTCTATCGTGCAGACTAAATGAACAGCTACAAGTGAAATTCCGGAGTAACTGATTGACTACTACGACTTGACCCGTCGAAAAATTACTTGAAAAACGGGATGAGGGTTACGTATGCCGGTGCCACACCATAGAAACGCATGTTCAACTTACCAGCTGAAGTTCAGCACGCACGCCGTCCCGATTGCATGGTGGAAATCGGCTTCCAAGATACCCCTGGAAAGTATTTAACTTGCGTGTCGTGTGAGATGAACGTCCCTCATACGGCAAGCGTGCGATAGTATATAGTGAGGCTCAAGCATTACCTTCATGGACTAATGTCTTTTATAGTCTGTGTTACCTATACACTAGTGTATCAAGGTGAGTTTCTCTTTGCTGGTCGGTTCAACTTGAAGTACGTTCAGCGAGAGAAAAACACGTGCGTATATAGGGAAGACACTCACTGTTGGTTCTTCCGGTGGTCACTTTAGCTTCAACTTTATGATGAAGCCGTTTCAGGGTTGCCTGTACCAGTGAGCGAGCACAGAAGCCTAACACCTCTCAGTCAGCATTCAGCTGATGACAATCTGGACGAGAGAGACTTCCCGCGTAGGCTGCAGCCTCTACAGCCCACTAACCCAATTTGGAGTAGGGTACGGGCACCGATGTCGCCGCCTCCTGCAGGAAGTCATCGACGAGCGAAGCCGAAACGAATTGGCAACAAAATGTGCCGTAAAGAGCTATAACGGTGCACCCAATCACAGAATTGTCGCCATTAAATCCTCATTGAGGCTTCCGTCCATTAAAGAGGCTTCCAGGGCGCTCAATAACTGCCCCTCTGCATCAATATCGGTAATGTTTATCTTCCAGATCCTTCTTTATGTTCAGTAGCTGCTGCTGTGAGCCGTATATAGTGGCTGATGGTTCGCTAAGTAACCTGGTCATTGTCATATGCTGCCGCTTTCATCAATATTGTCGGTAGCAGCAACCCAGTAGAGCCTAATCTTCCCATTGAGGAACATTATTGATAGTGATATTCCTATGATGAATTAATATCTAATGTTGGATATTAAAGGGGTGAATAACAATTGTTGAAGAAGTCGTATATCTGCCTTAAGACTAGCCTTTAATGAAGGGTTATTTAAAGAAAAAAACAATGGTAAAGCGGAGCCTATTGTCAGAATGAGAACACCATTCCGTTGCCCTTTCCATATATTTGAACAAAACAAGACTATGTAGTTAGAAAAGAATATGAAAATAAGCTCTAAGCAGCATCAGCCTTCTCAGCAGTACATATTTCACGTCACACCCACGACCTGCACTCTACTGGCTTTTACGTATATACAAACAGGAAAGAGTTCGTAAGTTTTTAATGATGGGGCATACCGGTTAGCTTGAAGTAGCGTGTGCCATCAACAGTACAACTTTAAAGCCTCTCCAGAATACCAGGCTTTTGCTGGCATTATCTCCAAACAGAAATTCACGTGTCAATACACTGGCTGATGTGAATTCAGTCATTTTCAAAGAACTCGTCACATCCTTCTTCGTTTACTAAATAAGAAGTAATTCGGCAGCTAATCTTCTCATAAAGCAGCACCGATCAATTGTAGAGAAAATAAGCTCCAAGTTTTGTCCGGGCTCTTCTCTCAGCAGCACATTGTTCCTAAAGTTTTATTTGATAGCCGAACAAGCAGGAATTCGACGGGCACATAAATTCCTTGGGCGCCAGTAAATATCACAATTAACAGTGTACAGTTCGGCCAACTTTTGCAAGGGCCCTTGAGAAAAAGAGAGAAACTCAAAGACTTAATTAATCGATGTTGGCAATTGTACGAATGTATTGGCTCATTAAGTAAATGAAGCGAGCTTTTGAAGAATCGCGCGCTCGGTGGCGCCGCTCTCAAAACTTTCCGAAACGAGCGCGGCCGATGGTAAATCTCCAAAGAGAACGTCGGCAGCAACCACGATCGCTTGACCGCCGGGCCAAGTCTTTCGAAGCAACGTCGCCACGCGCGTGCTATTCTTACGGAGACGAGGTCAGCTGTGCAGTGGTGACCACTCTGTGTCGGAAATCAATGCTATGGTTGCGCTAAAGAGCACAACTTGGGGGATTAAGAATCGATTTCCTTGTTATTGCGACTGTGATCGAAAGTTTGCCGAGGTAATGAGGAGAATTTTAGTGTGCAGCCAAAGTGTATCTCATTATGTGACACTTCAAACAGAGCCGCCTGATCTCGAATGGACCAAAGCAACCATAAGGCTAAAAATTCACCCAATACTTGGAGCTTCTTAATATCCAGCTTGTAGTCGCACACTGATAAAGTATGATGTATGTGATGTAATTTGCGACTTCGATGATGTTTAGAAGCGAATGCTCGATGAAAGATGGACCATACGCTAGCGGTCTATAATGTGTGCCAGCTAGCTACTCAATAGAGTAATTTTTTTTCAACTTTGCGTGTTAGGAGAAACCTATTTTTTTTTCTTTATTAACCTATAAATTCATGATTTAAGTTCCCATAATCTTGACTTAATCATAGCAATAACACTATTTACAATACTTCGTGTAGAATATAGCATAAGAAAATAGGTTCATTACAAATACAATTAATCGTAACCCTTATCTAGTGGTGTATAATATACATAACATTCTAAGTAGTGTAATATGAGAAATTCTTCCGAATCTCCCATCGGGCAATGCCTTGGTACCAGCGGGTCTTCGAATGACGTCGCGCTATTAACTTCAACAGTCCGGACTATGGTAATGTTGCGGGAAGGGAACAGTTTACCTGGGACATTGCGTCATTTCCTTACTGAGCTTTCTTCTGCTCGATATTCTTCTGCTCGATAATACTATAGTTATTCAGCCAAAGTTCAGTATTTATAGTCTGTCATCGTCAATTTTAAAGTTAATTGCGTAATTGGATGTAAACCCTTAAATATAACAATTAACGTCGTCACGGTGTAGTCTCGGACCGTTTTGTCGGAGACATTGAGAGTAGTTAGCCACTTACTATGCCTTTTCTAAAACAATAACTAACATTGCCTTTTTCTTCAGAGCACCCCATTAACTTTTCTACTAACTATTTCATCAAGAAGTGAAGATTCACACTGAGAGGAAATATTAATTTCAGGTGTAACAATTAGTAATTATATTGCTGCAGCATGCAATGCGTGCCTGACTCATGTGCTCGAGGTGCCGAGTTCAAGCGACAAGCCTGTCACGGGATCTTTGTCGCGTCCGGCGCGCTGAGTCGGCAATTGTTTGGTATGCGGAAGCTGGGGGGGGGGCACCTGCCTGACCAGGAATGGGAGGGTGGGGGACTCGGGTCGTTGAACCTTCCGTTTCGGCGCCATTGTTCTTAGCGACCCGTGGTCGGCTGCGGCTCTACTAACTCCTCTGGGGCCAGTTGGCCTATATGTGCAGCACGAACCAGTGCATGTGGGTTTAACAAAGGAGGGTACAGTCAAAGTTGACTTTTTGATGTTTGCTTTATTTACGTATAATGTTGATTAGTTTTCTACTTAATTGCTACAATTTTCTATGTTGCCATTTCTATTTATCGTTCAATTTTTGCAATAGAAAATTATTTAATTTTATTATTAATAGAATTTATTACGTTCGTAACTTGTCATTCATGTACGCTAAAACTTATAGTGGGGTATTTATTTCGCTCTACAGGACTGCATTTTTGGCCCTGGCTTCCGGCTACTCTGACGTTGGTGCCCGTCTTCTTCGCTGCACTCGTTAGCTGGAGGCGGTAACTCGTGACTTGACTGTACGTTCCCAATTCATCTCTACATATCTTCATTGAAAGTTCCGGGCGGCAAGTCTGCGCTGTAGAAGGGCCGCAATTTGTGAACCTGACTGTACGCCGCCGTTCTACTTCGCATGTTTGAATTGAAGTTTTGACGCGCTTCGGTACTGTGGAAATTATCACAGTGCGAACCACTTAATGTTAAACAATTTTTTTTTTCACTGTAGTTGTTTATGCAATTTAAAAACACTTGAACGGAGAGCTATTGGAAGGACTTAAAACTTAATAAATTAAAAGTTAAACCTATATTCTTTAAAACTTGAAATTATTTAGAAAATAAATTACGTTGAAACTTATATCGAAACCAAATTGTTAAAAATAAAAACGTGTTCTGGCCATTAAATTAAAATAAATACACCTGTGTTGGTTTTTAACCTGAATTTTATGCGTGGAAAAACTTATACTGTAGTTACGCCTACAAGAAAGATCATAATAAATCTATATAGTATCAAGCTTAGGAGCGTGTATGTTAAAAGAACGATAATAACGGTAATCTCCATTACCAGAAGTGCAATAATACGAGGCAATTCTCGTAGAAAGTCCAATATTTAATGAAATGAAATCAAGATACAAATGAATCCGTTTTTTGCAATCACAAGTCAGTGTGGACTACAGTAACCCGAGAAACGTTTGCCGTGTCCCGACATGAAGTAAATGAGATTGCTTTGTAAATTAGATTACTGACAGAAACACAATTTTTGAGTGGTGGGTGACAGGTAACTGTGGGGTTGTGATTACAACACACCTCTGGGGTTAATATGTTAAGAGGTTCAACTCCAAAGTGAAGAACAAATATTTGCTTTCTCTTATGGAATAATAATAATTTATAGCGCCAGGCAAAAAGTTGGTATTTACGACCTTATTGGCGATGCTACAAATCTTGTCTTGCTAAAATAGAACATGAAATTTGAAACGAAACATCACCAATTAATCGAAGTTATACGGACTAAATCTATTGTCTGAAGAGTCAATCAGAATTTGTCAAACAAAATAGCAATTAACTAACGCCGTTTGTGGACGACAATAATTAGAAAGATACCCACTTGAATGAAGGGTTAATCTCACAAGTGAGATAAACGTGTAAATGTCATTGAAGAAGCTAATGTATCACATATTACACGGGAGAACGAATATCTTTGTCTGTTGCTTTCGCTTAAGTGAACCATTTACTCATACTTGCCAAGTCATACCATAGAAAATATAATGTTTAGTGCCATAGGTTCGTTAATAGATTACAATATCCACTAGCAAGAAACCAAGTCAACTCTTTAATTGTATATAGCAAAACTTGACAAGATTTAGAAACTGCTTTGTTTGTGTTGTGGATGATTCCCATTGTCACCTCCGCCAAGGAGGTTAAGTTTTCGTTGGGTTTGTCTGTCTTTCTGTTATTGTGTTTGTTTATCATCAAGATTACTCAAAAAGTTATGGACGGATTTGGATGAAATTTACAGGGACTGTTAAGTATGTTATGAGGAACAGGTGATTAACTTCTGGTGTTTGTTTATCTGCCTCATTTTGTCAATGCCATAACTCAAAAAGTAATGGGCGGATTTTCATGAAATTTACATGAGTTGTTCGGTTTATTACAAAAAGTAAATGACTAAATTTTTGGTCTGATCTGCTGGTTTGTTTGTTCCTTTGCGTGTTTGTTGCTGTGTTGATTTTGTGCTTGTTGGAGCAATGACTCAAAAAGTTCTGAATGGATGTATATGAAATTTACAGGCATTGTTAGTAATGCAAAAAGACTAAAATGATCTAACTTTGGTGCAGTTCGGTACGATCGTTTGTATGTTTGACTTATGTTTGTCATAATGTTACAAGAAGATACAAGGAGATTCACTAATCCTCGCGCAGCCTTCAATAATCATACCGATAAAAAAATTCTTATTCTGACGGAACTGGTGTTTCATAGACTAAACTCTTCAGGTGTCTCCAAATGTAGAAGTCAAAAGGCGCCATGTCAGGAGACTGTGGTAGGATATCTTTCTGTGTACGTTCTGGATGCTCCTGCTAGAATTATAGTTCGCCATACCGTAATTCATGTGCACATCTGTGCGTTTTATTCGATAGCTGGTCCAATCTTTTCTGTACGTATAGATATGCTGCAGCCCCACTGTTCAGTGTAAACAAGTGGCAAAGTCAACTTTTTCTTAGCTTCAAAGTGAAGTAGTCCGCCATTGCAGTAAATCGCACTTGTTAGATTTTAACTCTTCGTAACTTTTAAACGATACACTTTCGGACAAGCCTCTAGAGCGCGAAATATGCTTATTTTCTTGTGAGGAGCTTTAGGATAAAATTTGTTCAAAGTCTTCTGGGACACCCTTCATGAAAATTATATGACGTAGTCCAGTTGCACTTCTGGCATCACCTTTACATTTAACGAACATATTTGTACAGAGGAGTTCAAGCCGTCCCAAAGTTTGCCATATTGCGACCTCGCATCATACACACCCTGGCATTATCGTCTAGGCTCGAATTGCTTCCTATCATATTCCCATAGAACGTGATACAAAAATATATACAGGATGCTTTTTAGGCGGATAAATTTCAATTATAGATAGAAAACCTCAAAATAAATCGATTTTCATGAATGATGAAAGGCCCAAAACTCCTTAGTTTTCGAGTTATAATGACGAAGTAATTTAAAGCTTTAAGTAGGATACTACGTGGGCGTCAATGTTAGTGCTAAATATGATTGTTCAGCACGTGATCCGACCACATTCCTGTCCACGCGTTTACACTGAATCGATGTTGATGATTATTTGGGCGAAAGACATGAGGATTATTAAGCTTGAGCCAAATGATGATTATTGTTAATGTTAGAAAACACGCTTCATCAGTGAAAAGAATCAGCTTGGAGAAGTTGGGATCCCTTGTTCGCTGCTGCATGAACTACTTTGAAAATTGTACACAAGGTCCAAAATCTGGTGACAGCATCAATAGTTTTTTTTTAAGACACAGATGAAAAGTCTGACGACGTAGTGTCCGCTATACAGTAGTCTGATTACGTTAAATGCTAAGTTCGAAACTGCAGATAGTTTCCCCTAACCAAGAAATATTTGTACTTTTTATTGTAAAAATAATGTAAACTACTTTGGTTGGGTCGGAAACGTGTTGAACTATCAAAACTAGTGCTAACATTGGCGCGCCCGTAGTAAACTACTTAAAGTTTTAAATTTCTTTAAGTCATTATAACTCAAAAACCAAGGAGTTTTAAGCGTTTTATCATTCATGAAAATCGATTTATTTTGAGTGTTTCTACCTATGGTTGAAATTTATCGGCCTAAAAAAAACACTGTATAATGTTTGTTGATATCTATAAAAGTAAAAGAATGAACGAATAAATAAATAAAGACACGTTGTGAATTATTATATTGTATGATGTCACTAATGGAATAATTTTTTCCCTTACCATATACCCCTATTACTCTGGACAAGCTCATGACATACGTCTTATCATCTACAGGTGATTTTGCTTTTCATGCCAATAATGTAATGTAATAATTCTTGCCCCCCAAGCTAGCCGTGATCTTCCGGCGCCTGATACGGCTAGGAAATTTTCCCCATTGTTGGCGTACTGGAAATATTACTCCTCATCCCAAAGGTCCAGTGTCGCCCCATGCAGCCAACTACCGACCCATTACGCTGATGCCCATTTTATCGATGGCGTTCGAGAAATTGGTAGCTTATAAGCTTGGCCGATTTGCTGAGGTTATGGGTTTGCTGTCTGCCGCTCAGTTGGCGTACAGAACTGGTTTAGGTTGTTGTGACACATTGTTGTCAGTGTCACACCATTTACAGTCTGCGATGGATTGTGGGTCTGAGGTACACCTTGTACAGCAGGACTTTAGCGCGGCGTTTGACTGGGTCAACCACAAGAGTTTATTGTACAAGCTTGAGTCTTATGGTGAGGGTGGTAGGGTTCTGTCAATCATTCACAATTTTGTTTCTGAGCGAACGCAGAGTGTGTCTGTTGACGGCGTTTTAAGCGCCCCAGTGGCGGTGGAGTCTGGTGTCCCTCAGGGTAGCGTACTTGGCCCGCTGTTGTTCGTTCTGTATACTAGTGACATGTCCTTTTCGCTGGAAAACCCAATAATCAACTATGCCGATGATTCCACAAAAGATAGCACTGATACCTACACCATGCATGCGTAATGTCGTCGCCCAGTCTCTGAATAAGGATTTGTCCCGCATTAGTGCCTGATGTTCGGCTTGGAGTATGAAGCTGAATGCCAGTAAGACCAAGTCGATGTTTGTCAGTCGATCATTGACCCTTGTACCGCAGCATCCACATCTGGAGATAGCCGACACCTTGCTTCAGGCGTCTGGCTCCTTGGAGATTCTTGGTGTTGTTTATGATGAAAAACATACCTTTGAGCTGCATATTAGGCGAGTGGTGTCACAAGCTTCCTGTAAGATTGGGCTTTTGCGTAAGGTAAATTTTGTGTTTGGTGACTGTGGGGTTGTCCGCAGATGCTTCAAGGCTTTTTTGCTACCTGTGTTGGAGTATTGCTCACCGGTCTGGGCTTCAGCTACTGAGAGTTACTGGCGTCTGTTGGACTGACTTATTTGATCAGCCAGTAGGCTGTGCGTGGCTAATGATTTGGTGAACCTGTCCCATAGGAGTACAATAATGAGAGGCATTGGTTGAAGTCGTCTGTCCCTGCACTTTAAGGTGTTTGGGAGAGAAACACGTGCTGCGTTCGGTGCGCACACTTTTACGTTGGAAGATGTTAGATGCCGAACTAATCAGTTCGGCCGGTGCTTCGTACCCTGGTCTGTTGGGGTTTGGAATTCTTTGCCGGCATCGGCTTTCGGTCGTGTTGGTCTGCAGGCGTTTAAGACAGCTGTTTATGGCTTTTTATCGGGTTTCCTTTAGCAGCGTTTCGGGCTTCCCGGTGTTGCAATGCGCTTTATTTGGGTCGTGCTACCTGTCCGTGGTGGCTCGTGCGTGAAGTTTTAATAATAATAATAATAATAATAATAATAATAATAATAATAATGCAATCATCTTTCCTTACCATAAACGCCTATTGCTCTAGGCCAGCTGATGATATTCACTATATAATAAAACGCAGTTGTTGGTCACTTGCTTGCTCCAATGTTGGTCCGTCTCTCCGTCACGCAGTTAAGAATTTAATAGGAGAAAACTCATGCACTGAAAAACAAGTAGAGATACCATACAATTTCAGCGCTTGGGGCACCGGTGACAAATACAGTATAGCTCTAAATCTCCGGCCTCTGCATCCCGGGCTCTGGATCCCCGCTTTCAATGCTGAATGATATCGAAGTAGTTGAATCTTCACGCTGAGCAGACGCCTTTTTATAATGAATTTACATCGCAGCCAAAGTCTGACGCTGGAGGTTCAACAATCAGTTGGTATCCACAATGAGGTGAGCCCTGGGCATTTCCAGTGAATTCTTTTGATTGAACTATATTTTTCTTAGTGCAGTGCAACTTATCGCTTGATCAATTCCAGGCTAATATTCACTTCTTATTTGACAGGGGGAGGGATATTTTGCTATCGCAAAACTCATGGTTGTACAGCTTGCGTTTCACTAACGGAAGATCAGGCCTGCAGGGATGAGACCTATTATACAGCAAAACCTACTGTATACTGGGAACCGGAACAATAAAATTAGATTAGATTAGATAGGCGGCAGTAGACGAACCAACAGGCCCATTCTCAAAGAGACACCGAAACTTACGCCCCGGCCTTCTAAGAGCTATTGCCATTAAGTGAGAAGGATATAAACAACTGGGGAAAAGAGAAGAAGAAGAAAAAAAGAAGAGGAGGGAGAAGAGTCTCAGCAAAAGAGACGATCACGAATACGTGAAATTATGATCAATAGCCGCTGATATGCGGAGTTAAAGATGTCAGACACTGTAGTTGGAGCGGAAGAGAGAAGAAAACTGATTTAGGAAGCCCCTGTAGCTTTAGCTGTTAGGAGTGTGCGACTCCTGGAGGAGGAATCCTTAGCTGTGGGGGATGTCTCTCCCAATGTCAGTCAAGACGATTTTTAAACGCGTTGACTGATTCCGCACTAACAACGTCGGAAGGGAGTCTATTCCAAATGCTGACTATGAAATACGG
>LQNS02015105.1:13609790-13623339 GCA_001587735.2 Parhyale hawaiensis
TGACGAGAAAGTTCGTAAAACCCATCCACTCCATCTTTTTCCCACAGCGATAACTCTAGCAATATGTTCTTCGAACGTAGCATCGTCTTGCATTCTCACTCCGAGGTCTCTTAAAACTTATACCGCATAGATAAAAACAAATCAGTGATTACCGGGTACTGTCAGTGGGTCTCGCAGTTGAATATATGTTAGATGAGGAGCGTAAGGTTAGGTTAGGTAAGAAGCATTAGGTTAAATGAAGAGCACTAGGTTGAATGACAAATGTTAGGTTAAGTCAAGAGCGTTAGCTTAGAATATGGGCGTTAGATTAGGTTACATAAAGTGCGTTATGTAAGATGGACAGCGAAGTCACACGGAGACAAATCTGGAGAACGAGGGGGCAAGGGAGGATACCAAATTGTGAAATAAAATGATTTGAAAAGATTTCAGGTCGCAGAAGTTGGCAAATATATAGTTTTATAAACCAGCACGCTCGTACCACGTAAATTGAAGTGCCCTCATAACTCTAAAAACTAGCATGGATGTAATGCATTAACGAAACTCAATAAGCCAGCGCGTTAGTACCCTGCAGATTTAAGGGGCTTTCAGGATAAAGCCAATCTTGCCTCACAAAGCATTCTGATCACATGATGCACTTCATGAGACCACGCATAAATGCATCACAAAGCTGTCAGAGAACACTGTGTCGTGTCTAGAAGACAGCACGTTCGTACCTCACAGAGCCTCGAAAACCATACGTTGCAGGCTCTGTAAGCCAACATTTGCGTGTTTCGTAAAGCACTTTGAGAAAAGGTTGCTAGCTTTATAAGCCAACACTTTCGTACTTCACAGAACACTCTGAGAATATGTTGCCACCTCTATAAGCCAGCAAGTTAGTACCTTACAAAGCCCCTGCGAACATAACGTAGCTCAATAAGGCAGCATACACAACACAAACGTCTGATATCCAAGCACCTACACCGCGCAGCGCCCACGCTCTTCTAACTTTACCGTCCTCCCCATTACAAGTCGGCGGGAAATTTTGCTCCACTCCTCGGAGCCGTGTTCGCAAAAGCCATTCACTGAATTATAAAGTTACTGACGGACGTAAAAATGGCAGCGTTCCTCCGCTGACTTTGCTTCCCGGCTCAAATTAACAGAGAAGAAAAAAAGCAGGCTACATTTATCAGAAGTGAGAGGGCAGCAAGTGCTCCTGAAGTGCAACGTCGAAGAGTTTCAACCTCACCCATCCTAAAAATTGGTGACTTTTGTATTTAGTTTCGCTGCGCGGCGCTTTGCTCTCTGTTTAGGTTGCCTGCATCGTTGATTTTGCAGAGATGCTTGCCATAAAATCTGAAGACTAATGGCTCCTTCCAAGCAAAATTCCAGGAGCTAGTGTCGGAGGAGTTATATACAGGGTTGCTGTCAGGTGCATTAGCAATATTATGTGTACTAAAGCAACATACAGTTGTAAAACAAACTTCTAGCTCTCTAGTTGATCTAGAGAAAAATATGGGTCCTCAACCGACGCAGAAGAAAATTCTGGGTCTGTATTGCCCTATCACTCTACCGAAGTGACAAACTGGTGTTGAGCAAAATATCCATGTACCTTATAACCATCACAGAAGGGGGTTTCCTATCATACTTTCATACACGTTCTAAGCTACGGCACCGAAAGAACAAACTACTGTTGAGCAAAATATCTCTTCTTCGTGTAATAATCACCATAAAGAATTTATATACAATGTCAAATATTCTATTTCAGTGTATCGAAGCGGCAAACCACATAGTAGAGAAAAATAATATCCCTGCATCACTTAACCAGTTCGTCAGTGCGTTTCCAAACATCAAACAATGGTCAGTGACAAAGCAAGTTGCGCACAGACACAGTCAGAAGGGAGGCAGTGTGTTCCCAAGAGTTAATCGATGGCACGACAAACTTGATTACATTGGCAATTATCATTAGCGGGATGTGTCGTTTTTTAACTGCTTATTCCGGAGTTGCACGCATTGCAGGTCGACTTGACACATGCAACTGCAGGGGAGCTGTAGGAAGAAAATGCACTCCATAAAGACTTTTATTTTAATGATGAAGTAACGTTGTTGTTCATTAGTGTAAAACTTGTGACTGTCATGTACTGCGAAGATGATAGTGTGCTCTAGCTATATAGCAAAAACGTTGTCAGTCTGTCTATTAGGCTCTCAGAGTTGAATATTACTCATTGCAATGACTGCATGGCACACCGTTCAATTCTTTGATTTTAGTTTAGCTCCTAGCAAACTGGCTCAACAGAGTCTGAATTTCCAGTAATGAGTCGGTAAACTTCAGACCCTTAAGTATATGGATTCCATGCCCCTGAGTATCCGGTATTCAAACCTTTTAGTCTCTGGTCTTCAGATACTTCAGTCCATGGGCATCTGACCCCTCACTCTCAGGACTTCAATTCTCTAACAACAGGACTTGACACCCTTCAGCATTTAGACTTCAAACCTTCAACCCCTGACCGCGGATGTCACCTCTAGATTCCTTCAGCAAGTGATGGTCCTTAGGTACCGGTAGAGCTCCTGAACACTCGGCACGATCAGCATAGAAGGACTCGCATGCTTTAATTCACAGCAGGTGAATGGCCTCTAAATTCAAAGGTGTCTCGTTCATTGCATTTTAATGGTCATGCTCTAATTACACAGCGAGCAGTGCTTGTGTATAGAGCCCCAAGATAGCGTCATAAGACTGGGGCCTCGAGTTTGTACAGGCAAGTGATCGCCATAATCTGGCGTATGATCGGAGGCTTTGCTGCCACGCTAGGAAAGCCTATCAGCAGCACCCTGATCGGATGGTAATGAGGCCCTTGCTCTAGTTCCTTTATGTCGGCCGTTTTTCTATCCGTTTGGATGAAATGTCTGATGAATTCGTTACAATAAAATGTTTTAGTGGTAGAAGTTCAAGGATTGCAGGGACTGCTGGTACTCCCTCACAGAAGGGGCTATCAGTAGCTCTATGATTGGATGGTGTTGAAGCCTTTGTTATAATTCTTTAAAGTCGGCCGTTTTTGCGATCATCTAAATACATCGTCTGATGAATTCGCTACAAGAACAACTTTTTACGAATACCATCGTGGAAATGAACAAAGAGCGTAAGGACTGCAGGCACTTGCGCACGATAAGCCTGTCAACAGCACCCTCATCGGATAGTAATTAATGATGTGCGTGTTGCAATCCTTTCTGTAATTTATGTTTGTGTCCGTTTGGATACAGCATTATCTCTTCCGGAAGACGTGTCATTAAAGTTGCGGATAAATACCTTTGTCGCAAGAGAAGTTCAAAAATTAGAGGCATTGCTGAGACTCAACAAAGTCCAACAGAAGTAATTTGACGGCGTTGTAATTGGGTATTTCCAATGTAATAGTCCCCTCACGTCACCGACACTAGCTGTAGCCATTAATTTCAATGTAACATCAAAGGTGTCAGCGATTAGTTCGATGAAATAGGGTTAAACTAAATCCGCTATACATGTATGTTTCAGTAGTCCGGGACTTCAGACAGGTACGAAGTTTTTTGCTCAGTTCGATTTACCTCCGAAAACTCAATCCTGCTCGGTAGAATAGAATTTTCAGTCGTCTCAAGTATAATCGGAATGATTCAAAATCTGCATTATTACTGCCACAGCTAATCTAAATAAGAAAGTACTGTGTCCTTGGACTTACCAGAAACATTTACAGCAGGACAACAACACATGAACGTGATTACAAAGTATAAAAGCGAACTTGCGTACGTTATACGGTATTTTACCAACATGTATAGACTGTCAGTGGACAGGAGCAACGCAATGCTTTTAAAATGAAGAAATAATTTTGGTAACTGGAAGTACAATGAGGGGTGACATGCCTTGACTCCATGCAAGCCAAAATTAGCTAGCGTTAATAGATATACATTACATGTATTTGCATGTATTTTCAATTATACTTGTTTTCTGTCACTGACGGCGTTTCATGTACCATATAACACATGCTATCTAAAGGAATATATCTTAGGGTTACTTGTTGACATGTTGAGACCGCCTTTCATATATTTACCGTATCTGTTTCGACGTAGCCATATTTCTTAACAATGTGGACATCCCGAAAATATCAGGTAATTGTAGGCCTATAGCTGAACTATTTGAATTGGCAGTTAATTTGAGCCGCAACCGAAAAGAATCAAAGAGGAAGGGAGGCATATAGCAAACGGACGTGGAACCCGTGCTTCGGGGTGCTCCCACGCACGCAGGGTCATTGCATCTGGGTACAGACTGCCGAGAAAGAACAATAAATAAAACAAAAGCATCATTAGCAGGGGAGATAAAAAAATACCATGGACTCAAAAGAAAGACCCACCTACGAGAACATACGGGGTCCTCTTGGAAACGAAACTACACAATAGCATGAGATGGGCAAAAACTAACCAACCTACCTTTATGGCCCACCCTGTTTTAACTGAGGAGTGTCGTAACAGAGTTTCTTAGCCCTATGCACTCAAACCGCGCCATCTCACAACAAAACAAACAAACAAACAAACAAAACATTTATTTCTCCCCGTAGGAGCGTAGGTATTCATAGAATAATACTATTAAAATGTATGTTCAGTAAACTAGTGGTAAAAATTATAGCAATGAGCCTTACAAGTTAGGTTAGAAATTTACTTTACTATTGTACTTCACAACCTACATAGACAGAGGTTCCCAACCGGAAGTGCTTGCACCCCTTAGGGGTGTGAGATAACCTTCCAAGATTATAAATAAAGTTGGATACATAAATTTGTACTCAGATTTGGTGTAAACTTCATTCTTATCTCTCATCAGATAAGTAATTATTTTTTTTCATTTCATGAGGTGCAAGAACACATTAAAAGTTTTCTAGGTATGCCAGGCTGAGATAATGTTGGGAACCACTCATAAAGGCGGAGATGGCGCTTTCAGGAAGAGTGGAGAAAATGTTTCTAAAAGAAATTTGAGATCATATAGACAAATGAAACCTTGCATGCACCAAGATGATGCAAAAAAGAAAAAAATGACTCGTAAACGAAAGCAATAGAGTCATAATTGTATAAATGGCAGCCGTTACAAGAAATATATTGGAGGAAATGCAGCATAGAGCAAGACTGGGGACGACGCTTCTATGTAAAGGAAATTTAAGATGAGATAGACAAATGAAACTAATGCATGCACCGAGATTGAGTAAAAAAGAAGAAATTGACTTTCAAACGAACGCAATCGAGCCATAAATGTGTAACTGGCAGCCATTACAAGTAATATGTGGGGGTTTGTTAACCTCATGGAGTTTGTCCGTTCCTGCGTCGCCAGTCTGGTGTGATTTAATAATAATAATATACATATAGGGCAGTGGCTCCCAGCAGCTGGTAACTCACACTCCCTGGGGGTACGAGATGATCTAACAGTGGGCGCGAAAGCTTGGATAAAATAAGGTGGACATTTAAATTTGTTCACAAATTTTTCGTAGATTCAATTCTCTATCATCAGATGAGTTATTATTTTTTTTAGGAGGTATGAGAACAGCGTAAAAGTTTTCTAGGGGTGCCAAGCTTAGAAAAGGTTGTAATCGTTGCTCTATGATAGTAATGAAGACATATATACATATATATGATGTATACAGCGACGGCAGGAAAATTTACTTAAAATTTATTATATTTACGTGTTTCGCACCTATTACCCCATATAAAGAGGGGCAAAACAGTAAATAAAATCTAATTCTATAATTTAATTTGCGTGAGCGAGTCAGCTATTTTTCTAAGAGTATAACGAGAGGAGCGCTCACTAACACTTCAGATGTATTTAAGGAAATTACTCCCGGCCCACAGAAGTCGTTTAGTTACAACGCTGCTGATAGATATAAAGAAAGCTCATGTTTTCACCTTGAGTTGAAGTACTAATGCATCTGATGAGCCTAATACTATTACATCGGATATAACATAAACATCGTAGTACCATATAACACTATATAGTGTTATATATCAGGGTAATATATACAGCAAATGCTCGACATAATCTTTCAGTAAAAATAGAAACTTGCCTATTTGACTTAAAGACAAATTGCTCTAAGCTCTAGCGATGTATCGATTTGACGTAGTCCTAGAATAACGCCTTATTGCCACGACATAATTTCCTGCTACTATTCCAAAGTTTTACAGCATAGGATAAATAGATATTATTAGTATACAGCCATACAATGACACTATTACACAACACAACCTATATTTTATGCAATGTTACAACGCTATTTTACAATACATCCTATATTATATACAAATCTCTCCTATACCAGTAGATTCCTATATATGCGTAATATAAGTTAGATAATATGTGATGACGTTAATACAGAGACTATAGGCCTAAGGAAGTATTTAATATTATGTATCATATTACACAACCTGTGGTCTACAACCAGTGGCAAAATTACAAGTTTTCACAGTCTCAACTTCAGGGCATTTACATATTTTTTTCAAAACCACTTACTCAATGCTAACTTTTAAAACACTTTTTAAGCCTTAGTCTTTGTTTCATCACATTGGCAAAAATTCAATTATTGACCCCATTTTCAGCAAGGATTTTGCTTACTTTTCGTGTTATTTCATACCATTGGCAAAATTAAATCTCTTCTTCCCATTTTAGTTGCTGTTTCCGTGTTATTAGCAAGACGAAAACAATATCGTAATGGCATTATTGCGTCTGAATTTACTTAATTATCGCAACGTATTTTCGCTAGAGTTTGTTTATCTCTCCACTTCCGCTGTGTTTTCCTAAGTATTTTAAGTTTGTGCAGATACTTGGAAATTATAATTGAGTCTGAGTTCAGTACGCCAATGCCGCGTATTTACTAGGCAAAGAGATGATTAATGTTCGTAACTGATTGAACTTGTTTATAAAAATGTCATCAGTTGCAATAGTAATTATTGTGCTTACAGTGCAAATGTAAGTTCGACTACAGTTGATGACTTAGTAATGCGTTTTTATGGCACGAATTTTTATACTCGAGGGCTGCTAATAAGATCAAATACGGACTAGCTCAAAGACTCCGCGAAATATGAAAGCAACGCGAGCCAAATAGGAAGTATGGTCGAGCGATGGTCGAGATCGAGAGCAACAATATTGGGGGTCACTCTCTGAGTATAAATTTGCAGGTCACTCACATGAAGCGTATGGATGTCAGACTCCGAAGCATACACGTACGTTTATAATAAAAAATAACCTATATCTAAAAATTTGAATATAAATACACGTAGAAAATGGACAATTTTCTTCACGCACTCGCCATCACCTAGACAATAGACTTAAACGGACGAACAACTGCATTGAAAATTTGAGCGAATCGAAAAATTTTATAACGTAGCTCTACTTCCGAGAGTGAGCCTAAGACATCGCTATTGAGTAGTGACAGAAACGGTACCTGCTCGGCTGTGACGAGTCATCGGTGGCAATCTATACTTCACCGCGCCATGCCATAATCTCATATATAAAACTATGAGAAACTGTCCTAATAATGTTGTTTCGTATCTATCATAGTGTAGATATCTTGTCTGGAACGACTCTTATACGAAGTTGGGAACGATGTAGAAGCGGTACGTAACTGAAACCGTTCACAACTTGGTGACTACGCAAATCTAATACACAGGTCATTTGCAGTTCGAATTATGTATCGGATAGGCCTACCCTCGTTTGGATTAATATTCCCTATTTCTACTGTGTTGTCTAAAAGACGGTTATTCCCAAACGTAGCACTAAACGGTGTTGTTACTGAGCTCTCTACGCACTCCTCAAACACAGCACGTACAGAGTGTAATGTTGGCACCAATGTGTGAGAAAATGAAATGTTGTCACCTACACGTATAAGGGTTAGCCCTTTAAAAAATAGGTATACTTTCTGCGTCTTTCGTGCAAATGGATGTTATTATCTACCATATAACGTTGAGATAATCGCTACAAACACGAGCAAATGATAACAAACGAGTGTCTGGATTGGTGTACTTGACATAACCTGTGGACAACAGTGCCCTCATATAGCGTGATGCCAACCAAGTGCAATTTTTCTCCCAAACAGAAATTATTATTGTCTGTCCGGCTTACCTAGCGAAATCCAAGTCAGGACTGGGAATCAATATTCAGTAAGCTGCATCAGATATTATTCCAGAAAAATCTCTAAATACACAAACTAGAGCACTCTGAGAGCGCATACCTCCGCCAAACGAGGCAACGGTAGTAAAAAATTCAAATTGTCTCTGAAAAAATAATTTTCTTTGCATAAACTCCAAAATCTAATCATTTGTGCCTTTTGATAGTAATAACAGCTTGTGCAATTTTCGTGAAGATCCGTTCATAACTTTTTGAGTTATGTTGCTAACAAACGTTATGACAAACATGAGTCAAACGAACAAACCGATCTGCACCAAAATTTTATCATTTATGTCTTTTAACATTACTAACAATCCCTATGAATTTCATAAAGATACATTCATTATTTTTTGAGTTATTGTGCTAACAAGCATAAAATTAAAAACAGTGACAAACGAACGAACAAACGGATCATTACAAAAATTTGGTCATTTACTGCTGTTATATATACCTAACAACTCATGTTAATCTCATAAAAATCCATCCATAACTTTCCGAGTTATGGCATTGAGAAAAATGAGGCAGACAAACAAACAAACAAACGGTTGGTCATATCTTTATCAAAAGTTAATCCTCTGTTCCTCCTAACATACCTAACAATCCCTGTAAATTTCGTCCAAATCGGTTCATTACTTTTGAGTTATCTTGGTGACAGACAGACAAATAGGCAGACAGAGAGGCAAACACGACGAAAACATAGGTAAGCTTCTTGGCGGAGGTAATAACGTGACGTGCGCAGATCTTATACTGAACTCAGTAGTTAAAAATGTTTAGCCAGGTGTGGTACCTATGTACATATGGTGTATGCTTTACTGTATATGTGCTAAGACCTGGAATCATTGGCGTCATATCATTGAGTCAGGATGGCGGAAATGATCTAGTAAGATGTATAATTCCAAACACAAGACCATATAAGGTATGACAAAAACAAATTACATTTACGGGAGAAACAACAGGCTACCTAACGGGTATTTTTCGTGATAGAACAAAAGAAACCAGATAACCCAACACAACCCGGACAATATATGCATATCCACGCAAAACTAATGTTAATAGTACTTACCGATTACAAATTCTTGCGCCACTGCTCTCTTTTCGTCTTAAATCCCGTAGTGGATTCTAGATCCGACCACGGATGCAAATCCAGTTCGTAGGTACGACTTTTAACGTGCTGGATTTGAAGACAGCTATCGGTTACAGGACTGTGCCTGCTGGATCATACACAGTTTGCGCAGAATAAAAGTAAGGGGCACGAGCTATTACTCAAATCGATGTGGGGAAGCACAAGGGAAGTTTGAACTTCACTACAGAATCATCGTCCACCTGCCAGCGACTTCGACAGTTCAATATGGCGGTTACCGGCAGTTCTCTTGGAAATTTCGCTGGCAAATTCACAGTAATGAAACGTCAACCAGGGACAAACATGCATAAATTTCAATAAAATACACTAGCACGATTGTTCTCACAAGTTATTCTTGTTAGTTCATGCACGTTTGAATAATGATACACTCATTGTAACGCGGACATGCACTTGCCATCAACCGCCGCCATTTTGGTAATGACACTACGGCAAACATTTTCAGGAACATTTAGGATAAGTTTACAATTACCGTAGAGTTAAGATATTACAGTACGTTATCAAATACAAGTGAAATATCTAGCTTTAGAATAGTGACAAGCTTCCAGGAGACACCAGTGTTGTGCTGTCAATTTCTCTCGACGTTATCATAAAACCAATGGCTAGATAAGTCAATTTTATTTAATAGAGAACGGAAATATTTTACTGCTTTGTTGTCGAAGATTTGCTGGTTTCTGTCTCACTCACTAGCATCATAATCGTTAAAAATACTGTTTTGCCGCCTTAATATGACAATATTGATTCATTTTCCAGTAGTTTTTCTATTCTTTGAAACGAGAATTGTTTATGTAGCCTCATGGTTTGCAGATCATTTATAATCCATAATATTTTCTACGTTAATACCTCGCTTGTCATCGCCAATGAAGAGACGGAAGTACTCACTGGAAGATGAATTTATCTGCGATATTTCTGCTGATTTATGTAATAAAAGAATAAAAATCGTGCAATGCAGAGAATCATACTGAAATATTACGAGCACGTTAAAATGATATAAGATATTGTCTTAATAATACATAGTTAGTTACGCATCAGACGTCGATGCTTTTCCAATGAATGACAACTTTTCATCCGTACTCCATACAAATTCTAACTTTCTCCAACAAAAATTCATGGCCGCTATATTCATGGCTTAGATCTATAGGTTCCGCTAAGAATACTGTCAGGGTTTAGCTTTGCTTGCCTCATTACTGCTGTACAGCAGATATGAGTTTAACTAATTTGCATATGGAAAAAATACAATGGCAAACTGTTCACTTCGTGGCTTGAACGGTGGCTTGTGTACCCAGAATTCCCATAAAGTTCCAAGTTCCAGCATGACGGGGGGGGGGGAATTTGGNCCCCCCGATTCGGGGGGGGGGGGGGGGGGGGGGGGGGGGGGGGGGGGGGCGGCAGACATGACGTGGTAAGCAGTCACTTTGACCATCCAATGCATATTAACGACGACTGAGGCTGTTGTTGTGCTAAAGCCGAGGATGTTTGGCATAAGTTGGTCCTTCCAACCTTGTAACAAACTTGATTTGCTGCATGTAATCAATGAGGCTTTCACCAGTCCATGGATGATGAAATGTAGTCACAACACGCGGGAATTTAATCCTATTTAAAGCGAGCTGGGTTACTTAACTCGCTACAAGGGTAGTTTGCCCTATTACACGCAGAAAAGTATGTTCTTTACGATAAAAAAATGCCTGGTTTCTTATCACTAATGAAGTAATATTTTAGCTACAAAGCAATAATAATTAATCGTAAACGACACTGTTGTTCATCACAACGCTCTTGTTCATCCCAAACGACAATGTGCATTGACGCAAATCATCAAGGTAGTTTACTGTTAACTAATTTTGCTTAATGGCAAACAATCATTTTTCTGTGTGTATATTCCTACAATCAAAAAGCCTTTGTAGTGAAACTGCGCAACTGGTCTACCTAAATATTATTAAGCTATCGTTACTGAACTCTTTATTATAGCCTGAATTATTAGGACTTTTTTTCTACGAAAAACACTTCATTTATATATCCCTAGAAGAAAACTATCTGCAATATGCAAAGCATGATTTGTTGCTGCTGTACTTTACCCTATAGTGCATAATTTAACTCTTTATTCGATCGGCAAATGGCCATAACTGATCATTTTCATGACGCTGTTACTACGAAAGGTTATTTTAGCCGCCCAGTAAAGAATAAATTTTGCCTGTAGGAATAACAAAGCTACGTGCCATAAATGATAAATCGTGCAGTGAAGGATTTCCGACACAATAAAAAGTTATGCGTTGTCATGCTTGCACACAAGTCTGCTCGGTAAGTTTCAAGTAAGGTACGGCCAATAGATGATAATGGGTGAACTGTTAACCCTTTCCATTATTTTTGCATTGTTAGCTTACTACTGGAACTATATCTATCAATAGTTCAATTTACTACCGGTTCTGACAATGATTGATCTTCATACATGCTAACAGAATACTTATGTACTGCAACCTACCTATCAATCATTATTTTTCATGTAAAAGACCAGTAGTTTCAAAATTTAATGTAATTCGTTAGTTGCACTTCCATCAGTTCTATGCAGTTTAACACTCACACTTTTCATCAATAATTAACTTTATTTCACTAGCTAGTATACTTTTATCGATATCTACAATTACTGCTGGTACTTTCTATTCATAATTGTCTGATGATAGCACATGCCGCAGGAGAAAGAATATCTGAAGTTACGCTATGATTGAACCCCGCTTCAAAGGTTTCATCGGCATGCATGTACTTTTGGATATGTATTAGATATTAAGACTAATCAACATGAATCAGGCCTCACAGCTGAGGTCTGTGAAGTGGAAACAACTCCTGCTTCTGCCGAGCTTTTACCGGTAATTTAGGGGAACTAGTTTTTCAAAATCTGTTTGCGGATGAGCAATTATCCTGAATCTTCCTAAAAATGTTTACCGATGTGAGCAAAGGTACCAAGTTGCCCTGTTTGAATCGTGTTATCTTACTTCGTGCTGCATTAGGTCCTATGAAAATTATTAGAACAATCTCTGTTTTGTTTTTTAGTAAAATTTCTGATAACGAACCGCTAGTGGGCGTTGTGCGGTGTTAGACGGTTGACAACGGGAAGAGAGTGAAGATACGGCCGCCATATTGGATTTTCACCGCCCACTGCCTGCTGCGCCTGCAGGATCCGTCAACTACACCGAAGAAGAAAAAACGCTCTGTTTTAGGGCTTTAGAATCGGTGAGTCTTAATTAATTAGCGAATAAATATCTGGGTACATTTTTGCTATTACCCCCACTCAAATCCAGTATTTTTGTTGACATATTTAGGTAGGGCTAGAATGAAACATTCTAAGACTTTTTAGGAATGACGTTTTCTTCGAAAATGCTCAGTTTTTGATATTTGACTTTGAAGTTCCCATTGTCTTTCTATGGGAGAAATTACTGGCGTTATCGTATGCTTGCTAGCGACCCCAAAGGAACCTAATCGAACCTAACCTTGCCTAACCTAACCTCACCTAACCTTGCCTAACCTTACCTAAGCTTATCTAACCTTACTTAGCCTTACCAAACCTAACTTTACCTAACCTAACCTTACCTAAGCTAACCTTTTCTAACCTAACCTTACCTAACCTAACCCCAAAAAAACTATAAAAAGAGGTTTTCCACTACACTAGGCGACTGTGGTTATTTTCTCCCATAGAAAAACAATGGTAACTTCAAAGTCAAATATCTCGAAAACTAGACATTTTCGACAAAAATATTCATGAAAAAAGTTTTAAAATCCCTTCTTTTATCTAGATAAGCCAACAAAAATACAGGATTTGAGATGGGGGGTGGGTAATAGTAAAAAAGACCAACATCTGTTGTTGGCTAATATTATCAATATCTAATCATGCTTATACTGGGTGATACCAACCACTGGCGGATCTAGCCCCTTCTCGTGGGGGGGGGGCATTCGCCTCGGTGACAGGCCCCCTCCCCAACTCGAGCCCACCCCCATCCCGGCCAGAGCCAAGCTACCCCATTTTCAGTCACCCCCCTCCCGCCCCCCGTTGAGCCAAGCTCGCGACATTTGGCTCTCCAATATTGTTACCATGTAGCCTTCATACATATTTGTACATTTTTTGTGATATCCCTCTACATTTTATGTATTACAGCCGTCTTCCAGGCCTCCCCCTACCGAAAAGTATCTGCTGCCGACACCGTCTGTTAAGGGGGAAGTCTCTTTAAAAAATTACCTCTGTATAATTTTGAAAGAAAATAATTTCATTTCATATCAATGACTGA
>LQNS02015105.1:13631105-13642308 GCA_001587735.2 Parhyale hawaiensis
GTGCCTCCCTCCTCTGTGCAGACCACGGCCTGCCTGAGCTGTGCTTCCCTCCTCTGTGCAGACCACGGCCTGCCTGAGCTGTGCCTCCCTCCTCTGTGCAGACCACGGCCTGCCTAAGCTGTGCTTCCCTCCTCTGCGCAACCCACGGCCTGCCTGAGCTGTGCCTCTCCCTTCTGCGTAGGCCACGGCCTGCCTGGGCTGTATCTTCCTCACCTGCGGAGGGCGGATCGGCAGGTTACCCCGACTATCACTGATGGCCCGTATAGTGACCTTTGTTTCCAGATGTTCCAAATGACCGCAGGGAAGTCGCGTCACCGCTCCTTCCTTTATTCCTCGGACTCGTGACCACGGCTGCATCAGCAGCTACGCTGCATCTGTGCCAATTTAATATTCGCTTTATAGTTCGCAAACGGGTCACCACGGCAAATTCTACATCAGCAAAGCATTATCTTTCTCTTTTCCGCCCTGCCAAATACTTAAGCAGAAAATCGAGATGAATATTTAAAGTATGCGCGATGCCTTCCAAGGCGTACCTGTGCTGTCACCGTAGCCATGATAGTTAAAAATCAGTAACGTAGGTCGATTAATTTGCTACATTTCTATTCACACTTTGACTGCGACGTGCGCCATATATGGTACACGCACCAAAAAATACCACTTTGTTTTACTATCGTATATAATGTAAATTAGGCAAATTTCTGTATCCATACATAGTCGACCTCTGAAGAAATATACTAAAGAAACATTAAATAATGTTGCAACATTTACTGGTACAAATTAAAGTCGTGAAAATCAAGTACAAGTTCAGTGCTCGTAAAAGACGGAAATTGGACATTCAAACATTCAACTATGTACAAAAAAAATAGCTACTTCCATAATTTCAAAGCTAAGAAAACATTTCTGATGCATTTTCACTTTCCTCAGGGTCAGTACCTATGCCACACGATACTCTATTTATAATAGTACTGCCAACAACAGCAGAAATGAATGTGTTAACGTAAAATGCATAAAAATTACACCTGGATTGCCGTTACACGTGACATAATATTGTTCAATATATACAACCGTAGAAATTATACATCTATCTCTGCAGGTAAGTAATAGCAATCGCGTACCTCTATTGGTGTGAGCCGTTATCAGTACACAGCTGCGTACGCCACTAGTGGCGCACGCTGCTCAGAACGATCGTCACGTGAGGCAACGTGTACCAAATGAGGTTCACAAGTTTTTTGAAGGAATACTGCAGAGCTTGCCCCTGTGGAGCGGCACACATCTTTCCAACCTGCTGTCATCCTGGTAAATGTAGATATGCAGATTAAACATATGTCGCCAGACAGGATTACGGCCGATTTTGGCAGCCACAGCCAAAGTGTTAAAGATGAGAAAAAAAACGTTAATTGGGCTTAAAAAATTTCTTAGTCGCTATATAACGGTTTTGACTATTATGTGATATGGTAGAATGCTATTATGAACTGCAATCAACAGTTTACGCTCTGGTCCCCACTATTCCGTCCCTATCTGTCCCGACCATCACAGCGACGGCAGGTCCCACCACCGTCCCCGAACTTGGGACGGACGCACGCATTTGGAGGCATTTGCAAATGGGCCATCGGGTCATTACGGGACCAACTTCGCCTGTTGTCAGCCCGTCTAATTATTGAGATGAGTTCTGGCCGCCGCTTCGGTCATCCAATTGATTACTGACTGTTAATGCGGAGCCTCGGTAGAAGCCAAGGCCCTGCGCTGCATGCTCTGTGGCCTTTGTTGTAGGGCAGAGTACTTGATGATTTGGTCTACTGTGGACTGAATCGAAGGGTATTAGATGCCAGAGGCTACTCTTGGCTCTGTTAAGGGACATGGTACTTGATGCTTTGATCTACTCCACTCCATATCAAAGGGTATTAGATATTCTACGCTACTCCAGCCTCTATTGTGGGACAATATACTTGATGATTTCTACCCTGGGGTATATAGCAGGGTACTTGATGCCTGGCCTACATGGGAGAGTGTCAGAAGTCCCAGGCTACTCTTGGCTGCCTTAAACGACATGGCACTTGATGCTTAAATCTACTGTAGCCTATGTACCAGGGTACTTATGCTCTCGTTTTTTCTTGTACAGTATATATAGGACGGTGTTAGATGCCCTTTGCTACTCCTGGCTCTTTTTAGAAGACATGCTCCGTGGCAATTGCTATACGGTCCTGTTACCACATAATTTTCTGTTGTTAATGATGCACTGAATTCGGTAACACACTTGTTCGAATGAACAGAGTAGTTCTGAATTGATTAAAGTTGTAAGTTATAGCGCTGGCGCAACCTGATTGCGCAATATTTATGAGTCGACAGTTCATTTATTTTAAGAAAACGAAAGTCAAAGGTCCAAATTGACGGAATTTTACATCTTTGGTGTGGCCTCTATGGGCTCATTCTTATTACAGGAAATTGCTTTCTGAACAGACTATATTAGGCTGGGGCAACGCCTTCTCCAGCCTGCCTCATTTCTGATCTTGTAGTAAATTTATTATTTTATAAAAGCATTTTGTGTACTTCAATAGTCGGCGCACCATCAGACTAACTCCTTATGCTTTGGTTAAATTCTATTATTATGACTTCATATACATTTAGGAATCGGGCTCGAATTAGGAATGGCGCACCAACTTGAACGGCGATAAAATCCAGTTTATTTCACCATTGAAATGATAGCGGTCGTTTCGGGAGTTATTTTACTTACGCAATCCCTGAAAAATTTGCTACACTTATGCAAGTAACTCTCGCCTTCGAAGATTTGGTCGGTCAGTTGCACCTGTCGTGATAGCCGCAACAGCTTAAGCCGAGGTCACACTACACAGTACACTTTCAACTTGTGAGAGTACGTCATAGTAAATTAATTAATTTAAGGATTTCAGTTTATACCATGGCGGGCGTTCTGTTCACACGTCATCCCGATATTACGAAGTTAAAGTCAGTGTTGCATGAAGTATAACCTCCTGGAATTGGATTCCGTGTAATCATACAGCAATTCTACTTGTAACTGAACTATACAGTAGGAACGTCAATGTGTAACACTTCCAGTACTGGAAAGAGAATAGTAACGTATCTGTGCTACGGCCTCGGGTGGAATATGAGTCTGTTCGAGGCTTACAGGTCTGAGCTGAGCAGTCAGACTTGGAATAGCTTTTTACACTACGTATGCCTAATGCGGAACTGAAGTCGTGATGGAGTTTTGACAGGACCCAGTTTGTAATAATTGAAACAATTGGCACTTGTGGAAGCAATTATTAACCCCTGGAGGCAGTCGATTGGGACAGTTGTATCGAAATATAAGCCAATCTCATTATGCTTGGAATTTCAGGCATAATTGATACCCGTAATAGCGGCAGGATAGAGATGATGATGCCAACGATACAGTACTGAAAGTCACAATATCGAATGCAAACTCAAGCAAGTGATCTCTTGCGGTGCTTGACGTGCTTGCTCAGCAATCGATATCTGCAAAGTTTCTGCAGGGGTATTGACCACTGTCAGATAAGGGGAGGGCCGGGGACACAGGTCATTGCATAAGAGCCTTCCATCGATGATGCCATAACTCTTGATGATCTGTGATCGACTGCAGCTGTACAGACCTCTGAGGCCAGTTGGCCTATAGCTGCAATACGAACCACTGCGTGTGGGTTGGCCACAATATAGAGGGAGTGGTGAAGTTGACTTTTTCTTGACTATTAATGCACTATAAACCACAGACTACGCTTTAAATTCTCTGTGTACATTGCAATATTATTACCAATTTACGTGGCTTCCTGATGAAGAGGGAAACTAGTTCTATGTAGATCACATCTTCGCAAAAGTGCTACGTATTTTTTATCGCTACAAGATCACAAAATTCTACATGCGGTATTCACTATAGTTAGAAGAATTTCACTAAATTCCACTTCATGCAACGATGAAACGTTTATTCGAAGAGACAATAATATGTCGAGGCGCTAGCATGAACGGGATGCTTTACACACTGATGTACAGACAAAGGTCGATTACCCTGAGATTACTCTCGTTATATCGTATGCAGTTTGTTTGCTCCTCAAGGTCTTCAAACAAAGCTTCGGTGTAACCCAACCGTCGTGGAAAACGCTAGAGTTTTTCAGCCGTTGTATCAGATTCGACCGACCTGACAGCCTGGGGCCAGATTCTCAAACGCTTCATAAAGTTACGAAGATCATAACTCTACAGCTGCAGGCTGGCACACTATAGTCACTACACACAGAGACCGGTTTGGTTGCATTAACCAAAATTTAGTTGAGATAGCTAAACTATGGGTTTGGGTATCAGATAATTAAATTTTTAATTGACATTACCTATTGATTTAGTTGTATGTTTTGGTTATATTACTCAAATTTTATGGTAAATTTGACAAAAAAGTTTGGCACTTGACCGGATTTGGTTATTTTTACTAATTACAAAATAGCATTTGTTAACTGATACTAATATAGGGTTATCATCAAATATATCTAGTAATAGTGAACAAATAAGAATTGCACCACTAACTAAACATTTTCTTCCATTTTGGTATAATAACTATAATATTTGGTTACTCTAAACAAAACTTGTCGACGGAAAAATTTAGTTAACGTTACCTCACCGTCCTCTGTGTGTATGGTTTTGTATTTTTCCTCTTTAACGTATGAATTTAGTTTAATTTATATATTCAGTAGTACACCGTTTAATGGTTGAAACTAATTTAATATTAGTTATTAAGATCAGCATAAAAAATAACAAACTCTGAGCCGTATACATACTGCACGTTCGATTGGGTCGTCAAAGTTGATCTAAGCGAAGTACGTACGACTAGACTTGTCCGGAACTGTTGACAGGGCCGTTGACTTCGCCCATCTGAATCATATTGCACATGTTAGAGGCAAACCGATTATATTGAGCCGAGGGAAAACTCCATTTTACGGAGTAAGACTGAGTTCTTAGGATACCCACATGTAACTGGTTATAACTCTATGCTGCTTGAAACTCGAACGGGTAGAAGCCAGGCACCTGGCGGATGTTTAGGACAAGTTAAGCCTCGAAGACTTAATTTTTGCTCCCAGTCGAACGTACCCTTGGTCTGTAACGCTACACGTAGTTACAACAACTTGTGACGCTAAACCAAGTTACAATTTTAAACCGTTGCACGCAGTGACAATGGTTTGTTTTGCTAAGCCGAGCTCACAACTGATGGTCTATACACAACATGTCTGCCCCCCTCCCCCAAGCTCTGTAAACGCACCCGCCGCTGCCGCCATCAACAATTATACAGCCTGTGATGCATTGCAATTAGGTCTAAGAACTATCTCCAAGTCACGCCACTCTTGTGTTAAATTAAAGCGAGCAAGAAGGTTGTTATTACAAGCAGTTATTACAAAGACGGCCGCTCGACAAAGGTAATGACTTGGCCAACTCCTCAGGCATTTGAGATAAAACTTGGGGATCGATTCCCCAAAGAGCTCAAAGTTCCCGGTCATAAGTTTTGCTGCGGGATGAGCCTCTGAAAATGGCGTATCGATCTCAGGCCAAGAGGATGATGTATTTTGAGGCCCACTTCTCTAAACAGGTAATGGATTGCTAGCTTTCGAGAACCGACCAACTTTTAGGCTTTCTACAAGCCCTCAATTATAAGGGAAGCATTAAAATGGTCCCCTTGGGTCAGTACCAATAGATGAGGCAAGTCGTGGCTGCACCTTAGTTTATCCTGCCGACATGGGAACATTGGAGGAAATGGAGTTGTCTGTTCACTTGGTAATAGGTGCGAGCGGTGCAGCCATTGAGAGAAGCGCTGTTAGTTCAGATATCTTGTTGCGGTGTTAATGGTTCTGTTGGTGATCGGTGCGAACAATGATAGCAGCACTGTTAGTTTAGATATCTTGCTGGGTTAATCGTTCTACATATATGATGCCACGGGTGCGAATAGTAATGGTAGCGCTGTTAGTTTAAAGCTTTTAATGCTATTGGTTCATTTACTTATTATAACTGCAGACTATAATATATAGAGAGATTGTAATAGTAGATCTCTGTTTTTGTGCTTAGGGCTTTTTACACGATAAGTGTGTTGGACGTGGCCACTGGCTGTTGCGCTCTTGATTCGAGTACTTCTTCCTGCGCCCATTGAAAACTGATGCAAGTCCAACAGTTGAAAATAAGACAAAATGCACGAGAAAAACATTTTCATATATTCTCTATTAGGTAATTGTACAACCTTTTCTGGAGATTTACAATCATGATATTGGCTTAGTTTCGTCTACATAGTAACCATTCCACATAGTATCACCATCATTCTTGCTTTATATTTTGTCTTGCACATTTCTCCGCTGCCTTTCTATGATTTATATATATATATATATATATAAACATACACATAAATTATATGCATAAATATGTATTTACACATAATCTCTTTACGTAGGTAATCTTGTTTCTGTCTCTCATGCAGTATTAATGGTACGTGCTTCCTTTTCTGTAACGGTAACACCACCCCTATAAGGGCACTACCTTCCTGCAACGACAGTACCATCCTCGTAAGGGCACTGACTTTCCGGTAATGGCAATACCACCTCTCTAAGGGCACTAATCCCCCTCCTGTAACAGCCGCCATGCTGCTCCGGTTGCAGTAACAACACTATCCTTTCAAAATACCCTCAACCTACGTACTTTACAGCACCCTTCGCAAACATAAGACTTTGTTGCTTAGGCTACGCGCAGGTCCTAGCCCTCCACAATGAAGCTTTAAGTAAGAATAAATATTATTAACAAAATAAAATATTTTTACTGCCGACGCAAAAAAACAGTTGCTGGTCATGGGTGACTCCGCAAGAATGTTTGCTAATGACATTTGAAAAAGAACAGGAGATTCCAGGGCGTTGCTCTCGATGTAGCTCTCAAAACGTACCGTACTCAAAAGAATCGATAATATACTGAAAGGTAAAAGCTCAATAAGCTTTTGCATTGTGACACCTGTACTTCAGTTGCATTTCAAAAATGCTGAGAAGCAGACAAATACTTCCGTCATAACCTCCAAATACCGAGAGGAGTGACATGGCTACCCATTCAACGTTGAAGATGTTGTCGTAACGCTTCGACCTCGCCACTAGTGGACAACAACTGGTGGCGTAGCCTTGCAGTATCTCCAAGGTACGTCAAGCTACCGTCACGTTATGTTGGAAGGCGCCTTTGCACTTTAGTAATGACGCACAAACACTTGCTCAGCCTTCAAGTATTTTTGAGCTATTCAGGTCATACGACCCTGCTATCACTGTCGGTAGGCTGTTTCATTCATGGTCGCTGAACGAAGGAAGGTGGAGTCTTACGGTATCTATAGACGGCTGGTCATGCGTTTCTGACGTCACTGTCGGTAGGCTACTTCACACACAGCACCACTGAAGCACAATCATTTACCAGTGGCAGGTTGGCAGCATTGCCAGCGCAGATCGAACTACCCGTAAGGCCTTGCCAGAAGATCCTCACTTTAGTCTGATCGATTGGGTCTAGAGTTTGGCTCCCAGCCTCCCGGACATCACATGTGATTGCAGCAATACATCAGACTCTTGCTCGAGGCCGACACGTAATTTCTCTGAAATGCAATATGATATTTACGACCACTTTACAAACAAAGAATAATTCTCAAGGTTGAAATTTTTCAAAGCTGTTGCTAGGCTGCTACGATAGGTCACTTACCTTTGAGTGATCAGTAGGATTACCTGATCCTTCGGATATTTCTAAATTTAGTGAAGGAATACCTATGAAACGGATGAATATTTTGGGCTGTTCAAAAATATAGATTCAGCGATGAAGATGATAAACCTAGCATATTGCTCATGCTTATTGTTTAAATACCTGCCTGCTCAGAATGATACAGTTAAGACACTGTAAGGGATATAGTACACGTTTTAAGGTAAAATAATGCAAGGTAAAATACTTTAAATGTTGTGCAGAATACTGAGTGCTACGTGCTCCACAGTATAATTGTACTTGATATGGTCTTCAGAATGGTGCACGTTATGAATTGTGCAATACGATATACAGTATGGTTAGTCAGAAGAATGGAGTCTGATTGCTTGCCCTGTGCCGTTATCACACAATAAGTCGAAAAGACTAAACTATTTTATTGACTTACGATTACATATTGATATTCTGAATTTCACTGGTTATGATGCATCATCCAGACCGTCGTTTTTACCTAAATAGAAAAACGAAATACACTTTTTCTCTTCGTATGCGGCAACGACTCTCATGGGCACACCACCAAAGACAAACGTCCTCAATTACAGCCTCACGCTGCTCCGTGTGATATCGCCTGAACCACAGTAGACCTAACCAATTTGCATCCATCACCATTTAGATAGAACTTTCCATGGCGTCTTCTTTAATCTTGTGGGAATTTTATAGCGGTGATCCGTCACCATCTGTAGAAATCCTGACGTGGAAATAGTGTAGACTGCGCTCGCTGGGCGCTCGACGTCACCGCCCCAGGGCTGGACTCGACAATTGGGACTTGACGACGGTGACAACGAGTTTCAAAGGCAAAAATTCCTGACACTTGGCTGTGTGGAGGACTTAAAGCCCCAGTCGCTCCAGCTTTGCCTGAAACAAAAGGAAGAAATTCGCGTAATCTTGCGCTGGTGGATGGACAGAGTTCCTGCAGCTTGGCTCAGGAAGAAGTGAAAGCCGAGATTTGCTGGAAAAACTGGATTGCACTTCATAGGGACTTTTTTCTCTCAATTTTTTTTTACGTCGTATGCTCGATGTCATCGAGGAAAAAGTTTTGCTGATGAAGTCTCTCAAGCTTTGCACTGATGCTATTTCTGTAAAGTTTGATTGATAGCTGGAAGAATTACACATTAATATAAATATTTTAGCGGTGAATTCTCTGCCTCTTAAAAGTAATCTGTATACAGCAACCATTTCTTTCGATCTGTTTTTTTAAGGGAAAGTTTCAACCCTTTTGATCCTTCGGACTTCAACTTGAACACCTAATCCTACATGTCAAGCCGCTGCTCCTTCCATAAAAACTATGCTGACTTCCCCAGTCAGCAGTTTGTAGAGTGAAGGCAGTTTTAATTACTACGATACCAATATTGTATTTTGTACTTAGGTAGATGAGATTTTCTGACTGTAGCGGAATATTATCTCCTGTAAAATAGGAGCTATTGTGGATCAGGCTTAACAGTATTTGATAATTTAAACTATGAAGGCAAAATAAATAATTGAACCTTCCAAAGACCACAATATTTACTCAACCTAGTGCATCTAGGGCGTATCGAAAGATGGTAGATAATTTTAGGAATATTCACGTTTATTTTCTTTCAAAATTTGTGCATTCATAGTGAAGGGTAGAATATGAGAGAATTTCAGCATGAAAATAATATTCAATACAATACCATGAGCCTCTGAAGTCCACTAAGAAAATTACGAGTAACCATGGGAAGAGTACAGCAATGTGCTATAACAACTGAGATAGTTTCCATGGATGCTTTACAAATTTTTGAGCTGTCCCCTTCTATTGTTCGCCTTTGTTATTTAGCTACGTTCCTATTTGACATTCACAAAGATATAGTAAGAGCTTGCTAACTACGTGGTACAGCATTGTAGCAAACGTTAGCATGGAATAAAACATTCAGTGGGGGACATAAGTGTTCGTAAACATGAAAATATTTAATATAGTTTCTCACTGTGTATTACCTGAACAAAATGAGACGGAATTTACTGTATAAGATTGCGTACTGACCAATATGCATATGGAACTAAATGATGTTCAAATTGTTTAAGAAAATATCACAATACCTTAATTATCATGGGTGAAAAAATTGTACAGCGGAAGAAAATATTATCTCTGTTTAATACTTTGTAACAAGCCTCTATTAATTTCAACAGCAACCAATCTCTTCCTACAGTCTTTAATTAAAGAATTGCATCCTTTACTTGGTATTTTGCTCTAATATTCCTAGTAATATTGTCTTCTGATTTGTGATGTTTGTTGCACCTCTTTCCCAGATTTTAATTTTCAAATGTCGCCAGAAGTTTTCATTTGGATTGAAATCCGGTTATCTTGGTCAGCGTAAGATATGAAAGTTGTTTTCAGTAAGCCACTACTTCTTCATAGTCCTAGCAATAAGCTTGGGATTATTGCCATGCTGGGATATCCAATCAGGAGAAGCCCAAGGCTTTATAATAAAAAATAAACTAGAGAGCACTCTGAAAACGCATACCTACGCCAAGCAAGGCAACGGTAACGAAAAATTCAAGTTGGTTCTGAAACCCTGATTTTCTTTGTATCAGCACCAAAATCTTATCATTTGTGCTTTCCGATAGTATTAACAGCGTCTGTAATGTTCTTGATGATCCGTTCTGAACTATTTGAGTTATGCTGCTAACAAGCATTACGACAAATATATGTCAAATACACAAACGGGCCAACCGATCGTCACCAAAATTTAATGATTTATTTCTCTTAGCATTACTATGAAGCCCTGTAAATTTCATAAAGACTCATTCATTACTTTTTGAGTTATTGTGCTAACAAGCAAAAAATCAAACACAGCGACAAACGAACGAACTAACAGATCATCGCAAAAAAAATTTGATCATTTACTGTTCGTAATATACCTAACAACTCATGTAAATTTCATGAAAATCCGGTCATAACTTTTTGAGTCATGGTACTAAAAAAATAGGCAAACAAACAAACAGAAGCACGGATTTTCACCAAAAGTTAATCATCTGTTACTGTTAACATGCCTAACAATCCCTGCAAATTTTGTAAAACTCTGTTCATAGCTTTTCGAATAATCTTAGTGACAGACAAACCGACAAAGAGACAGACAGACAAACACGACAAAAACATAGCCTTCTTGGCGGAAGTAATAGATTAGATAGGCGGCAGTAGACGAACCAAAAGGCCCATTGCCAAAAAGACACCGGGACTTACACCCCGGCCCTCTATGAGCTATATTGCCATTATGTTAGTAGGTTGTAGAGGAATGGAGAAACAAGAGGAGAAAAAATGGAAGACGAAAGAGAAAAAAGAGAGGAGAAATAAAAAAAAAGAAGGGGGAGCAGAATCTACGCCAAAGCGATGGTCATTAATGCCCGCAAGCATGATCGATGGCCGCTGATATGCGGAGCTTAAATATATAGATGGAGCGGAAGTGAGAAGAAGTCAGCTTAAAAT
>LQNS02015105.1:13643227-13673736 GCA_001587735.2 Parhyale hawaiensis
TGTAACTTTTGAGAAAAAGTCCAGTAGGTTTGTTAAGCAGCTTCTTCCATTTCGGAAGCCATGTTGAGTGTCGGATATGAGCTGCTGCATCCTCGGTTGATCAGTGATGCGCTTTTTCATAAGGCGTTCGATGATTTTGCTGACGACAGAAGTAAGTTTGATTGGTCGATAGTTGCTGGGGCTCTTCTTATCTCCCTTCTTATGTATCCCCTTCTTATGTAATAAGCAGACACGGTATCCTCGAGTATCCTCGTTGTCCTCGTGCACTTTTAAAAATTTATAACTTTGTGAGCATTTACGCTGGAAACAATTTGTAAAAAATTAGAAGTAGAAAAAGGACCCAGCGCTATTAATAATTAGTCTTCTTTTATACTGTAGCTGTCTAAGCTTCAGCTGCCCGTCAAATTAGCAAAATAAAGTACGGACTTTACTCATTTTTCTTATCTACCAGGATACGACAGCCTTTCATCTTCTTTACACCGCTCGATTACCTAATATTAATGCCACGTCTGTCATTAAATCCTACTCCTGTAATTACTCCATTTACTAAATTTACCTTCATACTTATCTGTGCTATCTGGATCCCGTATATACCTTCTTCAGACCTATGAGTAGTTGTTTGCTGTTTTATCACATTCTTGCACCGGTGGCTCACCAGCGCAAGTGTATAGAAAACTGCTAACTTTGTAGCTTCAGATTTTGGCCTACATAAAAAGGCACCATAAAGAAGCGAGCTAAAAACCCGGTAACAAGAGAGAAAAGTTTCGTATACATTTGCTGTATATATTAGGAGGCAGGCAGGCCGGCCGGGCCCGGGTGCTGGAGAAGAGAGAGACTTGCTGCTGAACTTTCAAGGCGAAGTTTCCCCGCCTCTGCTCGGCTATTTCATATAAGAAGGATGATTTGTTCGGGCGTACCCTTGCCGCGGCCTGTGTATTGCAGCAAGCAAGGCAACGATTTATGCTACGCTTTTACTTGCTTTCGAGGCGATTGTAGTCAGAAAATCGGAAAAATTTCTCGTAGTAGATGTTGGCCATAACAGTCAAGCTGTGTAGGAACAAATCATATTGCGAGCAGCAGTTGATTATCGGCAAGAAATAGTGGTTGCTTAGCCAGAGTAATTCTTGTAAGTTGGTACATGGCAGTCCGCTGCATCGCTTAGCATAACTGACTTCGTAAAAGAAGTTAATTCTTCGTCAGGTTCCATTCAAGCATGTCAAATTATTTGAAAATTTGATTGTTTAGTACAAAGTTTTACATCATGAGGCCTATATCCGAGTGCATCGTATTTGTTTAACTATTAGCGTCTTCTCAGGACGGATTATTTTTCAGGGTTACTTGCAATATGTATTCTATATTCCTTAGTGCCAGGTGTTGCATCCCACAGGGTAGCTGGCTTCCTAGAACAAGTGCTTCCTATAGGAAGTTTTCATCGTAGTATGTGAAACAGCAACAGACCTACAACTTTTACCTAGCAAAAGTGAGTGTTACTCAATAGTTTGACTCATTTATCAAAACAATAGATCCCTTAAATTTTTAGTCCCAATCGCAAGTGGCAGATACCCTGAAGAATTTTCTTATCAGATGTGACCTCTATCATAAACTATAATCAATCCATTAAGGTAAATGCTATCGTCAACTACGGCTCTACCCTTCTCTTTGTGAATTACATATCTATATGTAAAGTTAATAGTGATAGTAAAGTTTTCCTTACAACTACTTAATAATACAAAATGAAACAAATTCCGCGCCCTAGCGGCGCACTGGCCTGTGGTTAAACACAGGAATAGTTCGGCGCGATATAGACAGCGTGCCACTGAAGCGCGAGTAAATTTCCAACTACTACTACTACAACATCGCAAGTGGCAATAGCGTGAAAGGTTGTTCACAGCTTCCTATTGTTAGATAAATAGATACTTAGAGGTTCGCGGGATTCGAACCTGGGAACGTCATGTACAGCATGGCTCACTGCCTCAAGTCCAACGCTAATAGAGCAACAATAGATGAACTACAGATTATATATTTAGTCAAAATGATCACTTTGCGTTTGTTAAATCCTGGAGTGTCACCTAGCTTCTTGCCAAAAAATTTCACTGTTTAAGGGTTACATATAGCAGTGCATCCCATCCACTAAAGACTAAAACGATAATAATTGATTTGCTTGCCCAAAGTGTCGTTTTTTACGGTTGTCACCCAATATACTTTCAAAGCAATTACTAATGCTGTTTATCATCATTACCATTAATACTAATTTACTTTATCTATCAAACAATAATAATAATTGCAATTACAAAAACTGTAAATAATCTGGAACCAATAAGTATATTACAATTTTACATTTATTTTCCTCATACAAGTATTCTAATTATTCTTTAAAACAAAAGCTGCTGCTACTCTCCTGCTTCCCTTCAGGCTCCAGAGTCCAAAACCCCGCAGGAAAAATTTCTCGCAGCTTGGGTTTTTCACACAAAAACTAAACAATGGCAGCACGAGAATCGAAGAATTACGAAGCGCACGCACAATAGCTCCCTCTAGTGTAGCTCCGTTGCAGTTCTCTAGAGCTTTTATACCAGCAAGCAGCGAAAGAAAATTCATCTCACGGGGCCGTGACCATCCATCATGGGAACGTGAATCGAACATTTGTCATTTGTACATTCAGAGAGGGTGGCCCACGCAAGCTTTGTGGGACCTTGCACTGCTTCACGGGGCTACTGTTTGCTCGGTACCATAAATTCAAATCTTTGATTGAACGGGAGACTTCTTAGGCTAATGAATATGGTGGTTTGAGAGCCAAATTGCGCAAGAAAAGTGTGGGACACGATTATAAAAGTACAAAAGTGAATGAGAAAGTTCGTGGACTGATAAAGATGCCCTGATAGGTCTTATTTTAATTAGTGAGTATAATTCAAGTGCAATAGTGAATTAACAAGTTCATAGACTGATAAAGATGAAATTATAACAGGCCTTGATTTGACGAGTGTAATGCAAGTGCAATAGAATTGTTAGTTTGACCAATGTGATATAAGTAGAGCAGTGAAGTAGAAAGTTTGTTGACTGATAAGGAAATTCACGAAACCTTCGTTCAATTGGACTGAAAAGCTGGTAGAATGAAAATGTCAGAGCATAATATAAAAAATTATCTTCCTTTTACCCACCATGTATTGAAGTTTTAATTATGTATAATAAACGTGATGCATGCGCGTAACGTTAATAGAGTGAACTACAAAGTTAACAGGCTGATAAAATTTTTTTAAGAGAATTTACACAACTGAGAGGGTGACAGAAGTTCAGGAGTGAGCTGGAAAGTTCATAGAGGGACAGATAACTCTGATAGATTCGAATTACGTGAATGTTGTACAAGGACAATTCTCAATAGCGTACTAGCAAGTTTTGGTTGACTCTAACATACCTTGAAATTTAAGAGTTGTTTCACAGTTCGCGATACATATGACAAAGCCTTTACCCCAGATATATTCATTTGGTCACATTTCAAATAGCGCTAATTCTCTGAAAGTTTTTACGCTTAATGTGGCCTGTAAAGAGGTAAATGCCGCCGTAGTTTTACCCTCTCTCGGTTAGAGTCATAACCTCTTCAGTAGAATCAATAAAGAACGGTACCAGCGCAGGGAGCGGAGGCCCCGGCAGTTAAGAGTGGCAGTTCTACTGAATTAAAACGTTCCAATATCCGCATGAAGTCCATTAAAATGGAGCAGGGAGATGCATATAGAGCGAATAGAAAGATGAGCTCAAGCTTACGTCATCGATGGGGAAGAATAGAATTGCAGATTAGGTAGTAATGAATCGAAAAATATGAGTAAGATATGTATATAATAATACTGCGTTTAATGAGAAAAATATGAAGAACAGTAAATGCAAGACATAAAGGTAATTAGCTTAAAATTATGAACCAATAGTTAATGCATAAGGCAGTGAAAAATAGAGACAATGAATTTTCTTTTCATTGCACTTCTTGCTCGATGATACGCGTACTTGTGGTAGCGATTAGTTTATGAATGAGATACTGCCACTGCCGACTTTATTGACCAAAAGAGGCGAATTCTGCCCATTATAACTCCGCTGAAGATCACAAACTCTCCTCCTTTGAAGCGAGATGCACATAAATGGCATAATTCATTTTAATCAGGCAGTCAAAAATCACTCAAAGCATGAAATGCTTCTCGGTTTCCTTGACACCCAATTATATTACGTTCCAAATGTTTTGCTTCGACGATATGCTGCATCTTTGGAGTAAACAATTTTGACGGAGAAAAACAAATATATTGAGGGAAGCCGCTAATACGGAATATATTTACGTAACATTTCTATGAATAAATATACAGCTTGCCACACAATATAACATGCGGTTGTTGGGTGGTTGGTCTGAATGGCTAGCGGGTCGTTGCCTTGAAATCCGAGCTTTGAAAGCGTCTGCAGCTAGTGCCTATAAGTAGCATCATAGATAGTAGCATGTGCTTCCTTTCCACAGTAAATCTTCTTTCTCTAAACTCATAAAGACCTTGACCTCCCCATGGTATGGAGCACAACGTGTCAGCTGAGCCTTAATGTCAGCAAATGTTCACTAATGCACGTAGGGCCGGAGAAGCCCTCAACTCTTTTGAAAATGAATGGGGCAGAATCGGCAGCTGTCACCGAACAACGTGATTTAAAAATATCCACTACAAACAGATTACAACACAGTCAGAAAGTTGACCAAAGTGTGAAAATGGCAAGCAGAGTAGGTTAGTTAGGTAGGTACCGTAGGTTCGCTCATCCTATGTTATGGGGCCAGGCAACCCCCAGGGAGCTCGTGTAGGTTACCTCAGCCATTAGCTAGGCCTTCGGGATGTCTGTCTTTCGTGCCCTCTTTGCTTCCTTCCCGATTTCATTCTCCTACTTGTTCATGCTTTATTCTGTTCTTCCTCTTCTTTCCTGACTTGCTGTTCCCATTCGCGTTGATCCTGTGTGGTAACACCTTCGTGCATGGGTTCCCCGTTTCTGTCGACGTACTATATGTCCCTTGCTCTTTCCAATGTGATATCGTTCCGCTCGGAAACGGAGGTTAAAACTTTCTGACTAAAACTAAAAAAAAATCTCTCTAGAGCAAAGGCGACTGAGAGGGCAACTACTAAAAACGTTCAAGTACTTGAAAGGCCTCAATGACGTACCTACAAGGGAACTTTATGAGAGAGACGTTAATGATCGTCTACGAAACAATGGTGAAACACTCACATAAAACTCGAAGATCTACTCAACGTGAGCCAGAAGTTCTTCCCATATTTTTTATGGCGAACATATGGAATAGACTCTCTTCAGGAGTTGTCGGTGCGAAGACAGTCAACGGGTTTAAAAATCGTCTTGACAATCATTCGGAGAGATACCCTCCGCAGCTACGGTGTCCACTAGGAGTCACAAACTCAAACTGATAACGGTCAAAGTGGGGGGGGGGGTGGTGGGCACCTTAATCCATTATATTCTCTTTCCTGCCCCAACTAACTTAACGTCTTCAAGCTCCGCGGATCTGCAGCAATAAATTATTCTTCCAAGATCGTCTCTTTCGCTGAGGTTTTATTTTTATCGGACATTTCATTGATTCTGACATAACGGCAATAGTTCATTGCGGTTAGGGGCGTACGTCCCGGCAGCTCTCTGGGAATGAGCCTGGCTATTGAATCTAATGCACAAACCTAGTGGCAAACTGATGAACAAAAAATGTTTAAAACTATTCTGGATATCAGAACCAGAAAGACGAGCAAACGAAGCAGGGCTTCGCTGAAATGATTATTTACTGACATAATTTGTGACGACAAGGGCCACTAGTAAGTTCATATTTTCTAGTTTCAAGTGTTTTCCTCAGTACATGATAACGTTCATTCATAGTGACAACGCTAATGGTTCAGTCTGCCAAGAGCTAGTAATGACATCATAGCGATCTCTTAGAAGAGCTGCGGTACACTTAGAAGTTGAGTGATTGTGCCTTGCTTCGTTGATCTACCTAATCTGTGCATCTACCTAATTTCAATAATTAAAGCTATACAACTGTTATTGAGGCACTTTATATGTCGTCAATCCTGCGGTCTCATATGTGGCAAAATAAGAAATGCAATCAGTCTTAAGACTTCACGCGTTTCTTAAGAATCTCTAACCTGGCCTAACTTTGGCCAATCTGTTTCAAGCGGAGAGTGACAGAAAATCTAAATATGTACATATATAAGCATAGAACTAAATGGATAAACATATGGTATACTTATAAATAAATACATAGTATGATTCATAAGTGTTCAGTATCACAAGCGAACGAAGTCAGAGAGGTGATAATGTTTTCGTTGATTTAAGTAGATTTGTATATATAATTGTCTGTCCACCTAAAAACAGGTAGAAGGAGTTGAGCAATCTTCATAACGTTTTGTAGGGAGTTTGGTAGGTTGACCTAGATGTGACACATACCAAGAAACTAGTCCCAGCTGGCCATAAAAAATGGCGGCGTTGAATTTTCCTCCAACGGGGGGAATTTGCCTCCACCACGGCAGGTCGTACGCCACGAGGCATCCCATTTTTCCTATGTTATTATTAAGAGATCTGAACGGGGCGGTCAGCGCGGCGCTAGCCTTTTTGGACACAGCATCCATATGAGAAATTAGGATTAGCTGGCCATCAAAATTGACTTCGTTGAATTTATCCCACCGCAGGTGATGGTCTTACGCCACGAGGCGTTATAGTATTTCTTATACTTGTGCCACAGTATAAGACGATACACAGTTTCTTACTTGCGTGCCTAATTTTTCTACCCTCAGCCGTCAGTGTTACGTAGAAGAGCATTATTTACCTAAAGATAAAGGGGTCGTTGCTTTACCAAAGTTAAAATTTGGGGATAGGACACTTATAGATTTAAAATGTTACTACACAGTAACTGAATATAAGCTGTTTTCACAGCTGAACCATGTTTGTTTTGAGCTTATGATGGGGAAATACCTGTAGTGGCGTGGGTGATTGAGTGCTGTGCTTGCATGCTATTGTTTCCGAGTTCGCCTCTCCCCTTTCTAGGCAAGTGAATTCCTGCAATGCTTAGCATGCCGCTTCTGCTTTCTGGCGTTCATGATCCATTGCGGGGATAATGGCCCAACCCAGAAAGAGGCGGTCGGAGGTTTGAAGTTGTAACATGAGCCTTCTGTCTCTAACTCCGTAATGTTGACAATCTATGGTCGACTGTAGCCGTGCCCTCCTCTGGGACCAAAAAGCATCCAACTACAGCACGAAAACTTGCTTGATGATTTCTCATTTGAGGTATGTGGTCAAGTTGACGTTACCTTTTACCTTTAGATTCAGTAAGACATCAAAGAAGGACAAGGTATGTGTAGTTATTTTGAGAACAAAATCTTGATGAAGTCCTGAGGAAGCGGCCGTTTCATTGAAGCAAAATTTTCTGCCATCATTTCATGACGGAGCAAACTTTAAACTAGAAATACCTGAGACGTGTTACTGAAGAAAGGGAAACTTGGGATCTAATAGTGAAGAACGGAAAAAATGCTTGAGATTCAGTATTGAAGAACGTGAAAATGCTTGAGATTTAATACCTAAGAACGTGGTCAATGAACAAGATGTATGATGTTACCGTGGGGCACCTAAAACGTAAACAAGTACGATGTCTCGGTTTCAGGGATAGTCCCAGCTTCGACACGACACGCTCAATGCTTGCCGCCTCTCCATTCGTAAAACATTTTCTTTGGCTACTGTAGCACCACAGAAAATCGTAAGTCATGCACTGGAATAGGCCACCAATTAAGTTTTACTACACCATTTTGCTTGTCGATCAGTATGGCGTCCACCAGTTCTGCAACTGGCAATATATGCCCTTTATGTAGTCAATGTTTCTCGATTTTTTCAGTTTCGCAGGCTTTCCCTTTGAGGGGCGCTCCCTGTATCGGGAGTCTGTTTGAAAAATTCTACTGTAGATGTCTGATTGTCAATTTGGAAAAAGGATGTACGAAGCGGGGTTTAGTAGTCGATATCTGTTTCACTGACCTACATGATAAAAAATACATAACGAAGAAGAGGTGGACGATAACACCATTGTCTGTTTGAAAGCAAGGAAGTAAGTAACAGGGTTTTGAATGCACTGGCCTAGGAAATTATACTGTATCTATGACTATCCTCTAATATTAATGAAATATTAAATAGTTAGGAGACACAGTGCGAATTAACGTTAGTAACACTTTCACCGATAAAGAGGCGCTTATTTACGTGGTAGACAGAGCGTTTGTAGTACAACAAAAAGTGTTGGCACATCTGTGACAACTATTTCAAAGAACGATAATATTATATTCCTTATATATATAGAAATGATGGGTTTGCTGGGTTCTGGCCGAAATTTCGTTAAACGTCAACATTTTGCCCCATAAATCATCAGACTCTACAGTAGAGACACCATTTTGATGATTTTCTGTTTATTACGAAGGTTGTTTTTCAAGTAAGAACCGTTTTTGAAATACCAGATTGGGGATGCTGCGGTCTACATACCGCGCTTGCGCACTTTTCACCTACATCTGCTGGCAAGCCACAACTTAAGCGTTATTATGGTTGCATTCGACTGTCTTAACATTTGTTTTTGCCTATACATAATTGTTCTGCGGATTGAAAATCACACTGCCTATGAAATATGATTGGTGATCCGTTTCCTCAGGGCTAATGACATGAAAGTAGCTAAAATTCACCGTCAGGTTAGAGAAGTCTGCGGACAAAGCATTATGACCGGTGGAATGGTACGGAGATGGATAAGAGCTTTTAAAGCACGAATGTTCACGATGAGGAATATCTGACGGTAAACTTTTCTGAAGAAAAATATAGATTGAGGTGCAGGCTTTCAAATATTGTTAAATAAAATAGGTAAAAAATTATACATCGTTCTTTTATTTCAAAACAATACTCACTTTAAAAGCCACTTTTGTATCTTGTTATTTATCTCATAATCTGTTCACTTTCTATCTGTCCAAAATCTTTTCAAGGTCCAGGGATCCCTAAGAGGCATCTGAACCCCTAAGGGGCGTCTGAACCCCTAAGGGGCGTCTGAACCTCTAAGGGGCGTCTGAACCTCTAAGGGGCGTCTGAATCCCTAAGGGGCGTCTGAACCCCTAAGGGGCGTCTGAACCCCTAAGGGGCGTCTGAACCCTTAAGGGGCGTCTGAATCTCTAAGGGCGCCTGGATACAACCTAGGAGTTCGGTGGAACGTTTCTGGAAGTGTACTGGAGTAACCTTTGTTTAGCCTCCTGAAGCAAGCGAAAGTGGTGCTGTAGTGGTGAAAGTGTGGGGTTTTACTCGTGCTTCTGAGCCATGCGAGAAATCTCTGTTCAGGCTTTAGTGTCTCTCAGTGTGTCGTCGAGAAGGTTGCGACATGCTACGAACTGTGTGCAGAAACTTGAATCACACGCTAAGCATATTTTCTGACCGTCTGTAAAGTAGACCGTTGCAGTAAACCTGTTTTTATACAGAATGTAGTAAATAGCCTCGGATCAAGGGAAATCTAAAGCGATGTAAAATGGGGTTGGGAGTTGGAAGGGGGATGATCCCCAGGGAAGAGAGGGAGCGTTGACATCGAATGGGCGGTCCTGAGGGTCATTTGCGGCGGTAGGCGTGGGTGGCGGTGGGAATAGAAGGCGGTGGGAATAGAAGGCGGTGGGAATAGAAGGCGGTGGGAATGGGAGGCTATGAGAATGGGAGGCAGTAGGAATGGGTGGTGGTAGAAATGGAAGGTGGTAGAAATGTATAGGAATTGGACTCAGAGGTGGTAGGAATGGAGCTAGGTTGTGGGATTGAGAGCTGGTGGGAATAGGTGCCAGTAGGATGAGAGGCGGTGAGGGAATAGTGTATGTGAGAATGGGAGACGCTAGGAATGGGCGCCGGCGAAAATGGGAAGTGGAAGCAATGGGTGAATGTGGCAGTAGGTGAGGGTAGGAATGGATTACATTGTGAATGGGAGGCAAAAGGAATGGAAAGAGCTGAGAATGGGTAGCAGTGGGAGTGAATATCGGTGGGAATGGGTCAATTGGGAACGGGTGTACTGACAGTGGGATAGAAAACAATGGTCTCCCCGAGAACGGGTTAAATGGCAATGAATATGCTAAGAATAGGTCAACTGGGAATTGATACTTTGGAAAACGGTTCAGATGAAGACGGGTGGGGTGGACACAGTCGCATTTGAATGCTTTTGAACGGATGAGACAAGAGTGCATGTGTGGAAATGGATTATTATTTTCATTATAAAACTTGTTTAACCTCCGTAGCTGCTACTCAGGCGTTCTAGCGGAGATATGTGGGAATTTTTCAAACGAAAATGAGTGAGGTGGAATTGGGCCTAATGGTTAAAACAAGCAAGGAGCTGTTAGACTGGGAGACTGAAATAGTTTGCAGGAAAAACCTACCAATCTAACAAAGTTGCGCTACGAAATATATAAGTAAGAAGACTACATTGGTAAGAAAAATTGAATAAATTGTAGAGATCGACAGAATCAATAAATAAGCGTGCATTGCTAGGGTAGGTAAAACATTTTTGTGTTATATGCGTCGTCTATCACTGCCACACTACGTAAAACAAACCTTAACTATCACTTTCGTTGAAGATTCGTCCTCTTTTTAGTTTGATCAAACGATATTTATATTCAAGAGAAGTAGTCATCAACATATAACACTACGCCAAGCATGTCTCGTTGATCAACGAAACGCATGACTATCTGAAGACGAAGACTGAGTAGTCTTCCTGGCCTAGTGTATCTGATTCTTTTTCTTTCGAGAGTCACTTATGCTGCAGTAAACCCTCTGAATAACGTGAACCAGTACCGACTATTTTTTGGCTTACTAAAGTACTGCTGTAGCTTCTCTGCGAGTCGGTACATGCTATGGTACAGTATACTATGAGCACCGCACACACTGACGATATATTTTTTCTAGTCTTCTGAGTATATTTTTCTGTAATAGCCTCTCTGATAGTCGGTACTGTTACAGTAAAATGTTATATTAGTGCAATCTACAGTATCCTTTTCAGTTATATTAATATAATTTTATTTTGAACATTTATCAGTACAAAGCAACGATGCAATATTTAAGACGAGCAATATCAGCAATATTGTTCGTTTTTATCAGAGTTCGCAAAGTTTAAAATCTAAAAAAAAAAAATTCTCGCCTTTTATCAGGGGCGAGATTTTTCGTTGCAGGCTCCCGGTTTTTATCTTATTGTCCCCTAGACTTCCAAAAGAGATGAATTAGCGACAAAATTCTTGGACGCTTCAACGTCAGAAATTGATAGACAGGCAGCAGCCAATGGCAGATGATGAACTGGGAGCGCTTTTTCCCGCCTCCAGGCCAAAATGCGGAAGGTCTTTGGGGAAAAGTTTCAATAGCTTTGCTTTCAAGACGATGCTTGAGGGACGAAGCTCAATGGCACGCCTGAGTTAGCTTCGATTGTAGTCAGTGTCTTTTATGCTCGGGGGTAAATTGTGAACAGTGTGCACAATGAGGGGATGTGTGCGAGACCACTTCTAGATTACCTGTGTGCACAATGCAAGGGTTACACACGAGGCGACTTGTGAACTTATTGTGTGCACAATTCAGGAGATGTGTGCAAGGCAACTTTTGAATTAATTCCCAAACAAAATTTAAGGCGGTTACAGTGCTGCCCAGGAGCTAATTTGCTGTTTTAGCTTCTACGGCGGCCCTGCTTTTTGATAGAGTTGTGTAAACAGTGCAAGGAGAAAAAGGAGGTGACTTGTGAGTTAACTGCGTGCACACTGCAAGGGGTATACACCAGGCAATTTGTGAACTAAGGGTGTACACAACGCAAGCGGTACTCATCACAACATGGCATGCTGCTCACACAGTACTGTACGTAAGTTTTTCATGTCGTGTGAAGATATTCCCTTTCTTTCCCTGTTTTTTGTTCCCGACCGTACATTAAAATCGTGCAAAAACAGCCATTCGGAAGCAGTTATTCTGAAAACTCGTATCTTCGAATAGAAAATTGTTAAGTTGAATACCATTTGAAGAGGCGATTTTTTGAAAAGACGATTGTTCGAGCTAAAAATTTTTGGAATATAGATAGCGATATTCTGTTGGAATACCTCCTACAGTTAAGACTTAATTTGCTTGCATAAGCATACACGAGTGACAAATGCGTAATGGAGACTGATAGGCAGCAAAACCTTTGCTACTCTTTGAAAATAACCGATTAAATTTACACTGAATGTTTAAGCCTATACTAAAAATTTACGGATTTTTCTATTAAAAGATCAGCAAATTGGAGTCAAAATAACTACAGTGGATGTGTAAGTATTGCAACTGCTATGCATTAACTAATGGCGACAAAGTAAAGATTGTTTATTCTGCATAATCATAGGTGAACTGAGTAAAATGAACTGTTCACAAAGTCAAGCACAAGGAAAGATATGACTTTGCGATTTCCGTCGGCAGGAGTGACATTGTTCTCATAATTAAGCAGACGAAAAATTAAAAACAGGGAGCGTTTTTGCTGCCAGACTCAGGCCGTAACGGTGGCATATTATTCGTTTCGTCACTAGCCATAATTTATGAATGCATACTTGCATCAAGTACATATTTACTAGTGGATAGAGTACTTAAAGTGTGCCTCAACTCCACGCACAATAATGCAGTGCATAAGGCTTAGAATAACAGTGCAATTCGAATAGTACATGCTTTACTACAGTACAATAAGGCTGACACTTGAAAAAACTAGTCGTTTAAGTTAAGTCATGTGCTCTTAATTTACGACTATAACTTCGACTCTCAGCTTGCCGCTATTGCAGCTGATAAACCATCATTTGCTGTAACCTCATATTTTGGATATCTTTTTCTCTTGGGTCAGTGCCTTTACAAAAAAAATAATAAAAAATAACAATAATAAAGTAAAATGACGAGTCTTTTCTGAAAGTAGACAATGATATCGAGTCAAAGTTTGTTTTCCAGTACTTATCCGCCTAGTTAGAGTTACTGAAGCGCGTGATTGATATACGATTTTCATCTATGTACGCTTCAATAGCGAATTGTTTTCTAGCTTATTCTGCAGATGAGTGAAATGGTTGTCGATGAAAACGTTCATGGACGAGGCCTCCTTTCACGGGCTTAAAATGTTTCTCGACATACTGTATGTCTCTTCCTCTTTTGATGCACATTTGTAGTAGTTAGGGAGACTTTAATTAATATATAGATTGTGTTCTTGACTTTCAATTTCATAATTTTGTATGCAAGATCAGAAAATTCGAATTCATAACACTTTGAACAATTTCCTTTCGATTAATTTTCATTCAAAAAAATTTTCATTCGCAAAATTTTTCCGAATTATTATTCAAAATACAGTAGCTTCTTGCAAATAATTATATTCGGATAATTTTCAAACATTCTTCCATAAATAATTTTCTGGCTTTACTTTACACTGTACATGTCTCTTCTTAATTTCTTCCGTTCTCTGAATCACATATAAACTAAGAAATAATAATATTAATAGTTCGTCTGATTATGATCATATACTAACACGTTTGTAGTAGTAAAGTATTTTTCAAAATAACAGTAGATTTTGTAGTTACTCACAGGCTCATCAGGATTGACGTGAAATCATTCAATTGCGTTTAGTTGCATGCAGATACATGGTCAGCTTTAAATCAGTAATCTGAAAAGTTTTTTATAAAACAGTAGTAGTTAAAAAAATAATGAAACTAATGGACTTACCTTAGGATAAGAGACGCGATTTAAATCTGAAGCCATCCGCAACATCTTTGCATTTACTAAATACCTCGAATATCCTAATTTTTCCTTACGATGACATTTATAGAAGCATTTAAATTTGAACCCTACTGCGGCTTCGAAAATTGAGTTTTAGTACAGCTCTAGTCTTCTCGCAGTTATAAAATTGTGCTTCCTTGAGCTCAACTACTATTTTAGAGGTGTGATCGACATGAATTTTCTGTTTTCGAAGAATTTGTAGAAACCGCTTTTAACATCAGGAGTGAACTGCGACATAGATTTAACTTTAAAATGCCTTCAACTATTTGCAGGTTTGCATATATTTCCATGAGGGCTCAAGATTTGTTTGCAGGCTGAGACAGCTCAAGGCAATGCCGCTAAATGAGATACCTGGTGCTGTATCAGTACCCAAAATTCTGTGGTCGGCTATGTAGTGCTCAAATTTTCTTTCTGAACCAACTTGAAAGTCAAAAAAGGCTCCAAAAGTCCTAGTCAACATGTAATATTTTCTTTAGTCAGTCCACCTTCGCCCGTCATACGAGTATCATAAACAAAGGCGGACTTATTTTTGTATTGTACCTATCGCTCGAGCAAACTTCAGGAGTACGGGAATTTGAATGAGCAATGCATCAGTGCAAGGGCCACTCACGGCTGCCGAGAATTTGGTGCGGCTCAGAAATTTGTGCTTTATGGTAGCCTGAGAAAAAGGCGAAGAAAGGCGCACTTTAGGAGGTCTGGCGGTGATGGTAGTGCCATAAGGCGCAGCCGTAAATCGTCTTTCGAGTGCCGCTGCGATAGACTTGAGTGTTCCATCCATTAATAACGCGCCCAGGCTACAAACACAGGCCTCACTTCTCTGCTGTAGAGCTGAGGGCACTCCAGTTACTGACCCTAACTGCTGAATGTGGCCGGCCCTTGATTCTTGGGACAGCGGGCCACTGACGTCCTTAGAGAAGAGTACTCCAGTTACTGACCCTAACTGCTGAATGTAGCCTGCTCTTGATTCTTGGGACAGCGGGCCACTGACGTCCTTAGAGAAGAGTACTCCAGTTACTGACCCTAACTGCTGAATGTAGCCTGCTCTTGATTCTTGGCACAGCGGGCCACTGACGTCCTTAGAGAAGAGTACTCCAGTTACTGACCCTAACTGCTGAATGTAGCCTGCTCTTGAATTTTCGGACAACTAACTACTAATATCGTCAGAGGAGGGCGATCTACTTACAAACCCTAACTGTTGTATGTTGTTGGCTCTCCATACTTAGACGCATTTAGCCACTGCTCCTGAATGTCTCACAGTTGTGCTGCATCATCATTGTCTTACGCTTAACGTACCATCCTCACGCACCCCATCTTTTCGTTTGGTACCGTTATTTCGTCTCAATTTTCCTTCAGTTCCACCACTTCTTAGTCGTCTTGCACCATCACCTCTTTCCAGCCCACCACCACCACCACTCCGGCGTCCCACACAGAAAACTGACACTTTTCAGTTGATCTGAAGTATCAAAAATATCGTCACTGAAGTGCTGGGAGTTTACAGCTGCGATGAGAGAGGCATCGGGAGTTTCCCTCTTCAGAGACCTGCCGTTAATGTGCTCTGGAGGACCGTCTATATCGGTCCCAGTGGACAGTTGCACTTATTGGTCAATTAGTCGGTGAAAATAGGAAATTTTTACTGTAATTAAGTCGGCTGACCCGATAATGAACCGATAATCGTTTGGGGCGAGGTCGCGATAACAAAACTCATTTTCTTGGAGGGATTTTAGGTGGATGAGCATACAACCTGCTTAAGACTGCAATTTGGACTTTTTTTTTTTTTAGTGGTCTGGTTCTCATTCCATGGCATCATTATTACTCATTCTATTATCACACAAAACAGTGCGTCAGCATTGTAGCAATCACTGCAGGACATATATCAAGGGCAAGACATATGAAAAATCCATTTTGTTACACTCGAATCATGTTCCCTGATGATTCGAGGAAGGTATTGAGGAAATGCGTACTACGTTAATCAATAATAATCATAATAATAGTAATCTATATTATAATTCTGCTTGAGGCTCCATCCGTCCGTCCGGTGTCTGCACGTTGCGCATCTTCAGTATTTGCGGAAGCTTCAACTTGCTAGAAGCTCTGATTTTTTTTTTTTTGCTGCGAGGAAGCTCAATAATATCTGTCTTTTTTTCGCTTGCTCTTAAAGAAATTTTCAGTCAGTTTCGAAGCAAAGACGTGCAGTTCCTTTTGCACGTGTCATACCTTCAGTACCTACCGTACCGATTTTCATATCTTGAAATATTCACGTTTCTGAGGTCGCATAACGATCCAAATATGGGAAAATTCACATCCAGAATACGGTGCAGCGAGCTGTTCGGAACTGCTTCATTCTGTAGTATTTTTGAAGTGAAAGGGCGATGTTTAAAGAAATCACTTGAGCTGACAGAAAAAGTGCTTTCGGCAATATGAATCAATTATTGAAAAAGAACTGAGTCTGTTGTATTTTTATTTTGTGTGAAAGCTATCGCACATATAAAATACAACGTTGTCACGGACCCCGATATTGAATTAAAATCATAAAATTCACTGATGAAAAATGAAAATGTTAAAAATATGAAAGCCTAGATAATATCTTCAGACGATGAAAAACAAATGTTAGCGAGGGCGTGTAATATAGAAGAAAGCAATGAGAAAAGTACTTCCCATGAATAAGATTACTATATATATTGGTTTTTATGCTGGCTTTATGTCTAGCTATATCATGAAATACTAGAGCGAAAACTGTGCTGGTAAACCATCTGCGAGGTCCACCGGTGATATAATATCTGGTAAACACAGGCTACGTTAGGCCTGCTGCGTACGAGTCGAAATACGGAAGCGCTTCACGTTATTGGAATGCAGGTTTTTGTGCGGGTGACAACGGCTGATTCTTTTAAGATACATCGATTCACAGTATGCACAATTGCGAATTGTAACTCAATAGAAATTCACAGAGAGATTCGAAACTAAGCAAGCGGCCCTCGCTGTAGCGGAATAGCTGCCTCGGGTCGGAGTTTAAGAACTTTTTAAATGCAACAATATTAGACAAGCTGAAACTGCATGCACAGCAGCGTAATGGAAAGGATATTTAGAAACGTTCCCATATTTCGACTTCACTATGCAGCAAATTTCAGGTTAGACGAAGTTCGTTAGGATTGAAAGACAGACAAAGTGAGAACATTACCCACCCGTGAAATTTCCACGGGTCCGGCTAGTCTATATATTAATTTGCTAGTACCTACGTACCTACCTACCATTTGTAACACGCTCTTCATCAGTAACAGATAGAGGGAAATTAGAAATATAATTCGGTTGTATCCATGATACGGAAGATTAATCTGAGCTCGGCTGTATAAACGTGCACGCTAAATTTAAATGTGATACGGGCAATAGAATTGGACTACGTCACATATATATTTACCTTGCGCACAGGCAGAGTGTCGAATATACCTTTCATGGCTAAGAATCTGGTGATGGTGACCCGTACAAACAGGAGTAAACAAGGACAAATAGCGTGTGGTCTATGACCAGCTAAATTACACCTGACTTTTGCGAAAGGAAAGAAGATGGTAATGATAACCCAACGGGTCACGGGCAGTTTAGTTTAACATGAAACTTGACAATGCAGTGTTTATTACCGTAGAATTTCCAGGGGTCCAACCTGAAAGGACCCGCCAGATCGTGAAAGTTTCACGGATGTAGCTAGTCTGTATATTAATACGGTAGTACGAACCTTTTGCGTCACGCTCGAAATTAGATAGTTGATGATTGTGGGAAGCTGACGTATCTATATGATACAGCGGGGGTCAGCAATCTCCGGTGCCGATGGACAACGTCTTTTTTAATTATTTTTATGCGCCTGAAATTTTTAATTATCACCCGCAAACGAAGTGAGAGAGGTGATAATGTTTTAGTTGAAGATTTGGTGTGTATATTTGTATATATACATATATATTTATATTTATAGATTGGGTTTAGGACAACAACTTTTCCCATTAGCCTACCAAAATGCCGTTAGGCTGCCAAAATGTTTGGTAGGTTATTAAACTGCCCCCTGTAGTCGGCGTTCGTTACTTAGCGTCAATCTTTGATTGGCCTTATACTTAGCGTCGTCATTAAAGATTGACGCTAAGTAACGCCAATCAAAGATTGACGCTAAGTAACGCCAATCAAAGATTGACGCTAAGTAAGGCCAATCAAAGACTGACGCTAAATAACGAATAGCTAACTAACAATGAGCTTTTACAACGCCAGCCTTGCAGGTTAGGGGATAGGTTTGGTTCTTCTAATGTCCTAAAATACGTTTGAAACATTAGAATCGCCAAAATACAGTACACTAGATGAACCAGTTCTTGCCTACCTAACCACAAGGTTCTCAGGGTAAGAGCTCATTAGGAAGGACTTATCTACTAGGGTGGTGCTCTGGGGTGGGTAGCAACATCTAAGCGCGCGTTTGCTATGGAGAAGACGGAAGAACTGATCCGTAGAATTTATTTGAGATAGTTAAATACCGGGAGCAATTCCCGTGGAGTTTTGAAAATGTGCCGTTAATACCTCCCTTTTGCATCATGTCGTTTCATCGCAATTATAATAATATATATCTGTCCACTAAAAAAGTGGTCGAAAGAGTTGAACAATGTTCAAAATTTTTTGTAGAGAGATTGGTGGTTTGACCTAGATGTGACCCATGCAAAAAAACTATACCTAGCTGGCCATAAAAAATGACAGCGTTGAAATTGCCTCCACTGCGGCAGAGTGTCTTACGCCACGAGGCACTCTAGTTATAAATGTGTTTGAAAATGTGTTGGTTTGCTGCCATGGGAATTCCACGGGTCCATTTTCAGAGGGTAGCTTCGGTTTGCTACCAATGATATCATACATCGAGTCTTGGTGTGGTTGTGAAGTAGATGCCGCATCGCAATGGTACAGTGTGAAGGTTTCCCTTTTCCGTCTGAAGGGATTTGCCAGCCGTTAAAGTTTCACTGCGGCAGCTATTAACATAATCGTTAAAGAGATTAGGCAAGACATGTTTAGTGAAAAATGATACTTGCAGCTCATCACTGGCAGTGCTTAATGCATTAAATATACCATCAGCTTCAAAATTACCACTGCAACTAAGCATTGACAAAAAATAAATTGGCTGTACGAAATAAGCGGGCGTTCATTTAGCATGTCGCCTCGATGACACAGTGAAAGTCGGTATCCAAGATACCTCTAGAAAGTATTTAGACTGAACCTCGTGCAGGTTAAGCGCATTCTCATAAGTTAAAAATACGCTTGCATCATGTGGCTCCAATAATAAATGTATAAGTAAACTTTTTTCATTCAGTAGTTTATTCAAGCCTTGTATTGCAACTGCGCTGCAGAAATTACGATTGCTCGACAGTATTGCTTTTTTAGTCAAGAGAAAGTAACGTGAAAGCCTCAAGTAATTTTTTTTTTTTTTTCATCCGTAAGTCAGTTGAGACGATCATATCCACATTGCGCATTACTAGCGTCGCAGGAACTACGATTGCATAGAAGCTATTCGTTTTTTAGTCACGAGGAGGCAATGTGAGCAGCAGAAGTAAAATTTTCTATTCAGAAGCCTCGCTCTCGCGACGACGATCATCGCAGAGGAGGGCGCGAAGGAGCGGGCACTTTCTCACGCAAAAGATTCTATACAAAGTGGAGGCCGAAAAGCCGCTGCGAGCGGCTGCTATTGGAAGCATCTTTTAGAGACACTCTAGCAGCCGTTTTATGGGCCCTCACGCCCGTTAACTGCCACAATGTGTTGATGTTGAACTCACGAGCTACTCGTTCAGGGATTTCTTAGTTTCTTTATGGGCGACGTTCATTCTTTTGACCCACTGCCTTGCACAGCCAAGAAAGCCATCCAATTTAAATTCTTGAGATTTGGCTCACACTTGAATTGGTTTCTGCAAGAGGAAGAACCTGTTTTGGTGCAAACGTGAAGGCCAGCCAGCTAGTGGCTGAGGCCTTCTTCGGCATAGCTAAGCTGTTGCACCAAAGTCCAGAGAATGAAGGGCAGTGTAGCTTTTCTTGCTCCTCTAACTGTCCTCTGCAAAAGTTCTACCACGAATCTATACTTTTATGCTCTCAATTTATTCAGCTAAAGTTAAATAGTTCAGTTACATGTACAATGAAACAACAACGTTCTTAGTTAGAGGCTCTTCACAAGAGCTCGAGAGTTTCCACTATAATTACCTCCGCCAAGGAGGTTATGTTTTCGTCGTGTTTGTCTGTCTGTCTGTCTGCCTGTTTGTCTGTCTATTTGTCTGTCACCAGGATAACTCAAAAAGTTATGAACCGATTTGGATGAAATTTACAGGGATTGTTAGGCATGTTAGGAGGAACAGATGATTAAATTTTGGTGAAGATATGTCCATCCGTTTGTTTGCTTGTTTGTCTGCGTCATTTTTCTCGATGCCATAACTCAAAAAGTTATAAATGGATTTTGATGAATAATTGTACTCAACAATCCATATATTGTTTCTCATCTAATGGTTTAAAACCATTTGATCCGTTCGTTCGTTCGTTTGTCACTGTTTTTAATTTTATGCTTGTTAGCACAATAACTCAAAAAATAATAAATGTATCTTTATGAAATTCATAGGAGTTGTTAGTAATGATAAAAGACATAAATGATCAAATTTTGGTGCAGATCGGTTGGTTCGTTTGTATGTTTAACTCATATTTGTTATAACGTTTGTTAACAGTATAACTCAAAAAGTTATGAACGGATCTTCGAAAAAATTGAACAAGCTGTTATTCATATAAAAAAGCACAAATGATTAGATTTTAGAGTTTATGCAAAGAAAATTATGGTTTCAGAGCCAATTTGAATTTTTGCTACCGTTGGCTCACTTGGCGCAGGTATGCGCTCTCAGAGTGCTCTAGTTGTGTATGTGCACAGTATGCACGATCAAGTAAAATATTGTTGATAATAACTATTACCTATGTCAAGCAGGTTACGTGGTTGTTATCGGAGTCTGTCTGTTTGTCTCTTTCTCTGTCACCAAGATAACTCAACAATCTATGAAAGGATCTTCATGAAATTTACAAGGATTGTCAGGCATTTTACGAGGAGCAAATGATAAAATTTTGGTTGTGATCCGTTGGTCCGTTTGAAGACTTGAACTTTACGTTTGTCTTTTGTTATAGGAGCGTGATTACCAGGAAGTGGCACTCATCTCCTTTGAGCAAAGACGACACAGGGGCAACTAATACAAGTATTCAAATACTTGAATGGCTTCAACGACGTTCCTATAACGAAACTGTTTGGCAGAGATTAATTTGATCGCCTCCAAAATAACGGCCAAAAACGCAAACAAAAGAATAAAAGAACTACTCTCAGCCTGCAGTATTTTCCGTACCTCATAGTGAACATTTTGAATAGACTTTCCGCCGAAGTTGTCGGTGCAGAGATAGTCAATGCGTTTAAAAATGGTCTTGACAGACATTGGGAGCTGTATCCTCCCCAGCCACGAACTCCTGTTCCAGGAGTCACAAACTCATAACGGCCAAAAATGCAGAGACCACTCTAATGCATTATCTTTCATATCCCAACCAACTTAATACCATAACGGCAACCGCTCATAGAGCGCTGGCACTTGAGTCCTTGCTAGTGATGGGCGAATATCCGCATCTGCATCCTCGGATATCCACATTTTTCTTAACATCTGCAGATGTTGAGATGGCAACATCTGCATCCGCGGATATCGGAACTGTAAAATCCGCTAAGAGATCCGCAGCAGAGGAGGCGCGAATTTGCAGGTTTATCACTTTACACTAAACTCATTCACAGTGCAGAAAGCTAAAGATTCTCATTTAGATTTGAAAAGTGTGCAATTGCTATCCCTACCAACAAAGCTCAATCTAAGTTTTTTTTTTCTAAGTGTTGTACGAAGTGTAGTCGCGAGCGGGTGTGTGCTTATTTGTGACGGGGCGAATATCCGCATCTGCATCCACGCACATCCACACCTTTTTTAAAGATCCGCATCCGCGGATGTCGAAATGGTAACATCCGCAATCGCATCAGCGTATGTCAGAACTGTAAAATTAGCTGCAAGATCCACATCCGTGGATGTCCTAAAATTTGTCATCCGACCCATTACTAGTCCTTGCTGCTCTCTAGGAATGGACCTGCTGATCCATCTGCTGCCAGCAATCTGATTTAATTTTATTGTTTGTCAAAACATATCTCAAAAAGTTATAAACTGTTCTGATATCATCGAAACTGTGAAGATTGCGAAAACTACTTTCCGCCAGAAGGCTACTTTATTACTATTGATTTTGATATTTATTTTCTAGCTCAAATCACCCTGCTTAAAAATGTGTATTCAAAATAGGTCTCATATCAGGAGTCCGGAAACATGACGGGTGATGAAATCACTAATAAAGAAAGCATTGATATTGCTGAGGATGTTCTGTATGAAGGCGAGAGCACGTATACTGACATTGAAGGCCCAACGCACGGCGTTAACTTTGCATGGTGTTAACTGGAAGATGTTGAGAATGCGCTCGCTGTGTCTACCCTTGGAATCTTTGCAGCCAAACTTAGGCCTGGCAAGTTAGTCGTTTCATATTCGCCTAACTCGCCTAATTTAATGGAAGTTTGCAAGTCTGGCAACAGCGCGAGTTCTGTCAACTGTTATAGCAACGCTAACTGTCTTAGGGAACATCACCCGTCATGAAGCCTACCGACAACGGGCTGCCAGATATTGAGCAGTTGCAGGGGCGTTCCATTAGACATACGTTGCCGAAGCGGCGTGCAATATTATCTGCGCCAGTTTAATGGCTTCTTTCAGCCATTTTGTACTTGTACTTGTGACCCATCAGACATTCGCTGAGGAGGGAGACGATACTCAATATTATCTGCATCATTGTAATTGCTGTCATGAATAATTTTGTATTTGCGCCCCATTAAACGTACCTTGAGGATGCAATGCTCAATATTTTCTATAACTGCTTAATTATAATCTTTCAAACATTTTGTACATGTACTTGCGTTCCATTAGGCACACGTCGCCAAGGCAATGCGGACTGTCATCATAAAAATTTTCAACTTAGAGTTGGAAGTCTATAAGATGGCGCTTCCAGCAATGCAATATAAACAATCCTGTAATGACATCCTGCAATTGATGATGCCTTCATATGTACAACAGAATAGAAAAATGTCAACTTATGTATGGAATGATAACTTTTCCCCTCTCTAAAGGCTCTTTACCACGGAATTGTGGATTTACCAATATCATAACTCTAACGTTTAAAGATTCTCACAACATCACTTATGTAAGGAGAATAAATCATACTTGTGACACTGTAAGACAAATGAACAGTTCACTAATAATGAACTGTAGCATAAGAATGCTGCTACTTCCTCTGGAATGAAACTGGCAATTGTGGCCACAATGCGTCGTTATAGGATATGATACGAATTTATAGAAGTGAGCGTTTTAGTAATCAGCGGCGGTAGTATAAGAAAATGCTTTAATTCGTACGAAGTATAAAACATCACTTTATGACATCAGAAAACAGCAGCAAAGTTAAGCAAAACCGTGCAAAAATGAAAGAGAGCGTATCAGTAGATTTCTTCAAATTGCAAGCAGAGAAGTCATCTCAATACCATTACATATAATGGTTTATCCTCTGTCAGATACAATATGCGCTGCCATTATTTGTGCATGTTGCATAGTTCGCAGCCAGGGCCATTAGCAATTGCCTTAAGTTGAACTCTTGTTGGATTGTTCTAGTCTGATTAACAGATTTATTGCTCATTTTCGGGGTCTGACTCTAGACAGTCAGTAAATGTTGACCGAATGTCAATCTCGTACTGTAGTGGGCATTCAACTATGCCGTTCTTGGCTACAAAAAGACGTGCACTAGATATCTTCTTGGCCAAAGAAAATTTTAGAAAGTCTTGCAGCAGACAGCAGTTTCCGAAAGAATTATGTTAATTCTTACGGTGCATCAAATATTCTTCTTGCCAACAAACAATAGTATCATGAAATGATGTGGCCATGGTAGGAATTTTTAGGAGGCAACTGGTTCTATGTAGTTATGTGATAGCCTCATGTTGGTAAGGTATGGATTTTTAGCTTTAAATCTGCCGAAAGTTATTTTCTAATGCAATGGAGACAGAATCGATGAAAATCTGTTATCTGAACTTTCTATATAAAAAATTAGTCTTTGAGAACGAGATGAAAAGCAATCTCTGTAATGATTATTTCTTTTACGACGGAAATGAAGAGTAGTCGCAGAAATGAAAAATCAGTCGCTTCCAATTCTTACCTCGTTTTTTTTTATGGAAACTGAAGGCGTCTGCATTGCGATTACTTTAATTTGCACAAAGATCAACTGCGAAGTCTATACCAAAAAATATTTGTTTCGCTGAGATAAAAAGTAGGCAAAATATTCCTATTACGCCAAGTAAAAAAACATTCCGTCAATAAAGCGCACTTTTCAATATAGTCTGTAAAACAATTGGCAGATAAAAGCGACATTCTTATGGTCATTCAAAATGCAAGCAACATTTCTAGCACAATTTTCAAGCACAGAAAACTAGAGAAAATTTGTTTTTGGCCTGCAGCAAGTCTGCGCCAGGGACGGTCTTCCGTCAACATAGTAATGATGTACACTCGTCTAAAAACTTACCTTACTTGTTTACAATTCTTGCGCAGCAGTTTTTGAACTGCGCGATTTTCAGACATTGCTTTGCAGTCTCTCAAAGTCGGGGGATTAATTCTGAAGAAAATAAATCGATGGTATTCCTGTGTGAATACTTTGCTTGGCAAACACACGTAGGATTTTTGTGCCGTATTTTTGAAGGAGCTTGAGAGTAATTTAGAGATTGTTATCCGCCCTGTACCGAATATTCCTATTGAAGTCGTTATTTTTCTGTAATACAATGTATTTTTACAGCAAGACTAGGAAGGGATTCGGTCAAGCGGCTTAGACGACACGAGAGCTATTTTCTTTCAGATGAAAATTTTTACATTACTTACTTTTTTGCAATGGCTTTTGGCAAAGTGAAAAAAAGACCAACTATGATAAATATTTACTTTCTAATCATGGTAGAGTTATTGCTGACGAAAGACAGTTGGTCCGAAATAATCGTTCATATTATTTGCTGACCGGAAAGTTACTCATTAAAGCGTCATTCGTGTAGCAAGAATTGCCTCGCTTTCTCTGCTGACACGGAAACATTAAACACATTACAAGGATAGTAATACAGTAGTTCCACGGTGCCATTGCTATGCATGTGCTTTTACTCCCAAAGCTTGCGCTCTCGATTGAAGGAAAACCTTCATGCATAAGATAACCGCCATTATACCTGGACAAGCTTCTTTTATTTCAGAGCTTAAAAGGTTCCCGAAAGCCTCTCATTTAATTCACTTGAGTTTCTATTCATGACAGATCTTCGTGAGCTGCAAAGTTTAGCAGAGACAGCTAGGCATCCCTCGCTTACCTACAAAGCGAAGCAACACTTTTAACAGCTTTAGCTCACGACACCTACAATCTTTCACACTTGGCTTCCTGCGAGCAGCGTCGCTCCGGCTCATCTTGCCTCGCATTCAGCGCACAGGGATTGTTAGCTCAATAATTTTGCTCCTAAGAAGTTCCTTTTGAAGAGGCACCAGAATAAATATGCAACGTCTCCCAAATTTATTCATGACTGCACCTCAAAAGGAAGAAAAATGTACGGAAGAGCCTGACGTTGCAGTTAACAAGAGAGGCGGTGCTTCACAAGCGGGTCTGTGCCTCTGTTCCATGGGCTGAATTCACTTTGTCTGAGAGTTTCTTAATGAAATGCTTTGCTACAAATGCGAAGTTTAGTGGATTTAAAAGAAGCAGTAATGGGTGGCGTAGTCATTTTGCATGCCATCCAGAAACGCAATACATAGATTACAGTTTCCAGAATTTAATACGTGGTAGATAAAAGTAGATAAATGGCTCTTCCTGTCATTCTCATTTGTGTTATGGCACCCTAAACGTAACGACTCAGGGGGCATCTAATAGAAACGTTCAAGTATTTGAATGGCTTTAACGACGTACCTACAACGAGACTCATTGAAAGAGACGTTAATGACCGCCTGCGAAACAACGGACAAAAACTCAAGCATATAGCTAGAAGAACAACCTTAAGTCAGCAGTTCTTTCCGTATTTAATGTGAACATTTGGAATAGAGTCAATTCCCACATAGTCGGTGCGAAGACAGTCAACACGTTTGAAAATCGTCTTGACAAACATTGGGAGATACATCCTCCACAGCTAAGAACTCTTACTCCAGGAGTCACAAACTCTTAACTGCCAAAGCTACCGAGGCTACCTTAATCCATCTTCTCTCTTCCGCTCCGACTACTAAAGAGATAAACGTCTCTTAGCTCGCTTTTTAGCGGATTTTGATCGTTCTCATGACTTGCATGATCGTCTCTTTGACTGAGATTCTTCCCCCTTTTTTACTTCTTTCTTTCTGAGTTCTCTATTTCCTTCTGGCATAATGGCAATAGCTCACACTGAGCCGGGGCGTATGTGTCGGTGTCTTTTTGATAATGGGCCTCCTGTTAGTTCGTCTACTGCCGGCTAGCTAATCTGATCTAATCAATAGCAAAATTAATTAACCTTTATTACGGATTTGTATTACAGTATCCTAAACTTAATACGTAGCAGATTAAAGGCTACCCACGTAGCACTGAACTTGGGCTCCAAGTCGAACCAAAGTTGTATCTTAACATTGGCCCGCTATTCATTTTCGGAAATTGATCCGATCCGATATTGTTTTTCAATCTAAGAGTAACAGTGCCGGTGCATGTACAGCCAACGAAGCAGTTGGTTATCCTTTATGCACGACAGTGGAATACTAGGTCATTATTGGTAATGTATTGATTCAGCAGAGAGGATGCTTCTTAATATACTAAGCCCATTAACTTTGTCTTAAGCATAAATTCACGACGTTAACGATAGTGAACAGGCTTCTTTGTAAAAAATTTCTGGGCTTCATTCAGGGGAGACTATTGTATGAATAAGATGAGCTTTCGTCATAGTATTTGTATTTTTCTTTGATATTTGAGTGTTTAACCATGGCTTATTAAACGTGTCTTCGTTTCTTATCAGGAAGTCACTAAATGTCGGGTTACTACTTTATATTATTTGTATTACAGGCATTAACGTACAGCATACTCGTACATTATGAGAACCTAACGTAATTCTGGAAGCAAATATGGGTTGGCGTACTGTATTACATGATACAGCGTAACTTTCTACATGCTCTGTAACGCAACCCAAGATTATAGCTACACGACTATAAAAAATTGCATATATCGCAAAATCCCATTCTGCTATAAGCGCTATTTTGACTGAAAAAAGCTAGTCATTATTGAATAAATGACCTTAAAAACTACACTAGGTAGTAACTCTATTGCAATAATATTTGAAAATATGAATAGATAAAATGTTTTGCTATGATTAAATAATTAATATACCTTAAGTATGCCGTTCATCAAACTTTCTTTGAATTTGACCTAGTAGCAAACTTAGCAAACTAGTCCTTTTGGTGAAATTTAGCATGAATCTGAAGAAAGCACCAGCTCTTTCATCAAATTATAGGTAACAAAGGATACAAAATGAAAAATATCGGTTATGCAGAACCTCGATTTCCATGTAGCTTACAATAATGCATTATAGACATGTGCGTACATATGTTTGTATTCCTAATGCCTTTTGCAAGTCATTGCTAGACATGGGCTTGCCCCCTAAGCATATACATACATAGTTATCAGTAGAGCCCGGATCTCTGGCATTTATTCAATTATTGCTATAATGGCTATAGATACAAATAAAAATTTGCATATACTGCAGAAAATACTACTCTACTATAAACGGTATTTTGACCAGACACAAAGCCAAAAAGTAGGTATTATGCAATGAATGACTATAAAACTTGCACATAGTTGTACGTATTTGTACCATTAAACATAAAATTATTTAATTATTAGGATACGCTGAATAACTAATTAAGATATAGATTAAAGATTAGATAGGCGGCAGTAAATGAACCAATAGGCCCATTCTCAAAGAGATGGCGGAACTTATGTCCCGGCCGTCTATGAGCTAATGCCATTATGTTAGTAGGATATAGAGAACTGGAGAAGAGGGAAAGGGGGGGGGGGAGAAGAGTCCCTGCCAAAGAGACGATCGTGAATTTGTATGGATTAGGTTTGCCGTGTTTCAACTGTATTTAAATTATTTCCTATGAAAGAAAACGTAAGGAATTGTGCTAGTCGCTGTCATTTTGGTCACGACATTACCAGTTACACAAGTGCTGGCAGTGGACGAGTGTACTGATACGACGGGAGGGCAGATTTCGAGAGCAATAATAGGCACACTTGAATTAAACAAAGAATCTGACATGTTTCTCTTGAATTCTGCTCAATTAGAACGCACTAATAGTACAACAATAACGCAGTTCATTGCGTCATCTTTATCGCTTTTTTCGCCAGAATCCAATCCAATAAGTCTAACAACATATTGATGCTGGTGATAGACGCTGCAGCACAAATTCAGAAAATCGCTGCTTCTCTACAAATTCTGCACCCATATGCTGCTTCTTACTTGCCTCGCACACGGCTTACACAAAGTTGCAGAAAAAGTGCGGACGCGCTTTTAGGACGTTGACAAACTAATATCAAACGCTAGAAAATATTCCTGTAGGCCCCAAGTAGCTGCGAACTCTTCAGATAGAAGGCTTCTAACGTGCCCCTCCCCCACAGCCTATTGCAACGATATGGGGTACAGGGGTAACAGCAGCATTATCTTATGCTAGAATTTTACAGTCATGAAGGTAGGACAAATATGCATTATGCAATCAATTCATGTTATTTGTAGAATCAGTGTATTTATGAGATAAAATGGCAGCATAAATTATTTTCTACTTCATGTAAAACACTAAATTATTTGGTAAGCTCCTAGAACAGTCTAGCGCATTATAAATTCTGGAGTCTCCAATAGGATTCAAGCCTTCAGTCTTGTCATTATTTTTATCTGACTGGTATTCAGGATATGAGCTCCACCGAGGTTATGCAGGGGCAGGAAAGTTCTTTTAGTGAATAACCTGACCTAACCTGACGTAACCCTGACCTGACCCTGACGTGAGGTAACCTAGGATTACGTTAGGGTATGTTAGTTGTTAAATGTAAATGAAGTTCATTCATTTCATTCTTATATATACTAAAAAACTGGTCACTACAAAGAAAGGTCACAGCGATATGACTTCCTGTTCATTCAATATGCGCGTAGGTTGAGTGAAAACAGCATGGTTTGCGACTAAAATAATAACTTTCTCTCAGTTTTTTATACCTGCAGATGAAAGAATACTGCTGAGTTCAGCCAAAACTTGCAAAGTTTTACGTGCTATTTTGTTACTTATAAGAACTATTTTGCCATGATACCTGCCAGACCGACTTTTCAAAATGCTATATTGACAAGCTTTTTAGCGGTATTTTGACCACTTTTTAGGACTATAAATCCGGGCTCTATGTATCATAGTATTCAGTAAACTCTAAATTAAAATGAGGTCCAAAAAATTGAATTTTGGCCTATTATGGGTTACATGCTTTAGCACTGGATGAAACTATCTTACCAATGTGGCACAATTTTGAAATAAATCTCAGCCAAGCAAACTGTGTGTAGCCAAAATTAGTAAAAACGGATATGTAGCCTTGTAGCCGTGTTCATACCAGGCTGTTTTACTTTCTGCAAAAGTTTTTTTTTTTTGCCTATTGTATTTTTACTGGGAAAAATATCTGCGAAATGATATTGCATAGCCTAATAAAGATAGGGTTAAGGTAGGAGTTACTATTGTAAGCGCTACAACTATGTGACAAGTTTCTCAATGCAACTTAAAAATTGATTACTGCTACAAACGATAAAATTACGCGGTTAGGCAATGTGTCCATCTCGGTATTTGTTTACGTCAGCACTTATCAAATTCGGACCTGAACAAAGGTAAAAAATTGACCTGCTGTCCATCGTTCGCAGAAGTCGCTCCATCTGCTACACAAAAGAAGAAGTCAAACTCTAATTGCATCGGCGCTTACAATAAAAAAAAAAATCTCTCTTTGTGTTCGACCGACCGACTCTGACTCAGATTGTCGATTCCATCAACTTTAAGTGAGATATTTCGAGTAACTTTGCGATAGAATTTGGGCCATTAGGAGATACAAAACATCGCCCTAAACTTACGTCTAGGGCAAGTTTCTAAGAGAGAACGAGTTTCTTTCTAGACCGCAATCGTGAGGAAGTTTCTGCTCTTCGTCTTGCGGGAAACGCTTTTTGCTTTGCGGGAATGGAAGGTTTTGCGAGGTGCCTGCGAGTGATGGCACGGGCTTGTGAGGTGCGGCAGATATACGCTTGCCTGCGAGTGATGGCACGGGCTTGTGAGGTGCGCCAGATATACGGTTGCCTGCGAGTGATGGCACGGGCTTGTGAGGTGCGGCAGATATACGGTTGCCTGCGAGTGATGGCACGGGCTTGTGAGGTGCGGCAGATATACGCTTGCCTGCGAGTGATGGCACGGGCTTGTGAGGTGCAGAAGATATACGGTTGCCTGCGAGTGATGGCACGGGCTTGTGAGGTGCGGCAGATATACGCTTGCCTGCGAGTGATGGCACGGGCTTATGAGGTGCGGCAGATATAAGCTTGCCTGCGAGTGATGGCACGGGCTTGTGAGGTGCGGCAG
>LQNS02015105.1:13673765-13684226 GCA_001587735.2 Parhyale hawaiensis
GTGATGGCACGGGCTTGTGAGGTGCGGCAGATATACGCTTGCCTGCGAGTGATGGCACGGGCTTGTGAGGTGCGGCAGATATAAGCTTGCTTACCAGTGATGACACGGGCTAGTGAGGTGCGGCAGATATAAGCTTGCTTACCAGTGATGACACGGGCTTGTGAGGTGCGGCAGATATAAGCTTGCTTACCAGTGATGACACGGGCTAGTGAGGTGCGAATGATATAGGCTTCTCAAATGAGGATGCTGCAAATTTTTTAAATTTATAATTTTCATACCAGTGGCGTTTCAAATAAGGTGCGGCATTGTCTTAACATCGTGCACTCTGTACATTGAAGCTATTAGAATATTCTGTAGCCACGAGTTTGCAGTCATCTCTGCTTGAAATGCGTACATCACTAGTCCTTCCAGTCATTTCTGAGTGTCTCTCGACAATCCGTTCATTCACCATTACAGTGATACGTTCCAGGAATTTTTCAAGCATATATGATAGTGAAGCGCACGGATCTCCGTTGCATTGAATACAACTGGAGACAGTTAAGTCATTTTTAGTGGTCGTGCTTCTGCATTCATCGAATTTTTGGCAGTGAACGATATTTAATAATCGCTTCAAGTTGCTCTAGCTTTTATCTCGTACTCGGCAGTCAACGTGAACAGTTCTCTATTCTCGGCAGAATGAAGTGCTTCCATAGAGTGAGTATCACTTCTACTTCACGTGGCGAGAAAGTTCGTAAAACCCATGTACGCCTTGCTCTCCATCAACGATAATTCAAGCTACATGTTCTTTAAAGGTAGCATCATCTTGCATTCTCTCATCAAGCTCTATTAAACTGTGTTCCCTTCAATTTCATGCAAATCCCAGTAGTATATGTTGTGGACTCAAGGAGCGCTGAATTCTTTTCGTATCTAAGCAGTTCAAATTTCGTGTCATTAAAAGTCATGTTATTCTTTACCGACCATTGGCAGGTATTTTCCTAGAAGCATGAAGACAAAATTGACGCAAAACAGCTGTCTGATAATAAAATAAAAATTTTTTTTTTACAGCGATCCATGGAAAAAATTAACAAACTGAAACGGAAAGTACATGTTGTTGCACAATTGGTAAGAAATATACAAATTTTAGAAAGCCAGTAATACTCGTGAATTTTCACTCACTTTGATGATGACAGTTAAACAGACGGTGTAGATGACATCTTTGATATTATGACCCTGTGCCTCATGACCGATAACGGTATGGTACGACGAGGTGCGTCAAGAGCTCAAACTGTTAAAAAAAATTAATACTGAAGCAACAGGGATGGGCCATGATGCCGCTGAGGCTTACAAATATAACCCCAGAGCCTGGTAACTCTAACTGCTGCCTTTATCTCTGGTGTCTTGTTTTTGACTGCCTCCCAGATGATGCAAGACAGGTTATAACATTTTCTATTGTTGAAAAAGAGAAAATGCATGTTAGACATGGACAATCATCGTCCAATAGCCGTGGCTACGTCACTAGCCAAGTTGGTAGAACTGGTGCTGGAGAAACGAATGCCAATAGGCATGGTGGCTGAAGATAATTAGTTTCTTTGTTTTAATGGTAAATGAACAACGTAAGTTGTTAGTTATATGTTCTCAATCGAGTTTTAAATAATTTCATTCCCAAGGAATTATCTGTACACTTGTGTTTTTAGAAACGAAATCTGCGCCACTACTCTGTGTTTACTTAAGTGCGTGTGATGCCGGGACCGCACTTCGCATTCGCACTGACAACTTTATGAGAGACTGGGAAACTCAGACGTCGTTTATGGTATCGGTATTATCGTGTCTATAATACCGATTTTAAATATGCATTGAAATGGCGTGTGAACTTCACATAATTTCAACCAGTTGAGCATGCTCAGACATGAGTGACCTCGGCATAGCGAATACAATATTCCCTTAAATTTATTAAGACGTTAGAGTACTGGTTCCGAACTCAAAAATGCAAGGTATAATCGGTAGTCGGAGAGCTATCACATTCTGTATGGTGGATGGCGTAGATAGAAAAAAATATTCCAGGTTGCAGATGACGGCACTCGAACGGTATACCTGATTCCAGACTTTCTTTAACAACAGTGTTGAAGTCCACTCGATGCAGATGCATACAGCTTCTCTAAACAATCTCTTCCATCGTGATGTGTACTCTCTGCTAAAGTTTCCTTCTTCCAAACTTCAACTGCCCTTAGTTTCAATGTTGCTCCTATATTTTGATAATTATCGAGGCAAATGGTAAGATATTCTTGAGAGGTCAGCAGGCGCTTAAAGACGACGATGATTTTTGTCAATAATTATTTTCTCTATTTTGGGTTCTTCCTTCAACAGAACAAGTTTTCGCTTGCGAAAAAACTATTCCGAGTTCGAGTTATATGACACCCGCGAGTATCTTGGATACAGAGCTCCGTATTTATTAGAAGTAATATCGACTGCGGGCAAAAAAAATCGTTTCTTAGCGTATCACCGAAAGAAAGTTTGGTGTCGTTCATAAAGGTCGCTGTCGCTCTCAGATCTAAACGTATAAGTTCGGCAGATGATTAACGGAGAATTCACGAAGGGGAGAAGACAATTAGCTATTTCATGGGCAGTAGGCAACTATTTCTTCTGAGAGAGCAGAATTCGCTTCAGGGGACGAAATTTCAGCACCTCAGTGAGCCAGATCGTTAAGTATGGAAGACCGTATTATTGACACGGTGCACTTATATTGCATATAAGCTGACTGGAGTGGCATTCAAGTTTATTGCAGTGTTTTACTCAAGATTTTACTTTGGAAAACGCATGTTTAATTATGAAAGAGGATCGGGAACGTAAAAGATGAACGAGACTACTAGAGTCTCAAGAAGGAAGAAGTGCTAGAAACGGAGCGAGATGAAGAGCCTATGCGACACAGTGACAAGAAAGACTTGAAACAGAAAGATTACGGAAGGGAATAAGAGTTGCTAATAAGCGTGAGCGGGAAAATGTGGAAACGGCAAGTGAGAGAAAAGAGCAAACAAATCGATTATTGCGTTAATTTTTTTCACGCACTGGTCCACCAGTATACTCAATATTTTCATTGTCTGCATTTATGCCCAACTAAGCGCAGCTGAGGATTAGATCATACTAGACGGTCCGTAACCCATTGGGTGACCATCACCACCTTCTTTGCTGTGATTCAGCTGGTCATAGACTACACGCTATTTCACCGTCCACTCTTGCCCCGTACGGATCGCCATCACCTGCCTCTTTGCTTCTTAAAAGAATATTCAACACTCTGCCAGTAAGCAGGGAGAATTATATATGTGACGTAGTCTAGTTGTATATCCCGTAGGTATTACCTTTAAATTTAAAGTGTACGTTTATGCATCCGAGCTCAGGTTCATCTTCCATATCACGGATACAGTCGAATTAAATCGTCAACGCTTCAATTTCTTCTTATCCTATAGAGCGAAGATTCTGTGCGCAAACAAGAAAGCAAGTAAATAAATAAATAAATAAGCCAGTGAATAATTTTAGTAAGAATTTTAGTATAATATAGTTAAATGTAGACTAGAAAGACACAAATATCCTTCATACTGACGACATGGTGCTAGCCTCTCCCTATTGCGAGTTACAGTAATTGGTGTCAGCCTGCATAAACGCAGTAAACAAACGTATTGACTGTGATGGATAGTGAAGGTCTGCATGTACGTTAAGCCTAGGAATAATATCGTGTCTACCAATAAACTTATTGTCTCCAGAGGAGTAGAACTCATTTATCTAAACAGCTTTTTCATCATGGGGTCACACAATCACTGATGATTTCCCTGATAACTAGAAAAAAAGAATGCGAAAGCTTTTCTGAAAAGGTCCAATGGCAGTTTTTTAATTCTGAGATACTACATTGTACTATAACTCGCTTTGGTTTAACTGGAAATAGAAACTCATTGAGCATATACATCCAGCCTATAAAGACTTATTTCGCTCGCATGTGAATGTACCGAATTCAAGTAGTACAAGTCTACCAGTTGCGCAATAGTATATTGACTCTCAAAGTCAGGACCGAGGAAAATACTACACTACAGACGCATCACTGCCGTGATGGTTGCACGAGTAAACCACTTGTGCAAACGTGCCAATGCCGTAATGTTGAATGCACTGTACAGTAACTAGTAAAAAGACATCACTACCGTAATGATGCGCCAACCAAATGGCACCCAGCAGAGAGATATCACTGCCGTAATGTCACTGCAGAGCTGGTCGAACTAAACGCTGTCCTGCAGAGAATAGGCCAAGAGCGTACAGCATTGGGGCCGCTGACATGGACTCTTGGCCACCACAGTATTCCCTTGCATATTCATGAGTCCAAGTTAGATCTGATGTCCATGGAGGGACATTGGAGGGTGGCGGCAAAGTGAGATGATAGGGAGAAATGGAAGAAAGTAACGAAGGACGTACAAGGATAGTGGCAAGAGGAAAGTAAAATTTAGCCTTTCTTCTCTGAATTTATTTATTCTCCTTTTGCCTCAAAAACTCCACAGTTATTGGTGTTTTCTATAGTGTAGTGAAAAATATTCCATATTGGTTTTAAAATCCATCTGTATATCATTAATATTCATTATATAATTCCATTTTTTAGGAAGAAATGGAGATTGGTTGGGAATTTTCTAACTATCAAAATTCTGAAACAAGCAATGAGAACTATGATTGATATATTTATCATTACGCTTCGTATACTTCCTACTGCATGGGCTAAGATAGACTCAAATCAATTATCTATAGTTAACAAAGGTAAAAGTGGATAGAGTGAGTAACGTGCAGAATGCGCAGGCTAGAAGATGCAAGCTAGCCATCAATATCATGCTTCCATTTGATGAGCTACGACCAAACCGTAAAGCTGTTCAGTGGCATCAGAAGTTTTACTTTTCTTAGCGTTTTAGTCTAATATAATGAAATGTACAGTATGTTGATTAGGACTATAGTTTCTTCAGATTGGAGCTTATCCGGATTTTCGTAGTTTAAATACGTTTTCGATTCTGGCAAGCTGAATGGAGGGATTGGTGTCTATCTAATCAGCAACCTTTGGCGTCTAAAATGCCTACTATCCACACTGGTTTTAAATTTCGGTCAGAGCGGGAGATAATTTTCACTTTCTAACATTATGAGATTAATATTTATCTCCACTTATTAACAGCAGCCAAAGACAACGATCTATCTCACGCACAGCGTGTCTGGCAGCCACCGTCGCCTCTGACATCGTAAATTGAAAAATCAGGTGTTTTTTAAAGCACAATCGCGGCCACGAGGATAGAAAAACTGAAAGAGAGTAATGCAAATTATTGGCCAATACTTTTGGCGGCCGAGTCCACTAGTATAAATAAATTAAATGGAAGGCAACAGTGGAATTCGTAAATCCTGTAAGACCGGGCCCTAGCTAGGCTGCGGCATCTTAGGCTTTCAATAAACGGCTTACGAAGGCAATCTTTCCATTAGACTTGAGTCAGTTTTGGACTGCCTAATCTTCAAATTCTGATGGGATTTTCCTGATGAGACTGAAGGCAAGAAAACATAATTTATAGGCGCTCGCACGCTTGCCTGAAAACAGACATTGGGGAGGAAAAAAACCTGCTATACAATCGGGAAATTGAAGTGAAATGGAACGCTGTTATAGGTTGGAGATCTAGCTTGGAAATGCATCGGGAATTGAGTTACGACAAATCATTATTTGATGATTGTTACAAAAAGAAAAGCGTACCGATGGACGAAAAAATTAGGAATTCGTAGAAAATGTAAACGTTTGAGAGTTCACTGGGGAATGTTTGAGAAAAATGAACTATTTTGATTTCGGACTATTTACAAGGTTTAGAACACGAACATTTTGGAACTGCATATAATTACAAATATTTAAACAACTGAAGGCTGCTAGATTAGAGATTTTTTTTTTAAATATGTGACATTTGTATTTTGCCAAGTGAACAGTGATGATTTCCAAGTAAAAATATTTCATTTATATCATCCGTCGCAGCAAAGTCTACAGCTCGTAGATACACAGTCTGATTTCGTAAAATAAGTGGGTTAGAAGCGGCTATAGGGAGTCACATAGAGTAATTTCACATGCAAATTAAAGGGATGGTGTAAGACTGACTGTAAGATGACTTGATCACATGGCAGTCTTAATGAATCTGCTGCACACTTACTACGTAAATGGAGAACGTACGTCTCTGTCTGACGTTCTGTCTCTATTCTCTGATTTCAACAGAGGCTGGATACCAACTCCGGTTTCGCAAACAGTTAACAAGATAGTAGTCAATGGGCAAACAGACAATTCAGTGAGAGGAATTTTTTGTGGCGTTCCACTTTGGCTTGAATAATTTTCGGAAGTAAACTGTCAACAATAATTATACAACTACTGAAGTAATGCTATGCAAGTTTTGTCAGACATGGAACTGTCATTCTTGATCCTAAGCATCGTGTATTTGGTACTGTATGTACCAGCCCGAGAACAAACGTTCCAGAATGGATAGGAACATCTGCAGACTCCACACAACCAACAGACAGGTTACAGTACATGGAAAGATGCAGCAGGGTACTGCATAATTCTGTTTTCTTGACGCTATGAGTGTATTGGACCGGGTCCGCCGTTACTCTTTGTTTCAGTGTATGCTAATGAAACTTGGAACCCCTTACATTGTTAAGACTTTAAAGTATTAGCTTCAAACTCAGAATTTCTATCTCTAATGGATAGCGTAAATAGCAACTGGAACTTTACTTTTCATTACGTGATGTTTTCAAGAGGGCTCACTAAAGTTTTTATTATTGTTATTACTAAGATTATCATTATCATTATTGTTCTATTATGAACTGTAGTGACGATGGCTAATATTGCAAGCTTTGCATTTACATTTTAACGATATAAGAACTTCCATTGATTTAATTTAACATAACGAATTACATTAGGTAGTTATATCAGTAAAAGTTCCTGTTGTTGTACATGTCTAAATTAAGATAGATTATTTTCAGCTTTATATCTCTACTAAAACTTCAATATTTTATGTGGTATATGGATACTTTTATTACCTCCGCCAAGGAGTTTGCGTTTTTGTCGAGTTTGTGTGTTTTTCTGATTGCACAATTTTTTTGTCGGTCACCAAGACAACACAAAACGTTATGGACGGATCTGTACAGAATATACGGGGATTTTTAGGCATATTAGAAGGAGCAGATGATTAAATTTTGCTGAAGATCCGTTGAACTGTTTGTTTGTTTGTCTGTCACTTCTTTTCTAGATAACATAACATAAAAAGTTAGGAGGGGCATTCGTGAAATTTATACGAATTGTTAAGAATGTTACCAAGAGCAAATGACAAAATTTTCTGAATATCTGTTTGGCTATTCATTTGTTTGTCTCTATGAATGATTTTATGTTTGTAAGCAACATAACGCAAAAAGTTATGCACGGATTTTTAGGAAATTTGCAGGAATTGTTAGAAATGTGAAAAGACAGAACTGACCAAATCCGTTTGTGTGTCTGACTTATGTTTGCCATAAATGTTTTGTCAGAACACAGCTCAAATAGCTACGAACGGATATTGGTAAAATTTGTAGGAATTGTTAGAAATGTTAAAAGGCAGAAATATCCAAATTTTGGTGATGATTGGTTCGTCCGTTTATGTGTTTGACTACATGTTGGTCTTAGTGTTTGTCATCATGTAACTCAAACTGTTACAAACGGATCTTGCATAAAATTACAGAAACTATCACTAATGCCAAAAGGCATGAATGACTAAATATTGGTTACGATATAGAGTAAATCCATGGGATCGATAGAATTTTTCAGTTAATATTGCATTGCTTGGCGGAGGTAAGCGCTCAGATTGCTATTGCTGTACTGTAGTTCTCAAATTTTGTTAATATCGTGAATCAGTGCGCATTTCACACTTGATAGCCTAATTTCATAAGTCAGTGATGGTGTAAATTTCATCGAAACATGAACTAGGAATATTCCAGGGGTTACCGTAGTTGTGCTGGTAACCCTCTAGTTATAAAAGGGATTTATTATCATCCACTAGCAAAACGAAGAGCGGCGATAATGTTTTCTTTGGAGATTTAAGTATATTTATCACCCGCACACGAAGTAAGAGAGGTGATAATGATTGCTTTGAAGATTTAAGCATATTTTGTCTGTCTATTCTTAATTTTTTGCAGAGAGTCAGGTGGGGTGACCTAGATGTGAAAAATACCAAAACTCTAGAATAAGCTGACCATAAAAAAACGGCGTTTAATTTGTAACTTCTGACCAAAATGAGGTAGAAGGATTTGAGCCATTATCACAAACTTTTTCAGGCAGTCAGGTGGGTTGACCTAGATGTGAAAAATGTCTAAGTCCTAGAAAAAGCTGGCCATCAAAAATGACGGCGTTGAAATTTAGCTTCCCCGCGAGGGATGGTCTTACGCCACGAGGCGTTCTAATTGGTACTTGCTCTTGGCTATAGCACTGTTATAACAACGAACCAGTCTGCTCTGCTAGATGTATAAATATACACAACATACTGGTATTACTACCAGCCAACAGTAGTATTGAGCCAAACTGATTGATGTTCCTAGTTGTGCAGAAGTTCAAATACAAAGCACTGCCATTACTGGCAGTCAACAATGGCTGTAAGCTCATCGCCTTAATATTCCTAGCTGTGTAGCAATATAAATACAAAACTGTAAATACAAAATACAGGTATTTCTGGCAGTCAACATTTAGTAGTAAGGCGATCTCCTTAGTGTGTTTCTAGTTGTGTAGAAACACTGAAATACATACACAAAACACTAGTATTACTGCCATTCAACAACAGTAAAGAAAGCCGATCTACATGTGCGTGGTAACACGCATAGCTGCTTTCGTAAGTTGCCTTTCATTTGTAAACTTGTTCCGACTTTCCCCTAGTATCATATGGTGGGGAACTGGGAGCCAGAACACTTCAGCTTTTGCAGCTCTGCGTTCCAAAGCGACTCTCTCGCCAAAGTTTGTGGCTCACTTGCAGAGTTGCAGCAACTATTTACATATTGAAGCAAGTTGGTGGCATGCGCAGTATCTGCTAAACCTACTGATTAGTCCAAAGCGTCGACCTAGAACTAAATGAGTGCCGAGCTCCACGCAATGTTCTACAAGCCGCCCAGGCGTGTGTATTTGGAATTAGTAATTTATAGGACTACGCCATTCGTGGTTCACTAAACGTCTTTATCAATATTCATATTGAACATACAGTAGAGTGCCAAACTACAGTATTCCTATTACTTCATTTGGCTAATTGAAACTACTATGACCTTGGGCACCCAACTTCTATCACTATAGGGCGAACTGTAAGCTCTAAAACATGGAAACACGTGGTAAACTAGAACAGCCTGTGATAAAAGACCCTCACCCGCGATGGGGAGGGGAGGGGCTGCTACTGTTATGTCAGCAAGTTTGGCATTTTTCATATCTGGATCAACTCATCTAACTGCCTGCAAAAAATTGTGATGATAGTTCAATTCGTTCTGGTAGTTTTTGGGTACATAGACGTGCAAATATATACTCATACTGAACAAAAACATTATTACCTTTCCCACTTCATTCGTGGATAATTATATAATAAATCTACGAGATAGAAATGGTAGAAATTCAGTGTGCGGAAAGATATTAATTTTTTTATGCATTACCTGTTAAACCGAACCTTGAATGTTATTTAGCAATTGGAAAATATTATGTTTCAACGTCAGACATCTATATAAATGTTAAGATAAAAAACAGCAGCAATCTCTGCTACTAGACATAAGATGGCTCATTAAAATTTCAAAATTTCTAGAGACAAATTCCGAGAAATATGTCACGTCAGTACGTCACAGATCTTAGAAATGAAAGATTTAAATTAGAATGGTTAAAAGTTTTATATTGGTGTAGCTGTGGAGCCCTTAATGTTCTTTACTGAAACTAGAAGCCCTACAGCGATTCTCAGCCCGCTGCTACCGGGCAGGCACAGGCAAACAAGCTGCCCCTGCAATAAAGCGTGACATATTATCGCAACTAGCAAGGAGCCACTGGGCTCAGACAGCCACAACAGCAACCGTGACCGCTGCCTCGGACACAGGCACGGTAAAGGCCAACTCTGTTTGCCATAGAGGGTCTAGCTTTTGCTCTACTACAGGAAGTTCTAACAATAGTAAAATATGGAATAACTAGTGGAGCCGTGCGTGAAGAATTCACGCAATAACCTATACGTTTGCCTAATGCTTCTAGACCGGTGCGGAATCTCCTCTTCTCTTATTTGCTTCCTAATTTTCTTCTTTTCTTCATCTTCATTGATCCTTTATCGTGCTGTCATCCTTAGGTCTTTTATATAGACAGGCAGAAGTAACGTCTTGAGTAAAACACTTCAACAAACTTAAACAAAATACCAGCTTATATACAATGTGTTCGCTCGGTAGCAAAGATACCGTTGATACCGTCTTTTCACCTCA
>LQNS02015105.1:13684529-13706558 GCA_001587735.2 Parhyale hawaiensis
CTGTCCCTGCTTAAGATACGTTTGCCATCTTCTCCAACCCGGCCTATTTTCTGCCTATTACTTTCAATGGAGCTTGAGAGGAGCACCAGAGCCTCCAACCTGGGCTAATTTCCGCCTATCTATTTCGTTAAGAGTGTGACATCAAACATATAAATATATATATATATTTATATATAAACACACGACGGTCATTCTTAGTATTAGATTAGATCCTTACAGAGGAATATTTTTCATGAAAGATTGAGAAAAGACAAAAGGTCTAATGCACGAAGATATTCAAAGAAACTCTCAAGTCAAAGTAAAAAATGAAGTTATGATTATTATTGTTATTTTTTGTCATTCTTTATGTCATAGCAGTTAGCTTATAATAATCAAAGATGTCGTTTTACCTTAGAAAGTTTTTATGTATATTACGAGATTTCCCTCAATTTTGCTTTGTACCTTTCATTGCAATTTGTGTTCCCTTACTTTTTCTCATATTCTTATTTTCTTTACTGGGCTAACAGCGTCATCATATTTTTGCAATTTAATTTTATGGAGTTAATACAGACAATGGTATTAGAGATAATAATACTCATAAATATCAATCATAAACACAGGATAGGATAGATCCGTTCGTATGGAATATACCCTGGTGATTGAAAATTTTCGTGCATCAACAGTATACGGATACTTTTATCCTTCAGACTGAAGTTTCCCAAGCATAAAAACAGGCATTAATATTTCAAAAGACGTGCAGTACTTGATTCTATTATCTTCTGTAAAAACTACATCTTCTGAATATTGCCACCGGTATAGTCAAGCGATATTCATATGTAAGAATATATCGAACAACGGTAATCTCAGTGAGTTTCGAATTGCAAAAATTTAATTTAATTATCAGTTGAGAATAACTCTGCCATATTCTGTTGATTTGAAATATTATATAGACTAATATATTGAAGAAATCGATGCCATTTAAAGAAGACTAATATATATATAGTGAAATTATTATTTACTGTTTCGTCGATACTTGTGGGCGATTTCGATCAGTACTATATAATAACTCATGTCGTGTTTTTATTTATTTATTTATTTATAACTATATTTATATCTTTCCTGTCACGCTCTATGGGAATAAGATAGGAAAAATTCAGGTGCCGAAGTCGGTAGCTTGGAAACGGGGGTCGGACTTGAGCGTTCCAGCTGAGTGACCTGAGCTCGCCTGCATGTTCGTGTCTGGACATGTTCAGGTGCCGAAGACGGTATCTTGGATACGGAGGTCGCACTTGGGCGCGCCAGGCAGAATGCTAAATTTTCATTAAAGAAGCCTCTGAACGGTAATAAGCACAGGAGACAGAGAGGGTTTTCCAGAGGTGCTATTTTTCTACCGTCATTTATAATGACGGCCCGGGCCACTAGTTCTTAGATAAACTAACAAATACAGCGATGCCATTCGTTCATAATTCCTCGGAACTTGTTAAAGCTTCACGTGGATTGCTTTCCAAGAAATCAGCTTGAAAACAGACGTCTTTGAGTGGCCATTATTAACCCCAATCCATATTGATGTATTCCCCGCACGAGCGTTCAATTCGCCTTAGCGGGTGTGGCGTGAAAATGTTGCCCGTCGGAATTTTGGGTAAATTTTTGTTACTGCTAAATAATGTGTTATTCGTAAATAGTGTGTGGGTTGTGGTAAATAATGTGTGGTTACTGGTAAATAGTGTGTGATTACCGGGAAACAGTGGGTGGTTATCAGTAAATAGTGCGTGATTATTGATAACTAGTGTGTGGTTCATGGTAAATATGGTGTGGTTATTGATAAATAGTGTGTACTTATTGGTAAATAGTGAGTTGTTATGGATAAATAGCATATGGTTAATGATAACTAGTTTGTAGTTAGTCGTAATTAGTGTGTTATTAGTTGTAAATAGTGTGTGGCTAGTGATAACAAGTGTGTAGTTAGTGACAAATAGTAAGCGGTTAGTGGTAAATAGTGTATGGTTAGTGAGAAATAAGGTGCAGTTATTGGTAAATAGTGTATGGTTAATGGCAAATACTGTGTGGTAGTGATAGATAATGTGCATTTAGTGGTAAATAGTATGGGGTAGTGATAAATATATTGTGGTTAATAAATAAATAGAGTGTTCTTCTTTATAAATAGCGTGTGGTTAGTGGTAAATAATGCGTTGCCAGCGATGAACAGTGTATTGTTAGAGGTAGATAGTGTGTTTTAAGTGGTAGAGTCTGTTTTTGGTAAATAGAGCGTTGTGTGTGGTAAATAGTGTGCTGGTTAGTCATAATTAGTGTGTAATCAGTGACAAGTAGCGTGTGGTTAGTGGTAACTTAATTGCTTCAAAACAGGTGTAAACGGCTCTGCGAGTTTTGCTGGCTCTGCTATAAATTAAAATAAGATTCGCAATGGAAGACGGGTGTCGGTCGGATGCTGCTGCTAGAACCTCTCTTGATTAGCAAAACTAAACACCGTTGGGGTTAAACCCAAATAGGGGATATTATCAAGCGTAAATCGAAGTCACCTTAACAGAGCTTACATCGCTAGCTAGCCTCCTCTTGCTCAACAAAAATTAAGATTTTAGTTGAGAACCACCTCTCATATTCTTAGAGCGTATTGGGTAACTCAGTTAAATACATTATTGATTTCGGTCAAGACAGACTTCTTATTTGTATAACTATTGATTGATTGAGCGGAAAAAATAGACTACCTAATTCACCGTTGCTAATTATTCCGCGTAGGGCGTTGCAGTGTTGGAAAATCAATCAGTACCTTCAACTTAGTAAAATATCACGATATGGTAACCACGTATAATTATGAACGGCAATGACAGCTGTAGTATATACAAGGAGTTTTTTTTAGTAAGTTCTGGTTCACATCCTCATTGCTACCTGCTGTTTTTGAACATTTTTATCGCTCTCGGTATTTCCCTTTGTTCTATCGTTTCATTATTATTATTATTATTATTACTGTTGCCATAAGTTTGCTAAAATTTAAGGAAATCGAAGATAAAATCATAAAAGTATATAGTTCGCTCCGTTGCGTGAACTAAAATTTTCATGACCAACCGTAACGGTAGGTAACAAATTTAACTGTAACATTTGTTCAGTAAGATATATTTCGATTGTATTATACAGTTTGCTTATCTAGGTTCACATCACGGACCCTGTAAGCTAGAGGAACCATAGGAATTTATCTCCTTATCAAAATGACTAACTTCGGCTCACTTGCACTCTACAACTGGAAGAAACTTGAAATCCATTGTAGCAAAAGTTCGGCGCACTAAATTATTTGTCAGAGGGATGATACATTGCAGCCAACCGACAAGGCATCGCTAACTTATGATCAATGGTTCTTTAGGAGGATTTATGCGACTCCTCTCAAAAAACTGACACAAGATTCCTGACTCAAGATCCTCGACTACTGAAGGCCGACGATCCCCGGGCCTCGATTACAGCCTTGGCCGAAGGCTGCCGAGTCTTGCGTCGATTTAGCCGTGAAGGTCTTGGCTGAATGTTGTCAAGTGCTGCCCTGAGGTAGACATGGAAGGTCTTAGCCGAAGGCTTGCGATTGATGCCTGTGCTTTGACATAGCCACAGTAGGTCTTGTTTGATGGCTGTCAGTGTTGTCTTGTCGCCTTGAGCTAAGCGACTTCAGAATGAGGCTGTTGTTTATAGACGCTGATTCCTATATAGAAAAACGTTAATATCAATCATGATCTTCCGATTACAATACTGTATAGTGATTGGACACAAACGTCTCGAAGAGAATAATCTAGCTGGACAGTTAACACGCTAAACACGTATCACTAGTATCAGTCATCCCTTGACTGATTCGACAGTTACTTTGTTTCTTTGGAGACGGCCGTATCCAAATATCTCAAATTAAATTCGTTGATTAAGATAGATCTTCTAATTCTGTTCTGCATTTGCCCATTGAAATGGGGAATCTCCAGACTATGCTTTCACGATTTTAAATTTCGATAAGTTTGTATTTGTGTGCGATAAAATTATTTATGAAAAGCTCTTCAGTTTGTTGCCTGGTCTGAAACGTAAGCTTTTTTCGTTTTATTTAATCCAGCATAGTATTTATTGCGCTTGTCGTATGCATTATTGCAACAGGGAGACTGTTGTAAAATAATGATTACAGAACAGGGGGAACTTAAGGGTTGCCTACAGCTGGGGATAGTTGGTATCTTGGAGGATGAGAACACAGCAACTGTACTATAATCTGACCATTTTATCAAGGCACTTCGGTCGTTGCCAATTCTTTGGATATTTCTTAAATTTCTCTATGTACAGGTAGTGGGCGGGGCTAACATATGGGCGAACAAAATCTCAAATATACCCATAGAATTGGCCTTGCAAGGCTGTAGAGGAATTTGGGTAAATGTTTACGAGAAGAGCTCGGGTGATTTTCCAATTTTTCTGTACATTAAGTCGTTTTTCTTACACCAATTATCAATGTTATTTACATTTTAATTCGGCGCATAACATGTTTTCCTAGTTATAACGATTTAAACTTTGTATATTTTCTCCTACATATCCTATATCAAAGTGAAGGGTGACACTGTGAAGCGGTGTAAAAATGTTTACCGTCACTCGACGGACGATCGTCCGTGCCTCGCTTTGGACGCTGTATAGACCATTTCAATGGCTATCTTGCTACATATCTGTTTATTAAACAGTACCAAAACAAATCCAAGCACCTCCATTATTTTCTACAATCAGCAACGAAACTAAAATTTCATTGAAATCAAAGCTCACTCCTATAAGGTAAGCTTACGTACCGCGTTTTGGGAAACGAATGCGCTTAGTAACGTAAGCCTGTGTGATAGAGGTACACCCCAAACAATGAAGCCATTGGTTAGGCCGAGAACCTAGGTTAGGGAGGCAACACAGGTTCTGCTAGCAAATACAGTATTGGTCACTATAAGAACCCACCTTGCCTTACCTAACCTTGGTTCTTTGCCTAACCGATGGCTACACTGTTGGCAAGCATTCTCGTACTAAGGATGGTAGTCGGTGGGGGGTGGTGATGGAGGTCAGCCTGTCGCCTTCACGTTTATATAGGAGAAAATAAAATGTTTAAATGGTTATAACTCAAAGAAAACGCTATGCGCCGACCTAAAATGTGTATAAACATTGATAATTGTGTAAGAAAAACGATTTATTGTGCAAAAAAATTTAAAAATCACCCGAGCCCCCCTCGTAAACTGTTACCGGAATTTGACCATGAGCGAACTGCCTTGATAAAATGGTCAGACTATACTGTACATTTACATTACTTTAGTGCTTTCTTAAACCTTTACATATCGTCATGTAACTCTTAAAGGAGTTTATATAAGAAGGATATAAGGAGTTTATATCAGCCAGTAATGCTACTTGCTGGACGTAGTGACGCATTCATAAACATTACTCAAAATTTAATCAAATTACAAAAACTCTTCATATGACGATTGAAGATACCGACAGAGTTTTCAGAGCCTTAAAAGACGCGCTAGTGTAGCAGATAATAACTAGAGCACTCTGAGAGCGCATACCTCCGCCAAGCGAAGCAACGGTAGCAAAAAATTAAAATTGGCTCTGAAACCATAATGTTGTTTGTATAAACTCCAAAATCTAATCATTTGTGCCTTTTGATAGTAATAACAGCTTGTGCAATTTTCTTGAAGATCCGTTCATAACTTTTTGACTAATACTGCTAACAAACGTTAAGACAAACATGAGTCAAACATACAAACGAACAAACCGATCTGCACTAAAGTTTGATCATTTATGTCTTTTACCATTACTAACAACCCCTATAAATTTCATAAAGATCCATTCATTATTTTTTGAGTTATTATGCTAACAAGCATAAAATTAAAAACAGTAACAAACGAAAGAATGAACAAGCGGATCATTACAAAATTTGGTCATTTACTCTTTGTTATATACCTAACAACTCATGCTAATTTCGTAAAAATCCATTCCTAACTTTTTGAGTTATGGCATTGAGAAAAATGAGGCAGACAATCAAACAAACGGATGGACATATCTTCACCAAAAGTTAATAATCTGTTCCTCCTAACATACCTAACAATCCCTGTAAGTTTCGTCTAAATCGATTCATAACGTTTGGAGTTATCTTGGTGACAGACAGACAAACAAAGAGAGCTACAGACACGACGAAAATATAACTTTCTTGGCGGAGGTAACTAATAACAGTATCTGGATTTACTATCAGTGACAACAGAATTGAAGCACGCTGAGAATCCGCTTAGTAGACTATAATTATTGTGTAGTATTGGTGCCAGTTCCATTACAGCAGGTATAGTGCGCCGTTAGATGACACTCAATTTAAGAGGTAAAGGCCTGTCCTTTCTCAGCTACCAACAAAAGCTTGGCAATTGGTGTTTACTGGCTGTCGTCATGCATTTAGTATTCTGTTTCGAGATCGTATACGCTCAAGTTCTGTGCAAAAACCTTCAAGTGTTTACAAAAAATAAATTTTCTGAAAACCCGCTAGAAAACTTGACTTTAATTTTCCGGTTAGAATCAATTTAGGCATTTCTTATCGGCGCTGCACAACGATAAGTGCTGGTTCCTATCTCGAGGTCTGTAAGATTTTTCTGACGTTCATTTCTGAGAATAGGTTTCTGACGGCTATCCGTAAAGTACTTGGCCTACACCTCTGAAGTTTATGACTGCCATCCGCAAAGTTTTCGACGTACACATCCCAGAAGTGCTTGAGGATTTTGACGTACATCGGTGAGGTTTCTGACTGCCATCCGTAAGGCTTTTTATGCATCATACATCTCTGATGTTTGTGAGGTTAATGGTGTACATCCCTGTCGTTGCTCACGGTCATCGGTAACTTTCTGATGGACATCTTTGACGGTCATTCATGAGAATCTACTGGTCACCCATGAGTTTTCTGACGTCTCTACCATTTATTTGGTCAGAAATCGGTGATCCTTCTTTCAAAAATGTTCACCAATGTCTTTTTTAATTAGGGGCAGAGTGCTTGGAGCGCGGTGCTTCATTTCTTAAGGCTCGATTCTTGTTTCTCTGCCAGGACTATGAAGTCTTCCGATGCTCAGGACTGCAGCGCCGTCATTTCTGGCATTCATAGTTCTCTTCAAGGGCATTAACCTAAACAGTAACGTGAAGAGACGCGAAATCAAAATTTATAATTAAGACCAATGTTTATTTAATTATTTGCTTGTTTATCTAGTTTCTATTAAGCTGGAAGATGTATATATATTTTAAAGCTGCAGTGCTCTTGAAGAGAAACTTTCCGGAGCGAGTGGCAGACGCAGTTCTTTATAACCACTCTAACGGTGCATTATTTTCGATACGACTAGAGCACGTGTTATTGACCAAAGAGGTTTGCCGGATTGAAGGTTGTTTATGTTACACTAGAGTGCCTGCGCTGTCAATAATGACAGCGAGGAATTTGTGATGACCCAACTTCATTTATCATACTTTCGCTGCTAATATACTTTTGAAGGATACGCTACATTGGCAAACTCAAATTGTCTTATGAATGAGCGTTCTCCGTTTCAATTCCTCTGAGCAGCACACGTCTCTCTTCACTTAGATGAAACACGAATGAATCAATTTGTATCAACAAACAGTGAAGTGTCACTGAATTTAATCAAATTCCCCGCCGCATATCCTACCTACGACATGATTAAATTTCAGTATAGTAGCAGATTGAAATCCGATCATATTTTTGATGAAGTAACAGATGATGGTTTCGAGAGTATCTATGCATGTTACAATTTTCTATCCAAAGTAGAATGACGACCAGCGGCGGATTTCCGTGAGCAACTGACTATACGCAACCACAAAACGAAGTCAAGGTTTTATTCGCGAGCAAGCAGTGTAGCGATATGGACATAAGGCGGTATTCAGCACCCTCTCACGAAAAGCAAGACAACCTGTCCTTGTCAACAAACATATCTGCAATCCTCTTTATGAATGATCACACTCTTTCATCACGCTGTTTTGCTTTAAACTTCAACCAACGATATCATATGACCAACAATACTTTTTACCCTCATAAAAATTCAATTCTTCCCCAAATTAACAACTTCACTGCGAAAATAATCACACGCGACGTCACAACCAAGACATGCAAGCGCACTAAAAATGAAGTTGCGAATTGTGTTCGTAAAGACAACCAGGAACGAGTTCCCATGCCTCAAACACGTTTTGGTCGTCACGTGGTCATGAATTTGGTCATCTTTGCAAGTTGTGGTTGTATTCACGCACACAACTTCGCCACAAAGACACGGCCCTGGAGCGCGAGCAACGAGAAGCTACCAGTGTAATGTCCTCGCGGTTGTTTTTTACGGTGAATTGCACTACAGACTATTAATTAATACACTATCAATTCTTCAAGAGAATAATTTGCACGTGACTCTCGCTCTTCTAGATAAAAACGAGCGGTCCCACGAGATGTTTCCTGGCATTATACATGGCACATTCAGAAAATTATATAAAAGCTGGTTTTCATGGATTTGCAGTCCGGTACTGCTATAGGATTTGCCCTCCATCCATGTGTTCTTTTTGTACTTCATATTGTGAAGTTCTTCCACCGAGACAGTTGCCCATTTATTGCTTCAAGATCAACGGAGCTGAAATATGCTACGATTGAGTTAGCGTTTTTTTAACACGGGACCATTCACAAGAGCAGATGGTGCAGTCTCTCTAGAAACCCATGCTGCTACTGCTGCCTTAACGTCAAGGTTCTTTCAGTTCTTCGTCCTCTTCATTTTGGATTTCTGTCAAACTTTCGAATTAGACTCGCAGCAAACTCATTTTTCAGCAGCTTCGCTCCCGCCGTTTCAGAGATATTTAGATTTTCTGCTAATGTGCGCTGAGCAGCGGACAGCATAGCTTCTCTTAAGTTTTCCGCTTCAATGAAACGTTCTTCTTGCTTTTTATTGAGAAATTAATTTTTCCCTTACAGTTAAAAATCAATCGAAGGATGAAAGAACAAAATCATAGAATAAAAAGAGTGAGCAGTGAGAGAACTCCTCTAATGAATATTTACACACAATCAAATTGAACAAAAGTAGAGTTGTAGTCTCAAAGTAGCTAGATGGTATTTATTCACCAAAATTTATCATTTATGCAATGGATTAAGCCTAGTTAGCGATTGAGAAAATGTTATTTTGCTAAAACCGTTGATTCCTATAACTTCACATAGAAAATGATATGTATAACTGGACTTGTTTCTAATAAGTGGATGTCAATTGTTATTTACTGCAATAATTTTGCATACAAGCAGAATTACAATATTATTTTTACTTTAATATCACAAACTGTATTGTCCTAATTTCAGATTCTCCACAGATAAAAGCATATCGTTTTACACATAATTCTACATTCTATAGCTTTAGCAACTTTTTTTTCGTAAATGTAACAGGTCATATTAACTGCTGAGATGCAGCTTAGGATAAATTAGTAGGTATTATTAAGAGCTAGCGAAACCCGTGGAAATTCCACAGTTAAATCAAGTTTTCAATTACAATGGAACCCCATTTTCCCGGACGTCTTTTTTTCCCCTGAATCTTGCCTTTTCTGGACTGTTGAGCATATTGAAACCTAGCCGGAATACCAGAAAACTTTGGTATTTGTGGGAAAACTTTGAAATTTGCTTAACAGTCCAGAAAAGTCAAGATTCAGGGAAAAAGAGACGTCCAGAAAAACGGGGTTCCACTGTACCTTAGTTTGACAGCGCTTTTAATTCATCTCACCCTGCAGCTAAACTATTGCTAGTCACTTGAAACCTGACATACTCTGTCTAACGTAAAGCAGTCCGTCTATCTTAACACACCTCGTCTAACCTATCTTAGTACATACTCGTATTTTACCTGTAACTCTCGCAAATACTCTGTCTGCAAAAGTTTCGTGCTTGTATCAAGATAGAGACATAAAGATACCCAGGTACGTCTTGCATTTTTCGCCTATGTCCTAGCACGCCATTTGGAAGCTCTATTTCCCATAGTATACAGTTAATATCGCTCTTCATAATGTTACACAAATCCATTTATTCGTCGGCGTATCCTATTTTTTCGTACTATTACGCTGCCTGTGAATAGTTAATGGCTGCCCATAAATTTTCTGCTTTACTTGATACGATAGCTAGAGGACAAAGTACAGAAGACTCCGTCAATTTCTTCAAAAATAGACTCTTATGTTAGCGTAACCTCCTGTTCTCAAGAAATTGTAATCCCCTAAACATCGCAGTTTCGCTTCAAAAAATTCTTTAAGAGTGGAGCTGTCCAAAACTGCCCACTTTCTGATCCTCAGGTTTATCTTTGTCATGCATTTGGCCCTGCTAACAATGTCCTGTAACACCTGCAATGTGAATATACGATATTTAGCTATTAAGGACAAGTACAGACTTCGATTAATGATTGGCCGAGCTTTCGTCACAGGTCGAGTTACTGGAAAACCAACGCTTAATTAATATTGTCACTTACCTCAGCTTCACCTGAAGTAGCGCTTCTAACTACCCACCTCGTCTAAGCTAATGTCCGCGTAATGATGTCTAATATGTAAGATCACTGCGACATGCTCTGTGTGTAACCTAGAAATAAGAAACATTCTCGTGTGTACCATATTTCACTCCAATTTTGTAATGTCTATGAGTACTTAATAAAGATTATTATTATTATTAACCCTGTCTATCGTTACGCAGTCCGTCTACCTTACACCTAGTCGAACCTCGTAGTATTCTGATTTCACCTGTGAATCACATATTTGTTTGTACTCTTTGCATTGTGCTCCTATGTATTTGTAAGCCTTTTCAAAGCTCTGCTTCCCACAGTTTAAGGATATTTTAGTCCTTCATAGTCCTATACATTTCAGTTTTTTGTCTGCATATCAGATTTTCTTCGAACTATTGCGGGGACCAGGGATATTGATCAGTAGCTCATCATTTTTTTTTGTTTAATGCGATAGCCATACAACAACCGCCTCGGCCAATTTCTTCAATCAGAGTAGCGTAACCTTCTGTTCTCCTCTCTGGGCTCCCGAACTGTATCATAGCTATGCATCTGGCCCTATTGATTAGGAACGTTGTGCGTCACCAGTAAAGTAAACATATTTTCATAATTTGACGTGAAAGTCTGTAGATGTGATACGGGTGAAATGATCATGTCTTTTCTTCGAAACTGGCTGAAAATTTTTCAAGAAGAGAAAAATAGGAACGTCTATGATTGAACTTCCCTCCAACGAAAATCAGAGCTTCTTGCAAGTTAAATTTTTCCCTTTCTAATAGCAAAAGCGTAGCGGTCGCACTAACGCAGGAACTAAGGAAGGAGCTAAGGAATAAGGAAGGAGGAAACGTAGGGAGGAACAAGCACATTATTATTATAGATTGCGTACGGTTTTAGCTGTCTGGTTTTCATTCATGAAACTCACAATAAACCAAATAAATTGTGTATGTTAAAACATACATGGAGTGAGGCCTCCAAATTAAGTTTTTGGCTGCCTCAGAAGTCAGAAGTACGAAGTGCGAAACAGCTTGTGGGGCAGCTAGAAACTCTGTTAGGGAATTAACAGACAGCCCGAACAGTCCATTGAATTGCGCTAATCACCAGCAGAAGACCGCTACGGCAGAACTCCTTAAACTGAGACTTTGGAAACAGAAGAAACTCTTCTAAGTGAGACCCCTGAAACTAAGAAATCCCTTGAGAGGGGGCCGAATACATCACCAGATGTCCTAACTTGAAGTGATGGCTGACACCGTAGTGATTGATCAGCAAATATCGCTAGTCAAACTTACCTGGTAGAAATTTCAACTGTATAACTTTACAATTTCACATGTTGTTAGCCAAAGGAAATATTGTACTTCTGAAGGGAAAAGACGCATACTGTAGAACTGGCCATCTTCAAACTGAGATACTTCCCGAAACTGGGGCAACATACATAGGAGTTGCACTCTCTTTGCGTTACGGTCTCAGATTATTAGTCTATTAGAACAGATAAGTAAGGTACGTATTACATTTACCACTTAAAAAATATACTCAGTTCATAGAAAGCTAATTTTTTTAGTATTAAAGCTTTAATTTCATCCTTAAATTACAACGAGAACTTCCCAAAGCAGTTTCTTCCAAGAGCGGACCCTCTTCATTAGGATTTTGGGGTCAAATTTCCATCAGCGCCTCTATTGACCGGGAAAGAAAATTCCTCTAATTCGAAGGATTTTTGGCTTTTCCCTAAGAATTGTCGACAAAGTTGACCGGTATTTTATGCTGCGCGAGACGATGGCCGACCAGATGTAGGGAATGGTGACGTGAATTTGAGCAGTTACACTCTAAATTATTCAATGTGTTGCATTCACTGCAGACCAGATGTAGGGAATGGTAACTTGAATTGAGAAGTAGATATGTGAGTCTTATATATCCGCTTGACCAAACGTTCCGGTAGGCCGTTTAATTAGTGAATGAGTTGCTGTTTGTCTACGAAACTACAGTAACAATTTATATTAATATCTATTATATAAAACTCTAAATGTACTATTTGTCTTGATGTTAAGTTTACTATCTGACTAGAGCTAACTTGAATCATTTATGAATTAAAGTACATGTATTTTTTTATTCTATCCTCTCTATTTGTCTATGATTAAGTTGTCGACTTATGTACAAAGACAATTCCCTTTACAGTGTCATACTGAAACTTTTTTGTTCATAAATTTACTTTTCCCAAAGCTACTACGAGTATATGAGAACCCTATACACGAGTGCAATTTTCAAAATCTTTGTAAATATTTGCATTATTGTTAACTTGCCAAACTAGATAAGTTACAAAATGATCGGCTTCTTAGCACAAACATAGGCACGAAAATATTTCTTTTCACGCCATATTAGATTAGTAACTGGTACAGGCTCCCGCAGTTCTTACGCAGGAAATATTTGCTTGCACAGTGGATTTGTGCAAATTTCCTAATAACTAACTAATTCCATAGCACAAGTACAGACGCTCTGTGCTGCACAAAAAAAAAAAAGGTTCTTCCTCACCCTGGATTTGTGTAACTGTATTAGCTTGGACTAAATTTTTATGCCTAGACACATTTTATGAAAGGCGGAGTGGTGAGCTGAGGCACGGCACTCACCTCTCATGTGACGCACAAACTTGAGTAATTTAAGTTTATGCGGGCATATTCAGGAGTCGTAGAGATTTTAGTACGAGCCCTGTGAGGCGGGCGCGGGATGGTCTCCAAATTATCTGGCGCGGTGGGAAGGCAAGTCGAAAATTTGCGATAGTGGGAAGAAAGCTAATGTTTGTGAGGGACGCTGCAGGTGGGGACATGGGGACAGTGCCAGCTAAAATAAAACAAAAGCGTTGCGTCCCTGCCAACGGTAAAGTCGTCTCGACTGCACACCCTTACTAGTAAAGCTGTACGCACTGGTTCGTGCTGCAGATATGTCCCGTCCGTCCATCCCATTGCGAAAGATAAGATATTAGTAATTTTACCTGTTAGGGGTAAGGCGTCTGAAGTTGCTGTGAGAAGTAACATAGATGCAACAGTCTGCGTTCTTCCAGTAGCAAGTACTTCAGCTCCCAGTTTTCTGACTAAGTAGAAACTCTGTGGAATAGAAGCAAAATCTAAGAGGGTTTCGTTGAAGTATATTCTTATTTTCTACCGCCGTTTCATTGCGCCGCGAACCCCTACTTTCTTAGGTATATATTACTGCAATTACCAAGCTTCTCCCAGTTTAAAGAAACCAGTGGCTTAAGGATTCGAATAGAATTGAACAAATTTTAAATCATTGCGCGTTCTTTCCAAAACACCATTCTTCTGGTAGCTATGCAGGCATTCAGTCGTAGAGAGTAAAATTCCTTACATCGAGTCAATCTTCATCTTTTGCACACGCCTCAGCTCGTGGTGGATATTGTCCTGTGGGACTGCGATGTGTAGTACTACACAGTGGAGTGCACAGCTGCTGAGTGTTCTACTACAGTCGAGTGCACAGCTAGAGATTGCACTACCACAGTGGAGTGCACAGCTGCTGAGTGTACTACTATAGTCGAGTGCACAGCTGCTGAGTGTACTACTACAGTCGAGTGCACAGCTGCTGAGTGTACTACTACAGTCAAGTGCACAGCTGCTGAGTGTACTACTACAGTCGAGTGCACAGCTGCTGAGTGTACTACTACAGTCGAGTACACAGCTAGAGATTGCACTACCACAGTGGAGTGCACAGTTGCTGAGTGTACTAGTACAGTCGAGTGCACAGCTAGAGATTGCACTACCACAGTGGAGTGCACAGCTGCTGAGTGTACTACTACAGTCGAGTGCACAGCTGCTGAGTGTACTACTACAGTCGAGTGCACAGCTAGAGAGTGCACTACTATAGTCGAGTGCACAGCTGTAGAGTGCACTACTAAAGTCGAGTGCACAGCTGCAGAGTGCACGACTACAGTCGAGTGCACAGCTGCAGAGTGTATTACTACAGTAGAGAGCATAGCTGCAGAGTGCACTACTATAGTCGAGTGCACAGCTGCCGAGTGTACTACTACAGTCGAGTTCACAGCTGCAGAGTCTACGGCTGCAGCCGAGTGTACAGCTGTAGACTGTAGGGCTGCAGGAGCCCAATCAATGGCCAAACCGTTTGCTGCAGTGAGGAACTATGCTATAGAATCCTTCAGCTCGGTCATTTTCCTGGAGCTGTGCTATGTTCTAGAGCAGCATTAGCTTTATGGAGCTATGTTTTGCGGAAGCAATTGGCGTTCAGTAACAAACTGTAAAACTAAAGCACTCTGAGAGCGCATACCTCCGCTAAGTATGGCAACGGTAACGAAAAATTCAAATTGGCTCTGAATCCATGATTTTCTTTCTATCAACTCCAAAATCTCATCATTTGTGCCTTTTGATAGTACTAAAAGTGTTTGCAATTTTTTTGAAGATCAGTTCATAACTTTTCGAGTTAGGCTACAAATAAACATTATGACAAACATGTGTCAAACATACAAACGAACCAACCAATCTGCACCAAACTTTAATCATTGATATCTTTTAACATTACTAGCAACTCCAGTAAATTTCATAATGATCCATAGAAAACTTTTTGAGTTATTGCGCTAACAAGCATAAAATCAAACACAACCACAAACAGGCACACAAACAGATCATCACAAAAATTTGGTCATTTATTCTTCTTGATATACCTAATAACTCATGTAAATTTCATAAAAATTCGTCCATAACTTTTTGAGCTATGGCGTTGAAAAAAATATGAGACAGACAAACAAACAAACAAATAAACGGATAGACAGATCTTCAACAAAAGTTAATCATCTGTTCGTCTTACCATACCAAACAATTCCTGTAAGTTTCGTCAAAATCCGTCCATAACTTTTTGAGTTATCTTGATGACAGACAGACAGATAGACAGACAGACAGACAGGAGACAGACAGACAGGAGACAGACAGAAAGACAAACCCGACGAAAACATAACCTCCTTGGCGGAGGTAATAAACTTTGGGAGTAGGTCACAGTTGGTTATGGTGTTCTTTCAACTAAAGGAAAGTTCCTCATTGTGGAATGTGGATGCCAAGCTTTGATACGGGGGAAGGGAGACTTAATCGTACCCCTATAGGGACACCATGGGTTACAGCAGCTTCAGCTAGGCCTTCAGAACATTTTTCTTTCGTGCCTATTTTTGCTTCCAACAGTTTTCATATTGTTACTAATGAAACTATGTTCCGTTTTTCATGTTCGTCGTGGCAGAGTGGGGCCGGGTCTCATGTTTGCTTCTTTGCTAGGGATGTGAGTCGTGCGATATTCGGGAGTGTAGCGTCATCTTTTTTGTTATTCAAAGTCCACTACGAGGGCAAAGCCCTAATTAACTGAACGTACTACCTGCCCGTTTCCTTCCTCTCTTAGTTCAGAGGGGGAATTGAGCCCCAAAAATTATGGATATTCAGTTCGATGTGGATGTTGTTGGAATCACCCCTTTACGGCCCGGATCGGGCAGTGACATTGTTGTGCTCGTGAAAAATACTTAGCTACTACTGCAGTTTAGCATGATGAGAGGCAGTTACAAAATGGTGCTTCAACCTTGCGCTCAAAAAATTTTTCTGCTGAAAATTTTATCCAAATCACAAGGCACAAATAAACCAGGTCTGTAAAGCTCATTTGTGTGTTGCTTTCGAAATGGTAAGCAAAGCATGCTAGAGACCACCGGTAAAATTTGTGAGGTAAAGTCAACACGATCGCACACTTCAACTAGGATTTTACATGTACTGGTTTGTATTACAGATTTATACCCGATGGCTCCCAGACGAGTGCACGGCTGCAGTAAACCACAGGCTGTCAGAGCTATAGAAGCATGGCTGGAAGACTCAGACGACAACTGCGACCCCTCGACCATCCTTATTAAGGTCAGACCTCCGCAATTGCGTCGGTACACTGGAAGTGCCGATTCAGCAACCCAAGCACACCAAGCAGCGAGATCCCAAGTATTAACGTCTACGTGTCTTGCCCTTTAATGTCCTGCTACGACTGGTAGAAAGCTCATTCAATTATTTTTATCTGAACCGTAAAGAACAAAAGTAGAAAACTTTTATTTATTCATTTATTTATATGGCCGGTTTTCTTCAGTTCGTGAGATATGGTAGCTCTAATTGTGAACTTTTAGAAGCTTTCATTGCTGTGTATAAGTAATTATTATACTTATCAAAATCGTGAGGCACAGAGGAGCACATTCGTTAGGTTTTTGGTTTTAAATTTTCTTCATTCAAAGCGCGCGGCACCGAGGACGCAATCGATAAGTTTCTGAAGGGTTTCATTTCAATTGATTTCGCTCACGGCTGCGAGAAGGACCGTCGAAAATACGACAAGTCGTAAAGCCGCCGCTCATACATACGGGCGCCTCATAAAACGAACCCGTCAAAGAAAGGCGCGTCTCCGATCGCCTGCCGCACACAAATTTATCGTCGTAAAATTTTGGCGAAATTCTACACCATCCCAGACCCGTAGTTCCTTCACAGTACTGGCTGGGGGGGGGGGGGCATAGTCCTCTGCGTCATCCCTAAGTCGTCATATATCAGTTTCTCAGCTGCTACGTTAACGGTTGCCAGCTGCTACTTACAGTACGTTGTTTTCAAGTGTTTTGTCAACCAGCAGATGTCACATCAGTAATTCTCCTCCTCTTGGTCAGTCTTTGGTGGTCAGTCTTTGTACTGCATTGGTGGTTCTCAGCTACTTAGGCGGCGATTTTCAACCGCTACTTCATTCAAGAAAACCGTCACTTTAATGGTTTTTTACTCCTAAGTTATCCAACTATTGCCACGTCAGTGGCTCTATAAGCTGTCATGCCGTTCAGGGGTCGTTACTTGAATTCTTCTTAACTGTTGCATCAGCGGTTTTCAGTTGTTACTTGAGGGGATTTCATCCTCTACTGCAATCAATATTCATCACATCGGTGGGTCTCACCTGCTACGCTACCCATAAATCATCACCTCAGGGTCCTCAACTATTGCATTATCCAAGAATTACAACATTATGGGCTGTCGACTATTGCGTTATGCGAAATTCGTTACGTCCGCTGTGTACCGCTGTGGTGCAACTTCGTGCGCCCATTTCACTCCAGATCGCACCGTCAATCTTCTTTCTTCCAAGATTGCTAATCTTAACAGGAACAGTCCAAATAATAAGAGTATTGGAGGATCAACAGCTACAGCTCCATAGCTGTAGAACAAAGTCCAAAATCACAACTATGAGTAATAGCTGAGTACCAGTGAATTATATAGATTACCGGCAATAATTTTATTTCATTATTATTAGCTTCAATTTTACTTTCGTTGAAACTAAGTGCACTGTTGCCGCGTAGTTAGTCTACCGGAATTCCTCGATACTAGATATATAGGGACCGTATTTTTTGTGTAATTCACTCAAAATATTAAGAGATCAGTTGTACTTGTAATTCCACAACTTATAATAGCACATTTTCGTGATTTTATCACATTTATGAAAATTATGCCCAATTGACCCCTGAAATCCTTAGTTTGCTTAAGCGTTTTTTTTCTTTCAATATTTAAAATAGGCTGAAAACCTGTCCAGTAGTTGCAGCAAGTAGAATTTCGGTCAGAGTTACAATCCCGGCCGATGCTTAACTTATCAGCCGCAGATTCTCTCGTTCCTTGTTAATTGCATCATCTCAAAAGTTCAAAGAGGATTTTAAATGATGCAAAGAGAATTTGCTCGACCTTTGCAGCACCCTCCAGCGCCTGGTAAGCTTTGCTCGTCAATGTATCGTATAAATAATACATTTTAATGCCCACTTAGTGTAAAATTTATGCGCTGACGAATTACTACGCTTGAAAACTGCTTCCCTGGCATCACAATGAAGAATTTCGGCCGATTGCAGCCTCAAGCTCGTCTACCACATTCACGTTATATGCTGGAAAACAGTTGTCATGACCGCACTCTAAATAAATTTATTCATGTTTACACCCTGAAGCTCGTCTACTACACTCACGTTGTACGGTAGGAAACTATTTCCTTAGCCGTACAAAGCGGAAATTTAGCTGTGTTTACAGCACATGCTTGTCCACTGCACGCACGTTATTACTGAGTGCGGGACAAGACAGGGTGAGAGGTCGGTGCGCATAGACCGCAGCAGTTCTTGGACTTCACGGCACAAGGTTTTGCGTCTCTTTGACTTATGGCCCGAGTCTGGAGCTCGTGGCAGGTCCGCAACTTCCTCTGAAGAATGACCAAACTAAATCAATTAAACGACACAAACCCAAAACGACGCCTTGAGTAAGGACAAACCGACACTGGTTAACTGAAGCCATGCTTAGAGAAGAGAGATGGAGCCTGATGCTCCTTACTTGAGGCCACTCTATCATTTTACGCTTATTGCACTTGGGCGCCACGTGTGAGTCAATAGGGGGCAATTTAAACGATTTACGGCCTGAGAAAGAAGGTCGTCACAGCTCCCCCTAATAAGAACGAAATGGAAGGAGTCTTTGAGTTTGGGAATAGATGCAACGTGCACTTCCAGCTTATCTTCTACCATTTGCTCCTCCCGCAGCTGTTGCCGTTTGAAGGAATGGATATCTCGCAGCAAGTGGAAGTTAGAAGTACTGCAATTCAGCACTTTCAATATGAAATAATTTACATCTCACTGATAGTGCATTCTTTAAGAATTGATAACTTTTCAGGATATGTTTAATAAGTTTTTGGTTTTTTATATGTTTGATAAGTTTTAAGTAGAAGGAATTACTTCCTTAGCGCAATGGTAAACTGATGAAGTAAGACGTTTAGTTTTTTGTGCATGAATGATTTGCATTTGTGAAAGCCCAGACTGCTACCGAGTATCATTATCACCCGCGTACGAAGTGAGAGAGGTGATAATATTTTCGTTGAAGATTTAAGTATATATATATATATTTGCCTGTCCACCCAAAAAGTAGTCGAAGGAGTTGAGCAATGTTCATAATTTTTGTGGGGAGTTTGGTAGGTTGGCCTAGATGTGACCCATGCCAAACAAACTAAGCCTAGCTGGTCAACAAAAATTACGGCGTTGAATTTGCCTCCACCGCGGGTGATGCTCTTACGCCACGAGGCATTCTAGTAAGTTATGTTATAGAAAATACTGCATCATTATAACAGCAAATACTTCCACTTGAGCCAACTCACTCTGATGTGTTTGCAGTCAACTTCATCTATCTTGTTCGTCAACTTAGGTAAAAGGGAGGCGCGAGACTATTCACAGAGTTTGAAAAAACGTACATTTCAGCCTTTATAGTGCATCCTCATTGTTTCCATTAGTGGTTACCACTGCCCTAAATCTTCAATATAGGGTGATACCACGTAATTGTAAGCTAACACAGTGCCTAAGTTTTGCATTTAGAAGGAAAATTCATTTTCCCTCAAAGACGGGAAAACTTCTAGGCACCTTCCTCCCGCAGACATCCTTGGTGTCGTCCCCGCACCACCTCCGCTGCTGCTCTCATTGAGGTGCGCGTCGATTTGTTAGCATCGATTGCAAGTGTCGAGGAAGAATTGCCGTCTTGATTGCGGGGACTCTGCGTGGTACCCTGCGTGATACTGCCTCCCTCCTGCACCAAAATTCTGCCTGCCTGAGGCTCCATGGATCCAATTGAAATCTGCTTCCTACTCTCCACACCTAGACTATCGTATCCTGGCAGCCGCACAGTTTTCTTTTTTTTTCTCTCAGGTGCCCTCACTTGTACCATACCTCCAGTTCACTATCGAGTTCTAGGCTAGGGTCCCACCCGTCCTTAACTCTCTCAGTTGTAACACAGGACAGCCCTGTCTGTATTACAGGTTCAGTATATTAATCCTCGCATCCCAGCAGCCATTCATCCCTCCATCCTCAGCTGCCTCCAGTTGTAGCACAGCCCTGTATCGTAACTCCAGTTCACCTCGGTGTTCCTGTAGCTACGCTACCGCCCCTTCACAACCGCACTCAGTTACAGCGCAGCCCTGTATCACAGCCCTAGTTCACTATCGTGTCCCAACAGCCACTGTTCCATTTAGCCGCTCATGGCCAGCTATTTGTTAATTAGGGCACCGCAACACACCACTGCGGCCCCATAAATAAGGACAATCACCATTCATCATCTGTGAACTGCATAGGACTGCGGGCAAAAACGTACCTCTGAATCCTGTTACCGGCGGCCTCCGTTTGATTAAATGTCCTACCGCTCGGTCCCTAAAATGCCAGCCACTCTGTCCAGCTAAAAACTGACAGCGAGCGCCTCATGAAACACACGGCGAGCCGAGCATGTGTCTTGTTTGGGGAGAGTGATAATCGTCTAAAATGTGCTGCCTGCAATTTGATGCACAAGAGAAGTACGTATCATGCAGGTATAGGCGCATCAGAACGTGAAAGCTTGAAGAAAAAAATGGATGAATTTGCGACTCATAGAAGAGGTTCTCGCTTATGCGAGGGTTACATTCACGAAAAAGCTTGCATAAGCTTCATTCACATGTATCGAATCAATGTACATTATATTAGGGGTTTATGTTTCATGACCCATTTTTTGGCTAATTTTTCATAATAATACTGCACTAAAGCAGAACTAAGAAACGAAACTACTGCTGTATTGCAACACTATGAATGAAACTGTGGCAGTACCTCCCGTGTACAACTAGCATTTCCCCACAGAATTTGCCAATCGAATTTTCATATAACAAGAACAAGCCGTATTTTAGTGCGGCAGAGGAAAGTGTGTACCATTTTAGGTATCCAAGAATGATGAAGTTCCAAGATCTAATGAAGGCTACGTTGACGCAGAAAATTACTGCTGACCAATAAGCTTTTTTCTCCTTTATTCAAGTTAGAACACACTGCAGTGCATTCTTAACGGCCTTCAGCCTACCTGCTTCATCTTACTGCATGTTCCAGGGTATTCTCATTTGTACGCTTACTAATTCCCACCAGTACGAGCAAACGAGTTCTCAACTTAAAACAGCAAGTTTTTTATAAACACGCGAAAGGCTTACATCAGCTCCGTAAGCTGTCTCACTTGCACACAAGACGCACGTTTACATTGGCAACGACGGTTTTCGTCCAAAGTTTGGAATTTACGAGACAACTTTTTGATACATCGCTGTCGGGCACCGAGTTCGCGCTTCGGCACGAGGCCCGTATGAAATGATGCCTGTAGTGACTAAGTTACAAACCGCGAATCATAGCGCCGTATTCTCTAGCTTCGGGTTACTTTGTTTCGTTAACAGTGCTACAGTAGAGGTAAGGAGTGACGAGGGCTTGAGGATGGGCAGCTGTGGCTGTGGGTCATGGAGTACGTGAGTACGCCAAAGTCACTCTATACAATGGCAAGTACAACTTATGGGCACGTCGGTCAGCTCAAGTACTTTCCATGTGTATCTATGCTACCGTGCTTAATGGTGTATCGCAGTGGTTCCCAAACTTTTTTGGACTAGCGCCCCCTTGGCGGCCAGGTGTGATACGAACGCCCCCCGCCCAAGTCTCCAATTGCAACAAGCATTCGAACACGCACTTTTTAGTATCATTTGAACTGGAATGAAGGTT
>LQNS02015105.1:13727936-13824640 GCA_001587735.2 Parhyale hawaiensis
TGAGTTGACAGCCGTTTCACTGAGTTGACAGCCGTTTCACTAAGTTGACAGCCGTTTCACTAAGTTGACAGCCGTTTCACTAAGTTGACAGCCGTTTCACTAACTTGACTGCCGTTTCACTAACTTGACTGCCGTTTCACTAACTTGACTGCCGTTTCACTAACTTGACTGCCGTTTCACTAACTTGAATGCCGTTTCACTAACTTGAATGCCGTTTCACTAACTTGATTGCCGTTTCTCTTATTTAGTTATTTCAATTTGAATGGTTAAATGGTCGTGTACCAATTATTCAAGACCTGCACTTGCCTGTGTCTGTAATTATAGCCCCTTGTGGGGAAACTGAGCGGTGGTTGGAATAGCGCGTACGGTCTCTACCGTGCATCTGTGTGTCTAGATAGCATCTGTTCGGCACGGACACACCATGATGACTGTTTTGAAATGTCGTGGTTCGTCGTGCACGTGGCTTTTGTACCTTTGGTAGCAGCTGGTTTTGTGAGTCCTAAATTGCCTAAGGCATCATTCACAAGTTTCACACTTTCAGTTGCTGCGGTTAACTCAGAAACTGTAACCTAAAAATTTTTACTTTTTTTGCCTGACTGGCAGCATATTTGGGTTTTCATCGAAGTTCACAGATATTCTTGTGTGTGTAAACATTTCTATAGGTTTAAAAAATTTCAAAAAGTCTCATTTAGCCTGTGCGAAGTATATTAATTTTGACAAATGTTGTTTCAAATTGATAATTTGATGGTCGACAAATAGTAATTTGTCAAAACTGAAGCTTGCCTATGGCTGTAAGTGCAGATCGCTAGGGCGATACGGAACTGTTGCAAAGAGCTCTCTACGTTGAGTCTGTGAGTCCGGGTAACATTTCATCTGTCCAACCACACAAGATTGACTGTTGTGACGAAAGGTCATGCTGCGTCACACCTGAGGCTTCTCTACTCTTGTATAGTAGCAGGTTTTCAAGTTCAGTTGACCCTAGATACTTAAAATATAATTTACATGCGTTACATTTCTTTTGTGCTGCTAACTTTAGAGCTTTAACCCGAATGTTCTCTCTTAATTTTTTTCTCGTAGCCTGCTGCTGCTGACGAATGTAAAGCCGAGTTCACACGTCAGCCATCGCAACGCGTTCACTCAAACTGGTGGACGCGGCGCGTTGGCTTGATAGAAGCAGCTGCGACGAACACGCGCGACTGTAAGATGAAGCATGTCCGTGTTCTCAAGGCGCTGTATCGTTCCAGGTCAGTAAACAAAACCTATAAATACTGAATTTACCTGCTGCAGCTTGCAGAGATTGTGATCAAGCCGCCAAAAATGCTTTTTTCGTCCCTTTTATGATCAGTCACTCTAATCCCATTTGCCATTAGAAAACTAGAAAACCGGAAAACGAGGTAAGAGCAAAGACACCATCTTTATTTTGATAGACCAGCTGATTGCTGTCAGCTGATTTTTCTGCTATCGGTTTATCAGGCTATGAATATTCTACAAATAGGCTGTTCCCCTAAAATCAGGCTATAGAAACTATGTCATGACTGAACGCACAGCAACATTCATTTGAACGAGAGGCGCTTCTACGTGTAGACTGCGACAGAAAAAGTTGACGCACGGGTCGTGTACTTTCATATGACTGATCGCGTTGAGATGAATGACATGTGAACTCGGCCCTTAGGTACAACAGTTTTGCTAATATTCAGTTTTTATTACCATAAAATGTTCACTTACAGTGCACATTAACCCACGAAGTAAAATAGGTACCTACCTTTTTATCGCTCGTAGGAATTGGTATAATTTATTCCAACCCGCAAATGGGAAGAATGCATTAATGCGTTTACTATTCTTTACTTTACTAGGCAAAGCTTTAGGTATTATTATTTTTTCAAAATTTGTTTTCAACGCGCATCGTATTTTCTGCCGTGTAACTAGGTTAACTAGAGTAAACGGTGCATTCTGTGAGTAAAAGATCACACCAATCACTTTTATCTTCAACGACAAAATATGAACATAATCCACTGTTTTTATCGGGAAGCAAAGAATGCAATGGGAGGACTAAAATAAAACTTAGCCGTGACCGTACGTAGCAAATTTACATCACATCGACGAGTTGAAGTATTTGAGTGTGGGACCTCATGACTTCGTAGGTTGTTTTCTTAAACATATCACCGTTTTTTTTTTCGATTTATTACATCCAATCTCCAGCTCATATTGGACAGATACTTGAATTGTAAATTACTGTAAAATGTTGTCAAGTACAGAAATTTCGAGCAATAGGCTGTTACTGTGGTTTCTCTTGCGTACAGAATGGCTTTAAAGGTGCTTATATCTGTTGGAAAGGAATAAATATGTTCTGTGAAGAGCACTGTGAACTGAATATGAAGTGTAAATAAGGCTTCAATCAAGAAAAAAGTTAAATCAGGTAGCCAAAAGGGAACAAATTCGGCGCTAGTGCTGTGAAAGTTTCCACCAGCATGCACTGCAATTTTTTATATATAATTGGTAAATTTGTATAGTTTCTCTTAATTTATTTATACGCTAGAGATGAATTTCGCAATTCAAGATGATTTTTCTGGTTAAATTAGTTAAAATACTCCTAGGCTGCTCAGCCATACATTCGTCGATGATGACGTCACTTTTTGGTGCTAATTTCTCGTGAGTCCTCCCGTTACGCTCTTTGCTTCCTGGTTTTTATGATGGTTAATATTAGTACGCTGCAGCAAACTCAATATTTTCATTTTTTTCGTATATACTGGAGTATGATTTGATAATGCCAACCATGAGCATATCTCACGGCACCCGCCTTTTTTTTATCATTATGTACTGTTTGTGCTGTCGCCGTCTAGCAATATGCAATATAGGTACACAAGTTATTATTGAGATCAGTTGTTATTTCACTGAATACGATTGGAACGAAGTTTTAAATTTGCTCTGGTCGCTGCAGACCATATCTGATGAATTTCTAAAGTGATAAGTGCGTCGGTCTAAAAGTCCAAAGTTGTACCAATTGCTGTAGTTTCAATGTAGGAAAGCCCCATATTTGCTCTCGTTGTTGATGACGCACTGCAGGTGCTGATATTGCTATTTTCCTTGTATCTTTGTACATCGTTAGAGGCCGATATGTTCAAACGTCAACTAATTACTACAGCATCCATGCAGTAGCGCTGTCTACCCTTTAAAGAAATAAATCTTTCCAAAATCGTTTCCACTTGAGAGGAATAATCTCCAGGTAAGAGACTGCTACTGCACGGTTGTACTCGGGTTAGTTCATCATGGGGTTAATTTACTCATTTCTTGGATCATTGCATGCCATAATCTTTCCATGAACCGTTTCTGCCGTAACTTTTAAAAAAAGAGCTCGATGTCCAAACGCACTACGAATATCCCTGAGCTAATTCCTAGCATCACGATACCGAAAATACATTAATAATTTTCTGCCCTTTTACTTACTTTCCTACGTTTCCTTTCACAATTCGATAGATACAGGATTAGGTATAGGTACAGAGATTTAGAACAGGAACCCAAAATCGACGAACAATTATTTTCTTCAATTCTGTGAGTGAGCTCTATATTGGTCTGCCAGAGAGCGCAAGTGCCAGCCAGCTGGTATCGCCTGCTTGTTCCCTCCTTTGAGCAAAGACCAAAACATTATTGGGTTTCCCCGATTTTTTCTTTGACAGGAGCTCAGGCTTCCGTTACTTTTGCTTGCCTGCGAAGAAAAAAAAAAGCAGAGAGCATCAATGTTTTGCCGACGCCTGGCCGGGGCTCTCAGCTGGTGCGGCCGTAAGAACTTTACGGGCAAATTTGAACCCTATCACTCACAGGTTGCGCCTGAACGGACGTAATAAGGACATGCGCGCTGCGCTTAACGTTCTTCCGTCTTATTTTTAAAGCCCCGTCGTAAATTACCTCCTCCTCTGGCATTACCAGGGACTTTATGGACCGAATTCACGCACGCCGCCTTCAAGGAATGGAAACTGAATAGAAAATTTTAAGTAGACGAAGCGAGATGGCGGCTTCGTTGTTGTGGGTGATGAGAATTGTTATGAAAATGGCCAAGCTATTTAAGTATCATCAACTCTATGCAAATTACCTTTGTGCGTTTGTCTGTTTTTATTATCTATTTCCTTAGTCTGGAAGGATACTAGACGTTGATTACACGGCCGAATAAGGTTCGCCAGCAGCACACAAATCCTGGACGAAATTGTTCCTATACAGTGAGGTGCTGTTCCAAACCGGTACTATTCCCAGAAAGTTCTTGCTCGCAACAATTTTAAAGCTCCAAGTACAGTGATTCCTCTTTGAAGGGGAATTGTATATCCTTGGTTGGTATTCCTCGCTTGCTTGAGGTCTGTTCTTCGCATCATAATCAGGGATGTAAATTTATACAATACTCGGGATTACAGCGTCAGCATTTTTGACATTCAAGGTTCACTTTGAGGGCACTGACCTAATCAGCAATGGGGATGGCTGGGGAGTCACAGTTGTCACAAAAGTGCAACATCCTTGACACAATAGCTTTGACGGTCTGGGGTCGACTGCAGCCGTATGCCTCTTTGGAGCCTAATCGGCGTTTACGTATGCGCGGCATGAGCCAGTGCCTGCATGTGGATCGCTTAGTTAGCGCGCATACGGCCAAGCTGACATTATCTTCGCTTTTATAAGAAATGCAAAAACCTAAATTTCAATAATCAAAGTGTAGGTCAGTGAGCAATCACTGTGCGAACAAATTGCAGATAGCTGTTAATGGTTGCTGTAAAACGCGCATAATGAATTCCCTACTTGACACTGTTCGCTGTGTGACCAACAATGTTCGTTATGTTGCGGACACACTAGACATTTACTCAAACTACTTGGTGCAAGGAGGCGAGACTTGGACGTCATTTATGGCACCGTATCTATGCTACCTATTTTAAATATGTTTGGAAAGGGCACTGCAACTGCTCGTCCTAGCAACCAGGTGAGCGTGCAATTGCACATGTGGCACCGGCATAAGAGGACCTTCAGTCCGGAGCTGCGCTGCTATGGGAGCGCAGAAGGCGTCGCTTCACCGCTTGCCAACATAATTCGGTTTGAAAATTCTCGAGTTCATTCGATTTGCCAAATCATGAAAAGTATGAGCAGTGTTATCTAAAGATAAACCACGGATTTACCACTCACCACGCGAACTGTAAATCCAAACTGAGTTATAAAATGGCGCGGCGTCTACTTTGGCTAATCGAACAGTTACGGAGAAAATCCCATACCGGATTATGATTCAGAGTAGTGAATCGGTGACGCCAAAAGTTTCAGTTTTCCAGTTCCATTGTGTATCAGTGATACTTTTGCAACATAAGAAATAAGACTGACGAAAATCCTGTCTACTCTCAAGGGCAATATTGATGGATCGCTGTAGGGTTAGCGAGTAGTGCGAACAGTGTGGGTGTTTGCCGTGTGTCTGTGTGTCCGCATTGCTCATGTGGTTACTACAAGACTGTCAGGTGTAATTGAGTCTCGAAGTTTTCGGTGCGTCTCCCATTGTTGTGAAAGGAAGCAGTGCTGCGCCGTACGTGCAACTTGTGGTGCATACGCCAGAGTCTCCGTTGCCAACCATTTCAGTGGCTGGTACCGCAAGAGAACTTTTAATATGTTCTCGCACTCCTTACAAAATTCATTACCATTATGTTGACGATAAATGAAATTTATACTAATATTTGGGCAGTGAAGTTAAGTTAATTTTTGAATCACGTAAAAACACAACAAGACATCACACCCTTTAGTGGTCAACTCGCACCCCCTGCTGGGGGTGCAAGCACCTCAGCTTGGGAACCAATGCTCCAAAGGGATGTGGTCGCCTGTACGGATTTTAATCATTTTTTGTAGCTAAGTAAGATGGATGGAAGTACTTTGCCAAAGCACAAGTAATAGGGATATTTTCTGATCTCAGGGGTCACTGTTAATTCGGTGATAGCAGTTGGCAATGCAGCGGTTAGTGGTTCATCTGTTCTACAAACTATAGAGACTTTGTATCATCCCGCTGTATGGTAGCAGATGACTTGTTGGTTGCTTATTTGCTCGCTCGTTGATTGGTTGGTCTCGTCGTCTCCATATCCGCAGTAAACAGGAGAACCTCATTTGCTCAACAGCCCAACGAAGCGTTGCTTTACCAACTTGAAACATAAACGTTCTGAAGTATTTCTTGGAGGTAGCGGGGATATTATTTTTCACTTCCTCCCCACACTAAAGCTTTACTGTTTTGAAAGAAGGGGCTAACTCGTTGCTTTAGGGCGTTTGCTGAAACCCATATTTTCGGAGTTCGACTCTCAAGCAGCGCAGGGTTACAATTCTATATCAATGCAACAAGTTACATTATCGGAACGACCTCAAGCTCTCGCGTTTCTTACCTGCAGCTATTTACAGTAAAAGCTATTTTACGCTCTTCACTGCTGCTTACAACCTTGGGCTGTTTCTGATGTTTTTTTCTTTTGTGTATTTTTATGTTACTTTTTTGGCATTGAAATTAACATGATCAATGTGGCAGTGTTTGACTAATTCACGGTAGGCCTATGTGTGAACCTAATTATGTCACAGAGTTATTTAAATGATAGTAGTAATTGCATTTAGGCGCTGGCTGATTTTGTTATCTCTCTTCTTTCTTTATTTTCCCAATATTAATTGTTTTGTGGATTTAATTTACGGGGCAGTGTATTGACTAATTCACGGGGGGCCTATGTGGGCCTATTGCTGTCCGGAGCTTCTGCATAGCTTAGTATATAAGTAGAATGTAGGTTGTATGGTATGATAGCTCTACGACTCTGTCGTTTAACCTATGAGCGTTATTGTTATCACGTATTGAAGTTCTTTACAAAACTAGTACTATAATCACCTCAGTTTTTGAAAGCCGTCCTGTGAGGAGAAATAAAAGCTTTTGGTTTTTTATGTTTTCTTAGTTAATTGCACCTAAATTGAGTAGACGAGTAACGAAGGAAAATTGCAGATATTCTTTAGAAGCTTAGACTATCTATATATATATATATACAACCGCTACAGGTCCCAGTTAGTCCTTTTGCAAAATTCTTTGAGCCCTCCTCCCTTCTGGTCAAACCTGATGGTTGCCCGTCCTTTATTATGGGGAGTCTCATCTGCAGGAGGTCTTTATAGGGTATCACCTCAGCATTATTTAGGCTTTCGAAACATCGTCCTTTTCCTCCCACCTCGTTTTCTTGCTTTTTCTTTTCTCTCCTCCCGTCGATAATTGGTCTGTTCTTCCTCTTCTTCCCCGACTTGCTGTTCTCATGCCATCTACCCCGAGTGGGAACAAGCCCCCATGGACTTGTTTGAAGTTTTTTTCGACATACTACCTGTCCCTTACTTTGCGAAGCGTTGGTTACGTGTGCAGCGAGACTTGCACTGCTTGCTAATTCACTTCAATTTGTTCAGGTCAGAACAATAACTACACTTACTTCAAGATGCACATTATCGTATTTCTTCGCTAACATCGCGCTCTATTTTTGCTACGTAAACACAGTACGGTACTTTCCTAAATCGTCAATTGCCATGTGAGTGTGTCACTCACGTAATTTGGAAAGGCGCTTCTTTGAATTCTTCGAAGCGTTTCCTTCTTCTGCTCCTCATCGTCTAAGCCTGGACGATTACGCTTACTTTAAGATGCAATTTTCTATTGAAAGCATGAGCTTCAAGATACTGTAAATCTTGCTAAACAACATCCCCGGCCCTGCATACAAATGACGCTCGTCTTTCAGCCGCTCTCGACCTTTGCTGACATTCAAAGCCGCGTAGCGTCTCTAGATTTTGCGAGACCTTCAAATGCGCGCAATATTACAATAGTTCATCCTACCGAGGGATAGACCAACGCGGGTAGAATAATGCGATCATTTATTGCTCATGAATGGACTGCAAGTGGCTCTTCAATATGCAAACCCTCAAATCTTCTTTAGGCGATTTCTACTTCAAATTTGCCGGAGAAAGCAGAGGGGTTGTTGAGTTAAGTTCAACCAGCCAGTGCTCGTAGGGCTGCTACTTACGAGAGCGCAAAATGCGAAAGATACTTTGCAATCGTTTGATTATTTTACTGCGAGTGTGGCATTGGCTTGTATATTGTTACAGGGCTAAAATATTGTTCGAAATTTCAATCCGCCACTGTGGTTCTTGCATAAAAGCAAGTGCCATTGATTAATTTTTTGGACAGATATCCCTCTCAATTTTAAGTGAGTTAATTTCGCAAAAATTTATATAGTCAAGCATGTTAGATTGTAGTCGTGATCACAGGAGCATTTGTTATAAGAACCTGGGACGTTTCGCACTTTCCTCTTCTCGTGGGCAGCGGCCTTTCTGGGGCGAGAATCGTCCCAAGCGGGACTCTTTAGGCTATCTTAGCCAGGTCTCTAGGACGACTTTATTTCGTGTTCACTTTGCAGCTAAAATTACGTGCGAGCAAGTGATTTATGTCCTGCTCTTCAGATTCTTTATAGATTTACTACGCCCATTCATGGGTTCCTCGTTTTGACTAACTTACGCGTCACTACGTTTATATCCCTTTTTGGATCGCAGTGCACTTTGTAGACAGGGATGCCTAGATTGTGTAGGTGTGCAGTATAATCATGTAGAGTGAAAAAATGAGGTAGATGTGGCTAAAAACAAACGACATGAGTTCTAGGATTTTTTTCGTTAATGCCACTTACTTCTGCAGCTGGGCTCCGGTGAGTTATAAGACAGGTTCTTTTGTGTTGTGGTGGCGCCAAAGAGGGGAAGGGGGCTTGAGCCCCCTAATTCGTAGCCACGCCTCCCTCAGCCTTCATTATTGCAATACCATATAATCACCATTATACAAGTTTGCATGCATTTTGAAGCCTCTTCACATTTCATTTACTCTAGTCTCAAATGCAAATTTCCTGGCGCCGTCACGCTTGTGTGACAGCTAGTTAAGTGAGCGTCGTACTTGTGAGTCTTTAAGGGAAAATTGCCTCTATGCAATGCCAAAAATCAGGCAAAAATTGATATATAGTTCTTTCTCCATCCCACTTGACTCATACGATAACAACAATGCTTCAACGTCAAACATTGCAGTCATTTAAAGTGTGTGTTTAGGCTGTAATTAAGCGACCTTTCATTATGCAAACACTCAAATCTTCTGTAGAATTTGTATGTATAAAATGCGATACTTCTTTGCTAAGAAGCTGATGGTAAGGAGGATTACAGACTGAAACAATGCATGTTGCGATTAAACAACAATTAATTTATTTATTACGAACATTTATATGTTATGTGCATCCGGAAGTGTTTATTATGTGCTCTGAGCTTTCAACGTTGGAAAGGACCTTTTAGTTTCGTTTTAAGCAGCGTTCTTCCAACGAAAGTTGACGTTGAATGGTTTCACTTAGCGAGATAAAGATCTTTTGCAGTGGTAACATGCTTTCATTATATTTAGGTTTCTGTAGTTTAAATAAAAAAATGTGTAACCTGAATATTTTCTTAACACATTCCTCTATATACAGAGATACAATTTTTTAGTATAATCAAAATTCTCGGATTTTCCCGGCGCTGCCCAGAAATGTCCTTCATGCATTGCCTGAAAATTTGGCGGAAGGGACGTATTTTCTAATGAAACTTATATTTTGCAGCAAAACAGGATCTTTTTATTTTTGAAGCGGCAAAGGGCTAATTGCAGCGGCTTACTTACGCCCTCATGCTCCATACACTTTCAAGATTTATTAATTTCTTTTTTAGCTTTCACTCTAGAAATGAAGAAGCTATCACATTCACTCTAATATGCCTAGTAGCTATTTCAGTCTTGGTATTGCCTAAGGCTTTTTTCTGCGGGTGAGAAGCTTTTTTTTTTCTTTTGCTGTGAAATGGTATTGTTGTGTAGTTTTTATTGAGTAACCTGCCTAACAATAAAATCTGTAAAAAATGCTACAATAGTAATACTAAAGAAGCGCTGAGAGGCCACATGCCTTCGCTAAACAAGGAGTTGTTATTTAACGATTGCAACCAGTATTTCCATTTTATCATCACAAAAATTTCGCCATCTCTGCCTCTTAACATTAATAACAGTTCCTGTAATTTCTTGTAGATCCGTCCGTAACTTTTTGAGTTATGTTCTTACAATCACTAAGACAAAACGCCGAGCCAAACAGCGAACCGATCACTAAAAATTGATCACTTTAACACTACGTAAAATACCCAAATATATCATGAAGATCCTTGCATAACTTCTTGAGTTATCTTTGTAACAGACGCTCAGATGGACAAATAGACATACTTTGACAAAAACATAACGTCAGTGGCGAAGGAAATAATGGCGTCATGTAAGAATAACTAGAGGGCCCGCGCTGTCAAAAATGACAGCGAAGAGTTGGTGATGACCTTCTTCATTGATCATATTTTCGTTATTACAACTGTTAACCTAAAAGCACCTGCAGATGAGAGTTTACGGCTTCACAACTGCTGAACATAGGAAATATTTTTTTTCTTTCTCTGACATGAAGAAAATTCACTGCAATCAGCAGCGGTCAGAGTTATAGTTTCGATTTCGATCTTGACTACTGTAGGATATCATATAGGTCCAATGATGTTTACCTAGCGAAAGCTGTTTCGTCCACCATTGAATCAAAGTTGGAAGAATAACTGATGCAGCGAAATTATCTGTGGGACGAAACTAAAATTCAAGATGCATAAGACTGCTAATGGAAGCTTCAGATATCTTCGGTGCTGCAATTTGAACTTCGGCAGTGCAAGAAGTGAATTCAGACATATGATCACCCTATACTTTGCCATACATTCGATATATATATATATATATATATATATATATATATATATATATATATATATATATATATATATATATATATATATATATATAGNTATATATATATATATATATATATATATATATATATATATATATATATATATATATATATATATATATATATATATATATATATGGAGAAGGTGATACTTGTACAAATCAGGCTAAGCCATCGATATCTTCATTGTTTGAATTTCAGCTGTCTCTGATAAAGATAAGTTTGCCATCATCTGCAACTTGGCCTAATTTCTGCCAATCCTTTTTCAGTAAAGCTTGACAGGATGACCATGGACAACCTCCAGCCTGGGCTAATTTCCTCCTACCCGTTTTGTTAAATCGTGACAGAAAATGGATAAATAAACAGATAAATACGCATCGGTGTTTATTATGTTGTAGATACTCCCGTGTTGCATATCAAGCACAAAGATTTTTTCACGATTTTCATGCATAAAAAAAAATCTGCATTGTGAAGAGATTTGTTTATTGCTTGTCGATTTATACATAGAGGGGATAATCGTGGTTGTCGTCAAAAGTTCTCTGATTTACTTGTCATTACACATAAGTGTCCAGAAGTTTTTCAAACGAGCCTATTCTTCCAGGAAGAGGCATAGGTACTTTATTTTGATGATCAAAAAATTGTTATCTCCGACGGTTTTGTGAGGTAATGTAATGTCTAGTTTTATTATAATTTTTATGTATTTTTTGTTCAGTCAGTTGAAGTGGTGCAACGGCTATAACACAATAATTTTTATCGGTTTTCTCAAAGTATTTGAATATAGTAGGAAAATATGTAATGTCTGTAGCGAGTTCTGAGACTCGTGTCATAGTACAGAAATCCCACGAAATTTTATTTTCCCAGTAAGAAACATATTCTGTGGCAGGGGAGTTGCTTTCTTTTTTGTTTCTTTAAATGCTTCGCGGAATTCAAGTTAAGCCCTAATAAGCCATACTTTTATATCCTTCAGGCTTAACTTATGAGATTAGTTGTTTGAATTAGATGCCGCTGTTTATATTCGGATTTCATTGAAGTACTGCTCAAGGGGCATGAGTACTCTTCATCAGCTGATTTTTGCAACTCTTATTATTACTATTATCGTTGAAAAAAATACATGAATGCATTTTTATATTGCGATGTACTAGCGGTCTTATTGTAGCTTTTTCGCTACGGAGAATGGTGGGTTATATGTAGTTAGGAAGTTTAAGCCTCTGTTTCCGAGCAGAACGATATCACAGAGGAAAGAGCAAGGGACATATAGTATGCCGAGAGAAACGGGGAACCTATGCACGAAGGTGTTCCCACACAGGATCAATGCACACGGGAACAGCAAGTCGGGAAAGAAAAAGAGAATAAAGCATGGGAAGTGGGGGTATGAAATCGGGAAGGAAGCAAAGTGGGCACGAAAGAGAGACGTCCCGAAGGCCTAGCTAATGGCTGAGGTAACCTACACGGGCCCGCTGGGGTTGCCTGGCCCAGTAACATAGGATGGACGAACTTAAGCTAACTAGCCTAACCCTATGGCCCATCCTATGCCCCCTGAGGGGTATGGAGAATTGGTTGTTTCAACAACTTCTTTTCATTTTGTCATAAAAATCTTGCTTTCTGGTCGTATTCATTTACGTACTAATTACGCAAAAGAAATGCATACACAAAATACAAATTTTTTCAAGTGTGACTACTGTAAACGCGGCTCAATTTTTCAGCGAAAGAAATAAACCGCTGGTCTTCAAAATGTAAAGTTTGATAGGCTGTAACAAAACGGTTGTGAAAACTAGTCTTTTGTGCTTTTCTATGTTGATGTACAATTAGGACTTGATGGGTCTTGTACGCCCACTGGACTCATTCACGGGCGTAATATAGCGACATTCTTCTGAATATTTATATCAAATTAGGCCACTGAAAAATATATTTAGTTGATGGCATCTCATACGAAGTAGAGGAGACTTTAGAATTAGGTTCGTCCATCCTAAGTTATATTTCAGTTTAACCATCGTAGCCGCAACTAAGGCGATTGAACAGTGAATTTCCTTTCCATATAATTTGTTTGTAATGGACTTTATAAGTCCTATGATTGTTTCATTTCAAACGTAGCGAATTTTTCATATTCTATTAATGCAGTCAATCTCAGTTGAGAAGGTATGCAGCGCATTATGATGGGCAGTAAAAGTATCTCCTAATATGGAGCTGAGGGTATGTGGGCCGCCTGGGAAATGCAGAGTTCTACGCTCCACAATGAGAGGAACATATCCTTGTGCGATCCATGAGTTGCGCTAGTGTGGCCTATGCGGAGTATACAGAGTATTACTTCCCGCTGCCTCAAGTAAAAATTTTGATTATTGAAAAGAGAGAGGGTGGCGTTCACTTTTAAGTATTTGGTTTCGTTTGTCCATCCTAAGTTAAGGGGAGCAGCGGCTGCAGCGGTGGGAATTATTTTAGCTTTGGCTAGGCCTTTGGGACAACTTTCTTCCGTGTCCGTTGGCTTCGTTTCCGTTTCATTCTGCTTCTTTTTGTTCTTCCTATTCTTTCTTGACTTGCTGCGCGTTGATCCTGCGTGAGAATATCCTCGTGTAATTAAGGATTCCACATTTATCTTTGGCATGCTACATGTCTCTCTTCCTTTGCCCCTCTTAAAACATCTAATCTGTGATGGGCCCTCAGGGGCATATTGTGGTGGGCCCTTTCCCTGCCACAATATGTTTGGGCATCACGCACCCAAGGGTCCCGAGTGCCTTCTTTGCAGGTGATGTAGCATCTGGCCGCAGTTGCTGCTGAGAAGGTTACTTTTGTAAAGCTAGGTAGGCTCTCAATACTTCCCCTTCTCTTTCGGGAGGTGGGCTGCCGATCGAGGTGGCTGACCTATTCCCGCTAGACTTCTACCTTCTTGTATTTCGTTTCCTTCCTCTGTGCGGCGTAGCTGAGCGAGAGCGTTCAGCCGTGCCCGGGGGTTGGAGATGCTCAACTTGCGCCTTTTTCCTGTCAGTAGCGCACTGACCACTCTGAGACCTACCGGCAGAAAAGCCGACACAAAAATCATTGGAAAGTGAAAATGCGCCCTAGGCGGCGCACGAGCCTGTGGTTAAACACAGGAAAAGTTCGGCGCGATATAGGCAGTGTGCCACTGAAGCGCTAGTAAAAACTACTACTACTAATCTGTGATGGATTAGAGAGCGCCTTCAACTACGTTACAATTTCATTCATTGCCTCGTTAATAATACTGGACCTGCGCGCTGCCCTCGCCCAACGAGGGCAAAGTGGAAAGGACAAGAAATAAAAGACCAGTTTGTTTAGCAGTTTGTGGACATTATATATGTTTATTAATCGTTATGCAGGGTATTAATATCATATGTGTAACCCCGAGAGCATCTTAGAACGTAAATGCCAACAGAGGCATGGATTTGTAGTCAACCAGTGACACCTCGACGCAGGAACGTCTAACGACATCAGTAAATTGCTTTATAACAACATAACTATGGTCGTACATGCGTCACTTTATTAGTTCGAACTAAAGAAATATTCAACGCATACAAATATTTGGACTCTTTCCGGGTAATTTTCAGAATAGGGGCCGGATACATCAGGGAAACATTTCGTTTATTATGATGAAGTATATTGGTACTTTTAGTAGTGATGAATTTAATAAGTCAGCCACGTTGCCTTACCTGTCGCGCATACAGGTTTACCCTCTAGAGAAAGCTCTGGATATGCCAAGCGTCCTCTCGATTTATTTTATGAAGATGACTAAAATGATTACCGGTGTATTATGGATACGGCAGCAATTGGTACTATGGTGGGTAGGATGAACGTAACCACCGGCATGATTTGCTCCGTACTAATTAGTCTTGAAACGCATTGATCAAGTAATTTTTTGTAAGATTCACGTTTTTCTCATTTATATACTGTTTGAGGAGTCTCTCGCACTCAGAACGGGCTTGTTAGTACGTCGACGTCAGCTAAAGAATCTGAAGGGCGCGGCATGTTTACTTGAATGGTCCAATTATGAAGTAGTTTTGCTGCAGTCGATAGCGAACCGAATTTATTAACCTACCTACTTACTTTCTTGTAGTTTCTGCAGCTATTGATACATAAAAGTAAGCTAGATATACATATTATTTACGTAGATGTGCACGTATCGGCGGCAAGACAAAATATTAAGCTACCCGTTCTCTAAGGATGAAATTGCTACAATAGTTGAACTAAGTACAAAATATTATTGTTAAAAAAGTGGTGACAACTAAAGATAGTTAGGATATTCATGTACAACAAAGTTTCCATATATTTTCAGGTTTTCAACTCTGTTTTTCTGATACCGCCGAATAGATGCATTGGGTTAATTCTATTACTTTGATAGTGATATTATTAGGAATACAACTAATATTACTAGTTTCTTCATTGATAAATATCTCAAAGTCAGAGCTACTGTGACACATTGCTGTTATAAATAAACATCACTTGCAGAAAAATGGCTTAATTGAATCATATTCCAATCAAGCCTGGTCCGGGGGGGGGGGGAGCAACAAGGTCATAATCCGGATCAAGTTTGGTCGATGGAGGAAGAGGGGAGAATAGATCAAGCAAAACCAAACAGGACCGTTTTAGGACAGTTTGTGAAGCATCAGATGGAAGAAGCGCCATCAAATTGGGTTCAACTTAGGTCAAATTCCACCGCCCACTGTTGGTTGTTATCTCGAACTATCCTGGTTACATTGGACGCCAAATTAGTTTGACACCAAATCACGTAATCGATTAATATACTGGATAAGAGTAAAATTTAGATTCTGTCCCCTCTACATTGCATATCTTTAGTAATTACTAATATGCAGAAGTTTTACAACTGTTCAAAAGTTTTTTTTTTTTAGAGCTGATGTCCAAAACATTACTTTAAAGCTGGCTGAGCCATTGTCAGCTAGAGCTCCTGCATCGAGCTGTCTTCTAACTACACATAGAAATTTCAGTAACCGTAGTATACAATTCACATACAAACTTATAACTACTGCATTTACATAGACCTTACAAATTTTTTTGGGTACTGCAGCCAGGAGGAAGGCTGCGCCACGCAGAGACATCCAACGGCAACTGCTATATTTCGCCTTGCTTATCCTAGTCCTTTATATATATATACTTTATATGCATATTTTATATATATATAGGTGTATAACAATTAGCACTAAAGCAGTCGTTCTTTACGCGAACAACTCATTAGAATCCTGTGTCAAATATATATACATTGTGACCGCACGTTTATACCAAGCTATGGATCTGTACCTCTAAATACTCTCTTTGATTTACAGACGCTGATGTTCCTTTTCTCCTTTGGTAAAGATAATGAACAACCCAATGCGGAAGCTCAAAGGTGCAAGCACGATAGCGAACTTTCCTCCGGCAGGATTCCGTCAATTTCTATTTACTTAATTAAAATTAAAAAAAAAAACTTGGAGCGAAGCATAACAACAGAAGGGAAGGAGAATCGGAACAGCAGCTCCTGGGAGTTGAAGGTGTTATTGCTTTTCTTATTGCAGACTGATTCTAAATAATTGAAAATATAACAAAAAAATAACTTAGAATTACTTCTCTTAATTCCTGATGTATAGCACGGAAGGCAAAATCTGCAACACACACCCGCATCGGGCAAAGAAATAATAATCGCTGGAGACAGAAGTTTAGAGTCAGCCAAGACCTTTGAACTTAGTAGAGAAAAGTGAAAGATCACCTGAGCTCCACCAATTTCAGCTGATCAAATGATTGTCCGAAACGTCAGTTAATTCTTTGTACAATGCCCATGAGTGCAACATATTCTATCTTGCAAGTTAGATTGGCTGCACAATTTACGGAGCGATGAGCTGCATTAATTATTACAGATTTTTAAGCCACAAACAAATCTAAGAGCTTTAACAATTATTATAAAATTAGGTAGAGATTTCTACGTTAACTTAACACATTTCAATGATGAATTACGAACAAACATTTGAGTATCACAAAAAAATACACAAACTCTATAGACTAAGCTGCTGCTTGTAGTTTTGTAGACTACCGTAGTTTTTATCATTGGCACCGGGACCCGTGCCGCACACACGACGCCACATCTGCTGTCTATTAAAATAATTTCATTCTACATAGAAATTTTACTAGCACCGAGGCCCAAAACAGCTGGCACTCAGAATTGTCATTTCGACAAAGTCAAGTTACCCCCACTGATGCTCAAAACTGCTACCAATTAGAAGCATCGCGTAAGAATTTCACTACCACTAATTCTCAAAATTGCTGCCCATTATTATGATTACCCTCATCACGTAAAAATTTCACTACCACTGATGATCAAATTCGCTACTAATCACGTAAAAATTTCACTACCACTGATGATCAAATTCGCTACTAATCAGAATTATCAAGCAGAAATTTCATCACCACCGTTGCTCACAGTCTCTACCATTGAGATTCGTTAACCACATAGACGCATTACAACCATTAACGCTCAATACTATACAGAACAAAGTTGGATAATATTTGCTATCTTATCTTACACTTTAGGCTTTGGCTCCCTCGGCCGTTAAGAAATAATTCATAAAACAACTTCGACCTGCTGCAGAATGAAATCAGGTGGGATTTTTTTTTTCAACATTGTGTAGCAAAATACAAATACGTGGGATGCAGGCAAGTGCTTCATATTAAGCCATAGTAGCACTGTACAAAAATCTGTCACAACTGATAATGAAAGTTCCTATTCCATTAGTTTCAAACGTTACATTCATCACAACTACAGTAATATTTGAAATCACGTTTAAGCAGTTTTGGAAGTGCCGCTTCCATTTGGGAAGAAACCTCAACGACAGAAGATATGAACAGCTTGAAAGTCGAGAAAAATATATATATACGTCAACACATTTTAGGCGATCCATACAACGGAAGCACAAGCGTTACTGAGACGTTTATTTCTTTTAAGGGGGAGGGGGCCTGGGACCACGCAGTAAACTGTTAGTAGAAGCCTAGCCATTTTTTACGGCTTATTTTAGCTATTACAGATGAGGTTTGCAACATTAGTTGATAGTCGACGGAAAACAATCCTGTAACAACCTCATGGTCATTACAACCTCATGGTCATTACAACCTCATGGTCATTACAACCTCATGGTCATTACACAAACGAAAGCAGCAAAATGAGCTTCTGAATTAGCAATGCACAGTAAAATATTTCCACTTGGTAAAAGATGAATTTTAGGCGAAGCTAAACCTAACCAAACGGAGTTAACTGCAGTAAAGCAAAGTCACAGGAGCTAAAGAGGAAGACTCATTATTATGTATGAAAAATTTTATCTGCTACATCGGAGAAGCAGCCACAGCTCCAGATAATAATAGCGCTAGGCCAATCTAAACATAACTGCTCTTAATCCAGAGAGGATTTCTTTTGAGTTTGCTCATGGGCTTGTAACAATTGATAGTTCAGTGAATGAGTATATCATATTTAATATAAGTAAACACTCTTAAGTCCTGACAGTCCGCGACGCCATTGAACCACTATTTAATTCGATGCTTTGAAGTTACTGGCAAATAAACATAACAGCGAGGACCTGGAGGGGAACAGAAGCTGATTAGTGGCTTGAAAGAAAGACCTAAGTGATATAACTGGCTGAAACTGGAGCGATAATGTTGCTTAAATCGCAAATTACGTATCAATGGTGTTGCGTACCGTCAAAAATAATCTAAAACTTGCAGACTGTGCGGAGTTCGTGCGTTTCTCGGCTACAGTCCCCGATTCTAACAAAGAAGCTAATGAAACAGATTGAGCAACATACCAACTCAGCCCAATGCACTCTCATCACGATGAGAAAACAAATATCTGGAACTTTTTTGAACTTGACGCCCTTTCGATCCAGCCAACCACAACGTGAAAAAAACCTCTCCATCATACCAATACTCGGATCCAATTAAAATTAAACGGGAATTGGCACCAAAACTATCAGACGAGCGTTAGACCTGGCACGTTCTCAATTGCGCTAATTAGTGCAAGTAACAATTAAAATTCTTTATAATACCTACTCAATTACTGAAACTGAAGTGACATGTTATCAACTGTGCTAACTAGTGCAATTACCATTATATTATTCTTTACAATATGAATGTACTGAAATTGAACTTACATGTTCTCAGCTGTGCTAACTAGTGCAATATATATATATATATATATATTTCTTTACTGTATTCATTTACCGACACTGAACTGAATTTATCCAATCTAAAATTGTAAACAAAGAAAAAAAGACGAAATACATTTCTCCCAATGTAGCGATGATCTCAAGAGGCAGCGCATCATCTTTTCATGCCGTAGCCTTAATAAAACTTAAGCAAATTCAAAGCGCCAAACATTCATGTAGCTGACTTGTATGAAGAGAAGCTGAGCCAGCTGCCAAGGTAGTTGTTACAACGAGCTACACTATAACAAATTCTCAAAAAATCTGTGCGTATCTTCAGGTGCAACAGATCATAATGTATTGTGAAACAGCTTCACGTAGAGGGTGTTCCAAATACTATTGAGTACTGTTGAGCGGGCCATGCCTCACGAACTGTTGATTTTCTGCCTGAAGTTATCTACGGAGAATAATAATTCAAGCTTAGGTTACAATTAAGACAGTTAACTGTGCGACAGCTGAATTTATAGAAGAAATCATCGTCATAGGTCATCTCGTTTTTCTGAAGTTTTTTTTACATTCAAAATTTTAGCCCGAGGTGCTCGCTATAGGTAGTCGTGAATTAATAAGACATCTATCGGATAGCTGAAACTTAAAATTCTGAACCTAAAAAACGCTTAAAGCATGATATCCTATGACGACGACTGCCTTTAGTTGTTAAAACACTTCATTGCGTTATTAATCTCGTCTTTCCCGTAGTAACCTTGCTATTTTGGCGCGTGTCATACTGAAGACACTACGTAGGTACTGAAGAGAAATGGAGACCGCTTCCCTCATCTATACTCTAAGGAAAGTTGACGTTCGTAAACTCTGGTCACAGAAATCGTAGTGTGATACGATTCGTGGTAACTGGCTCTACAGTATAAGCTAAGACGTTCATTGCTACTGCAAAAAGACGGTAATTCGACGTTCATCAAAATCCATTGCAGCCAATTGTTGGCGGGGCTACATTAACTCAGCAGCTCTGTAACGAACTTCGCATGCGATTCGTTGTGAATTTGCTTGGGCTGAAACCCGCTGCACACGATAGTCTTTTGTCTTGGGGTTTTTGCTACGAATGCTTTGCTGCAACCATACAGTAACAGCTGTACACATACTAAGGATTTTCAAAATTGTTGGCCGTCTCACCAGTTGGCCAGCGAGTGTCAGCTGTAATCATAAATATTGAAGTAATAACTTAAAACGCAGTGCACTTTTTGTCGTTTAAACAGATGCAGCAACGCATAAGAACACTGCGAAATGAAAGCACAGGAGAACTGACTGTCGTCTACAGCGGGTAAAGCCCTTAGAAAATGAGAGCTAGCGTGAAGGTAAAATCACTGGGAAACCCACACACACCGGTTCGTGCGGCAGACATAGGCCAACTGGACCCAGAGGAGTAAGTGCAGCTGGAGCCGCTAAGAACTGTGGTACCGAAACGGAAAATTCAATGACCCGCCACCCCCCTACCCTAAGGTAAGGACCCCCACGATAGCTATGAGCACCTAGCAAGGTGCGCTAGGAGTCTGTTGCTACTAAATTTCAAACCGAGATAAACTTAGACATGAAGTACTCAATAAACTTTGGATCACCTTGCAGATGAAATCGAGAAGAACAATGTCAAGGAGTAACTAGGTAACATACTTAAGGTGTGCATACGTAACGGAGTAATATATATCTAACGTACTACATACATCAGAGCCTACATTCTGCCTATAGCAGCACCACAACCAAATTCATACATAATAAACTGCAGGCGCAGCCTCAGCATTAAAACAAAAGGAAACGGAAATAAATGCAGAGTAATAACAATTGTGGATAGATAACAAAACTACGGATGAGACAACAGTCACATATTAAGCGTAAAAATATCGAAGCTCTTAGCTAAGTAAGACACTTTATTAATGGATCGTTCAGGAGCCAAATAGTAAAGAGTGAGAATAAGGTGTACAGGCGAAACTGCAATGACGGACGCCCATCAAAGGCATTCTATTGTCCACTATGGGCAAGAACGTACGTATTTCAACTATAGGTGGGCATCTTGTCAAAAGGAATGGTGCAAGAGTTGTTATTACTATGAACCTTCACAGCTAACAAGTTTATTCTTCCCTATTAAAAAAATTACACAACATAAAACATATGTACATAGGAAAGAGCGTAAGATTAAGTCCTGCAAGCTAAACATTTTTAATATATGTACAAAAGAGAAAAGAACCTAATAGTAACGAATGATATCTAAGAAAATCTCAAGAGGAGGATAAAAGAGCCACATTCACGCTACGCAAGCTTCCTGAGACGAATTAATCCGAAACACATTTTCTCTTTATCCGTAATATTCAATTTTTAAATAAGGTGTTATGCTAAAAGTCTCTCGGTATCAAATATATTGAGTCTAAATACTCTGAAATACTCCGTACACTTACGAATTGTTTACAGTAAAGACGATCTCAAGATCTAAGCCGCTGCAACTTAAGTCTCCGAGTATCCGGCTCGTCACGATGGTACAGTTTCAACTGATACTAAATTAGCTCATCTCTTTAACTATCGACAGTATCAATATTACTGGCAAATTTAACTAACGAAACCACCTAGAGTGTGGCAATATGATCAAGAAACTACATGAGGAAGACATCTCGCGGAGTACCAGTTCTACTATACTTACTAAGGAAACGCACGCAAAACCGAATGCACTTAGAAGAACAAAAGTTTTACAGCCACTAAGCTGCTCTTCCGACTACGTTGCTCGGAGCCGTGCCTACGGAACACATTTACACCAACCATAGAGCCGCAACAAGTGAGTCACCTTATTCCTTTCGATACGAAAAAGTGCATTCACACGACCATATTGTTATATTTTCCTATAAAAGTATCTATGATAACATCCTCTGAATATCAAATTCAAAAATTGAACAAAAGTTAGCAAAACTTTCCGACTGGCTACTGTCTTAGTGACAGCAACAACGCGCTGGTTTTGAGAGAAAAAAGAAGTTATTAATAGAGACACAGTGAAAGTAGTGAACGGGTTGGGGTGTATGTGTGTGTGTGTGTGTGTGTGCGCAAGAAAAATTTCATACATACGATACCTCTAACTTTCTACAGTCATTACTGTTATTATAATCCAGGCTTTGCCACGTCAATTTCTGAAATGAGTTTAAAGTTGTCGAGGTTGAAAATTTTGCGAGTGTGATGTTTAAGCGCTTAGTGGTGACGTCACAGTCACCGTAACGTAATCCTAACGGCAGCTTGGTGGCTGTGTATGGCTTGTCCTTCGCGAGCATCGGGTATATGTGGTGGATGACTTCTGAAGTAGTGGAAGAGTTCCAAACCTCTCCTTCAGTTTGGCCAGAAACTAAATCTGTAACCAGCTGCTACTCGTAAGACAATATCTTTCTAACCTTCCTTATCAGCATTTTTAATAGAGAGCCAACAAATGGTATACGTGCAGCTTCATGAACAACAAATATATATGCAGCATATACAATAATAACTTAAGAGTGAATGAGCGTTTGGGTAAACACAGAATACTGACGAAAACAAAGGTAACTTCTGCACAAAAATAGCTACATTTGTCCAATAGCGATCATATTTTTCAGTGACATATGAAATTTAATTTGGACTTGAGAGGACCTTATGTCTGAAATATCGAGCAAATGCTTTCGTGGTGCTGAATACAACACTTGAAAAAAAAAATTCAAAACTACTGGACCGGAGCTGCAGAAGACGCTAGTATTTTCTACGATGATTCAACACTTTCTAAACAATGTCAAGTTATTTACAAGAATGTAAAATTCGGCTGACAGTGGGATACAGCTGACTCTATAAGAGAGAGCAGGTTTAAATTCAAGAGTAGGAATGTTGATACGTTCTACATGTCACTACTGTAAGTCAAAAACTTGGCAACCTCTTTACAGTTACAATTCTGAGTAACTTTTCTTTGGCTAAAAAACATTGGCGAGGGAAGGTGATATGTTGGGAAACTCTTTAATAAAAAAATTGTCCTTTGCACGACAGCTACGGTACTGTTAGAGTTGAATGCTGCTTCATATTGTATAGCGGTAGTGGTTAAGACAGCGGTATAAAAGAAACTGGAGCACAGTTTGTTCACAGAAAGACGGTAAGAAAAACGCATAAACCTGCTGCAGAGCATAAGCATGAAGTGATTGCCTTGGTTACCTTTGCGCAAAATTCACTACTATAGGTAGACGAGAAGATTTCAATAATAGTCGAAGAACGCAGATGAAATCGGAGATCCAGTAGAAAAACAAGAATCTCTCCAAACCAATATTGAGACAAGCTGCTGTTGGTTTTCCCGCCCGTCTCAAACTAAGATTGAAAAGGAAAAAGTATTTAAATCGGATAATGCAAAGGAAGACACACGACAATGATTCCCCTCCTCATGTCGAGTGGCGCGTATAACGCTACTTGAACCTTGTCAGAAGAACAACTAAGAAAGTAACAATAGCAATATGATCTCAAAGAAACACAGTATTGAGAAACATTGAGAGCTGATCACTTCTCAGATTCATACGTTAGTTAGAAAACGGCACTGAAGAAAGTGCAGAAAAGTGAAACTTGGTTCAAATTACCAAGCAAAACAGCGATCGGTAAATCAAGAACACCTCGAACGCTCCAACACAACACAAGATGAGGTAGACCTTGTGAAAACAAGATAATAAAAATTAAGAGACGAAAAACTTCATGGCATGAAACTCATCAATATCGGTACTTCTTATCGTTGCCTTAGGAATTATGTTTATCATAGGTTCATACTATATTTAGCATGTAATACTAATCTACTAACTCTCAAAAGGTAAGTTAGCCTACGTTCAACATTTGATACAACGCGTAAAGGATAAAAATAACGTTAGGGGCGCGTCAGGCTGGGACAGCCGTCTAACGCATATCAAACGCGCGGGCAAAGAAAGAAAGAAAATTCCAGAGTCAAAAGCCACTTTTCGTCACAGAAAGAAAGCGAAAGAAACCCAAGAACAGGCAGAGAAGCACATCATTATATGGGAGAAGGAATAGAAAAGAGCAGCTTGGGGTAGTGACAAACCCTATAGGGACAGACACGAGGCGAGCACGACGATTTTTGCGTAACGGTTACACTTAACGTAATCAGACAAACCATAACTCATTGGCAAGACAACACGAGGCGAGTGTCAACAAACTTGCTTATCAGTAGCAACGCGATCTAAAGCAAACTTTTAGAAAACTGACAGCTCTAATAATACTTACAATACAACATCAACACCGACAGTTATATTTAAACATCAAATAATGTTTGCGTACAGTTAAACTGTATTTCAACACTTCGCCCAAATCGGCCATGCTTCAGCTGAAGCGTGCCCGACTCAGGACAGTTCTAAAGTGGTTGTTTTCTCGCATTATCGACTTGGACCACCAGAATCTTAGAGTTAAAAACTGTATGTTGAAAATAGCATCCTTCATTTCTATCAAGAGCTGCATACGATATAGTTCACTACAGTTGCCATTGCGGCAACGACGATTGCATAGAGGATAGCCACAGTTTGCTACATCGAACTCGGATATCATTCTACATTACAATAAATGATTTGCAAATACTGCCTAACAAGTATTCAAGATGGAGAACGCTGGGGTGTCAGCACTAGCATTATGTAATGCGACGCAACTTGGGCAAGTCAAACCAGCGCCACTTACAACTCCCCGAAAGTTTCTAACATTATTGGACAAGCACAACGTTCACCGGAGGAAGGATAGAAAACGAGCGTAGGTATGAAATCACAAGATAATCGAATATTTTTTCCCGTTGGATAAAGTAGCTGAAAAAGTCTTTCTAATGTTGCGGCAAGGTCATTAGAAGATCAATATTAGAGGAATTGGTGGTAATAATGAGTATCTCTTTAGTTGTAATGCGGTCAATTCAAATAACCAACTAGTTTCTGACGAGAGTGAGGCTCATTTCAGTTAAAAAGATTGCCGACTTCGTGTTACAGAGTTAAAGGCTGCCGAAAAATACCCAACGATCATGGCAGTTGTCAGTGTAGTTTAGCTGCCTATTTTCGAACTTCGAACATATAGTCAGATTATTTAAATATATTTTGATTCTGACACTAGGATAACTGTCGCAAATGGACACGTTACTAAAAACTGCTCCTTTGAGAGAAGCTCACAAGAGATTACCAACTCCAGTCGAGGGCGGGACAAGCCTTAGCCGCTTTATCTCTCATCGAAGAACTCTATCCATTTTTCAAATAATCAAGATGAATATTAACCGTTTTGTCTTCAAGAATCTTCAGAATGCAAATTCCAAGAGAAGCAAGCCCAACAGTGACTTAGCCTTCACGTTCAAATACCCCGAAAAAATGTTGCACTCCAAATTTTCTTCTAGCAAGAAATGTCACAAAGCCGTATCAAATAAGCAGACACAACCGCTAGGAGCTTCTGGCATACGCCACCAAAAACCTCGTGAAGGAAATTTCATCCACGCTTTCCGATTTTCCATAAAAAAACATAACATCAGCAGCCCCCTGAACAGTTCTATGCATTTTTCACTCATGAAACTCTAAATTGACGCTAAAAGTTAACGAGTACGAGCGTATTCAAAAATGCGTCATCCAATATAAAGAATTCCACGTTTTTTTCCACTAATCTGCCAAGTGAAAAAGGTACCACTGCTGGTGACGACACACCTAACTTTTTATTTCGATTCAAAGGTTGCAGGCTCGTCCACCATACGCTTCAATCTTCATTAATGAAGAATGATTGCAGAAGGAATTTTCTCTAAGCGAATATCGGAAACATCTGCGGCTTGTTTGATTAAAATCTCTTGCTCCTTAGACTCTCACATATTATTACTATGTCAAGACTCACTTCACTAATGAAGTATCTAAGCAATAAACGTCAAAAAGCATAAAGGTTCACAAAACGTTAACACTAAAATTGATACAAGGAACATGACAAAACATATCGTTCGCCAATACTAAACTCAAACCAGTAAGAACAACAAAAAAGCTATAAATATTAGCCATCTAATTGTTCAGTATCTTGTAAAAATATTTTGATCTAAGATCAAAAACACTCTTCTTAAAAAAAGAAACAAGTTAAATAAAGGAACATTTTGTATATCCGTAATACAAAGTGCACAAAACAACAAAAATAGTAAATTCCAAATAAACAACACGCACAGCCGTTTATGCATACAACATGTAGACAATCGGCAACGTTTGAGAGTTTCACTATCATCATCATCGTCATCATCATCATCAACAACAAAGGATCTCGAGAAGCTACTCTATTTGCTCTCGTGACAAACTAACTAAGCTATTTCACGGACACGTCATTAGAAAATATCTTCACTATTTAACAAGAAATTGAATATGTTAACCACATAAGGATCAATCCGTTCTGTAATCTATCATTAGATTTCTCTTTTTCACGAAAAATTACTTTACAAATCATGGGATTATTGGATTTATTGTGAACAATTCACCTCTAGCTACCAGCTCTGCACAATACTTGTCGTTAGTTCAAACAATGCACAGCTAAAAATTCTTTCCAACTACGAATATTCTTGTAACAAGAAGTGCATTTGTCTCGTAAAAACATCCGATATAGTAACTGCTACATTTCCAATATTAACCCTTTCATATAACTGATACCGAAAATGAAACGGAATTTCTTCGCTGAGATGATTTTGATCCAAAATATCACTACTATGCATCGCAAGCTAGCCTCACATCGGTCAAACTCTAGTACGTAAACAAAGTAGTAACCAACAAATGCATCATCTTTAATGGGTAGAAAATCTATGGAACCTATTTAAATTTGTTCATAAAAAATCTATTACAAACTTATAGCAAACGCCATTCACCTACCAAGGATCTGTCAATAACCGAGACTAGCTGTATGTACAGTTTAGAATTTCTTAGCATATCCATCTATAAAGGGAATATTGCACTCTCTCCCAAACCTGAACAAGGGAACTATCCCTCAGTTATCTACGTGCAGTATTGCTCAATGAAATCCTAAGAGAACGAAAAGCAGCGGCGGGACAGGCTGGCAGCGTAGGCCTACACATCAGTCGTGCGCCAGCTTCCGAGTAGACATGTTGCTCCTCTGCTCACACGTAAAAGAGCTTCCCAATTCCAAACTTAGAAGCCGCTACTTGGCCTATTCTCGTGAGTTATCTGTAAATAAGCAAATCAAAAGATCCAATCAATAGCGAAGTCTTTAAAAATTAGCTGCAATGAGCCATGCAAAAATTCACAAAGGCATTCAAAACAGAAACTTAGAACGCCCGTGAAGGTGTGGCCTTAACTATATCAAATATAGTTGTCATAGGAAGCTACAGTGAAGGTCTTGCTGTCAAACTTCCTTTATGAATACAGTGCATTACACTTATGTAGAGTAAGATAATTTAAAATGTGTGCTCACTTTATACACGCAAAATTTTGATACACACAGTTTCTTTATACCTATAATGAAAGGACAGTTAACTATAAACTTATACGGTTACATAGTTCACAAACAAAATCTCAGTGAGCGTGAAAAAATTAAAATACAAGAAGTGCATTTCTGCATTAAATGTGGCTATTTGTTAAAACTTAATATATAACATGTGCATCACACCGACCTGCTATGTATTTCAGTGATAGCCGTTGGCGTAGGCAGCTATAAGGGTTCCCTGCGGAGAGAAGAAGTTCAGATTTAACCGTCACGTTAGCTAAAAATCTTCACACCGACGGCTCGAGCTACCAAATAGTTATAATAATAAAAACAAAACTAATTATGAATGTTATTCAGTACTCACGACCGACATCAAGACTTTAATGGTACAAAAGCGAGGGGCAGCTGCTCACTATATGTAGAGTTAGATGAGAAACAAGGAAAGTCTGGTACTTTTATCGTATAGTAGACTGTATTGTTTGGCCCCTCTCGGGTGACAGCGTGCTTTGCCATTGGCATTACATTTTGACTACTGTGCAGCAAGGGCCATTAGCTACGGATAAAATTTAATAAAAAATTGTCAGATTATTCTATCTTGATTTTGAGACACAGCAGAGCGCATTTCATTGTCCTCACTTTGAGGCGGTAACCGGAAAAAAGCCCCGGGAGGAAAAAACCCGATAGGAAAAAACCCCGGTAGGAAAAAAGTCCCGGCAGGAAAAAAGCCCCGGCAGGAAAAAAGCCCCGGCAGGAAAAAAGTCCCGAGAGGAAAAAAGCCCCGAGTGGAAAAAAGCCCCGAGAGGAAAAAAGCCCCGAGAGGAAAAAGCCATGAGAGGAAAAAGCCCCGCTAGGAAATAAGCCCCGGTGGAAAAAAGGTACCCGGAAAACAGCCCAGGTACGAAAAAAGCCCGGCTTTCTTTTGAAGCCATATTTGAGAGCTCTATTCATTTATGTGAATACAGCATATTTAAGTTAATTAACTTATATGGTGCGCAGCTAAATTTGACCTAGCATTAGCATGTACAACGTTGGTTGCAAGAACCTCTGAAATAGGTAATGTGAGGTTAAGTTAGATTTAGCTAGGTGAGCTTAGGTCAGGTGAGCTTAGGGTAGTTGAGCTTAGGTTAGTTAAGGTGAAGTTGGGCTAGGTAAGGTTAGGTTAGGTAAGATCAGGTTAAGTGAGATCATGTTAGGTGAGATCAGGTTAGGTGAGATCAGCTTAGGTTAACCCTATGCGTTACCAATCTTTTTCAGCCGCTTGAGCGTCAAGGCGGTACAAATTTGTACCGCCCACTAAAAATCTTATAACTTACTTCATCAATATCAGATTTTTTCTTCAAAGTCTCAAAAGACATTTATTCGACTATTCTTTCGGCTATTTAATTGAAAATATAATGCCTCAGAGTAGATTTAAAGTCAATTAAATTCGAATATAAAAAATATCCCTGGAGAGTACAGGGTGAACAATTTTGTACAGTCTAGTAGCAGATAGGGTTAAAGTTGGGTTAGGGTTAGTGAGGACTGCGACGTTGAGTTAGGCTATAATTATGCATAAGAACCCAATTTTTGCATTTTGAAGTTGTTTCAAGTGCAAAAATCGGATAATTCGGAATATCCCTATCCAAGAAGCAAAGAGCATAACGGGAGAACTCACGGAAAACTAGCATCAAAAAGTGACGTCTTTAATCACGTCAACATCGACGAACGTGCCGGCCCAGCAGCCTGTGAATATTTTAATCAAATTCGTCTGAAAAATCATCAGTTGCGAAATTCAACCCTTGAGCAATTAAAAGAAGAGAATATATACCTACTTATTGAACAAAAAACAATTACACTAGCCAACAAATTTTAACTTCGTCTCTGCTACTTGAGTAAATGTTGGTGCATTTCATTAATTTAGGTGCGCCGAATCGAAATCTGTGCTTAGATTTGTCGTAGCACGTAAGATTCATTAGATATTTGTACTTAGCCTGCTCGTAGGAACAGCATTATACGATAGTGTGGAAAAGTTGCCAGGGGGCGTTCTGCAGGAACAGCATTGATGAAGCATAGGCAACAGCGAGTCAATACTGAAGAATAGGACGTGATGGACAAAAACGGTCTTCAGATGAGGAATAACAAAGTGGAACTTATTAAAATACAGTTGTAAAAATTCTAGTAGCAAATTGCTTGTTGACCTGTGTTATCAATAAAACATGCACAAAAGGTTGGTGTACACTTTCACAGCATTAGAGGCAAAATCTAGGCTGGTATGGCCCCCCTGATTCATCTTCTTTGAAATGAAGCCTCATTTAGGTACACTTCGTATTTAGCACAAAACCTATTCAAACATATCACCGTGTTTGTCGGATTTAATTCATTCAATCTCCCGCTGCTCATTGGGCAGCTACTTGAGTTGCACCCATGCACAAAACACAGTAATTCTCTTGTCGTCAACTATAGAAAGTTTGATCAATAAATATACCAATGAGAAATTTTGAATGCAAGTCCAAGGACATCATCGTTCCCTTGTACACGGCGTTAGTGCGGCCACACTTAGAATTTGCTGTTCAATTCTGGTCGCCACATCTGTGTAAAGATATCGCTACATTGGAAAGAGTCCAACGCCGAGCAACGAAATTGATACCTCAGCTGCGAAACAAGCCGTACGAATGTCGCCTAAAGGAACTGGGTCTGATCTCTTTCGAGCAAAGACGACTCAGGGGGCAACTAATAGCAACATTCAAGTATTTGAATGGCTTCAACGACGTACCTATCACGGGTCTTTTTAAAAGAGACCTCAATGATCGCTTGCGAAACAACTGTCAAAAACTCAAGCATAAAGCTCGAAGAACAACCTTAAGTCAGCAGTTCTTTCCGTATTTCATAGTCAGCATTTGGAATAGACTCCCTTCCGATGTTGTTAGTGCGGAGTCAGTCAACGCGTTTGAAAATCGTCTTGACATATATTGGGAGAGACATCCCCCACAGCTAAGAACTCCTCCTCCAGGAGTCGCAAACCCTTAACGGCCAAAGCTTCCGAGGCCACCTTAATCCGTTTTCCTCTCTCTCCACGCTCCAACTACACAGTTTGACATCTCCAACCTCTGCATAACAGCGGCTCTTGATCGTGCTTGCGTGCATTCATGATCGTCTCTTTGGCAGGGATTCTTCCCCCCCCCTTTTTTTCTCTCTTTTCTCCAGTCCTCTATATCCTACTAACATAAGGGCAATAGCTCATAGAAGGCCGGGGCATAAGTTCCGGTATCTTTTTGGGAATGGGCCTATTGGTTCGTCTACTGCCGCCTATCTAATCTAAAAAATGTTTTTTCTCGCGTCAAGAATATAACACTGAATACATTTCTGGTTAGGATTAAGAACCCAACCTATGAAAGCGAGAGGTCCGACCCCTCAAATATGTACTTCGACTCGTCGGTGTGACGTAATTTGGCTGAATGCGGTGCGGTCGCGGCTAAATTTATTTTAGTTTGGGTCCTCCTGTTACAACACTCTTTGCTTTCTGGACCTAGCGCGTAAAAATAGCTTGTAAACGAAAAGTTAAGTAATTACACAAGAATTTAAACCATTGGAAATGTTAGGTGGGCGAGGCCAGCTTTTCTCTTAATTAGTCGCTGTTATGAAAAATACATTCAGGTATAGTTAGCTGAGGTTAAGTTAGGTTAGGTGGAAAAAGTTACGAACTCGTAAGTCAGGTTAGAAGAAGCTAGGTAATGTTATGTCAGAATAGGTTGTGTTAAGTTCGATGTGGTTAGATAAGGTTGCATTAGAAAAACTAGACTAGGTTAGGGTAGGTACCTGCAGTACAGTATAATTTAACTTGTTTTAATAGAACTTGCTTCAAAACAACTAAGTGTGGTCGATAAATGTACACTGGGAGATAGGCAGGGGCTTCTTTCCTACCGGGGCTCTTTTCCGGGTGGCTTTTTCCACCGGGGCTTTTTTCCTATACCACTTTGAGGCACTCAGTCTACCTTGAGTAAATACCATACTTCTACTAGTTACCCTCCGTACTTCCATTAGATGGCGAAATGTGATTATATGGGCACTGGACAGTTTTATATTATATATATATTGCAATTCTTTCATGGACTAGAGGACGCTTACTGACATTGCCTCAGTGAAAAATTAGTAGCTCTCCTCTGATTTAGGAATAACCCTCACATGAAATTGTACAGCTCCTCGGCTATTGTAGGAACGAGCAACCACTCGGTACACTTGCGGTATCATCATCTGGTCACAGAAATTAAGCCCAATAGTCCTGGCTTGTTCAAAATTTCAAAAAAGTGCGCTGCTTTCGGCTCACTGAATTGAGTTGCATGAATTAGCACTGGAAACTTAAAAATCAATTTTGCTCCGTAAAATGACATATTCAGCAGTTTCACAGTTAATCGGGTTGCTTCTGATGCCGGCAAACCGATTCAATGTGGGGAAGCCACGCCCATGTCAGCTGTTCTAGACAAGTCAAGCTTTGTAGGATTAGTCAGACACGGAATTGGCGAGCCAATCGAGGACACTTTAATATTAGTTAAATCCTCTTTTTTTTTTTTTTGAAGTCCCTAAAAAATGGCCTCCACCCGATTGAAATTTATTTGCGGGCTGTAAATACAGGTCAATGGCCCCAGCACGCCAAAGACTATGGCCATGCAACCATTTCAAAAAGAGTTCTGGAGTGAAACTCGGACGGACGTGCCCAACCGCAAAAACAAGAGGACGACCTAAGCCAAGAGAAGCTCCCCTCTACCCATAGTACCCATTACAGAGAGGGCATTCCCTCGCTGGATTACGACCCCAAGGCGCTGCCGGAAAAAGTACCCAGCTCTCTTATCTCGTGAAACTGAAATTAGACGGCTTGGAATCTCCTTGATGAAATCAACAGTCTCTGGGCCTAAGGGGCCAAACGTTTCAATAGCCACTGGGGTGAAAATGTAGTCCTCTCTATACACTGATACAACAAAATATAACCAAATGACATAAAGTAGAGTAATGCAAGATTGGCGGGAAACTCATGGCTGAAGGAAGCATCACCGAGTAGCAAAGTAAAAAATCCCGGAATATGAACAAAAATAAACAACCATTAATTAGAGCTTAAAAGTGGAAAAGTGAAGTTGGGACAGAAAGGAAAATATTCTGAAGGTCAAATTAAGCCATTTATCCATCTATATTATACTAAAGATCTGTGAACTTATTTAATTGGTATTTATTTATTTGATGTTCTACACACAAATTCTTTGCTTTAAGATAGGAAGAAAGTCAACCGTATCCGTGATACGGAAGATGAACCTAAGCTCGGCTGCATGAACGTGCACGTTAAATTTAAAGGTGGTACGGAAAATGCAATTGGACTAAAAGTCACATACGTATTTCACCTTGCTTACAGGCAGGTTGTTGCAAATTCCTTTGAGAAGCAAAGAAGCTGGTGATGGTGACCCGCACGTACGAGCAGGAGTAGACGCTCGAATAGCGTGGGGTCAATGACCATCTGAATAACACCTGTTTTTTTTTTGCGAAAGCAAAGAAGATGGTGATTGTGACCCAACGAGTCACGGGCCGTCTAGTCCCTAATATAATTTTCGGCAGCCCCAGGAGCTGATAGACTGTTTTAACTGCCGAGGCGGCCCCGAATTTTGTTAGGGAGAGGTACCTAACCCATAGATCGTCTTTAGTGATTCAACTCCCCATAAGATGAAAAGGATAAACAGAAATTAAACACAAGGTCCCTGGCAGTTTTTCCACAGAGCGGCAAATGGCCCAGCCTGCAGTGCAAGTGCATAAACAGCAAAAGGGGTATTTTCCATATGATCCGAAACACAATTAGACAAACTTAGATTAAATTGTGGGCTGGGCTGGGTTTATCTTCATTACAAATTCTTAGAAAAAAGTAAGTTTTGATTAGATGCGGCCAGAAGAATCCTAATTAAAATTGCCTATAGATTCCAGAATAAACGGCGTTATTATCAGATGAAAGTTTCACCACCAACGACGCTCAAGACAGCATTTAACTAGTATGTATACTGTGCCATCAGCAGCTTGAGAAATAACAGGTGACAAAAATACGTGCAGACTCGCTGTCGTACACGTGTAAAGCCATAAGGGAACTTAGTCCGCATAATATGACACACAGAGCTTCCGGTGTTGATGCATGATTTAAATTTACATTATATACCTTAATTGAATCTTTTTCTTTACACAATACAACAGTGAATGACACATAGTCAATATTGCATGAACCAAGGTAGAAATATAAATAGTCTCAATCAGATGTCTAAACTTTGAATGTTTTAAAAAGCATTTCATACACTTGACAGTATTGTAAGTAAAAATGAACACGGAAGCTACAGTTCAGTTTTCTTCAAGTGCCTCGTTAGAGAAAAGACTATCTTTAATGATGAAACTTTCCTAAGAAGAGTTTTCCGCTGTACATGAAGTTACCTTGATGGTATTGTCTCGGCATTTGTTTTTTTAGCCTTGCATTCCTTAATTATTACAAGTATGTCTTTATGTCACTAGTTTAAATTTCCTTCTCACAGAGAACAGTGTGGTCCAAAAAGAGAAATTGAGAAGGGACGCGTTGGGTGCAGACGAAAACGGGGACCCTATGCACGAGGGTGATCCCACACTGGACCAATGCGCAAGGGTACAGCAAGTCGTGAAAGACGAGGAGTAGAACTAAGCATCATTAGTAAGAGCAGAAAAATGGGGAAAAAATGCCTCAACGATCCTGCCAAGGCTGCTAGATTTCTGAATTACTGTTTTACATCACACACAGTGATAACAGTAATGGCGCACGACTCCAGCAGCATTATTATATTAAATGTTTAGCCTCGCTAGACACAACTATGGTGATTCAAGAGAGAAAAACGGACATGTAGTATGTCGCTAGAAATGTGGGACCCATGCACGAAGGTAGGCCAACGCGCATAGGAACAGTAGGTCGGGAGAGAAGAGAAAGAACAGATGAAAGTAAGATCAGTAGGAGTACGGAATCGGGAAGGAAGCAAAGTAGGCACAAAAGACAGACGTCCCGAAGGCCTAACTAACGGCTAAGGTAATTCCAGCAGTAATAAATGAATGCTACTCTATCCTCAGTCATTGGGAATGGTTTATACATAGACCGCAACAGTACTTGACTCTTAGGTCTGACGCTGGCGGCCAAAAGTCGGCAACGGAAAAATGAGATTTTCCCAAGAGCTATTCTTTTCCCCTATCTAATACTGAAGAAAAAAATTCCAAGGTACTCAACATGCTTCTTGCGGAGAAGGTATCTTGGATACGGCGGGGACGCACTTGGGCGCTTGCCTGCATGGGCGTGTCTGGATATGTTCATAATAGCTCTTGAAAAAATCCCATTTTTCCCATTTTGGCCGCCAGCATCAGAGGCCACTTTTGAACCTAAGAGTCAAGTACTGTTGCGGTCTTTGGTTTATATATTGAAAGTTTGTGATTGTATAACCCTGTCACTGGCTAGGAAAGAGAAGAAAGAGGAACGGATATGCAGCAGGTCAAGTGAAACTAAGAGATCCATAACCAAAGAAACAACGCAATGGAGAGCTAAGTAAAGAGGTAAATAAAAGGTAGAAGAAACCAAGCCTCGTAGTATATGTGCTCAGTAGATATTTTTGAAAGAGACTGCCTGCGTAGGCTGCTAGCTAGATGTACAACAACCTCATGTAAATTAGAGATAGATAAGGTGGACTACTGCCTATCCTAATGACAGGCCGGTTGTATGGCAAAGAAAGTACCAATATTCATCCCAATAATCCCATCGTGTTGACTGCCATTGGAAATGAGGCAGCTATATACTGCAAACAACTAGTATTATATAACTAAGGTGTTTTTCTCAATGGGCTCACCCTGTTGACTGCCATTGGGAATGAGGTAGGTTGAGGAGAGGCAGACTGTACGTAGCCAACTCCGGTGTCTGCGGGAGCACTGAAGACATCCATGGGCCCCGGAGACCCTGTGGCAGCGAACCCACGGCTGGTTGCGGGCGAGGTGGGGGGCCCGTAACCTTGCGGAAAGCTGTTCATTACTGAAAAAAAAAAAGAGTGTACTGATGAGTTAAAAAAGGTCGGTAATATACTCAACTACAGGGTGTGCAGGTTCTTGGACTTTCTTTCTTAAATGTAAAAAAAAAACACGATTCTATTATAAATTAGCTTAAGATGTTAGAAATTACTGCTATTCTTTTATTCATTTCAGATTTATGTCTGAGATTTAGAGTTGCTTTTACAAAATTGGCAAACTCCACCACTCAATATTGTCATCCACTTGTACGCTATTATAAAAGTACCCAAATCAGGTATCTATAATGTCACGAGTAAGTACAGCATAAGCCTGCGCTGCTACCCACAACAATATCGATACTCCAAAAAACACTTCGTCAGCGAGAATGGACCAGAATGCCTTAAGAAAAACTTCGTGACCCCTGTAGCAAGGCTTCTAACGGAGAACTGAGGGGGAATTTGGGCTGCGGGAGAGCAGATTGAAAAATATCTGGAAGTGTCTCTCAAAATTAAAATTAAAAATAAAATCTTCAGTATTTTTGTAGTATTATAAGTGTTTTTAATGAATTTGAACGCATTGTGATTAGGCCAAGGAATTTTTGCGCACCCTGCGACCTTCTGTGCCTAGACCATAAGTAGTAGTGGTAGGTATTCTCCTAGTTTAAGCCTCCCTACCCACACAGAAAGAAGGGACGTAAGGAATGTCAAGAGAAACGTGGAACTCATGCACGAGTCAACGCGCACGGGAACAGCGAGTCGGGAAAGAAGAGGAAGAACAGAACGACGCATCATCAGTAGGAGTATGAAGGAGGAAGGAAGCAAAGTGGGTACGAAAGATAGACTTCCCGAAGGCCTAGCTAATGGTTAAGGTAACCTATACAATCCCCCTACGGTCGCTGCTCCCCATAACCTAGGATGGGCGAATCTAACTAACCTAACCCTAAGGCCCATCCTATGCCCCCTGAGAGGGCCTTCTGTGCCTAAATTAAACAACACGTTTCGAGGAATAGAACTATTTGGCAGGTTTACAAATGTGTGGAGTGGGCTAGGGACGAAAGCATTGCGGTTCCCTAGACCCCTAAACATGACGCAGCGTGTCCGCGAGGATTCAGAGAGGGACAGTAAAGATGTCTAGTGAAACCGGGAACCCGAGCATAGAACAGAGCATCGTAAAAAGAAAAATATGATAGCAGAGTAAATTGCGTTTGCAAAGGTAGGAAAATGAAGGGGAACTGCGTCAGTGAATACACTGTAATACGTTAAGCGCTATTCGAACGGAAACCATAGTGGCTTTTCAATACAGCATAAAGTTCGTAAAGTAGTTAACAAATGCAGTAGTATATATAGTTTACTTTCAAATTCATAAAGTAAGAAAAAGTAAATTTCCAGAAGAAAGTTAGAGGTACATCACGTGAACTACAGCTATCAACATAACATCAACTTCACCAGTGAGCAATCGTTTCATGTTCACTGATTGATTTATGAAACCCTAGGAATGTTCATTGATATTAACAACGAACAATATGGAATCCCAAATCCTGTCAATAAAAGAGGCGAACTTTGAGCACCTTGAATGAATGCCAACGCATTCAGCTCGTTCCTTAAATTAACTTGAATTCTAACGAAGCTGAGCAGCAAAATGGACTCACCGTCGATGAAGTCCTGATAATAGCTTGGTTGTAGATCAGACTGCGGAGCCATCATCGCGTCTGTAAAGAATACAATAAAATTATGCGAAAAAGAAATCTATAAAAGAATGATATCCATTGGAACATGCGTCCATAAACTAACACTAGAGAAAGACAGCGACAATAACGGTTAACATACTAACGGTTAGGGACTCGAACGCATAATGCCTTCAGATTCTTGTTGACGTGTTCTTCTGTGCTATAAAAAAACGTCCAAACAGGTTAATGACGCTCGTCTTTCTTGCCCACTTGTGAGTTTCTTAAAACACTGGTGAACCCAGCAGTCAAACTGACGGTAAAGAACTTACAATAATACTACTACTTCAGTGATGATACTTGGGGTATTGATCTTGTACTTGAGAATGTACTGATACTACCACTGACTGTGGTGATGAAAAGAAGTGAGCGGGGCGATTTAATTTCTGCTGAGCTACACACTTGGTCATCCAGTTCGGTAACGTACAAAAAATAATTGCTTTCGAACAGGCAGGCAAAACGAACATCACTGAAACCGTGAGCTGTAGGTACTTCGTAGTCTTGAGACACACGGGTATTTCTTCAATCTTAATTTTTCACTTCAACGAAAAGCTGTATAATGTAAGAAGAATTTTCGCGAAAGAGCAATAATTAGCTTGAAGAAACCCTAGTTTTCTTCTCTCCTCTGCGTTACATTACTCTGCAGAAGATTTCACTCTTTACCTTTGTCGATTATCTACCGAGTTTGAACATCGTGAGCTAACAGTACGGTAAAACTATGTTACTGTTACTGAGGTCCTTTAGTTTTCATTTGTACCTTAGTTTCAAACTTAACCAAGAAAGAAGTGCGTTCAGCTCAAAGACTTCTGGAGTTTCGCCAGCACTTCTAACAGGATCTCATTTTGGTACCAACAATTGTCATCAGAGTGAGGCAAGAGATATACAAGATGAAGGAGTTTAGGAAAGTCTTCTGGATTTTAGTTTACGCTGGTCCCCGAGTTATCGGACAATTAAACACAGCCCGTCTGCAGAAAAACAAAATATCACGGTCTCAAACAGATGGAGCCAATACAGTACAAGTGAGTTGTAATCAGATAAGTAACAAGTTTTATGTACTTACTTAGCTTTGGCTGTTTGACAGTTTGAAATTTCATCCTCTGAAGACGGACTATTTCTAGTGGATCGAAAGCTCATGATCTGATATACAACATAATGAAGACCGATGTGTATATATCTGCTTATTTGTATTATTTGTTTACTAGAGGGACCGCGCTGTCAAAAATGACAGCGAGGAATCTGTGAGGACCCTTCTTCACTGTTCATACTTACGTTACTACAATGATTCTGAAGAAAACGTTACAACAGCCGACTCAAATTGTCATCAGTACTAAAAAAGAATTCACAATGTGTGTTTATTTAGTAATTTTTCTTATCACGCTTTGTGGGAATAAGATAGGAAGAAATTCAAGCCTTGACGAGTATGTCACAATATCGACGATACGGGATAGCATTCGAGCAAGCCATGGGACGGGTAGCTATATTCTATGGACCTGAGTTCGCCTGTAGGTTCGTACCGGCACTTGGCGGTGTCATTTGTATATATGTCCAAGCTTTCAGGTAGAATGTTGAATTCTCGTTTGAAAAGCTCTCTGAAGAGTAAATAAAAAAACACCAAAAGACAACGGGGGTTTTCCGGAGGTATTAATTTAGCACGTCATTTAATAACTGCTCGGGCTACAAGCAAGAGATGAATGCTCTCTCTCTTTCAATTTATCTGAGCAATACAATCGTTCCTTTCCTTATACGACATGTGAACAAGGTCAGTTTCTATCAGCAAGTAGTGAAGCATCACTGAAGTTAATTACCCGCCGCGTATTCTATATACGGCACGATACAGCTTCAGTACATTGAATTCTTGCGCTCAAGCGAAAAATTTTCCCCCAAAAGAAGAAAGAAAGAAAGCGAAAAACATTGTGCCTACTGAACTGTAAAAATCGCTTTTTCCCGTGCTATATTTGAATTTCTGGGAATACTTTCTGGGCATGGGCCTACTGGTCAGTCTATTGCTAGATATCTATTCTATCTACTAAATTTGTACGTGATGAACTGGATGCACGTATAATTTCAGTGTATGGAGGAAGTAATAAACATCAGACTCCATGGTAGCGCTATGAGAAGCTGTAAAATCTTCTATTCCGATAAGAGTGTGATATGAAATATCCAAATATATAAATACTAGTGTACCGGACCGTTAAAAACGACGGCGAAGAATTTACGATGATACTTCTGTACTGAACACACTTTCGTTAATGTTTTACTTATAAAAATTGATTGAATTTAATAGGCACTAAGGTATCACTCATACAATAATTGCGGGTTCGGTGTCACAGATTCGCCACAATATCATATCAGCCGAATTTCTTCGTGCAGGTGAAAAGCTTCTCACCAAAAGCAAGAGAATTTGGAAAAAAATAATGTTCCAACGAAGTCTTCGTGTACTTCGCCCGTCTTCTTGTTCTTAGTTAGTTATAGTCAGAAAGTGTAAGCCTCCGTTCCTGAGCAGAACGATAGCACAGAGGGAAGAGCAAGGGGCATATAGTATGCCGATAGAAACGGGGAACCCATGCACGAAGGTACTCTCACACAGGAGCAACGAGCATGGGAACAGCAAGTCGGGAAAGAAAAGCAAGAACAGAATAAAGCATGAGGAAGTAGGAGTATGAAATCTGGAAGGAAGCAAACGTCCCGAAGGCCTAGCTAATGGCTAAGGTACTTCTTGTTCTTATGGTACTTTGAAGAACGTCGACATACCTCTTACTCCGTCGATCATCTACTAAATTTTCGCGTAAACTCAGACCAGCTGAAATTTGAATGTGAAAAGAAACTAAGAATGAAAATGCATCAGAGAGTTAACAGGTATCTTCATTACTTGGATTTCAACGTTAGCAACACCAGAAGTACATTCAAGTATAAGATTGCATCCGTGATTCTTTTGCTATCACCTACAACCTGGTAATTTTTTTAAACGTGTTTAAATAGCATGATAGAATCGCCAGTTTCCAGTTTGGCCTAATTTTTGCCTGTTTTCTTAAAGATAAGTAAACAGATAAATACACAGTGGATTTATTGTATTGTAGATATACAGTCGTTGGCTGATGAAGATCAGCCTGACTTGCTGAATATACCAGCCAACAATTGATTTTACATTACCTAATCAAGGAAAGTTATAGCTATTTTATTTGTAGAAATACTAGTAAACACACGACGGTGTTTATCACCAACGAACGAAGTGAAGCATGTGATAATGTTTTCGTTTAGGATCTATAAGTTCTGTATATTTCTTTGTCTTTCAACCCAAAAAGAGGGATAAGGAGTTGAGCAATGTTCATAACTTTTTGCACAAAGTCATGTGGGTTATCGTAAACGTGGAAAATGCCAAAATTTTAGAGACAGCTGGTCATCAAAAATTACGGCGTTGAAATTTGCCCCCCCCCCCTCCCAGCGCGGGTGATGGTCTTCCGCTACGAGGTGTAGTTATTATATCATTTTGAATTGTTTGTTATCTGCACATTTTTTATCACGCTTGAAGACATGAGATAGGCCAAAATGAGGCTAGGTTGCGGACGAAGTCAAAGTATACAGCATGCTTACATCTGAATTCACTTCTTGCATTGCCAAGGTTAAATCGAAGCACTGAAGATATCTGAAGCTTCCCATAAGACTCTCAGGGATTCCGGTTATTTTTTTCCCAGAAATAAATTCATTGCATCACTTCTTCCTCCAACTGGATTTCATTCGTCGACAAAACAGCTTTTCGTTGCACGAAAGAATTTTGATATTTTGACAACATATCTATGATACCGAGTTTAGATAAATATTTTGAGTGATGATTGACTGCCAGCAAAAAGTGACTGTTTCTTCGCCATGTCAGAGAAAGAAAAAAAAAGACATCTTCGTTGTGAAGCAGACACCGCTCTTCTCTTAAGTTCAGGTTGGCAGTTTAGAAAATGTCGTTGGACGTCTGTCGAGGTTAAGCACTGACTTCAATTTACATTTGGCCAAGTTTTTGGTACAGCCCCGGCGAAAACATTAGCACGACTTGTACCGAGAGCTTGGATAAATATCAATTGAAGTCTATAATTGTACTTAATAACAAACTTTGACGTTGTCAGTGGTATTAACGAAACTAGAGACATATCATAAATTCTTCGCCGTTATTTCTGAAGGCCGAGTACACGAGAAAAATTTAAAACCGTGAAAACTTTCCTAAACTCCGAAAAAGGTCTTGTTTTGGGTCATCATATACCTATTCTTAGATGTACGCATATATTTACACAACAAATGTATTTATAACTGCATTTTTAAAATAAATACACGATGTAAATTATTATATAGTGATTATGAATTTCTTAGTAAAGTTTTTTACAAACTGCAGGCTTTCGTTTCAACAGCAAAAATAGATCGATGGTTGACGTCGAGCGAGAGAGAGACAGCACTATCACTGCAGCAATTGGATTCACTCCGCCCTAAATCCTGAAGATCTCGAGTACGAACGGCATTAGGAAGGAAGTCGAAGCTAGAGAGGAAGGAGCACAATGACAATATTGTCTTAAGGAAGGTACACCGACAGAGCTGTGCTCCCTCCAAGCCGTTTGTCATGCGATTGCACAGCATTAGAGACATTGTGAAGGTAACGGTCCAAGCCGAGGGGTCTAAAGTCGGCACAGCGAGGCGCTTTAGGAGCTCTACGACGAGATTAACTCGCTCCTTTTGCCTGAAACCAACGCAGCTTTGAGAAAACATTCCTCCAGGCTGAAATACAGGCCATATGTCGACATATAAAGACATTCCGTGAGGGGGACTACAGTTTGGGTTTCGGCTAACCTTGAGCAGTGAAAACCTTTGTGTTGCTTCACAGGTAGCCTGTGAAATACAAAAACTTCGAAAGCGGTCGTTAGGACAGCCTGTCGAGAACTAAATATATGAATGGAAATTGTTGTCGCCTTGCTGGTCTCCTCACGCTCGACGTAATCTGGATTTTGTGAATCCGGCGTTACATGAAGCGCAAATCTAATTAGTGGCAAAGGTACAACATTACGACGCATGCGCAGAAGAGAGCAAGTAAGGTAGGTCAGATAATGTTGGAGTGGTTAATAGGAACCTTAAAAAAAAACAGAGAAAGTAAAATAGTTGTTATATTATTATAGTTATTACTACTTTTGAAACAACACATCAAAGAAGAGGAAAACACAGGTAAACACAAATAGAGCACTAAGCAGCGCCACGACGCTCATAGCGCTGCTTATAAAAATCTTAAAAAGGCAGCTGACTTGAGCGCCTGCAGATCAATGCTGCCCAACACGGATCACTGCAGAGAATTTCATGCGGACTCACATAACAACCGGCTGAGCTGATGAGCCAAGCAAACAGTCACGAGTTGATTAACAACAATGATTTTCAATAATGATTCTTCACCCTCACCAAAAACAATACTGACGTGGGCTTGCTTCAGTACGCATCATATCGACGCTGAATGCCAAACCCTCACACACAACAGACATGGACTTGCCTGAAGCGCACACCACATTGACACACCAGTGACATGGACTTGCCTGAAGCGCACACCACATTGACACACCAGTGACATGGACTTGCCTGAAGCGCACACCACATTGACACACCGGTGACATGGACTTGCCTGAAGCGCACACCACATTGACACACCAGTGACATGGACTTGTCTGAAGCGCACACCACATTGACACACCAGTGACATGGACTTGCCTGAAGCGCACACCACATTGACACACCAGTGACATGGACTTGCCTGAAGCGCACACCACATTGACACACCAGTGACATGGACTTGCCTGAAGCGCACATCATATTGACACGCCACTGACATGGGCTTACCTGAAGTGCGCATCATGTTGGTGGTGTTAATATGGTCAGTCCTGCTATGCGNCTGAAGCGCACACCACATTGACACACCAGTGACATGGACTTGCCTGAAGCGCACATCATATTGACACGCCACTGACATGGGCTTACCTGAAGTGCGCATCATGTTGGTGGTGTTAATATGGTCAGTCCTGCTATGCGGCACACCAGCACCAGTAGGCACGCCTGCAGCTGCAGCAGCGGCGGCAGCAGCAGCAGCACTCGTGACCTGGACGGAGGCAGCAGCAGCAGCCCGCTGGTCACTCAGCGTCACCGTGCCAGCCAAGGTACCGGAGTCATAGTAGCTGCCTAGACGGTCCGCTTGCTGTGAAATGCAGTGCCACAGGATCAGCCTATTTCCAGAACGCTAATGAAATGAGTAGAGTGACATCACTACAACTTCCTACACACGTATAAGTATATTTTAATTATTTACTTGTTGGTCCCACTAACACGCAATAACAGTCGGTAGTAGATTGTTGTTCTTGTTATAATAATTAATATTATTACTATCATCAAGAAAACTACAAGCCAGGGAGTCAAGGGACAGGTAATAAACACCCAAATGCATCACTTAAGCAAATCCGAGACTGGCCAAGTGTGGGTAAGAAGAAGCGCTCAAAAAGTCATTCACAGCTGATTTGAATGCTAGCAGATCCCTACGGTTTGGAACGGAGCCCGACAATGAAATCCTTTCCACCACAGACCAAGGTAAAAAAAAAAAAAGCGATCGGACTGATGCGCTTGACACCTAACAGTCTCCGTGTCTTGCAGCTCGTGCAGCTTCTCATGAAAAATGACACAAAATATCTGCTAAAAGCTAGATCCCTGCAGTACGATGTCATATAAGTTCAGAGGTGGATGTTGAAGTAAAAGCGCCCGAGACCGACTGACAGTCAAATCTTTAGTATCGTCTGCATTTAGTTTCATACTTTAAGCAAGCAAAGCACTATGTATTAATCCGTAATGGATCACCATTCAAGGACTTGGTGTTAAGTGGAATCGTCCGTACATTTTATTATGTTCTCAGGCGAAGAAAGCATATTACTAGAGCACATAGCGAATGGCAGGACCAAGAACGCTGCCCTGAGAAGGTCTGAAACTACCTGATGGATGCATTCACACAAGTGTCTACAGATACCATTAAGTACGCTCAGAAATAAAGTCGCGAACGATTGACAAGTCCTACAATCTACACCAAAACTATTCCAATTTCTACAATAGGCTCACAATGGTGACATTATCGAGCACCGCACTAAAGTGGAACTGAATAGGAGGCGCCGTAGAAATACGATGCAGCGCCCACTGCCAGTGGTGCGACACAGACTACAGAGCGTCACAACAACGAAAGCCTATGTATATGCAAACGGGCCTGGTGGTATCAGTGAGACAATTTAAGTGAACAGGTTCAAGTAACGCGCCACCAATTTCTCATACACTCTTGACAAGATGGGCGTTAAAGTTACTATAATAGGTCGGTAACTGTTTACATAGGACGAAACTGGACCCTCATGAACGGCTGTTAGCCTATTTATCCAGTAGGCCAACAACGATTAAAATTACAAGACGAATCATGTGTCTCGAAGGTCTATCTGAGGCTCAAGTACGAGGAAGTGCAACAGTGCACGGTAGTCAAAATGCTTGTCAACCTTTAGAAGATACAAGTTGGAGGAATCATTCCTAAAATTGTCGGTTTTCTAATACACCGAAATCACTCACTATGTATATAGTGTTTAATACTGGTTGTATCATCCGTAGATCACAGGCGAAATTGTAAATGAAATGGTTGATTTCGATCCCATAGACTGTATTAAATGAACATGAAGCATTTGTTATCAATAGGCTATGTAAAAATATACTGTGCTTTATTTATTAAATCCATCAGTAAATATAACCTAAGAATTTCCAGTTGAACATGACAAGTTAACTCATTAATGTACTGGTTTCAGCGTCCCTAGACTTCAACGCACTTCACAAGAGGAGCAGGTAAGAAAAGCACTAGCAGTACAATAAGAAAAAGGGAAAACACAAGACGAGAATGAACAGTAAATCCATTAATCAGAAGGAATATGACTAACGAAAGAAGCATAGCGAGTACGGACGGAAGACGACCCAAAAGCCTTTGCTAAGACTAAGGTCACCCATGGTTACCTTGGGTAGAAAATTCAAGATAAGAAACGTGTCAGCAGACACGCTACAGACAAAACCTATAAAATCCTAACTATGAGATAATCATGTTTTTCATGTTTTTAGATTGATTTCCTACTGCGGGCGCTGTGATCCAGAGGGGAAAAAGAAGGCACAAGTAGAAGGCGCCCCCTCACAGCATCAACGTGCAAGCGTACAACATGTCGGGAAATAAGCGGAAGAACAGAATAAAAACATCAGGAAAAGTAATATTAAGAAAGGAAGCAAAGTAAGCACAAAAAAAGAATGTCCCGAAGGCCTAAATTAGGCAGCGGTCACCATTTTTTCCTGAAGCGCGACATAGGTTACGCCCTCTAAGGTGCAAACAACGATCGTTATCAGTACTTTCCAAGTGAGTCAAAAAATAACCTCGCAAATACCCACTGCTCCAATCTGGGTGCAATAAAAGTAGTTTTTACTCTATATTACTCCGCAAATAGGTACCTATTCATCTACCTACTGTACCTATACCTGCGGTGGGTGCAACAAGGGGCAAAGCAATATTATTGTAAAAAATCAATACACAATACGCAGAAACCATAGAATTCCTAGGTAATATGGAATAGATAAGTTATTGTAGCGCCGCGCGCGGTTCTGCAGTATTAATGATTACGTTCAGTAAGTGTCGTGTCCGACTCGTGTTAACTAAGTTGTAAGAAAGAAGCTTGACCAGTTCCCCACATATAAAGTGTCTTAGGGACGATGTCGTTGAAATTGTCGAATGATAAATCCATATTTTTTATCAAATGATGCTTTACTTATTAAGGTTAGGAGCGTAGGACTGGTTCTATTAATAACAGCACAGCTCAGGTCCACGTTACGTTTTACAAACAAATGGTACGACCGGGTACGTGCCCGTTACGGAAAAACAACGCAAATAGCTATTAAATATTACGAAAATTTGGTCAACAGTATCACACTGAACATCACATTTTTAAAACTAACTGTAGTATTCATAATTTACATCTGAAATTTGGTAGATAATTGTTACGTCTTAATTTGCTACGTTTGAATGGGCACGCTACGTCACTACTCCATTTTACGTCCGCAGTGTTCAGCAATTAATGCGCCAAGCTGTTCCGTATTATCATCCTTGGGAACTTGTCACAGAGCATAGGCCATAGGCGCATTTGTCAGTCTTTGTAACCAAGACACAGGCCCGTGCATGAATGGAGAACAATACCTCTAATGTGCTGAATTCCAATGGGCCCAGGCTAGTAATTATTAATAGTGCTAGTACTAGTATGAGGACAAAGTACAGCTGTCCAGGGACGGACGACAATCAAAAGGAAGAAGAGACTCACAGCGAGAGTTGGCGTGATGGGAGCGGTTGGAGTGAGCGTCGGTGTGGCCACGGCTCCGGTGTCGTAATACGCCGTGGCTTTGAAGCCGTCGGCCTGTGTCGGTGTCTGCGGCGAGACGCCGGCTATGGCGGGAGTGCCGGGAGCTGCGGACGGGAAGTAGCCGCAGCCAGCCGGGAAGCCGCCGGCTGATGGCACGTCGCAGGGGAAAAGAAAATTTTCTATTAGTTAAAAGCAAACTGACGGGTGCACGACATTACTTTATATATAGGAGAGTGATGAAAAGACACGCAGGATACATGTATGATATGACTAGACAATGGACACAGGACTCGATTTATGAAACTCAGTGGAAAACATTGGCTGTTTTTCTTAAAAAGAACACAAGGTGAAACAAAAAGAATAGGAGGATATGGGTATCATGTAGGTTACAGTGAGAAACTGTACGCACAAACACGGCAAGAGGAGGGCACGAAGTAAAATTGAATCAGTTGAAGAAACAACATTAGCAGAGTTCATATTTTATTTTATAAAACTCATTTCTAATTCAAATATGAGCAAATTGTACTTTACACAAGAACTACACGACGAGAGAGAAACAAAGTACGATTTGATAACGGTGACCGAAATGGAGGAAACATCATTTTACAGGTCATAGGATTCAGACGATACACCACAGTTTTAAAAGAATCAAAAGGACGGATACAGGTTTGGAGTAACTATGAACAAACGTTTAGGGAGTAATATTTCACACGGACATACATACATACACGCAAAAACAAATTAAATTTGTAAAAAAGAAGAAAGGGAGAAGTAACACAACTACCTTGTATTACAGCGTAAACAGATTCATCAATCTTGTGGAACTTTACTTATATTTATGCGGAGATCACTTTCATTGCAAAGTTAAGTAAATTTAATTTATCCTTTACAGTGATTCCAGAGTTTTACAATCATACTCTCAAAAAATTTACGGATCCACCGTAGAATAACAAGAGAAGTTCTGTTAGGAAATTTACGGTACGCCATTAGTTTTACGGGACTTTCTAAATCGTTTCTTGTTGCCATCATTTTATCCGTAAAGTTGGAGGAATATTTCTTGAAGCGATGAAGAAACGTCCAAGCTACTGGCTGGGCAACGACACCGTTTCGTCTTCTGTCCAAGCCCCAGCCGCCTCCCACTCCAAAAAATATGAATTCATTCAACGACGATGAACTCAATTTTGTTCACTGAGTAATCAACGCAAGTAGTCACCAGTTAATAAAAAAAAACGCATGAATTAAAAATAAAAGTACGGGATTTCTTCTAATTGTGATACGTTAAAAGAATCGAGAAGGCAACAGCGGTACACGGTCGAGCTAGAATGTGAAAAAAAAACTTTTTTTTTTGACGTTTAACTACACTTTCAGTGCTTCTGCGCGTTACAGTTCATTTTCGCTCATTGGAGGCGAAAAACAAGTAAAAATCAAAGATACATTTCTAGTATAGTGATTTTTCTACAGAAAAACGATATGTCTCCAATTTACTGGAAAATTTTGTAGAACATTTTCCAGCTTCCAGTTTACTATTAACCCTATTAGAACAAAAAATATAAAGAAATAAAATAAAACGTCGATTTCAAGTAGGAATATTGTTTGAAACTTCGTTTATGGTAAACGCTCGTCTTACCAATAAATAATGCACGACCACACGCTAAAATTCGTATACAGAAAGCGCGAAACAAGAATTAACTAAGCAAGGAGAATAATTTGCTTGCTAATTACTTCACCTGAGAAGTGTCATCGACGACATAATCTGTCACCCCTATTTCCTCAAGCAAAGAGTTCCCAATGCGAGCCTCTCGACATATGTCGACGCATTTCATTTCTTTGCTGCGCGGTTAATTACGCCTTGAATTATTTTTAAAATTGCGACTTAGATGCATTACACCGACCGTGTGATGACGTCGCTGGGAGCTGGATGTGGCGCTCAAAGAATCAGGTATAACAATTTCCGCTTAGCGGGAAGAAAGTCATGGCTGTCAGGCATTTTTCTTTCCTATTGAATATATAATTTATCGTAGCTTCATTAGCTAGGAGGAGTCTGTGTTAAAAGACCTAGTAGTAAATCTATCATTCAGTATTTATGACGTACTGACTAACATCCAACATAGTACAAATATCATGTTACGAAAACCTAAGCGTCGCCAAAGAAACAGATACGTCAAAGATTATATTGAAACTGATTGGCATAAAAGCGCTCGTTGTGACCTTTTCATTATTCATGGCTCTGTACACATTTCGTCTTACCGTCTACTGGGTTTCTTTCTAATCGGAGTACATTATTTACTGTTGAATAATCGTTCAGCCCAGAAAGCTTAGTGTCGGTACACTTATTACAACGATTACTGACTGAATGATTTTTTTTTTCGCGCTGTTTCTTGTTTACTGAATTTTTAAAGTCGTCACAAAAAAAATTGCATTAACTCTACTGCCTTTGCAAACGCACCTACACGTGGAGACAAGCTGTTAATCATAGTAATGCGTGTATGTGCTTCCATCGTAAAGAATATATAAACAAGACACAACTATTTTATGTACAAACTTAAGGCAGTCACTTTGACGTGGGAAGGGCAGGTCACAACTAGCTCACGTACAGACAATGCAATCACTCCGACATGGGAAGGATAGGTTGCAACTAGATATTGTACAGGCAAGGCAATCAGTCTGATACAGGAAGGACAGGTCACAACTAGATCATGTACAGACAAGGCAATCACTCCGACAAGAGAAGGATAGGTCACTACTATCTAAAATCGAGACAGGTCAAGTCACAGCTATAACGTGGACAGACAGGACAATCACTCGGATATGAGGGTACTTTACAGCTAAATAATGTAGAAACAGGGCAGTCAATTTAGCATAAGTGGCATACCTCACAGCTATTGTCACATGTACAGAAGTAGAAAGGAAGTACACAGGATATGGTTCAACTTAGCATATGTATATATATCCTAGGCTAAACTTAGCGTAGTCACACTATGCTAAAGGAAAATATGTTCTATTTAAATGAGCACATGACTTATGAAAAAGGCTCAGTTTGTTAAGAAAAATATGACATTGGTGAGAGAATTTACAAAAAATACTCTCAGTCAAAACATAACACACTTTGAACTAAACATAGTACGCTCACAAAATCCTTCTGGGAACCAGGTTGCTGTAATAAAAGTACTGAAAAATTCCAGCTGTCCGATAGTTTCTTCCGAGTCTACATTTTAATGCTTTATTCAGTCCACATGCCTAAAAATAATCTACACGATCAAAATTTTTAACTTATATTATACGAACGCTCTTAATAGTAATAACTAGGTACTACAAACTATTTTACAATCTTCTATGCAAAGATACATTCCAGTTTCGCATTCACTTGTACCAATAAACAAAAATTACACGTATACAATTTAACATAGTAAAAAATTTGAGGGATTTCCTTAGGTTACACAATAAATGTATCATATTCTAGCTATCCGCAGAGAAGCAAACTGCTTCCACTGCCTTGAGAAAAAATCGGTAAAACTGTTACCGTCAAACGACTAAGTAGAAAAAATTTCTAAGTTCACTTACTTAGAAACGTCTTCACTAAATGATAAAGTCCATTTTTACAAAACTCATAATTTTAGGGAAAATATATAACGTTACCACAGCTAGTTCCTGTAGTAGGACGCAAAAATGTATATCAGTTTCAAAAAGTTCTAATTAACCTAGAGCGCGAGAGCATTCACGGGAAAAGACCACCAGTTACTTACTTGTAAACAAGAACACTGCTCGGTCATTGGTCCACATCTCTACACCATTGCCAACGGACGCAGCTATATTTCATAAACTACTAAAATGTTCTTCGCCATTTAAGTTATTAAGTAATGGATCTAGGAGAAAATAGTACACTCCATTGTGGAGATAAGCTACCTTCAAAATCAGGTACATGATCCATAAATGGTGAACCACGAAAAAAATCATGATGAACATTAAATTAAATAATTCTGGCAAAAAAATATAGATTGAACTGAAAACTAGCAGTAGAGATACCAAGGCATGATAACAGATCAGCCTCGAAAATGCAGATACTTTTTCTTAAAATGAGGTCATGAGGTTTCCTCAAGGAAAAAAATACAGACTTGGGATGAAATCTGCAACAATACCTCGGATGCAACGTGGGACAACTAGTAACGGGATGACACTAATGCACGAAGACGGGGGCTGACCACCATGTACTCTACTGGAGAACCAGTTGAAGGCAAGATGTTGTAGATTAAAGTTACTACTACACTTTTTCAACAGCTAGTTTATGGAAGCAAGCAGTTTACTCGTAAATAAGGCAGCTACGTTAGATTCTATCGTTTATGTTATCGATACTGGCCATGGCAGCTTACCATGGGCGACAAAATGAACCGCACGTATGGGCTGTGGGGCGGGATGGAGCCCCTGGGTAGCAGGTATGGGTTTGATGGTTTCCCCATCGGGACAAGACACCACCGAAGGGTTTAGACTGGCGCTGCTTCCACTTGAAAGTCCTAACGGAACATGTAGGGAAGTTTTGCTCAGCATTTCCATAGTAACTTCACACTAGACTTAGGACGCTACACAGCAAGACGTTCACAAAAACTGACAAGAGACAAAAAAATGTGAAAAACACCAAAGCTACAAAGTTTATAAGTTCTCATGGCTGGGGTCGGGAACACGAGAAGAAATAGCAGTAAGAACGAACATTGATAAAATGGAGTCCCTTGGAATATTTAATTTCTGAATTATTTTCAGAAGCACCTTTAACAAGATTCTTTGGCTGATTTTTAGAATATCAACTGGCGGTAACGATGAGGTTTTAATCAACGTCTTTAACAGATGAGCACTACAACTTAAACTACAATTTACTGGAGTGCCACTTCAGGAAACGAAGGAATGGGGGTGTTATTACACAGTATGAAATAAAGCCATTCCTAGGTAAAACTGTCTTTAAGTTATATGCGCGTTCCCAAAGCGTCAGTGAAAGAGATAATTAATTGCCGAGTTTGGCGTTTTACACGAAGTCGAGGTGATCTGGTATGATATGCTTGTTCGGGGCCGACAACTCGAGGGTACAACTGCATGCACTGTTCGGACGGCACCGAAGTTGACACCAATTCATTGGGGAAAGTTCAGGGTATGCAGGAGCAAAATATGGAAACGGGGGATACCATGTGGTTTTACTTAAATGTGAGCAAAAATTGGGATATTAATGGTAACTCCGTCTGTAAAATGGTGAAGCATTTGCGCTCCCACAGTTTTTTTTTTTTCAAATTTTGGAGAACGAATTTGATGGCGTGGCACAACCTACAAAACGTGAACGTTAATTTCCAGCAAAAAACCCTCAAGTTTTAATGTCATTTTTACATAAAAGCGGGCATCAGGCGTTCTTTCATGCCTCGATGTACTACAAATCTTTGACTACTCTGTTCTAGATAATACTAGTTATTACAGCGTCATATTTAAACAGATGAAATGTAAATTGCATAAAAGTTAGATGTTAAAGACTTATGAATTTGAACAGAATGTAAAAAATATGAATCTTCCAAATGACTGGTTATCAATCATATTATCAAGCCAAATTTGCCATATGGATAGGAAGTAAAGAATGTAGGTATCACTATTACAAATAGTACAGCATGAGCTCTAAATCAATATAGGTGACTATGATGGTCATCACGATTTTAGAGATCAGTTTACTTATCTGCAGAGCACCTGCAGTCGGCTGAATGCAGAAAACTTCGGAAATGAAATTATCCAAAGATTATTAAGGTACAACTTAGGGGCATCATACAGGTTGGAACCTTAGCAAAGATATTTATCAAAAACTTTTATCCGATGAATGACAAGAAAATTCTAGAATGAAACAGATAGGGGGCGCCGTGAAAAAAAAATACGCTGCCTTTTGGCACTGCACCATTTTGAGAAAAAAAAAATGAAAATTTATTTTTGGTGTGGGAATTAATCAAGTTGCATTTCCTAAACATAAAGTTACCAGAGTAAAATATGAAAGCTAACTCAACGGGGACGTCCAACCCGACTAATAATAGGCAGTCAATTGTGAATTCCGCAGTATGAACAAGACGTTATAGAACATCGATTTTATGAGCGTGAGTAACCTGCATACGCAGCAACGAGGCCTAGTGTTGCATATCGCATAGAGCTCTTACCACCTTGAATGGGGAACAAATTCTGAGCGTAGAAATAAGAGAGCAAAGTATAATGCAAGTCACACCTTTCGAGCTGGAGGACATGAGCATAGGCGCTTCAATATAAGGTTACGGATACTGATTTTAAGATATAGCTGAAAGAATTACAGCGCAAGTTAGATATTTCAAAGTGCATATGGCGTGGACGTAGATTAACAAAGTTAAAATATATTCGATAAAGATCGAAGTGGAGCTACAGGAGAAGTTCAACTTTTCATTGGACGTAACACGAATGCCGCATATTTGATGCTTAGTTAAAAATTGAGATTTGGGGAACAAAAGGAAAATTCCAAGTTCCAGTACACGTACCAGGTCTTTCCTTCTGAGTATTGCATTAATTCACCCCAATACAGCCAAGCGCTGAGTCAGGAAGTGTAGAGTTCAGATAGAGGGAAGTTTAATGTACTGGTTACAGAAAAAGTTTCTAAATTTAGGAGAAGACTATAGAACTAACAGGCCGACAGTTGGATGATCTACTCATGCCTTAGTTCTCACATGCTAGTCTATTATGAACAAAAATAATACCTTTTTTGGGAAATAAAAAATACAGAACAAAAAATCTCTCCGACGTAGTCGAAAAAGAAAGTAAACATTAAAAGTGAAATAAAAACGCATATATTCAGACCAGTTTTTGTAAGACTATGAGGAAAAGAGAGAATTATAGTGGATGTAATTAGATTTATTGGACATAAGAGCGGTACACGTACACAGCGTGTACCGCTGACGCTACGCACATTCATTATGCAGATGAACGATGCTCAAACATACACAAATTCCACGAAAAAATCATCCATGGAAGGGCGAGTTCGCGACTAAATACATTTCAATAAAAATGGCGAAAAGGCAAAGCCTTAAAATCATTTCTCGTAGAGAAATGCCCAAGAATACTAACAGCTAAGAACTAGACACGTCAACACACTAAATTACTATGAAGGGAAATTGTCTTCTTCTGTACTAACTCTTCGATTTGGCACTTTCGAGAAAATCCAGACAAGGGTGGAAATTTTGCACTACTGTAAAGGTACTAACGATTTAAACAGCTACGCGCTACAGAATTAGCTCAAATTGACATACGAATATATCGTTATTCAGCTACCAATGAAATTAGTCCATGTATATCTCGGGCTTCAGTAAAGAGACTATTGTTCAGAAAAGTATGCTAAATCTAAATCAAACAACTAAAAAGGGATGAACTAATGAATCTCAGTAACAGAAGACAGAGGTACATCAAAATGTCTCAATCATTTTTTTTTTCTTTGAAGGGCAATACTTGGTACGAAGATACAGTATAATATTTATGAATATATTGACCACGTAAATCTAAAGAACAACATGAAGCGACTTAGCATTTTCTAAAGCTTTTAATATCTTCTTCTACATAACAAGTGGACGATTATATATATATAGCGCACTTAATATATGCAATAAGAGAGAAATAGACAAATGGAGAGAGAGTGAGAGAGAGATGGGAGTAGCAATGGGCATTTGGCATGCATATTTTGTAACCCTTAAGAAATGGAACTGGTAGTGGAAAATTTTTAGAATACAAATACGTTGTTGTAAATTAACTAGTTTTAGAAATCGACGTTGACCGAGTAAAATATGATATATGACATGGCGCTTTTAAACCCGAATCCTAAGCTGACTTTTATATCTACTGACTGCACTTAGGCTCGAAATATTTGATTTAAAAAAATAGTTGAAAGGCGTGTGAAAAAGCTTAAATGAAATTCAATCTCAAGCTAGATAAAAGATCTGGCAAGCCTGATGTGCAAATTTACAAACATCTGTTTGTGAAATCACTTTTTCGATAGGGAAGCGCCGAGTGACATTTTGGCACACCTGAAGAGCAAACACTACAAAACTTTGAATCAAATCGTGAGATATCTTTTATTTTAACAGGTAAACACCGAGGCACAATGCCTGTAGAATTCACGTGAAATAGGAACCGAAACTGCATTATAAAAATGTTCAGAATAATGGAAAAGTGAAAAGTTACATCAATTGATGCGAATATTCGAAATATTTGTCAAAGTCGTTCCAGTAATAAAAAAAATCTTGATAACCGCCCAAATTGGTAAGCTTAAATGAAGCTAAATTTGTCTGCGCGAACTTTATAGACTGATAGGACATTCTAGTCACCGTCTATGACACCTTGGGTAGACAAGTGTGAAAAAGGAAAGTAACAAAGCAATAAGAAAAAAACAAGTAAAAATTAGTCCAACATCCACGCATGTTGTTCACTTGAACACGAAAAGAGCCAAAATTACCTCGCCTACGATTCCCTACAATTAATTTTTTTTTAAACTTGTTCTCCAGATAACTTCCGGGCCGACTGAGCATTTTTCTAGAGAGAAGAAAACAAGTCTGTTAATTTAGTGAAAAGAAGACACCGTGAAGACGACGAAGCGCTGAGTTGAGCTACCTTCATCAGGTGTAGAATACTGCATGGGCGGGTCGATCGTATGGCCTCATCAGGAAATCTCGCAGGTGTTTATTTCCTCAACCATTATTTTCAATGCAAGTCCACAAGGGCACATCCAGAAAACCATAGTATCACAAAGCAAAAATATCCTCAGCTGTAGCACAAAGTGCAACCTGACCCACATACTTACCACGACCATTAAAAAGAAAATATCATTACTTAACATTATTTAGCATATCATAAGCGCATAGCCAAAGTGCTATGCGCTCAAAAACAAACTCAATGAGTACCGTGAAATAAGCTGCTAGATTAGTCCAAACTATTTTAAAAGAACAAGTCAACTACTTTGGAGGAAGGCAGTATCCACGATCGACTTCGTTTAGCCAAGACAAGCGGCACTCCTTTTTAGTAGGCTTCGGTAAAGCACCTGACGAAGACCATTTTAAAAACATAAAGAGAGACGGACAGAGGCTAGCAGTAGAACTTTGAATGCGCCAACAGTAAAACATGCGTCGCCTGATGAAATGAACCGACAACAACAACGAAATATTAACATTAACAGTGTATATATTTACTGCAGTGTGGCAAACGACATATTTAAATCAAACCTAACGATGGTGATGCAAGTCATAGAACACGAAAAAGCTGATATGACAGACTGGCAATCCAATATTGAAAACTGTGAGCCAGTACTGCAACTACATGTATGCTTTTTCTATTATCAGATTCAAAACGTTCGATAGTCTAAATTTCAGGCATCCAATTTCACACAAAAAAAATTATAACTAACTTTAAACGATACTTTTATTTTTACTTTTCTCAGCAGCGGCAGTTCCATTGTGCCGACCAAATGTCAGTCATCCGAAATATGTTAAACAACAAATCAAAAAATAATATGTAGCTACCTTGAGATAAAGAAAATTATGCAGCAGTGCTTGAATTTTTCAATTCATGTATAAATACACAGTAGACATCAATACTGCCTTCCTCCCCATAAGGTGTTTGGAAAAAAAAGCGACCTTGCAGTTGTAACCGGCACAGATCATTCACAGGAATTCAAATACAAAAGAACTCAAAATGTTATGGACCTTCATAAGCATATCGGTGGCGACGAAATGAGTATCATGTGAATGGGTCAAGCAATACTTACTCCAATTTTTATTGTCATTTATACTTTGCACAATCATGAGAGCTTGTTACTGTCATATAGATGGCAAACAGGGCGTTCAAAGGCGAAAAATTTATTCCAATTTTAAAAAGGTACATCAAACTCATTTTGCTGTAACAACAGACACGAGACCGGAAGGTAAAAGGAGCGCAAAAGTTTATAAAAATTTTCAGAAAGTGGTACATATATGGTTTTCATCATTAGAATGAAAAATGCGGGTGGATGTTAAGTTAGAGTCTTATGAAAGCTTTTCATCTCCAGAACTCGGAAAGAACAAGTATTAGGTCATAAGAGACGACTAACTATTTCTATTTCTCATTTACGAGTAGAAGAGACTCGCTGAAGACGACGTCCAGATTCTCACGAAGAGGTACGTCAAATTTGTACAGCCACAACAATTATAACGCTAAATGAAGACAGTTAAGAAGCATCAAAGGAAAGGCACTGAATTATATAGAGGATATCGCACAACTTAAACTAACGTTGCTCATGGACAGCTTCGGCTCATTAGAACAACAAACATCGAGCAAAGTATTCAACCATAATAAATTCATAGCAAAAAGTCTCAATATAAAAATAGAGTCGAGTTTATCGTCGTTTTATTTCGATATCGCAATCGCTTTTTCGATAGTGGACGAACACCTCGAGGCGCTCATCATTAAAGGAGTGAAACGCTCCGTCTTGGGAGACCGAAACTTACGATCATAGACTGGAAGAATGAGTCAGATAAAAGCTACCAAGATGTACTTTGAGAATTTTTTAACAAATGAATGTCTTCCAACATACCTAAGCAACAGCTACCACGATACGGCCTCAAAGTGAATTGAGAGCCTTTACGCAAGTCAAGTAAGCGTACAATACCTACAGTGCCATCTAAGCCTTCTATGGCACCAAAGGAAAGGAAAGTAACGTACAACCTACTGCATCACGAAATAGCCATTGTTTATGTAAGTTATAAATAATTCAATAGCTTAAAAAATTCAGAAACTACTTCCGATATCTCTTCCTCATCAAGTTGTATGTTCGAGTGCGAGGTTCAGTGAAAACCTAAGCCAACGCTCCTAATACGTTACTAATTTGTTGATTATCAGTGCATCTCGTTTCTTCGTGAACATATCCACTAAAAGAGTAAGTAATGCCATTGAATAGCTGAAGTTGTTACATTAGGTACACTGTAAAGTTTTTATTATTTGGTATCTTGCCTCAAGTATAGTAAAGCTTACTCCGTAAAAATTCTCTCGGAACATCACGGCAGAAATGCATAGAGAATAGCTGAAGAGGTTACAATTTTGATCTAAGAACTTCATTATTTATTATATTTAGCTGCTTAGGCCTCTGTTTCCGCTACAGATGCGATCTCACAAAGAAAGAAGGGGCATACAGTGTGTCGACGGAAACGTGGAACCCATGCACGAGGATGTTCCAACACAGGATTAACGAGCATGGTAACAGCAAGTCAAGAAAGAAGAGAAAGAACATAATAAAGGATCATCAGTAAGAGTATGAAAACAGAGAGCAGCTAAATGAGCACGCAGGAAAGACATCCAGAAGGCCTAGCTAAGGTAGCCTACAGGCAGGATCCCCTGGAGGCCCTATGCTCTCCATGACATAGGACGGATGAACCTAACTAACCTAACCCTATGGCCCATCTTATGCCCCTGAGGAGGTCTGAGAACTTCTTGACTGAAACATAAGGGTAAGGGCTAAATATGGCAAAATAAACATTGTTCACATAAGAAAGTAAATATTACGCCTTATTAATAATACTTAAACGTTTCGACTTCAAAGGTTGTTATCAACATTTGAATACACAAAAATAAAATGAGACAATTCAACCTGATAATTTTAAATATACAATTTTTGAACTTTGTATTTTCTCGAAACCTCTGCGGGCAAGTCCAGCTTACATTCGAGAGATGTCAGTTCTGTATGTATGTATATATTTGCACAAGATATACAGAAAACTCGGCATGCTGTTGAATACTGTCACCGAGTTCGTAATGGACCGAAAATTGTTGCATTATCTGTTTCGTAGAATTTCTATGTGTAATAAGATATTTTATCTGTTAGAGATCAGAGAGCAACTCTCCAGTTTTGCTCAGAAACTGCTCAAGATTTTTTGGTTATTCAGCTCAAAATTTTCGGGGAGAAAACTTGTACTTGAGTAGGAAAATGCCAAGTGACTTTAGAATCTCTGTTATTTACATTAAACTCACGGGCAAATGCACAGTATGCTTAGAAAAAAATTGACTTTTACTAATTCATGATTTACAGAAAATTCAATGAGAATGTCTGTTTTGAAGCTCAGAAAAGACCCAATGACTTCTGTATATGATTCACAAAATACTCTTTGAAAATTGTGCTCGAGACTGGACAATACAGCCGCTACATAGGGATTTTGTTACAAAAGGGTTTTCGTTTGAGATGTAAGAGCGATGCGATGGAGTGGGGATACGTTAGTAACGTCAATGCCATGCTGGAAGATTGCCGTTGTCTTGCCTGTTACCAGGAGGAGATCTCAAGAGTTCTGGCCTCCTAGTACTCCCAACGGTGAATTCACCTCAAAAAAATCTCCTAACTGGAACTTCGATTCTGGCTGGATTCCAACTATCCCTGCAAGTGAAGAAAGATAAAAAATTGCTAGCAATTCTACTTAACAACTGTCGTTCAAATATTTCAGAAACTTTCATCTAATCTGAGATATTTTCTTAAAAAGTTTTAAATAATCATCGCAACTTTGATTGAGATGGCATTTCTAGTCCCGTAACTGAGGGAAGGATAAAATTAGGTTAGCATGTAAAAAGTTCAGCTCAACTGGATTACTTTACAAAAATACGAATCAGCGTAGATATTTCCACAAACAAGACGAAGTGCACAATAAGTTAGGGCAGCATTACTTACTACGCAGGAGCGCTGGCTAGAGCTAAAATATCTTTGTTACATGGCACTCTCAGCAGACTGTGAAGTTTGAGCCACAATAGCACACCTAATTTCGAGGAAGAAATTGAAATTTCTACTTAACTGTTGTTGATGTGCGTAGTATGGTCTCTTTAACGCGGTAGTAGAGCTGTAACCCAGCAGGTAGTCTCTCAAGTTAATATTTGCTAGTATGCAGAAGCATGGCTGTATTAGGACCAGCATGTGCCTGTGTTTCAGCACTGCTCTGTCCCTTTGAGTGTGCATTCTCTAGCGGGCTGTGTGTGTGTGTGTGTGTCCGGACGGACTCTAGTAACACTTTCCTATAGGAAGAGCAGCACGATCAGTCTTCATTCTATATGCCGAGGAAACTCGCCGATTCCACAAAGGAGACTTCATTGCTGTACGAACTGCTAACTCGTTAACTCGCTGGTCAAACACTAGGACTATCGAAATGGGTTTTACTCATTCACGCATCAGCACCAATGGATAAAGTAGCTTAATAGGCCATTTTGAAATTTAAAATTCCCAGTCCACTCCGATGATCCAAAGAGAGGAAGTATCGAGAGACGTACAAATAGAAGCAAGACGAGAAATTCAAGCACTAAAAAACCGCTGTACCTTGACAGCCACGCCAGAAATGGGTCAAAAACAACTGCGCATTTCACTTAATTTTTTAAACTGACGCCACATCATCAAAATTATTAATTTTCCTCGACAGTGTAGGATAAATCTTACAGACAGACAAGCAAAGCTGATTGTAGATTCGAACGACAGAGAATTGGCGTTCATTGCGGATTTAGAGATTCGAAACTACAATCGACAGCCAAGATGGTAAAAGTGAATAATTTTGCTGATGTTTACCGTAATTTCATCTACACGAGAGTAGGCATTCCCGTGCTTACACTCGTATTATAAAAGATTATAAACGTGGGAATTCTACAGCGTCCCAAATAAGAATAGTAGCAGTAACTGCTAGTCATAAAACTCAATTCAGCCATATTGTCTAGTCTGTGGTCCTCCGTCTTGCACTGCTACAGTCATAAAATTCAGTTCAGCCATATTGTCAACTCAAGTCCGTGGTCCCACGCCTCGCGTTCCAAATTCAAGTACTCACTCGGCCTGCTTAAATCAGCGTATCAAAATTATTACTTGCCTTGTAGGTGATCAGTATTTCCTTTAACGAAAACTAATTCTGAAAAAGCGTTGCAACAAAGAAAAACTCGGAATAACCTAAGCTACTCGTATCTTGTTAGTAACTATTACCTACTTCGGCATACATCTAGTTTTCTAGTCCAGAAACAACGTCTTTAGACAAGACATTGAATTTATGAACTAAAAGGGTCCGAAATTATGCGATAGACTGTCTATAGTGTCTAGGGGGCTCCGGATTAATTCTATTCTAAAGAGCAACACTGCTGAAGACCCTACGGGGTAGAAGGAATACCGTTAGCTACGAAGACGTTAACTATGTTTCAAGTAAAATGCACTATGAAGGTCTACACAACATTACTCGGATACAGTTGAAGAAACCTCGCAGGCTATCAGAAGATAACTGCGTCGTATTTTCCATGCAAGATTTAGTGTCAATGGGCCGTGAAAATTATCTCGACAGATATAGGTGCTGAAACCCCACCGATCGCAAACAATGAGCCTCGATCGGTAGTAAACCTTCTTAGATCGGTGAAGCTCTGGGCGCCTAAACTTGTCTGGAACATGACCACACCGTACAGACACACAGTGCAATATTTGTGATGGCAATGGGCTTCTTGAATGAGTTATAAAGCGAGAAAGAGCAAGCAAAGACAGTGCATGAATACGTGAGGGATTCAATAGAAATTAGAGGAAAAGCTACTGCATCATCGAATCAGAGTAATTAAGGGCTCTTGGTATTGAAATTATTTGCTAGTGAATTGCTCAGACGTATTGCTTACCATTAATCGTTAAACCACAGAGGTTAATGGTTAGGACCATAACCATGTTTAACGAGCATCATGGTCAACATACCAATAACTAGCACCATGGATAATCTTTATCCACAGCCCTGGTTAGTCCCTTGACCATAATGTCAACAGTAACCATAAGTTCCAAAAGTACCCTTTTGTGGTGTTAGGTTATGACTGCTCTTCAGCAAGAGCCTCGGATGGAGCCTCAAGAACCAATAGTAAAACTTTTCAAACGGATATATTATAATGCAATCGCTTACCCAGTAGAAGTTTGATAAAAATTCCCAGAACTTCAGCGCTGCAACAGCAAGTCGCTACTCGCTCCTACTCTAAATTTTTAAGCTATAAAAAAGTGAGTTTCGAAGGAGCTCCTCTCAACAGTATTGACTATTGTTTTCGAAAATAGATTGGATTTTTTATCACTTATAGCATGACTACCGAATTATACACAGTATATAAAATAAATAACATATATAATAAAACATAGAAACGACAATGCCAGTTTTCCAGTTTGCGTCTTTGCACAGAATTTTTTTTTTTTTCTTATTTCGTTTCGCGTCTTCACTCGCCGTTACTGGAAATAACTCATATCAAAAAGCCCACAAAAAACGAACAGAAAAATTAAGTAGTTACAACTGCAAGGCGGCGTGCAAGTTCAATACACCAAGATGATCATACGGCTGGTGGTGAGGAGTGGTTGGAGTAGGATGACCAAGGCACACTGCTGCCACACCTGAATTCAAATTACCTGCTGGATAATGGAAACCGAAGCTAGGGTAACTGGTGAAGCCCCGCCCTGCGTAGGCAGCATATGCAGCAGCTTGCAGACCTGTTCTCATGGCACAACCCACCACGGCAAACGGAGGAAATGAGAGTTGAACATTAGCTACACAGTTGAAACAGGTGATGCAATACCATCAGAAATTGGCCAGCCTTAGTAACTACTTATGTAATAAATAAGCCATAGAATGCGCTACTAAAGAATGCTTATACAGTAGTGGCCAAGCTATCATTGTTTCTCAATACATCGCCATGTACACGACAACTAATTGGAAGGAGACCATTACTTTACAGTAATCATTGTTTCTCAAAGACATCGCCATGTACACGACAACTAATTGGATTGAAACTATTAACTTTACAATGGATGGATGAAGTGACAAATTTTCGAAAACAAGGTGAGAGTGGGTTGACTGCTTTCATAAGTACTCCAATCTAATCAAAATGTAAACTATTTAAGCAAAAACGTAAAACATTGAAGTGAGCAAGATCTCCAGTGTGTGTACTTGGTTGATAAAATAGCTATACTTTTTTAAGAAGCTTCACTACTGTCAAAAATATCAACTCTAAGTTCTAAATAATATATTCCAGAAACTAGTCATGCATATTAAATAATCAAATTCACCTAACATATATTTCATCAGCTTATGAACCCAAATATTCACGTCAAATATCAGTGACTAATATATTAAAGCGTAGTACTAGAGCTAACAAGAAGCCAAATCACAAAAAAAAAAAAAACATTGTAAGAGCAGGCACCAGTTCTGCGTAAACAGTTTAGTACTCTCCGTTACTAATTTGATGAGCGAACTGTGATTTGACTCCTTTTGAAGTATAAATATAAATAATACCACCGGCAACCACCTCACACTACACAGCTACACGAGCAATAAGTGCGCTCATATCTACAAGAAACCAATTGCTGGAAATTAGCTAAAAGAGGGTAGTATGGCTTCTCAACGGCATCTACGGCATCATTCTGTATACAAAGGAAGAAAGGGGGAAACAAATTATGTACTCTGGTTCTTTTTTTGGGGGGTAAGCCTATACGACCGTTATATATTTGTGTGGGGTATAATGAATAGACATTATTTACAAGACATTGATGGTATGTGTCAAGTTGGTGGCCGAGGTAGAGTTTGGCTTACCGAGAAAACTTCTGACAAAGCTCAGGAAAGTTAAAATATGATTACTAATAGCAAACAAAAATTAAACACGAAACAGATGTCACCAATGCCTCTTGAGTCGTCTGCTTCAAGTATATGAAGCAAATTGTTTTAATAAAGTGTCCGCTATGCATCTCGTCTTCATCCACCAACTCTTGTGTTAACGATCAATTCGATTTAGGACATTGACGAAGCTTCAGGCACAGCAAATTAAAACAACAAAGAAGAAAATACCGAGATTAAAAGACAAGTTGGTTGGACAAAATACATGTAAAAAATAGAACTTGAAAATGAAAAATAGAGTCAGAAAAATATAACTGAAGCTCAAGCATGGGGGAAAAGACATCGAGCTATGTGGCACAGAAAAGTCGTGGTAGAAAGAAAGGATATGTGAAGAGGCAAGAATACGGTACAACCATAGAGTGCACTGCATGAGGCAGTCAACACCTAGTACAAGGAACAATTCTACTGTGCCGTCTACGTTACCTGAATACACGTGCTTTTCCTATGCCAGAATAAGAGTCAAGAAAAGCAGTGACACACGAAAATCTACTGTTATAGAAGTGCGATAAGAAGCTAAAATTTGGTAGCATATGTCACTATGAATTTCGAGAAGCAGAAGCCAGTAACGCTCAAAGGAAAGGCAAGTGTTGAAGATCACAATACAGAGTTAAGCAAGGCAAAGCGGCAGTTAACACTTTTAGCATAGTATTAGAAGCCAGCAACTTGCATACGTAAACAGAAAATTGTTAGCGGTACAGCTTACAAGCCAAGTTCTGGATATACGATGAAAAAAGCCAACCACTTGAAACGTGAATGAGGAATTGCAAGCATCCATCTAGCAATTTTCAAATGGCTGTACACTTGTGACATACATGGTATTGAGATTTAGGTTTCCTTCTCAAACGCAACGCTATAGCCATTAATTACATAGATAATTATTCATGGCACCTATACACAAGCCCAAGGGAGAGCCCTAAACATGTGCCCAAAGCCTAACCCTGAAGCAACCAATGACCTACAGTGGAGACATTATTCTGATCAATCAGAATACGTTTCCTAGGACTATTTATATATTTTATGACGAGTAGTAAACACGATAGTTATAATTCGATGGCAAAGCTGACACAACGAAGAATAACGCAATGGAAATAAGAAGCATTGGGACGCTAAAAATGCAAATAGAGAAGAATGAGGTGAAAGAAACAAAAACAAAGCATAGTTGAGGATTACAGAAGCAAGAGATGTTTGCATAAATTAATTAGCTGAAGCCAGAAGCGATAGTGAGGTGGAATTCAGAGAGGTTAGAGCATAAGGCAAGAGCAACAGTGTCCAAAGGAGGTCTGAATGAAACCCGGGTGTAGCAGACGCAAGAACTTTTTCCTTCCATACCAGAGTTGCCCAGCGAAAAAAAAAACAAGATTAAGCGCTAATATCTAGCATTAGAAACACAGAATTGTTTTCGATGTTATTGGTTAGGTTTGTAGAAGCGAGACATTCAATGACTACGAATTGTATGAGCAGAGGAGGCGGCTCAGAGAGTCACGAAGTGGTAGAGTTTCGTGTGAGAGATGGTAGAACATGAGGTCTCGAGCTTACGAAGACTCCCAAAATAGTTTGAAAAGAATAGTTCGATCTAGAATAACGAAAAAGCTGAAAGTTAACAGTTCTGCTTCGTCAGAAGTTAACTAGGTTCGCCAGCGGAAATTAAAAAAATAAAAATACATACCGTCAGGGAGGGCTCCCAGCGACCATACTAGATCTAGAACATTTGAGAAAAGAGAAAAAGAACTATATCAGATACCTGATCATTCAGGTCATCAAAAGATACGGCTAACATCTTCCTGGTTAAGTTTAACAACATAAAAAGGTTTGGATGCCCATGAAGGGAAGCAACGCACTCCCACTTATCGAGGCTACAAAAGTTCAACTGATCTACCAACGTCTACTTGACATTTCTTTATTATTATTATTATTATTAAAGAGAAGCAAAATAAGTAGTTTAGTACTAGAGTTAATGCATAAAGAGATGACATTTCTCATGCTTTAGACCGAATGTGGTCACCAGGAGCGGTCGAGCCAAAGCTTGTGAGCATATTTTGCCAGCATCAGCCAATGGAAACGATCGCGTTGTAGGCGGCCACGGCGCCTCATCCTTCGCGCCTGCCATATCTCTTTGTTAACCCTTTCTTTCATGTGGCATTGCAACAATAATTAGTTAAATTTGACGGAGATATGCACCTGATATTCATTGGTGTAACACGTTGGAAGAACGAGGCCGTTGACAACTGCATATGGGCGCTACCAGGCCCTACCATCACTGCATGTGACGCTACCATCATTGCATATGGCGCTACCATCATTGCAAGTGCGGCTACAAAGTTAGCCTTGACACCTATAAAAAGTTTCTTACTCTTTTCATTTGTCAAATGCGTGTGGATGCCTGACGTTGTTCAAGAACAGAGCACTAAGTGCTTAGTTATGAGAGAAAGGGTTAAGCCAACACAATACAGAGAACTTCAGTGGTACTGTTTAAGAAAAAATTACCCAAGATAGTAAAACAAAAATGAAATGCTAAGCAACTTTGCTGCAACCAAGTCAAAATACGTTTAAAAAATAAAATCTTGGGCATGGGTTGACTTGAAAAGACTTGACTTGAAAGAAGATTTTTTTTTCTTCAGCTGGTTTCATTCACGGTACGTATCGTCTACTGTGGTATGAGTTGCTAGTCTGCATCTAAAAAGGTTTTATAATACTATTTCTATAGTCATTCACTAGAAGTGACTACTGAAGAAAGGGGGGAACTCAGCTAGAAAAGACAAAACAGAGATGATCCGCTCCATGATTCATTTATTCTATCAACAAGTATGGTACAAGGCTCGTCGCCAGCTAACGTACAGTCTACCATTGGCACATGTTACATCTACGCAGACACATACAATTTGCTATATATGATCCACTTCAAACCAATCGCAGAAGTATCTGTGGTATGCAACATCTGAAACACACGTTTTACGTCACCCATTGTCTTCCGTAAATGGTATGTTGACAAAAAATTTTGATAGGAGTGAAAAGTTTAGAAAAGTTTAGTTTTAAATTATTTTTGTGCCAGTTACCACTACACGCTTACTCCATAGTTCCGTTCATTTGATAAATAGTCATTGTATATGCTGCTTCATACACCGCTTGTACCCTAACCATACCCTACAGAACTTCACCAAGTACTGAAGCAGTTCTTTACAGGGAGCCTCTTCGAAAACAGTTAATTATCTTTCGTTTTTCGAAAAATATATTAATCTAGACTATTATGAAAAAAATAGTGATCATACAGAGATCAAGGAATATTTTAGCTTTTCAGCCTTACGAAAAATTTACATCTGATTGTTATCCCTACGCAGTGATTGACTCAATACAATTATGGAAGTATTTTATTGCTTTCATGCATTCCATTATTATTAGAAGAAGCAAGAACTATTAGCAAAATGAGCGGGAGTTTTTGGGCAACAAGTCTCACCAGAGAAGCATCATAAGACGCAGGCGGTTGAAAGATAAGCAGTACTCGAGATCTGGGGACCGCGGAGACTGAGCAATGCGAGACCATTGAGTCTGTCTAGACAGTTCTCTCTACGCCTCTTCTATAACTATCATTGGCAAGAATAACTATCTGCGCATTACTCTAAGATAATATTTGAAAGTCCAGAAAGAGTCGATATGTATTAAGAATTGTTTAATGAACTCCGTATATACGATCAAGCAAGATCACCCAACAATAAGAATGACTTCTATGACGCTATACAGTAATGAGAGTCATACTCGGAAATATTACACCTAACGTATTTATGTGGCAGCAAGTTTGATGGTGATCATGCTCAGGTGAATCTACTGGACGTGGCGTGTAATAACATTGGCATGGGCAAACGAAAAGAACATAGAACGTTAACATGAGTGCAAAGAGAGGTAGTGCTCAGGGTAGAGTGGAGGACTTGGGAGCTAGTGGCTAACCTATCTTGGATTAGGGAATCGGTAAGGATAATACCGAAGGGTCTTTACAATTTCGGAATGGAACGTTTGGACTGTCTCCAATTCGAGCTTAAGAACGTAAAAACATAATCAGGCAAATGACTGACAAGTCATAAGACTAATTCAGTCCAAAGACAATCGAGTATATCGTACCATATATATACAAACAAGGAGTAAGTGCCAGTTAAAGGGGGGGTTCATCTCATTGCTAAACAAATAACGATGAGACAAAGTGATTCAAAGAGTGTGATTAGATGGAACTCGCGAGTCTCGTCTGGACTTGAGTGAACATCACAATCGATGCTTGCACAGTTAACTATTAGCTTATTATTATTATAAGTACGACATCATTATTGCTAGAGACAGCTGCACCCTCTATAGCAAGCTGCACAAACTATCACTTCTCACCGTCTAAACACTCAATAAGTTAGATTTCATCCTATCAACTAACAACTACATTACTACAAATATATAGATATTAACGATACTAAATTCACCCTTCAACTCGAAATCACTCAAAACTTAACTGCAGGAGGGAATTCACGTCGATAAACGCTTGCATGCGCAAGTAAGGAAACGTTCTTTCAGAGAATATAAGGTAAAAACATCCAGCGACGTTATTTAAGTTTCAGTGAACCAGTGCAAATACTTCGTTTTGATTGCTCTTTGATCGCCTTTTTATCATTGATTAATTGCAACTTGACAGCATGATGAAAAACCTAATACAGAAAAGTGACGTGCATTTGACTGGTTGGATATAATTTCATAGTGCGGGAAGGTGTATTGAGATTACAATGATTTTTTATTAATTAGTGAACTAAGCCACTGTAAACTTATGAAACTGATAATGAAGGAAAGTTCTCGGAAAATGAATTGGACGAGCAGGCAAGTATTTCGATACAATCATTTGTATAGTCAGACCGTTAGTGATAGTGCAGCAGAAATTAGAGGGGGTGTACGAAACCCGTTGCTGGAAATACCCATACAATTAAAAGGACACTTGACTGCAGGCTGTTCTAAGTACTAAATAGGGTTTCATTTGAAACAAATTGAGCGTCCTTTTTACGATACATTAATTAAATAAGAAAATGGGAAAACCTGCACGGGACTATGTCTATCTGGAGGCTGAACTGCTCATCTACGTGATTGCCACCTGAGAACCTAGAGGCAGGCGGTGGGTTATTTTTCGAGTTGCTTTATTCCTTTTGTGGCCGAGCTTACGAGATGGAACTAAAAAGGCGGTCGAGTTCGACAGACAAATCGCATTGGCTGATGTGGCAGAGGCTATCATCTATAAATGACTGTACCACAGATGCTAGAGAAAGAGGCTTACCATTACCATCTAACACGTGGTTACTGTCAATGGGAGTAAGAGGCCAGAAAATTGCAGTGATGCTCATGAAATCAGCAAAAACTAAACAAAATAGATCTATGGATATGCAATATGACAACTACACAACTACCACATATTCAGCGCAGCGAAGAGGCCCCCAGTATCTGCAGAGAATGTGCCTACAATACAACAGAGAAAAGAAAGGGCATATAACGCTAGAGCTCGCTAAAGCTACAGCGTGACAACTATGGAGTACGGCGTAGGTTGTTATTCAGGGACAAGCAAAAATTAATATAAAGTGAAAACTAATAGAAAGAAATCAATTGAAGGGATGAACATATATAGAAGACAATGTGAGATATGGAGAGCAACCTCAGCAACATATCCTGGGAACATATTAAACGAGTAAGCTTAAGTAACCAAAATTTGCTAACAATATCATTGCAATCAACGACTACGCGGTCTACATGCTCGCTGTAGACGTTCTGACCAGGCATCCTGTTCTCTTAGGTCAAAATGCTGAGTATGTGTTGAGCACTAGGCGAGATAAGTTCCAAGATTCGCGCGTTGGTTGCAGCAGAAGCTAATAACATAAATACCAAGATTGACAGTGTGAAGGACGATAATACTCTGTATATATCAGAGCCGAGATTACAGACAATCGTCAACATTGGTAAGAGGAATAGAGATTAACTATTAATTCGACTTATTATAAATGCATTAGGTGGGACGACGTGAGAAGAAAATAGAGAACAACAATAGCGAGGTATAACTTTAGAGGGACAGGATGCCATCCGTCAGTGAGGTGCCGCCGTCTCTGTCACAACGGCGGGGAACGAACAGGTCCGTTCCAGAAACGAACAGCTTCCGTTCCAGGAACGGACAGCTTCCGTTCTAGTAACGAACAACTTCCGTTCCAGGAACGAACAACTTCCGTTCCAGGAACGAACAACGTCCGTTCCAGGAACGAACAACGTCCGTTCCAGGAATAAAAACAAACAAACAAAAATTCTACTTCACCAGCATAAAGCTATCCAAACCTTTTTATGTTTACAAGCTATGAACGATATACGGTAAGTGTTAGTGGCCTTAACGGGAGAGAAAATCTATTTACACGATATTGTGAAAGAAAGAGAGCGGCTGAACTACAAATGCTCTCAAGAGTGACTTCATTAAGTGCTTGCAGGAAGACTCGGTCCTGCTAAACCTAAGCATTGAAGTAATTAACTATTGCATAGTCCTTGGAAAGAAATTCCGGTAATGTGGTTAGTGATCGTTGATAGGTATGCAGCAATACAGGTGTATTCTGATACACATGTAAATCAATACCTATCAACGAACACGTATTTCCGTACACTAACAAACGAAGATATTCTATACGCACTTAAATTACACTTCCACAAGACTTAATACATAATCCAGTCCTAGAGCTGGGGGAGCCTGAAGCTGATGGGTTCAGCAGCGTCAGGCCAACAGGAATACATTATATTGAGAGGCCACAACTATTGCTGATGCCTCGGAAATGCTGCCCATGATAAATATTTAATCTAGCAACATCTTTTTTTTTCATAAAATGAGGTTTTTACAAATTTGGAGGCCTCAGAAAATGTAACCATCATAAGTTAGCTACTCGAGTAGATAATTTTATAATTACAAGGAGACAGCATAGAGGAGGCCTGAAAAAAAAAACTTGCTTATGATCATTTACCACAGCAGCCGCCTCTAGTCGGAGCTTGCGAGGTCTCAGAAAATGCAGCCGACGTTAATTTTTTTTAGGACAATTATCTTCAGTGGTAAAATGAATCATTTAGAAGGCCGCAGAAAATGCTGTTGATGATATTGTACTCGAGCAAATCAGATGAGTTGGGAAGGCCAGAAAAAGTCCGGAAGCCTCGCAAATTGCCTGCTCATCCCAAGTATTGGCACTGATTCCCTCAGTATAGCACACCAGCGCACACCACAGCAGCATCGAGCACCAAATCCCAGTCTGACCTTCCAAAACTGGTCAACATGGAACATCTGCGTACGTAAGAAGATCAGTAGCAAGTTATGACTAGAAGATAGGAGATTCTGAGAAAGGAAGAATATAGATAGGAGGCCAAGGAGTTTGGGCTTTGGTATTTCTTTGGTAACGAGCCAAGGAAGGTGAGAAGAATAGGAAGTCTTCTTGGCGCACGCTTCATGGTTTATTCCTACGCTCAATCGAGTCTCTTTGGCAGCGAACAGATAGATGCTGAGTGGCATAATAAGATTTCAAGAGAGGAGGGACAGCCTCATTGTCGAATCATGTTGCGCTCTTGCAATTATTGCTGAGTCATCTTTATTGGTGAAGTTAGGCCCAGGGTTCACAGGCCTACGGGTATGGGGTAAGTGGGCACAGTGAGGCCCTGCACCCCCAGCAGGGTGGATACAGAATACCCAAGAGAGTTGGTAGTATTGGTGGCAGCGGCTGGCTGCGATGTAAAGGAAGCAACGCGCTTGCAGCCACTCATATCGAGGGTGGCGTTGTGATCTACCCCGTACACGGCGGCGCCATATCCGGGCAGGCCAGCAGCGGCGGCCATGACGTTCGCTCCCATGTGGGTAAGAGATCCAGAGAGCGAACCATTTAGACACGCGCCGGGAGTATGAGTAACTTGTGGCAGTGTTGTTAGGGATGGTAGAGCCCCCGGTCCTGCACTTGAGGGCAGAGAGTACGGGGCGTAGCGGTAGGTGGCCAGAGGGGGCACAGCTGACAACATCACCAACTCACCGTAACCCGTGCGGCTGGTAGCCCTGCCGCGGCCAACGGTGGTGGGCAGCATCACTTCCTTCGGTTGAGCTTTCTTGCACTCCACCTGAAGTAGGATATGATTCACATATGGAGGGCTAATTTTATGAGTACGGTGATCCCCTCATGAGAATTGCATTTAATTCTCTTATGAAGTGGATGGAATAAGCGCACTTGCTAAATTAGACCTCCATATGCTGGTTAGTAATCTCATCTGGGTAGAAAGGAATGGGACACCTAAGTCACTACGATGAGCTCAAAACTGAAATTTAATATCCGAGATATTGTTGCAGGCAAACGTCGATAACCACACGGCCTGATTAACCGATATATCACTAATTGTCGTGTTACATGACAACATTTGGTCACAGTTGGGGTTTTCCAACTGAATGTAGATTCCGTAATCCCGGGATTCAGAAAGAAAAAACCCGAGAGTTACCGGGCTATTTTGGAAGTTTGTTATTTTTAGCTTTACAAAAGAAACTATGGTCAGCTGACATGTGGAGGTATGAATATCACGCTCTTTGGTACTAATGCAGTATCGACGTCATACCAGTTTATATTTAGTCTCTGGCAGGACATAAGTATAAACTTGGAACCCTCATGGCGATCCGCGGCAACATTAGCTATGACGACATGCATAGTACAGTTCTTCAGTATTCGCGCTGCAGCTCCTTTAAGCAAAAAGATGTATCAGTCTTCTGTATTAAGCACGTTCATAGTCAAAGTTCAAAGTTCAATATTATTGATCCTACCTTGAGAGCTTTACATTTATAACTGAAAGGGTAACATAAAGCAGATTAATTAAATGAATTTGGTGGCTATACTTAGGATGAAAGTGCTGAGTGCTAGAAGATGCATATTGTGCTGCATCGGTTTCAGTCAGAGTTCTAGTTAGAGCCTCTTTAGAGTCAAAACAAATGAACAAGTGTTTGATGCACACACCTAAATTGGTACAAACGCATATTCCACCATACTCTGGGTATGGTGGTATCTCAAACTATTAAAATATACTATTTGAAATTGAAAAATATCTTCTCCCCACTCGATTGACTTTTTATGCATGTGTTCAATTAAAAGTTTAACTTCCAACGGTTACGTGCACGTGGAGATAACTCGCTACAGGCCCTCCCGTTGGTCACAAAGTTTAGCCCTTATAGACCTCTATATACGCTTCGAGTGGCGTCCATAACACCACCACCTGTACTTCATTTGAAGATCATCGCAGTGCCATAGTAAGTACCGCAGCGGCCATAATGGTTCTGACACCTAAAAACTCATCAGAAAATCTCTAAATATTTCAATATTATTGAAGGCATTAGAGTGTAATTTCACACAAGTTTAGCTACATGTCATAGCTAAATTGTGTTAAAACTTCAGCTGTTCAAAATAAATAAAACAAAAGTTACAAGTAAATGAATTGTAATGGGAAGAATTTAGTCTGGAGAAAAAAGTTCGGACAACCTTCAAAAATAATAATTAAACACATGAAATGAGGCTACAAATACGAACCACTTTATGAATTTAACTTTTTAGCATTTAGTTAGTACTTTGTGTGGTACCCTTTACTGTCGATAACAGCTTGACATCGTCTACCACAAGCGCTGACCAAATTGCAACAGGGAGCGTTATCTTGCATAAAAATTGGTTTATGAGTTGAAGAGGCTTTGAAGATCAGCACTACAAGTTTTTGCGAAAGTTCCTTGTATATATGTGCGTTTACTTTTCCTTGCTGACGAACTAAGGAACCGAAGACCATAACGCTTCCGCCGCCAAACTTTACACTTGACTTGACGCACGTTTTGGACAATATTTCACCAGTTGAAATACGAATAAATCTTTTTCCATCAGAAACAAATAAATTGAACTTAGATTCATCGCTAAGATGAATTTTAGACCAGACTTCTTGAGTCCAAACAATGTGTTTTGCTGCATAATTCATCTGAGCATTTCTATTCTTTTTACTAAGTAAAGGCTTGATAGCTGGAGTTCTCGGATGCAAGTCTGCTTTTTTTGGCTGCGTGAAATTTGTCTTCCTAGACACTTTGATTCCGTGCGTATCACTAGCTTCAAGGGAAATCTCTGCTGCGGTTTTAAACCTATTCTTCTTTGACAATCTCCTCTCGAGGTTTTGCGTGGTCTACCATTTGAAACACCAGCGGTACTTGAACCATTCTTGTCGCATTTAGTCAGTAGGTATATCACTAACCAGACTTTTAGGTCGATTAACTTTTTGTGCTATTGCCCGTATTGAAAGTTTATCATCATGACGTAATTTCACGATTAACTCACGATTAGAAAGAAGGTGTAGGGACTCCCCGAGGCATCTTGATAGAGCGGATGTTGCATCGATAATGTCTGCAAGTGTGTTTAACCCAATGTACATAACTCTTTCTGTGCCAACATTGTCTTTTTGTAGTAAAATAATATGAAAAAAATGAAGTGTCCGAACTTCTTCGTCCAGACTAAATTCTTACTATTATAATTCGTTTTCTTGTAACTTTTGTTTTATTTATCCTGAACAGCTGAAAATTTAACACCATTTAGCTAAGACATGTTGCTCAACTTGTATGGAAGCATTTAAATATTTTCTGATGAGTTTTTAGGAGTCCGAACCATTATGACCGCTACTGTACAAGCGATTGTCGATCAGTGATATTTCCAGTAAGAGAGCTACTGTCCAATTTCAAATGCATGTAATTAAATAGCAGTAGTATAAGAAGGTGTAAGCCTGCTTAAATTAGTACTAAGCTTTGCTAAGAGAATAAAAGGAAGGGACATATAATATGTCGATAAAAACGGGAAACCCATGCATGAAGGTGTTCCCGCAGAAGATTAGCGCGCATGGGAACAGCAAGTCGCGTGTAATTAACGTCCGTTACCGTGTTCTTTACTGTACAACTCGCTAGAACGGTAAGTCATTCTATTGGGAAGCAGTTGGTGTATTTTTTTTTACCGACTGTCAACTTCAAAAATAGAGTTAAAAAAAAAGAGATCTCGGTAGTTGTTTAACTTACCAGAGACAATAATAAGATGGAGTGCAAGCGTGATATATCTCTAGCTAAATATACAGATCTACGTAGCCATGAATCTAGATACCAATCACTGAATAGAGGAAATTGGCGGGATATACCACACACGAAGAAACGAGGTATAACTACTTTTTCGTTAGAAAGTAGCCTTATAACGTTAACTCCTGTTCCATGACTAGTTGCTTGTGCTTGAAGAGCTACATTGCCAGCGACTGAAGTGTCACAAAGAATTTCTGCGGTATTTTCGAAAAAAAAAAAAAATTCTGGGAATTCCCAAATTTTATTTAGATTTTATTTGATTTTATTTTAAGTTCCCGGGATTAAAAAATTGGCCCAAAATCAACCGGGAACTTGGAATGAAAACCCTAGTCCCGTATGGTATGTGGCCTACCTCAGAGCATGCAATAGACTAGAAAAGGAAAGGATAGAGTAGGACAAGTTAAGTTAAAGTAGAACGGGTTAGGATAGGTTCGGTTCAGCTAGAACAGGCGTCAAACCTAACTGATAAGCACACATACTACGGTATAGCTGAATCCCAGGCAGTCCATATACTATACCAGCACCCATATTTTTAGAGTATTGTGTGTTGAACACGATTAAATTTCTCAACGAGTTGAAAATATTTATGGCGTATTACGACGTCATACATCGTAAATTATCTTCATATATATGAAGATTATATATAATGATAGCCATCTTCACCACCCGACGTCCTATAGAACACACGGTACCTCGTGAGAAGTCCATTCGTTTTAGATAATATACGACATGTTATAAGTTAGCGGTGGAGGGTTTAGCCCTGGTGCGCCAGCATCACCTAACTAATGTAACTATAACTTAACTGAAATACGAGGCCCAAGTTTCATTTATGAGGAAAAAATAACTACCACAGGCGAGTGCACATGACAGCCAAACGAACGTATTCGCTCATTCACCGTCCGAATTTGTTTTTATGTCCTAGTGAAGACAACTGTGCGTTTATAAAAGGATTGAGTAAAAATACCAGCCGTCAAGCCAGTGGGCTTAAACCTAGCAGAATTCTGGGCGTCCAGGAGCTAAAACCGTAATTCAATTTCTAGGGCGCCTGAAAGTTTTGTTAGGGACGTGTCCTTAGTAAGGTTTCGGATGCATCTTCTAAAATAAAGTGAATTAAAATGTAGAAAGCTGAGCTGCGCACTATTCTGCTGCGTAAAGCGGCACAATGATGCAGTCGAACGCGAGGAAAACACTTGCATTTGACTGTCGTGTGAACTTGCTCTTCTTAGCCAAACTATATGTGAGTTTCATTTCTGCTACGCCCATGTAGTCACAACAGTGACTAACAATTCAAACGGTTTCACTGATCGGAGGGTACAGATGCCATACTAAGAAGTCGTGAATAACGTCAGCGATATTGGTTCATTCTTGATCACATCACTGCTCGGCAAGGTCTCTTCGTAACACTGAGTTGAAAAGACTGAGTAGCCAAAACATCTTTTCTATATCATGAAACCTACACCAACGCTCTTCGAGATCGCAAATTACGCTCGTCTTATTATATTTGGTGCATTAGCTGTTGTGTAAACTGACATTTTACTATTTTGAAAACTATGAAACTTAGGAGAAATCAGATAGGCAAAAAAAACTTAGAGTAATAATCGAGGTTTTCCTGAAACGCTATAGATCACACGTAAATGACACGTGCAGACGAATTGTCGCGTTCGCAAATGAGATGAAGAGCATAATTCTTTGGCAATAAGTTGATTATAACGCCATTCATCGTGATAACATTACCGCAAATTTTCCGAAAAAAAAAAAAATTGTTAAATCACCCATTAAAGGCACGCGGACGTTTAAGTGTTGAATCTTGTTTGGCATCGGCAAAAATTTGAACACAAAGCACACAATGCGTCAGAACGATGCAGGAAATATTTTGATCAAAAGATGAAAAAGAAACTGAATTAAATACATAAAGTGAACTGGAGACAAAGAAAACCGCCAAATATTGCTGATATTTACCGCCACTCTTAAGAAACACAGGGGACAATACTACGCAACTTAAGGACTAGGAATATTTCTTTCGTTTTAAGAAGGTACAGAGCCAACAGCAACAGGAGGAATAGGAAAACCTGAGGCATGTTTTTCTTCGTTCCGCAAGTTACAATGTCCAATACAAGCGATGGATGTCAGAGAATATTAGCCACTTGCCTATTTTTCGCGCGACGAAAAGTGCATCCATGCATCAACTCGGCGGGTGCCAAAGCTGTTTCGACAATGACGGTAATAGGGAAAATTTGTACCAAAAAATCACATCCCGCTGTTGATAATATGCCATAAATTAAGTCTTTCGCTAGTGGTGATAGCTTCAGATACCCCACCCTAATACTCCTTCCGGTACGAACCGTATCTTCAGTTACTCAGGGGTATCTGTAGATGCCGTCATGACCTAAACTGTTTTTCCGAGGATTCCTAGTGCTCTAGAACAGTATATATATGTACATATAAATACAATAATGTATTATATGACACGGCATGTATGCAGAAATGCCTCGTTTCCTACAACTTTTTTACTTAGGTTCAAAATTTTAAACTCAAGATGTTCTATATACGTACACGTGGATCACAAGTACCTATATCGAATACCTAAAATGATTTTTATTTAAGCTAATTAAAAAACTGCACTAAACAAATTACGGTAACTCATATAACTAAGGCTTCCTTTAGTTGCCACTATGCGCTGTAGGGTTAAGGTGTTTAGTTAATAGTGACACATTTACAACTTATATCAAGGTCTGCTGTACTATATGTCTGAAGCGGTACGGAATTTTTTTAGATTCGACTATATACATTGGCTCCAGCCTCCCTAGCTACGGCAATATTACAAAAGTAGACAAGGAGAAGATATATATATATCAGTTTCTTGAAATATGCGTTGACACCCAGGTGTATTCATAAGGCTTGGGGTTAAATAAATGAAAAGCCCAGAAGACTTTCAATGAAAACTTCCTTATATATATATCAGTAGGCTATATAGAACGTAGAGCCTATGCAAAGAAGAACATCGTCCAATGGAATTACAGATATTTCACGTAAGAAAGAAAAGAATATAGAATGATTGGCACTAAAAGTAATAAAACAGGATAAAGAACATAAAATGATTGGCACTAAAATGATAATTAAGCAGTGAAGCAGTGTGGGCTGGCAAAACGAGATACCCCCAAACGTTGAAGTTAGTTCAAGGTAACTTATCGAGCTCTATAGGGAGCCGCAATTGCCAATAAAATATACGATTATGCCGACCTTAAAACAGATGGCCCATCCCACACCCCAATGGGCGCCCACCATACGTAGCAGTAGTACTAGCAGTAGTAGTACAAAACTTTACTAGCGCATCAGGGACACAATGTCCACATCGCGGTAAACTATTCCTGTGGTTTAACACAGGCTCGTGCGCCACTAGAGCGAGGAAGTATGTCTCGTTTCAAATTATCAATAATTTTTGTCTCGGCTTTTCTGCCGGTAGGTCTCAGATTCTAAGTGGTCAGTGCGCTACTGACAGGAAAAAGGCACTAGTAGTGCAACTCCAACCCAGTCACGGCTGAACGTTTTCGCTCCGCTACGCCGCGCAGGGGAAGGAAAAGAAAAACCAGAAGGTAGAAGTCTAGTGGGAATAGGTCGGCCACGTAAATCAGTGGCCCACCTCCCGAAACAAAAGGGGATGTATTGAGAGCCTACCGACCTTTACAAAACTAACCTCGTCAGCAGGAACTGCGGCAAGCTGCAAAATCCCCCGCGGAGACGGCGCTAGGGACCCTTGGCCGGGGTTGTGAGGCCCAAATATATTGTGGCAGAAGAATATACCCCTGAGAGGGCGCCTACCATATGTTACGAGAGAATTACAACCTCTGCGAAGAAGCTCCCTTGACATTAAAAAGTGCCATTTCACTATAAATTTGGCGCTAATCTGTCGGGCGAACTGTCTGGATGAAATTTCAATTACAATTTTATTTATACAAGAAATGAAGACGAAACGTTGACGTTTCAGGGCAAACTCCTTAGCAGAATATTGGTTTCAATGTGGATCCAGTTTTTATTGAATTGAAAAATAATATTTTCGAAAAAACGTGCTAAATAAACTGACAACATTAGTAAAAATCTCCGCTACCAGACTTAAAACAATACTAGATAGTTCACACTAGTACATCAAGAGTAAGAGTAACTCCTCGTATTTAAAAGGGAGGAGCATACTCTAAGCTAGCTGCAATTGCGTGGGCCGAAGACTCAATGCTCATTTAGGCCCCGTTTACATGGTGCAACTTTTGCTGCGCAACGTGCTCCTTTTCCCACAGCTCCTTCTCTTGACAATAAATTTACCTACTCGGTCATCTCCCATCTGAAGGGCTCGGGATACAGATGATATGCTGAAGTCCATCAATGTAGGAGCGCTTATGACTCTCACGTGCTTTTAACAAAAATGGAAATCAAATTTCAATACTAAAATCAAAATAATCTCAAAATTCTGGCATTACGGGAAAATCCCAATAACGTGAGAAATATCCCAAAGAGCAGCATTCGTACAGCACAATAAAGTTAGATCGTGGAAACGGACGGCCTTTCAGGTATCCTGTTCCGAAGCAGAATTTAGGGCCGCCACTGAATTTAAAACCTTAAATCATCTGCTGCTGTGGCGGCCAGATGTTTCGCTAAAGTTGGTCCAAAGGTAAAACTTTACGGAGGAGTGTTGCAACGAAAGATCTATGGATGGCGTGTTTACTGCGACATGGATCTCGTTCAACTAACATGTATGTGCCATCGATCGGTTATCAACGTGAAGTTATGCTATTTGTATAAGCCAACCAGGTTTAACTGGGCTGGAACTTGAGACCAGAGCCTAGGCTTTACCCATTTGAATCGTGTTGCATGGGTAAAAACTAATCAAATTATAATTGCGGCGGCTGTAACCCTAATATACGGTGAAAGATTGAGTTGTCGGTAGTTTGCAACGGAAACCGATGAAGGGTTAACGCCTGTAAGAATCAAAGCCGGTGATCTGTTTGAAGTTCATGATAAGTCAAACAGGACTTCAATTCGCCCTCCAATCGACGAGCCCTTCATGATATCATACAAGTCAGCAATGGTGTTCCAAGAGAGGAAGAAGAAGGGATATAGTACGTCGACAGAAAAATAGAACCGATGCACAAGGCTGTTGCTGCCGTAGATCAACGTACATGGGAACATCAAGTCAGGAATGAAGGGAGAGAACAGAACAAAGCATTACCAGTAGCAGTATGGAAATAAGCTTCGTTCAAACATCAGCAAAGTAGTTAACGCATAGGTAGGACTATCAAATTGTAAATAAAGCGTAGATAATAATTTACTGTCAGCTTAGCAGGGGCATGGCCAACAAGCGCCTAAAGTTTTCTAAAAACTCATGTTTTATGAGTCAATTACTCTTACTTGATGGTTGACAACAACATGTATATCGGAGTTATACCCTTATAGGTTGTTATTGAAAATATTCCTGACGAAGAATCGAGCGTTAGATCAAAACCTATGTAGTGTTGGAGCTGGAAACTAGGTACTTAAAATTTCAACTACGTAAATCTAAAAAGAATAGGGGAATTTTAAAACTCACCATTTTGTTGTTGATCTCATGGAAATGAATTTCGCACACTTTATCGACAACATCTTCGCTCTCAAATGTTACGAAACCAAAGCCTGGAAAGAAGAAAAAGTTGATGGTTAGATGGTGCAGAATAAATACTTTAAATACAGTTTCTTATTCTTACATAATCATTAACAGATTCTTGCTTAAGCTTCCCTGCCCACAGAATGCTCTGCGTTTCGACGAGAAGAGAAAGCGTGGTACTCCAGGCAGTTCCAGGAAACCAATGTATTGCAACTGCAAGTCAGGAAAGAAAAGGTAATAAACGAACAAAAAAATATTTAATTAGGTTTAAGGTACACGAGCAACAAACAGAAAGGTAGAAAGAGCGATAAAAAAAATACTTGAAATAGCTAAACCACCGATGGGATCGCAATGTAACAGATGAAAAAACAAGGGACGTACTGTATAATTATAGGAAAGTGGAACCCATGCACGACGGTGCTCCCATAAACGACCAATGCGCACGAGAACAGATAGTTCGAGTTTAGCATGAATAGCCCAAAACTGTTCGCCAATCTAATGCTTTGGGCCATTCACTTACGTTCCTGGCACTGACGGCGAGATTAAGGTAAGCAACTGGATTCCTCATTGGTTACGTTTGGACCACTACTTGGCAATCAGGAGCAGGCGAATTAGCCAATCCTATGGAGTTACATACATAGAAGTGCCGATGTAATTCGTGAGTAGATGACAAGGAAGGCTGGGAAGATGGTGGGAGGGGGGGGGGCGGTGTTGAAATACAAACCTAACTTTACTATTTGGGTATTGCGGCCTGTACTCGAACTTTCTATCTTCACGAGGGCATAATATTAATTGTTGTCAGATTAAAGCAGGAAATAACCTTGTATGTTCATCACACACGTATATAACACGAATTCTATGAAAGTCAATTAGCTACCTCGAGCGGTTTCAGTGCTCTACAGTCAAAATTACTCCAAGAGACTTGCAAAAACTACTACACTGCGAAAGTTCCTATGTTCTAAAAAAGCAGTCATATAAACACATAACTCACAACTGCGCCCCGAGACCCAGCACTCGACCAATCTTCGCTCACCGCTAGCTCATATCGGGGTTAGTTCTTTTCCAAAGGATTCAAAAATGGAAGAAGAGGAACAAAGCTCTGCAATTAAGAGATGCTGGGGCGAGCCCGAGGCCCGCGTTCTGCCTAGCTAGGCAATGTAAGCAAAGAAAACGGACGAGCGAAAACGGACGATTCAAGGCTGACTGTGCTATAGCTCGCAACGCCACACCAGTTTCCATGAATGATAATCGTTTATATCCTCGTATACAGAAAATACACTAATGATATTTCATTCCTGCTTCATATATATTGATGATCTGGTAAGGTGAAGAAAGAAATAGCGTTTGGATTCAAGTGGGTGACACGGAAAATGCGCTGATCAAAATCCAATCCGTTACAGCCATTTAAAAACACGGTATTTTATTTTAACAAGAGGTGCAGCTTGTACGTGCCATAGTACAGAACAAGCGAAATATGCGTACCCTGAGCACGTGCACAAATCTATGGAAGCAAAACATTTTCCGTCAATTGGACAGATAAAACTGACTCGTGCTATTCAAGAACAAGGCTGCTAGTTCTAAACACAAGTCGTACCGTCTGCACTCAACTGCATAGCCAGAAAGATTTGCTTCGGCCAAAGGCCGAACAAATTGGCTATGGCGGAGCAGCACAAATGATTCGTGAACTAGGATCTGAAAAGTCGCTAGGCCGGGGTTTGGACTCCAGGAATGAGCCAGCAATCAATCCTCGATTTTGGAACAGCTGCTACCGTCCGCCTTACCCTGCCGCCCCTTTCCGGCGGGCAGAAAAAAAGTCAAATGCACCGGCGGTGGCTCGAGATTTTTGTTTGTCTTGGCCCAGGTGGCAGAATTCGGTGTGGTAATCAGATCGTGAAGGCCAGGCTGTCGTGTTTGGCAATATGGGCGCCGCATGTCCGTGAATCCGGAATGTGGTCTGACCTAATTGCGGAAGCGACCCCGCTGTAATGATTTCATTACGGAAACTCGTCCTTCTCTGGCGCACCAGCGGCTGCAGCAACTCCGAGCGTTCCCTTTGGTAAACCAAGCAAGCGCCTGTGCAACTGAAACGGATGCTATTTTAGCGCATTGCATAAGTTTGATCTTTGCAGGCAAAATAAAAAATCTGCTGGGTTGAAAGATATTTGGAAGCCTGCACAGGTGGCAAAATTTAAACAGCCTCATAACTTTTTTTTTTTTCAAGGAAATTAAACCTATACGCACGGCAAGATTAACTCCGTTTTGCCCAAATTGACTGATCGGTCAGGTTTTCGGTTTTCAATAAAGCTACTCTTGCAACAATTAAAGCTTGAAAGTGGCGCGTAACGCTATGGCGCCGAGCGTAGTTATTTCGTTCTTAATGTCTCAAGCAAACTTTGCCTGGGAGAAGCTTTCAATAGGCGCTTCTGAGTAAAGGAATTAGTAAAAATTCTTGCATAGAAACTACAGTATTGTAGAACATATTCTTAAACTACCAACAATATATTGCGAGAATTTGAGCACTAAAAGTGCAAATTCAGGTTTGACTAGAAATTTGTAGACTATCTACCAGCTCTTATTCGTTAATTGCTACACTGCCTTCATAAGTTATTTAGGGAAACTGATGGGGTAAAATTTACCATAACTTACTAACTCCTAATATCTCTTAATCCATTTCCTGAAAAAAATTTGAACTGTTATTTTTTACTATGACGTCTCACTGAAACCTAAATATTTTTTTTATCACGAATCGGGTAGTTTCAAAGGTATTGATCTACTTAGTATATATATTAGTACTCGAACAACTGATTTGTTCCAAGATCTCATGTGACGCCTATATTATATGAACTAATTTTGCAATCGAATTTGCATAGAAAACACTAAATGGTCGCCGCAACAAACTCTGTTCTCTTTGGTAAAACAATATTAAAACAAAAGTTTGTATATAATACACAAAATCACATAATTGCTGAGTCAAATGAAAAAAATAGGTTTACATAGTGCCTGATCCGACGCGTCGTAATCGAAACTTGTAAACATAAATAAATAAAAATAGTACAACCAGTTCACCACATTTAACTTATTTTTAGGTACAACGTAATTGAAAATTGTGAACGATAAATCCATAGATTTGATATCCAATGATGCTTTGCTTTTTAAGGCTCAGGGCGTAGGGCTGGTTCTGCTAATGAAATCACAGCTCAGGCAAACTTGTAATAGACAAAAATGGCGCGCAGTTATCAATCAGTACAAATACTGATTTACTGCTAATTCAACACATCACTAATCTCCAAAAAATAAACCTTTCCGACGACTCTGACCTACAAATTCGAGTTCAGTGCATCAATAGCTATCAGATTAATGGTCGAAAATGTCTACATTCGAGAGAGGGGGTTATAGTGAAAATTCTCCATATCCGTTCTAGTAGCATATCTGCCTGGTGCTATCGTACATATCGTAGTAATAGTTAAAATGGATGGTAAAATTTACATTTTCAATCAATTGAAGCCTCTTAATAGACTGAATTTGTCGTATTTACAAACTCAAATCTCTTTTGGTAAAATTAAGTTTTCTTATGACAAAGTGTCTTTCATATAGGTTCAGGTCTTTTGTAAAACGACAGGTTAAATAAAGCAAATTTGATTACATGAACTCCATTTCTTAACTATAAGGTAATGCGTCAATATGTCGATTGTCAGTAATAATTTACGCGGGTTGTAGCGGTGAAATTCGCGTATAAGGAATAAATATTTGGTGAAATTTTACTTAAGGTCCAAAATAGAATATCGACGGCAATTTTTTTACTTTAAGGGAGCCGTTCTGTTTTCTTTATTTAAGATCCGATTGTTCTGAAACTTACACAGTATACGAAAAATTGAATTCTAAGCACATTTCATCCATGATAATTTTTCGATTTTCGCAATAGTTTTAAAGTAATGTTGATATTATACTTTCTTCATTTCTACCAATAAGAAGCCTGCTTGAAGTGTGGCGGAGGCCAGTGATCTTTTCGACCTATAAGGAGCTTGCGTGACGCTTTGGTGTCTACCAATCAAAAGCATGCATCGCTGCAACTTTTGGGGGATTTACCCCAGATATTCGAAATTTCAGACGGTTTCAGGGATTTTCAGAACAATTTCGGGAAATTTTCAACTTAATACTTGACAATTACGTAAACAATAATTATGTACTATCGTGTATATTCCGCGTATATTGAGGTATGCATAAAGTGTTTATTTATAGCGTGAAGTTTTTATTTCTATTCTTTCATAAATATTTGGGGAATTATTTTAATTCGTGAGGAAATCTGAACTTCCCTTCCAAGTCATTTGTATTTTGACGTTGGTGACCGTTGTAGAGTGCGGACCTATAACATTATTTGTTGTGGTGTGTCGTGTTGTTATTGGTATATTTTGGGGTTCAATTATTTTATTTTCGTTATTTACGGTCCTATTGTTATCAAACTCTCACAGTACACGTAAAATTGAATTTGAAGAACATTTTATTCAATTTTTTCTTCAATTTCAGTTTCGTTATGTTTGGTGAGTGTAAGGTTAGGCTAGGTTATCAAAAACTATTGCGAAATCGAAAAATTTGCAGCAATAAAATGTTCTTTAAATTTAATTCTAGGTATACTGAGCGAGATTAATAACAATCGGACCATAAATAAAAAAATGGCATGGCTCCCTTAAAGTAAAAAATTCCCACTTCCGACATTTTAAGGTGTTATGTAGGTAAAAGGAATCATTCAAACACATTTTACACGGACACCATATTGCTCGCAAATGCTTAGTTTGCGAGATATTTGACTTTGAAGTTCTCATAGGAAAACAATGGAAACTTCAAAATAAAGTATCTCGAAAACTAAGCATGTGCGGGCAAAATGGTATTCATGTAAAATGTGTTTAAATGGGTAAATGTTTACGAGTGTGGCTCGGGTGATTTTTTTTTATTTTTCTGTACATTACATCGTTTTTCTTACACCAATCATCAATGTTATACACATTTTAAGTTGGCGCATAACGTTTTTTCCTAGTTATAACGCTTTAAACTTCTTATTTTCTCTTATATCAAAGTGAAGGGTGACACCGTGGAACGGTGCAAAAATGTTTACCGTCACTCGACGGACGATCGTCCGTGTCTCGCTTTGGACGCTGTGCAGACCATTTCAATGGCTATCTTGCTACATATCTGTTTATTAAACAGTACCAAAACAAGTCCAAGGGCCTCCATTATTTTCTACAATCAGCAACGAAACTTTCAAGTTAATTGAAATCAAAGCTCAGTTCTATAAGGTAAGCTTACGTACCGCGTTTTATTAAACGAATGCGCTTAGTTACGTAAGCCTGTGTGATAGAGGTACACCCCAAACAATGAAGCCATCGGTTAGGCCGAGAACCTAGGTTAGGGAGGCAAGGCAGGTTCTGCTAGCAAATATAGGTGCCTAGAAGAACCTACCTTGCCTTACCTAACCTTAGTTCTCGGCCTAACCTTTAAATGGGTCCTTTTACCTATATAGCTCCTTAAAATGTCGAAATTCTATTTTGGACCTAAAGTAAAAAATTGATCAAATATTTTCCTGAATCCTGCCTTCGTAACTTAGTTTGATAAAAACTCCACTGTTCATCATATTATTTAATGCCTATTATTCCTCTATATTTTGAACTAATTTCAATCACACTGCCTCCATATTTTAAAATTTATATTGCTGTAACACAAACTCAAACGGCGAAAACAGGTAAATCGCATGAGAATATCAGTCCTATGTCACTGTCTTCAATCTCACTGTGAGACTCCCAACACCACTACCAATTTCGGCAAAATGGCGGTAGTCAGCTGGTGTTGTCTAATGGTAAAGTCCACTGGATACTCCCAAACATACCGTTACACATCATTGGCGTAATTTTGTACCTAGCGCATTTATATCGCCATTAAATTAATTAACTACGAGTACTCTACATGTTTCGGCTGCATGATTACTCCCTTTGCTACCTAGCTTTAGTTAGAACATGTATATTTTATTTTATTTTTTTGCATTTCTATAACGGCCCATGATATTGACTTAAACCGTTTTTTTTACACACTTTCATCGCGGTGGTAGATCAGCATAAATAGAGGTACGTTTGTCACAAACGGGAACGATGAGCGGGTATCCTCACATTTCCTTGTATTACTCTGGCTAATCAGCTTGAATAGAAACGTATTTTACACAAATTCGAGAGACTGGCTTTTACTCTTGAGGTAGATCAGAGCGATTGGACACTACTTTGTAGTAAGTGACACAATGTCAGAGTCTTCCAGCCACTACTAAACCATTGCAGTCACGTTGGGCGGACCTCATTAGAGCTAATTCCTGTAATTGCAAAATTGAAAAAACACCTGAAAGTCTCATAACAGTCGGCAGTAGGACGACCTTATATCTCTCCTTGGATTTGCAAGCGGAACGACTACACGGTCCAGATGTTGAGGCGAGCAGCAGATGAAGGAAGGAAAGTCGCTTGATTTTTTAGTCTTTTCCTACACGACAACTTGTGCGTGACCTGCATGGAGCAGGAACCTTCAATCTTGCAGCGACACACCTCCCTTTCTTTGCTCATTGGTCTGTTCTACAAAGCTTAATTCGGACCTCACGACCACAATTTTTGGCTAGCTTCGAAGAAGATGGCCCGCCGGCACACAAACACACGACGGCCTCCAGCTCTGCATTCCAGAGAAGGAAAATGAAAAGAAGCATCGCTCTCAAACGAGCATCACCTTTCCAGAATTTAATTCCAGAGAAAATATTTCCCTAGCGGAACTCACAACGAAATTTGGTGGCACTTATTTTTCTCTTTGAGATATGAAAGAGAAAGAGAGCTTTTTCACGGAAAACTTTGCATTCTTCCATTGCGTCAAGATAATTTTTTCAAGAGAGGAAGGATTTAAAATTCCACTTACTCAAGAGTTCGAAAACACAAATTTTTTATTAAGTAAATGAGATAGGCAAAGGCAAAATGTGGACTGTACAATAATAGGTATAGAAATACTTATTAAACTACTCCTACTCGCAGTTTTCATTAGGTAATGCTGCTCGCCACAAAAGCACAAAACTTTCCGTGATTTGACGACTAGTTATCCCAGGAAGCAAAGAAAGTAACAGGAGGACTCACGACAAATTAGCAAAAAAAGTGACGTCATCATCGACATGAGCAGCCTTCAAGTATCTTAACTAATTTCGCCAGCAAAATCGTCTTAGATTCCGAATTTTATCTCTTTAGCGTAGAAATAAATGAATATATACTAAATTAGCAATAAGCATTTATCTATAGAAAATTGCAGTGCGTGCTGGTGGAAACTATCACAGCACTAGCGCCGAAATTTGGTCCCGTTTGGCAACCTGATTTAACTTCTTCCTTTAAGTGAAGCCTTATTTACACTTCATATTCAGTTCACAGTGTTCTTCACAGAACATATTTATTCTTTACCAACAGATATAAGCACCTTTATAGCCATTCTGTACGCAAGAGAAACCACAGTAACAGCCTATTGCTCGAAATTTCTGTAGTTGACGAAAACATTTTACAGCATTTTGCAGCTCAAGTAGCTGGCCAGTCATGAGGGGCAGATTGAATGAACTTCAGGGAAAAAATACGGCGATATGTTCAAGAAAAACAACCTACGAAGGCCTGAGGTCCCACTCTGAAATAGTTCGACTCGTTGATGTGATGTAAATTTGCTGCGTGCGGTCACGGCTAAGTTTCATTTTAGTTCTATTGAGTCCTTCCGTTGCATTCTTTGCTTCTTGAGTTAGCCTATTTGAACATCGCGTAAAAGTAGTTGGTTTTACGAATCTGAATTCGCAAGAAATGAAAACAGATACACTGTTCGTCTTACTATAGGCGCGATTACTTGCTATAGATTTACATTGGCAGCTTATGGAGGCTGATTTTGTAAACGATATTTTTAGACAGTGGGACGTATAGGAAGAGTTGTAAAGAACGTTTCGCATTTGGCAGCGGCCTTTGAATGCGTGGTGGCAGAGCCTATTTTATTACTGTACTCTGCAACGGATATCTCCCAGCGTTCATTAATAAATGTTCTCATATTTCTATTTATCGCAATGTATGCTCTTAAATTGTTTCAGGGAAATCTATAAGATAACGAACGACTCTTACCGGTAATGCCAGATGAGCTTAGGTAGGCAATTTATCGGCTGCGTCGTTTTACGTTTGCATTAATCAAACAAACACTTATTTCAGAACGTATTGCTATATATCAATACGAACTATGATCTGGAAAGGCCATGGCCTTTGGCAGCTCCCTGAAAATAGACAGCTCTGGCGGCAGAGGCCTGCCAACTGTTCTCATGCGAGAGTAACTTCAGGCATATAATACAATAATATAACTATAATAAAAACATCTCCATACGTTAATTAGTCATATTTTCTTGCTTTCATCAATATTTAAAAATTAGGATACCTATCACTCCTTTTAAGACTGTAGGTGTGCAGCTTCCTTCTGCTGACGACACAGATATTAAAGATATTAAAAGCTGTCGGTCAGTCGCGCGACCACGACTAATTAACGTACCTACACTATAGTGCATTGGTTTAAATGTGAATGATTCATATTACCGGTGATGAATATAGTACTACTTTGGAAAGATCAAATTCTGATGAATGCAATCTCCATTACAAGGTTCCTACGATACATCTACCAGCATATCTTGAAACATGCATGCATCTCGCAATAGCTCATTTTTCTTATTTTCGCAGTAAACGTTAGTATTAAGCCGTAACGTCCTTCGTGACATAGTAACGGGTAGATTAACTTTACATGTTATTCACGTCAAGCGCATGGTACATAAGCTGCAAGAGATTTTCATAAACAGCGCTGATTTATGTCTATGAAACAGGCCTTAATTACCTTCACAAATGTAAATGAATGAAAACATGCCCTTTTTCTAGGCTTGTTGCTTCTGGTAACAAGCGGCCTTAGACAATGATAGAGTTGTCGGCTTACTTGAAGACTGACGAGTGCCAACTCTTCTGAATTTGATTAAATTAATGAGATTTTTAAAATTGAGATATTTCGCGCAAAATTAACTTCATATGTTAATTTAAATGTTCCTATGTTAATGAAATTTACAAAAAAATGATCACACAATCCTTTTTACGGCTTTAAATGCGATACAAATCTGGAAATGCCAAGTTCGGATACAACCATGACACAACACAATCACCATTACTAGGCAGGGTATATTGACAGGAATTATTGTAATTGTTAATGGCAAAAAGTAGATATAATAAGTGATAAATATGGTACAGCTGTATTAGAGAGCCGATGCAACCGTAATTAGGCCATCAAGTATGGGACAGTTACCAGAATAATCATAATCAATTATCGTTAAACGTCTAGAGCACTCTGGAAAACTTAAGCGCGGCGCAATCACGATGCAATCGCCACGATCGAGTTCGGTACACCGAAGCGAATTATCTTTATTATTACTACTGGTCGAAGTTAACAATGAATTTTACGGACGAAGCTCCGGAAAGTTAAGCAATGAAGCAACCAGAAACGTTCGGGCAAGACCTACGAATGCTATAACACTGAGGAAGTTACAACACGACGAAAGACGTCGATGAAAGCAAAAGAGGCGGTGTAAAGAGCTCCTATAGGATTTAGAGGAGCCATAAAAGAAAAGAATCGCTACGGCATTGGCGATGGTTGTTTCAAAAGGGCCGATAGAGAGGTCGATATCAGTTGCTTTACGGCCGCATTTGGGAGGTCGGAGGAGCCAGCGCACCACTGGTTCTAGAACACGGGATATCAGCTGCCGCTCTTTACCTTACTTCGGATCTAGTAGTTTTTCACTGATCTATTTGTACATAAACCAGCTAACCCCGGCACTGTAATTACTTTACACATGGTCTACGAGTAAATTTCTGTAGTAGACAATAGTGGAGGTCATACTGAAAATATAATACTAATAATAATAATACAGTACATACTTTTGCAAGGTAAGCTGTATTACAATTACGATAAAAGATTGACCGCATTACGTATGGTGTAATTTTTTTTTGCAGAAAATGAAGCTACACGTTAACCTGTATTTCATTTTGCGTAAATCTGTGAAGCAGTTTATGTTGCGCAAGGCAAAGCGCATTACCTTTAGCCTAAATGTGTGCAGCAAATAATGTCGGATGTTGAAGTGCATTACTTTTAGTTGGACATATTGCAGTATAAGTGATGTCACTAGATCATTGCAGGAAGGTCGAACTCGTTGCCGCATAATAAATTGCAGGCTGTTTACATACTTTCTTGGCGGCTAGAATTTTTTTACAGCATTCCTGTTAGAATAAGCTCGCACTACAGTCGTTGCGTGGGGCAAATGGTATCTGTTGATGCAGAAAAGAGTTTACTCCCTAAAATGCGTCTGCGTCATCAATGGAAAGCAGCATAGTATTAGAAAATAATGACAACAATGAGAACCAACGGGATTGATCAAAAAGACGTACTGTAAAAACTTATTGACTTAGGACACGATCGTTTGCGTCGTCACTTTCGATATACGCCAAACCCACTCGACTTAACTTCTCCGCAAATGCAGAGTCAGCGCGTGAAATTTGGATCAACAAGTCGAAGCCAGGGCGCTTGTCTGAAAATTCGGACCAGACAAGTCAAGCTTATTAGGCCTAATTTCGCTGGCCAGTCGAAAGCGCCCGTATAGTTAGCGCAAACTGAGCACGAACTGTAATAACTATGGATATCTTTGCGGAGAGCGGCGACATGGCAAAAAAAACATCTGAATTCTCAGTGCTTTTTGTACTCGGAAAAGCGAGATTATGGGTGCTATCTTTCTCTCCTTGCGAAGTACCAAAACAAGTTTTATACAGTGAATAAGACTTCTGTCTGTACAGCGTGCATATCTAAAGACGAGTCAAAACACGGTTTGCAAGTGAACGCTCCGTCTACCTTTAAATATTTACGAAGAGCCAAAACGGCTTTACAAAGTGAACACGATTTTGATCGTTGCGTATTTACAATGTAATTAAGTATGTTTACTAAGTGAATTTTCAGCGCAGAAGCACAGAAAAAAAAGACATTTGCAAAATGCGAGAAAGAAGCGTGATGGCCTCTCGGTACCAGGAGTCAGTGAATTATGGAAACAAATGACGAGCCATTTACCTGGTTCTGAGGCATATGAGCAGGTGCTGACTACCGCTAGCACAAGTGAGGTAACAAGAGTCGAAAACTTTCAGAGAATGGGAACAGCAAGAGAGGCAGACGGTATACCTGCCACGCCCAGCTGAGGAAGGCGTTTCATCAATGGAAAATTGCATCGATTACTTTCTATTTCGCCTGTCAGACAGGAGCGGAAAAGGGGTTGCGGATGAACAGAGTCCGGGGCCGGATAGAGTAAAAATTGAAAGACACAAGCGTAAAGAAATGTACGGAGTTATTAGTTTCAGTTTGGCTATTACCAAATCCGGAAAAGATGGAGAGGATCAAGAAAGTTTGAACATAAAAAAAGATTAAATAATGCAAAGCAAAGAACAAGGTCATTCACTTCAATTTTAATGCATGTAAAATTCGCACATTATCGCACGACCTGAATGCAGCTTACAACGAATGGAGACACGAACTGATGGAATGGCTTTCAGTGGATATTTGTTCTAATCATTAATAAAAACAAAGTGAGTGATGTAGTAACTATAATAGAAGACTTAAGTAGCAGTTGGACTATTTCATGAGCGTCCTACAGTACACAAATATTGGTATAGGCGACTAAGTAGAAATGAGACATCCTATTCCTGTACAAATATTGGCAAACACTCTGAATTAACAGCAATTAGAGCGGCTTATAATATTCAAATTTTAACGGACTCTAAAAGCGGTAGTTGAGTGTTATGACAGCCTAGACAGATGTTTATAGACTCTGCAAATTAGCAGTTATATCGTCTTACACCATTCAGTGATGAGAGCTACACAAAGCAGCAGTTAGAACGATTTATACTAAACAATGCAGATGCATTCAACAATGCAGCGTTTGGAGAATCTCACTGACATCCATATCACGAGAAAAAGAAATATCCACAAGACTATCAATTCACTAACAAAGCACAAGCACTCGACGATGTCAAAGGTTAGCAGGAGCGACTGGCGGTGTGGGCAAGCTTGCAACGGTCCTAGTTTCATCAGAGCCAAGTTAGGTAACTTGAACGATCGCACAGATTACGTGACTGAGATAGTAAACAGAGCTTATCAGCGGCAGCAGCGACACGAGCTATCAGGAGTAGCGGCGGCAGTCCATCAGCGAAGATGGCATGAAGGAAGCAGCTCTTCCAGAGTTACAGAGACAGTCCATCAGCGAAGATGGCATGAAGGAAGCAGCTCTTCCAGAGTTACAGAGACAGTCCATCAGCGAAGATGGCATGAAGGAAGCAGCTCTTCCAGAGTTACAGAGACAGCCCATCGGTGGAGATGGCATGAAGGAAGCAGCTCTTCCAGAGTTACAGCGATAGTCCATCAGTAAAGATGGCATGAAGGAAGCAGCTCTTCCAGAGTTACAGAGACAGTCTATCAGTAAAGATGGCATGAAGGAAGCAGCTCTTCCAGAGTTACAGAGACAGTCCATCAGCGAAGATGGCATGAAGGAAGCAGCTCTTCCAGAGTTACAGCGACAGTCCATCAGTAAAGATGGCATGAAGGAAGCAGCTCTTCCAGAGTTACAGCGACAGTCCATCAGTAAAGATGGCATGAAGGAAGCACCTCTTGCAGCGTTTCAGCGACAGTCCATCAGTAAAGATGGCATGAAAGAAGCAGCTCTTCCAGAGTTACAGCGATTGTCCAAAGAACCAATCTTCTAGAACTACTAGCCGCACAGAAACAAAGGTGACATGGAGAAACATGTTTTAGAGCAGCAGTCCGTTAGTATAAATGACGCTGACAGTTCTCAATTTCGCAAGTCTGAACGATAATGGAGCTGAAAGAAACTGAGTGCCGCAACACTGTACGTCTAGTATTTTTGTCTACCCCTAGAGGAGCTGCAGTAAACGAGCTCCGCCCAGTCGCACATGTGTTGATAGGAAGACGTTGAAAGATCCAGCGCCGCAGCATCTTATGGCTATAAGTAGGAAGAACTGCAGTAGCCCTGCAAGTGCAGGGTCTGTCTTACGTTAGTCACAAGAGAGAGCACCTTTCACAGCTGTATCGTACGTCTCTCAATAGAAAAAAAAGTAGTAGTAACCTAGTACTGATATAGTGTACGTCTGTCACCATGAGGAGCTATAGTAATCCAGCACTGCACCGTCATACGTCTGTCACCAGCTGTAGCAACAGAGCACCGCAGTGTCGTACGTTTATTTGCTCGCAGTAATTTGTTCCGATCTAACGACGCCTGGAGCGCCTTGGCCTCGAGAAAGTCGTTGCAGAACTCATTTCAGTTCAGTCTTATCCAATTTAGCTCAATCTGCAGGAAGTTCACCTCGAGATGACAATCACAACACAAACATAGAATTGTTATTTGATCATCCGAGCTCTCTATTATCACTCTCAGCCTTACAAAGGGAAACATTATTAAGTTGCCTAAATATGATTATCTCGGGACTGAGTTAGAGAGACTTAAAAGGACGGCGGTAGACTTGAGGCTATATCAGGGTAAGAAAAAAGTATATCCCACAAGCAGAATGCCAAGGTGATCTTTGGCAAAAAGCAAGGCATCAGCCCGAGGCAAGCAGAAATGTGTCAACCAAGAAACTCAGGAACAACATGCACACAACCAGCAATTTACTCTTGGATGTAGCAAAACATGATCTAAATCGCGATTTTCATTTGATTATACAATAATTGCATATTCTATGAACTACTGCCGTAGGCAGCTTAGTTAAGGTTAAAATTCATTACTGCGCTCAATCACTTCGTCCTGAAATAAGTTCGAGGTACGTTAGATTTTCTTCCAGTAGTAACAAAAACTTGAAAAGCTTGTGTAACCAAAAAGGTATAACATACGTGATAAAAACTTGAAAGAGTTTTTCATAAATGTAAATAAATAGGATCGGCTAAGATGAAAACGACCAATTTTAACAGCAAAAACTATTATAAATGTTTTTACAAATGAATATTACAACAGTACATGTAACTATTTCACCAATAACAGTATTGGTACCAGGTAGCGCACCCAAACCATTGCAAAATCCACTTTCGAACTTTCGCTTCATTTAAATGAAAGCATTACTCTTTGTCTGCAGAACCTCTTACGAGTAATAAATTAAAACTCAAATCTTCTTTGGAAAAGAACAGACGGCACTTCCTTGGAAGCTTCCCATTAATGCGATAATAAATCACGGCTAAGATTAATAAACGCTTATGCCGTAACATTTCAAGTGCATTTTCTCAAGAGAAGGTCTGCCGCGCACACAGGCGCAAAATGTTTGCTAGAGGATTCATTAGGAAGACTCATTAATAAGGCCAAGAGATGTTGCATATTGTACTAAAAGGCCGCCCAAATAGCAAAGTTGCGAGAGGCCGATGCTTGGCCCGCTCCACTCCTCCAAAGTTTCTAATTAAAAGGCCCAAGAAGAAGCGAAATTTAAGGGAAGCGCAGCCCCAGAAAAGCTCCGAGACCGAAGGATGAAGCCACAATGGTCGCTCTGTCTTACAGCAGAAAAATGATCAGCGCCCTAAGAGCAGATTTGCTCGCCCAGGTCAGCTCTGTAAGGAGAGCTTCCTGCCGCAGGAGGTCCCCAAAAGCATCCATTTTGAAAATTGCTAGAAACTGAAGAAGATCGCAAAAGAACATGCATTCAGTCGAGAAAAGTGGAACAGAAAAATGAGCCGAAGATCCGACACAAAAAGGAAAGATCCAAATTCACTGAGCAGTTTAGCTGATAGACATAATAGAAATTACCTTTCAAGAATCAGTAATATATATATAATTAATGCATAAAAATTATATCCTGTAGGCGGCTTCGCTCCTATTTTCCCTTTGCAATTGGATCATTTTCTTTTTTGGCGTTTTCATCAGAAGTTCTTGTGGACTGCGCCATCTATAAGTTCACATTTTTTCTTTGAATTCATAAGACGGCCCACGACGTCTACAAATCCCAAAAATGAACAACTAGCTGCTGGAGACTCTTTCACGCAGTGCCTGATATGATGAAAACAGATCACCAGCTATTTGGTATACCCTGTGCTTTTCTCTGATGTTCGCGCAGCCCACAACCTCTTATTTTTCGCGGCGGAGGTCCCCTAAAACAGACCCGTGCCAAGCCCAGTCATTAGGGAAAAGGGGTCTATTTGTTGCGCCTTCCCCATGCCGTCACGATACCACTGGCCAGAAAGAAAGTGACGTTCTTCTATCAAACATGGCAAACGTTGATGACGTTTCTCGGTAATAAGGTCAGCAGCAGCGAAAACGGGCATCACCACGTAGCATGGGTGATAAAAGAGAACACGCTAACGTATTAAAAAGTGCAACGGGTTAGAAAATGAGCACTTTTACGATGACACTGTCGGTGCGCAGGATATAGATGGTTATCTCCACATTGTGTAGGTGAATGGAAAAGGGGGAGCACGATCAAACCTCAACTTATATAATATGTGAGAAAATGATTATATCACAACATTTTATCAGAACTCGAAATGTCTTTGCCGAATTTGAAGGAATATTAGAGACCTATATTTTTCTTCTGAAATGTACCGTATGCATTCAGCAAAATATGAACATTCACATTCTGTTTTCTAACATTCTCGCAATAGTTTAACAATTTAGTAACTCCTGTTTTGTAAAAATCTGTATTTTTATTTGGAAAGCGTCAAGCTATTCAGTTTTCCAAGTAATTTTCTTAATTGAAAGTTTTATCATTTACAAGATTATCCGCGCTAAAGAAGAAACAAGGCAGAATCTGTTGGTCGTCAGAGGTATCGCTGAATACCGTGAATGAAGCATGACATTCATTGAGCTCGGCTGCTTTGCGAATAGCTATTCTTGCTATGTGCCGTCGAGCGATGTTACGGCACCAAAACAAAAATCCTGAAGCCAATTATATGCAGTTCATTCTTTCATTGCATCATCATCATCAAAGTGTGTACAAATCTTACAATGGACACAGGATGTACTGGTACCAAGTTTAAATTCACTTTGCAAACAAACAGGAATTGCATATTATTTGTCACTTATCCTAGTGATCTGGAGAGTAAAATAGTAAATGATAATAATAGCTGAATGATTAAATGAAGTGCCTGACAGGACATATTACTTCCCATATGCAAGTGCCTGTTAGCTATTAACAAAGATCGCTGGAAGTGAGATTAACAAAATCGGTAAAAGCAGTTTTTGTTACCTAATGGTACACACGATACAAGTTTGAGTTTTCAATTAAATGACACGTTTTTGAGGCCCGGTATAGGTTATGAGAGAAACATACATCTTTTTCTTTTCTAATTTCTCAACCTTTCTAAATTTATTCAGTTCATTGCGCGTTAAGGTGGTTAAAAATACACTTGTATTCATTTCTAAATAAAATATTTGTCACCATCAGAGTTCAAAAATGACAACGAACATCATTGAAGCCCTACTCATTTATGAATATCAGCCAAATCTTAATGAGAATACCGTAGACTTTTATGCACTGAAATTGTTCAATAGACATGCTAGTACCAACATTATTGGAACCTAGGGTGGAGAGGGCGGGGGAGGGGTCTGCTCTAGCAGCCGCCGCCATTTTGTGTTTGTGAGGGGGTGTGAACTGACATGTGGTCGGAGCA